>OX941081.1:109177869-109777869 GCA_954870635.1 Arctium minus
AATAGCCTTCAGATTCCAGAGAGTTAGTTAAGTTTTCTGTTAATACGCAAATTGTATTGTCTTGTATAATTCTCTCTAGAAATTCTCTTTGTGACCTTATAACCATTTTGATATCAATGACATATGACTTGCAAGGCCCAAATTGTGTTCTTATTGTGATTTCTACTATTTAGTGTTGATTACATTGCATTCTAGATCATCTGGGATCATCAGTGTCATACAGCAATTAAAGGCATGTGATGAAGATCCTAAGAGGTTTTTAAACAGACCGTTATATTTTAAGGATGTTGGGAATTTGGTTATCAATAACTTAAAGAAATAGAATCATTCTATTATTCCAAAGAGAAAATTTATCCTTGTGGAAATGAGGAAATTTGGATAAGGTGTCATTGTAATTGTTTGTGGAAGTCATTATGGATCTTCTATATGAGATTAAACAAACTGCTCTGATACCACTTGTTAGGATGATTAATATAGAAAGTGTTTGTAGAAGGGGGTTAATACAAACACATCAGACTTTCACTTTTAATATGTATGTTTTATAAAAACAAAGACTTACATATTTTTTGCACAAACTAGGTAAGACCTTCTCCTAAACGATCCGAGTGGTGAAAATTTTGCTTACAAAAGAGATACTAAAAGAATAGAAGAATGTACTCTTTCAAGTCTGAAGAACTGAGATAGTCTTAAGATATTGATGGTGGTTTGCCTTAGAAACTATCACTTGGAATTTCTATCAAAAGAGTGATTTGAAACTTTGTCAAATGTCGCCTTTTTAGCCACAAATGCATTTTGTTTGTGTCCCAAACTATGTGCAAATCAAGATGAACAACAATCAATCAAATCTAGATGCAATATTATTGATCTCAATTCAATCGATTACAAATGCTCTCACACTCTTAATATTTCTCTCACTAATAATTCTCTCTATTAAAGTGTTACACGCTTACAAAGACACCAAACACCTTTTATACCTACAAGATTACAAGAGACAAAACACAAACTAAACTAACAATTAAACTAGCTTTGACTTTTGAAGACTTTGACTTTGCATTTAACATGCTTTGACTTTGACTTTCTTTTTGAGAGTTTGACTTGGGACTTTGACTTTCAAACTAAATGACCTTAGATCCAACAAATATGCACTAACAATCTCCCCCTTTTGATTCAATGTCATCTTCAAAAAGAAATTTAGCAATAACGAGCAATCTCACCCTTGTTTGATCTTTAAGGAATTCAAACTTCCTTTACAGCATCTTCACAAAGATAAGCATTTAAACGTCCATTTGGATTCAAAACGAATTTCAACTTCAAAGAACAATCTCCCTCTTTATATCTTGACAAAAAAATATTCCTCTTTTGAAAAATTCTTCAGATTTGCAGTAGTCTCTTCCAAAAAGTTTTAACAATCTCACCCAAAGTTATGAAAACCTCTTTCAGGCTTCAGAAGAGAAATTATCTTCAGATTCAGCTCACTTTGCTCCAGAAAATAAACTTCAAAGAAAATTTCAGCAAATATCATCAATCTTTAAGAACTTCTTAAACTTTTTCTTTCATTTTGAACATTCTCCCCGTATTTCTAAAATTGAGCTTTCAACTCTCTGTCCTTTCTTGATTACTTTCTCCCAGTAATTATCACAAACTGTTCTCCAGGAAACATTTCTTGAAATTATTTCTCCCCCTTTTTGATGATGTAGAGCATAGAAATCATCAAAACTTCTTCAAGAAATGTACTCTTCCAATTTTGGACCAACTAATCTTTCCACATAATCATCTGAACATTCGTCAATTCAACAAATGTATTCATCCGAATCTTTTCTAATTCAGACAAATAAGTATGTTACCCTGAATCAACAAATGAATCAGTTAAAATGTCTGTAAGTTGCACGAAGCTACTTAGTGCAACAAATGTACTAAACAAGGAGTTTTATTGATGTTCACTCCCTAAGTCTTCCATTCAATCATCGAATAACACAAGGTAATTCTATGAACGTTCTGACAGAAAAACAAATTTTTTGTGTGTACGTGTATGAAAGAATTTAAGCACGTTGTGCTATATTAGGCTAAAAATGTGTAAACCATTGAGACAACAATTATATTACACGGAATCAATTGTGCATGATCGAAATGCAAAGGTGGGGTAGACTTCCTTCTTTTTCAATATCCAAATCTTCCAAATGAAGATCAGATAGTGTATGTGTTGCATCCCCAAGAAAATATGAAACATTTTCTTGTTGAGAAAAAGATGAGTAGCTGGTGGGTTTAATTCAAGAATTGGCATGGGCTAGTGCTTGTTTCAATGAAGGTCACCAAGGAATGTGAACCAACAGTAGATGTGGTTGCCCGACTCAGAAAAAGTTGGTGTAGAGTTTTCATATTCTTTTAACTCTATTCTCACACCCTCTTTCTTTTAAACATTGAAGCTCATTTCTAACCAAACTCTCTTTTCATTTTACCGCATCACACACCCACACTCTGATATTGACCACTCACCTCTCGATCACCCAGGATAACTTCTTGGGTAGGAAACACTGGTTATCGTGAATCCATAGAAGTTCTTTTAAGTCATCACACTGATCCCATGTAAGTTATCCCAATAAGGACAATGTTGCTCAATCGTTAAACTTCAACAGTTAAAGCACAATAATACGAAGTACAATGTCAGATATATGTATGCTCAGTAAGATAATCATGAAGATTTGATCATTTTAAGCGTGGAAGATATTCTCAAAACAAGGAAATTGAATGAACGAAGTGAAATTAATAGATATGTTTTGAAAATCTGACAATGTTTGAAAAATATCAAATATGAATGATTTAGCAATAAAAGCTTAGGTCATGATCGATTGGAATTTGTCTACAAGAATCAAGTATAGACAATTCTTGAAAGAAACGCTTTGAATGAAGGAACGTTCAACAAACATTGAATTTACAAAAGGAGTCTATTACCATCGAAAAATTGTGTCACTTTTTAGACATGGTAATAACCTTGTCAATAAGAGTACTAAACCGGTGTGTGCGAATACTTGACAGTATATGGAAAAGATAATATACAAGTATTTATCTTTGAAAACACACGGCTAGTTAATCATTAAAGCACATAAAATTAAAAAAATTAAAATCACACTTCGGAATTCATGAAATCTGTATAAGAATCGAGAAGTGGTTTGAAATTTTAAGAAAATTTGTTTTCATGTCTGAAAGTCGTCCTTCTTTCAAACATAATGAGATTAAGGTTAGAATGATCCTTACGCACATCCAAAATCTCATAATGTTAGCCTCAAAGTTATGATTGATATGATCATATAAGCTCCCCCTCAAAATCTGCAAACAGTCAAAAGTCGTCAAACTACCAAAGTCTTATTGAAAGAAAAACATTTATTAAAAAATAATGACTTGAAAAGCAAATTAAAACTTTTACACTACGAGTTCTAAACTGAATGTTTAGAAATCAATTTTCCTAACTCCCCCTGAAATGATGCATTCAGAAAAATATGTCAGTACATATCAAATGCAAAAATTCTCTAACTCCCCCTAGAAAGTAGATCACCTAATCTTTGTATCACTCCCCCTAAAATCATTAGCAAACTTTCCGTGCAGATATCATTTAGACAAATGAATAAAGAAATGAAGAAAAATTACAAAATTAAACTATACTAGGTATATACGGATTATGTTTTAAGATTCAACATACCTAATTTCGAAATGGGAAAATTAAATCTCTTTTCGTCCAAAGGTTTGGTGATTAAATCAGCTAATTGATAATCTGGGTTTACAAAGTAAAGTTCAATTGTACCTTTTCCAACATTATCTTTGATGAAGTGATATCGCACATCTATGGGCTTTGTTTTCATGTGTTGAACAGGATTAGCAGATATCGCGATGGCGCTCTTCGAATCACAATATATTGGAATTTTATTCAAATGAAATCCATAGTCTCGAAGTTGTGTGCGCATCCACAATACTTGAGAGCAGTATCTTGTAGCAGGTACATACTCTGATTCAGCGGTTGATGTGGAAACACATAATTGTTTATTTGACACCTAGCTTACGAGCTTGTCTCCCAGAAATTGAATTTGACCCGATGTGCTTTTCCTGTCGAGCATACAACCTGCATGATCTGCGTCTAAATACGTTGTTAGCTCAAAACCAGTACCTTTAGGATACCACAAAGCAAGGTATGCAGTCCACTTCAGATATCTAAATATTTGCTTTACTGCCGAGAGATGGGATTCTTTGGGCGAAGCTTGATATCGAGCGCATAGAAATGTAGCGAACATAATATCCGGTCTACTTGCCATTAAGTACATTAAAGAACCGATCATTCTTCTATAGGTTCTAAGATCAACAACTTCTCCCGAAAGATCAGCTCCAATCTTAGTTCCCGGTGCCATCGAGGTTGATATAGGAGTACAATTTTCCATTTGAAACTTTTTCAAAATATCAGAAATGTACTTTGATTGATTTATGAAAATACCCATAGAAAATTGTCTAACTAGTAATCCGAGAAAGAAATTCATCTCTCCCATCATACTCATTTGAAATATGGACACCATTAGAGCAGAAAAGTTCTTACAGTACTTCGGGTTTGTTGAACCGAAAATTATGTCATCAACATATATTTGAATAAGAATGATATTAGCTTTTTACTTTTTAATAAAGAGAGTGGTATTGATTTTACATTTCGAGAATCCAGACTTGACTAAGAATTTGGATAGAACACCATACCAGGCTTGAGGAGCTTGCTTTAATTCGTAGAGGGCCTTGTCAAGGATGTAAACGTGATTTAGTTTTTTCGCATTGACAAACCCTTCCAGCTATGAGATATATACCTCCTCCTTCAGTATGCCATTTAGAAAGGAAGTCTTCACGTCTATTTTGTAGACGGTGAAGTTCTTATGTGCACCGTAGGCTAAGAACATCCTTATGGCCTCTATACACGCAACTGGAGCGTATGTCTCATCGTAGTCTATACCTTCTAATTGACTGTATCCCAAATATACAAGTCTTCCTTTATTTCTGACCACGACACCATCCTCATCTTTCTTATTCTTGAATACCCATTTAATGCCTATAATTGTTTTTCCTTCCGGTCGAGGCACGGGCGTTGGTCCCGAAGGTTCTTAATAATTTCATGGAAGGGGGGTTGAATACAAACACAAATTTTTCGTTTAATAAATTGTTTATTGAGTAATCAAATAACAATTTACAGTTTATTGCAGAACAAGATTAAGTAGAACCTAATCTAAACAAACTTAAGAAACACACAGATGTTTGCACTGAGAAATAAAGATAGGATATTGAGAGGATATAGAAATCAAAGTTTTCTATTTCTGGTTCACGAAGAGAAAAGATAGAAAGGTTACGCAAAGAGAGAGTCTCAACCTTTCTATTTATTCCCTATGTATTAAATGCATGGAATGGTACTTTACACGTGTTACCTTTTGATTTGTTACATGCCTCTGACTTTTGAAGACATACTTTTGGCCGCATGGTGAATAGTGTAGTTCTTCAGAGTTGTTATACGACTTGTAGCAGAGGTATGTCTCTTCTGACATACTTACTTTTTGTGCAAGGATAAGACAAAAGAAACTTGGAGCATAAGCTTTGTGATCATCAATCGCTGAATATCTCTTCCTTCAGGGAGATCAAAGGAAGTTAAGCAATCACTAAAGCTTTTCTTCAAAAAAATTTGTGTGTTGCAGACTTACCTTGGTTTCACTGATGTCTGCATCAGATCATGAGTAGACTTGTCGTTTGTTCAGCAGCTTTGTCTTTGAGTCAGCGGTGAACATTTTTGTCGCGAAACTTGTCTTCAGGGATTACATTTAACATAATACATTAGAAACTGTCAGCGATACTAAACAGACTCAGTGTGATCGCTGATGGTGAAACACTAATACATAAATATAAACTAATACACTGAGAGAGTTTGGATCAACAATCTCCCCCTATTTGATGATGACAAAGTAATATGAAGAAAATTACTTTATCTCAAAATATAAAGATATTCATGACTCATAACATACATGTACCAATTACTATTTTGAGGGATCTCTTACAGTACTAATGATGTAAAGTACTTCACTGAAATTTTCATTAATTTGTAAAAGAGATTACAAAAAAGAATATGAAAATTACAAGTACAAGTGAAATTCTATACTACTTAAAGTCTAATTAATAGATTATAAGATACAAAATGGGAATCTATCATCTATGTGGGTTCTTCCATGACAGGAAGTTCATCTACTGTAAACATATGATCAGGTACCTTTTCTCCTCTTTTTCTTCAAACCGCTGCTTCCTTTCGAATAAGAGTTTTGATAGGGGTCCCTGATGAAGAATAGTCGCACCACAAGTAGAGAAGATCTTGTAGATGATTTAGAGGACAAAGAGGAAACTCTGAGACTCATTGAAATATGTGATTTTTATCATAATCTCGGAAGAATAACCCATACGGATTCTTTATCACTTGCCTTCTATGAATGGTCCACCAAGGGGTAGTGATAGATTTAGAGCTGAGAGATCAAGAGGAGGTCTGAACAGTACATCCTTGGAGAATTTGACAGATGTTTCATTTCTGATTATAGCATCATTTTCATAAGGGGAGGCTTGCTTTCGTCTGACTGTTCTTGGCTTATGTGCAAGAGCTGAGGTCACATTCATTCTTACAGTGACCTTGTTGATAAGAGCTTCAACAAGATTTTCATCATAAACTCTGTGCATTGATCTTGATTTCTTCAGTGCTTCTTTGAACTCTAACCACTCATAGTATCCGAAGTGTTCGAGTTTTGACAGATACATAGTTTTTGATCTTCCATCATCTCTGAATATCTCCATGGTGACAGAGAATCGTTCCTTCTTGCTCCTCCCTAAGATTGTTACGGTTGAGATTTTTTATGGATCATATCGATGGTCAAGCTTCTGTTTGAACCAAGCTAGATCATGATCGCTAATCTCTTTGTATTTTTTGTTCTTCTCCTCTATCTCATTTAGAAGAGCAGCTTGTACTTTCACCGGGTTCTTCTTCATCTTTTTGTCTTTAAACAAGGTTGAGTGTACCTTGAGGGCTAGAGAGGCGTCCTCTTGGCATTCAGCTATTAACTGTTCATCCCTGATAGACTCTTCAATTTCTTATGGTGTCAGTAAAGACAGTTCTTCAACAGAGGATTGAAGAGGGATCTTCAGTAGTTGACTCTCAAGATGAAGAATCATCTATCACCGCCTTTGGATATAATCGTCTGACCTTGTGATAAGTTGAGAGGGTCTTCTTGGATGATTCAGGGATTCTTCTTCTTCATCTATACCATCAGCCTCTCTGATAGAGACTGGGATTATTTGATCGTCACCTTGGGGTAGCTGGGATTATTTGCAAAGAGGTTCCTTTAAGTAGGGGAGAGAACTGTCTAAGCAAAAAGAAAGGAGTTAGTGTATATTTGAGTTAAGAGAAAGAGAAAGGCTAGAAAGACAGGGGTGAAAGGTGAGAAAAGAAAGAGATGGGAACGATGGAGAGACATACCTGAGAAGGTAGCTCCCCCTCAGATGTTGACAGCAAATTCATATTCCGTTCAGTAGCAATCCCCTTTAGCTTGTCGTGGGTGGAGGAATCTGAAGTTTTGTCTTTTCTCACCCTTGCTTCATTTATTACAACGCCTTTCATCGCTGGGGCTGGAGCAATGATTGATGCAGGGGTGAACCATAGAGTTGGGTCCTCCTCATCATCATCATCATACGCGATGATATCCTTAGAACTTTGAGCATCAAGATCAAGTTCTTCTTCATTCCCCTCTTCCTCTTCTTTTTCATAAATTTCTTCTTCCAGGAGCACTGAAGAGGAGGAAGGAGGTGCTTGATTTTTAGCGACTGTTTTCTCAGCTATCATCTCCCCCTCAGCATGAGAGGGAGGTTCTTCTGCGTTTACCTCTATAGCGATCACTGCATTTTCTTCATTAGCTTCTTTCTCCCCTCTTTCTCATCATCAGGGGAGGCATGCTTGTGAATGGCAGCAGCAGTATTATCATCATTGGTTTTGTGGGTACCAGCCTCGAACGCCTTTAGATGCTCTTCAATCTATGGAATGAGAGAGGTTGCCATAAGAACAAAGTCTGTTGTAAGTGTGATGGACATCCTATCGTCATCCGTGAAGGAAGGCTCAGGTGTAGGAGCTGGTTCATTCAGCTTTGCTAGAATTTCAGCGAGTAGTTGATTTGAACTGTCGATCTTCCCACTTAGAGTTTTCACCTCTCCAGTGAGTGTCTTTACTTCCTCGAAAAGTTTGTCAACATGGCCATTAAGAAATTGCAGTTGAGTAGTATTTGTGGCCACGTTGTCCTTTAGATAGTTTACCTTACTTTACAGCGCTAAGAGCTGAGATGCTTCAGCCTTGGTGGTGATGGTGGAGGAGAGATTCTTTAATGATTCACCAGCAACATTGACTGCTGAGGTGTTGGTGTTGATGGAGGTAGACAGAGAGTCCACCTTCTCGATGACTTTGGTCAGCGAGGCATCCACCATTGCCAAACTAGGACCTGTAAAATAAGTTAGTTGTTGAGCAAGAGATGGCTCAGCTTATTTAGAAGGGTGGTAGAAGTGTGTAGGGATTTAGAAATACGAGATGTATCAAACATTTTATAAAATGCCATGTCCCCTTCAAAGGAAGAGGGTGGCAGAGTTGTTTGAAAACCCTCGAGAGGGAGGCCATCAGGTCCTAGATTTGCCGCTGAAAGAGTGGGCTATTTTAAAGGTGATATGTTAGACACCAAAGAAATAGAAGGAGAAAGGGATGAAACAGAAAGAGCAGCACTAGAGAAGTTGGGAATTACCTCAGAAGTGTTGTGAGGCACTGAGGAAGGAAGGGTTGAAACCAGTATTGAGTCAGTGGAGGGAGCCATTGAAACGGTTGTTGAGGGTGCATTAATGGAGGAGAGATCCATGAAACTATCCAGAGTGGTCTTTAAAGAGACGGCCTGGGTTGTTGTTTGCAGAGAGGTCTACTCAGAAGTCTTCCTGGCCTTTTTAGAGGTACCAGGGAGAGCTGATGAATTTTGTTTGGATGAAGTGGTTGTAGCAGTTGGGATAGCAGATGAAGGAACCATCAACGTAGCTGCTAAAGTCGAAGAATTTGGGGACAAAAGGGAGCATAGAGTAAGAAGACTTACCTCATTTTCTGCTAGCACAACTTCAATAATGCGGTTGCCAACCATGGAAAGCTAACAGTCACTCTCCGTTGAATAGCGATCCTCCAAGAAGAACTGAAGAATTGCGGAGATGAACCTGACATAGGGAATTTTGATTTCCCTGTCGGGTTTCTCGATCGTTGATAATAAGTCATCAAAGACGATCCCAGGGTAGTCGATGTGGTGTCCAGCAATCACTGAGAATCCCATTTGGAGTTGAACTTTGCTCGCTTGATTGAGCGAACCCATCTTGCCACCCATGCAGTGAAATATGTGAAAGAAGACATATTTCAGTTCAGAGGGCATCTTTGCCTTGAGAATCTTGGTGAATTTTTTTTTAGGGATGGTGGTGCAGAGTTTGAAGTTCCACTGATACCCCATGTGGTCAAGAAACTGGATCAGTTTCTCATCAGTAGGCATGGTAGCAAAACCTTCAATGGTTTTAGAGGGGAAACGGAGAGTAGTGCAGATAGCCATGGGAGTAATGGCTCTTGGACCATGTTGAGTCTGGAATGTGATAGCAGGGATCGACTTTCCTTGCTTGTTCATTACTTGACCCTTTTTAGCAGTAACCCATAACTGTTGAAGAAGTGTTGTGGAGAGTGGAGGAGCTACCTTGAGTACATAGCTGAGGGGAGATGCCTTGAGGAAGTCAGCGGCATACTGAAGAAAAGGAGATGGTTTCTTCTTAGGGAATTCCAGAAGTCCCAAGTGATTATTGCTCGAGAGTTGTGAAGCTGAGAGTTCGATCTTCACATTCTTGGATTGAATGAGAGCAGTTTGGGTGGCCATTTCTGGAAAAAATGACACAAACTGTTTAGAAGAAAAAAATATTGGAAAAAAAATACTAGTTTCCTTTTTAAGAAGGAACATTGTAAAGATAGATTTTCCAGTATTTTAGAGATTTAAAGGATATAAAACAAAAACCATGAATGAAATGATTTTAAGAAAGAAAACAGTTTTTCATCCGAGAGAAAAGAGTTTTAAGGATCAAATAGAGGTTTTTGAGATAAGGAAAGAAGTGCAAGAACCTGTAATGCTTGAGGATTTGATGATTTAAGCTTGAGTTCTTAGATGCTTGATTTGCCGAGAGTAATTTTTAGATAATATGATAGCGTAAAAGGTAAAATTATGAATTGCAAGGTTTATATATGAGAGAGAGAGAGAGATGCTAGAATTTGGAGCGGGAAAAGGTGCTCATCATGACACGGACACGTCCCTTGAATTTAATTGGTCAAGAAGTGTAACGGACGAACGTGTCAAAGAAAGGCGTGTCATGGGTTATCGGTTCGAATGACGACACATTTAAAATTGTCTTTACATTTTTGAGGATATCTCTGATAAGAAGTCAGAGATAATATATTATATTTGAAGAATCACTTATAAGAAATGTCAGTGATGAAATGTTATTGTCAAAAACCTTTTAATCACTTGAAGAAAGTCGGTGATTAAGTTTTTTTTTAAACTTCTCGCTGAATCAGATTCAGTGAGGATAGTTGAGAATATATACCTGAATGTCAAATATATTTTGTTCAGGGATTATGAGATGAATAGGTTTGAATTTTATCTCTGACTTGATGCATGAACACTGAAGAGTTTAGTCATCAAGGTTCAGCATTCCAAGCTCAATGATGAGAAACTTAAATCTTGTCTCATCAAGAGGTTTGGTAAAAAGATCAGTGAGTTGATAGTCAGTAGGAATAAAATGAAGTTTTATGTCTCCATTCATCACATGATCTCTGATAAAATGATATCTGATTTCAATGTGTTTCATCTTTGAGTGTAGCACTAGATTGTTTGCTATAGCAATGGAACTAGTGTTGTCGCAGTAGAATGGAATTTTTGATAGATGAAGGTCATAGTCTAATAGTTGATTTCTCATCCATAAGACTTGAGCGCAACAACTTCAAGCGACTACATACTCAGCTTCTGCTGTGGAAGTGGACACTGAGTTTTGATTTTTGCTTGTCCAACATACCAATTTTCCACCTAGGAGTTGAAGAGGACTTGTCACTGATGAAACTTGCTTAGACTTGAAACTAGCTTTGGTCTGTTTTCCTTTTTCACAAGCTAAGCAAAGAGATTCCTTGGCATATGAAGGGTGAGGTAGATTGGAGACTAATTCCTTTGAAGATAGAGTGTTTAGTGTTTTGAAGTTGAGATGAGAGAGCCTATTATGCCATAGCCAGTTGACATCTGATGAGGATTTGGATAGCAAACGGATATTCTCAGTAGTCGTAGAGTCTATGTTTATTACATTAACATTTTCCATACTGTGAATGATAAAATCCCAAACAATCAAGCTTTTCTCATAAAAGATATAACAATGATCAAGAACTAGAGAAAATAAAGTGTAGAGAGTGAGTAGAGAGAGATATTAGATCTGAAGTCATATGTCTCTGAATCATTTACAATAGCGTGCTTACCACATTCTTACAAGACAACAAGGCATAAAGCCTATTTAAACCACAAGTCTAACACCAAGACAAAACCACTAAGAAACTAAACTACATTGACTTTGACAAAGACTATGACATTGTTGACATTACAATATTGACTTTCCTATTAAATCTTGGATACAATATTTAGACTTAACAATCTCCCCCTTTGTATTCAAGACTTAATAAAAATTGACACTAGTCTTCAGCACTTGATTCTTCAGCTTTTGTCTCTAACAACTTTGAACTTTGAAGCTTTAACAATCTTCAATCTTTCAGTTTTTGAAGAATCTTGAAAAGTCTTTTTCACTTTGTAGCTTTGAAAGTCAACATGTCTTGAACGCAAATCATAATTCTTGAAACTTTTGAAATTCCTTTGAAATATTTGAAAACTTCTTTGAAAACTATCTTTGAACTATGAAATAGCTTTGAGGAATCTCTGATATTGAATTTTCATCTCTTGTGATCTCTGAACTGTCTTCAGAAAAACAAACTTTCACAAATCTTGATATTACTTTGAATCATCTTCAAAACTTTTCTCAAATCATCTTCAAAACTTTTCTCAAATCATCTTCATTCGGAAATTGAATCATCATGGAATGATTTCTTTTCACCATCCTTATATAAGTTGAACTTTCTGCCACAATTCTTTTTACTTTGACAACTCTTCATGACTTTGAAATTGAATCTTTATAAAATTCTCCCCCTTTTTGATGATTGTGAGCATCATGATCATCAAAACGTCTTCAATTTCAACACTTTCTTTGATTACCCCCTTTATAAGGACAAACAATCTCCCCTTCATAATAATTTGACATTCTCCGCTCGTTGATCTGATATTTCGTCAATTCATGAAATGTATATATAACCGAATCTTTTCAAATTCAGACATAATGAATGTGGTAACCCTGATTCAACGGATGAAACAGTTAGGAATGCCTGTCAGTAACACAAAGTTACTGTGTACAACGAATGTACAATTTAAGGAGCTAGTTTGATGATGACTCCCCAAGACTTCCATTCAATCATTGAAAAACACAAGGTAATTCTATGAATGTTATGACAGAAAAACAAATTTTATGTGTGTTCGTTGTGTTATGAAAGAATTTAGCACAATGATTGTGTTTCTAAGGCTCAAATTGTGTAAACTGTTGAGACAGCAATAGATATTACACGGACTCAATGTGCATGAAAGAGGTGCGAAGGTGGGGCAACTTTTCTTCTTTTTCAATATCTAAATCTTCCATGTGAAGACCAGATAGCAGATATGTTGCGTCCCCAAAGAAAATGAAACATTTCTTTTTCAAGAAAGAAACAAGTGGCTGGTGGGGTTAATGCAAGAGTTGGCTTAGGCTCACTGCCTTTTTCAATGATAGTCACCAAAGAATGTGAACCAATCAGAAGATGTGGCTTCCCGGCTCAGAAAGTGGTTGGTGCAGAGTTCTGATATTCTTTTAACTCTGATCTCATGCGCTCTTTATTTTTAACATTAAAGCTCACTTCTAACCATACTCTCTTTTCCATTTTTCCGCTCAGCACAATGAGAAAAACTCAATCGGATGAGTTATCTCCCCCACTCTTTGATTTTGACCCCTCACCCCTCAATCACTCAAGGATAACTTCCTGGGTAGGAAACACTGGCTAACGTGAATCCATGGAAGTTCTGTTTAAGCTCTCACACGAATCCCATGTAAGTCCTAGAAAGAATGGTTGCTCAACAGTTTAACTTGAACAGTTAATCACATATAAGAGAACACTGTCAAAATGTATGCTCATTAAAGATATGAATGAAATTTGAGCATTTGAACAATGAAGATCTCTCAAAACAAGAAAATTGAATGAAAGAAATGAAATCAAGAAAATTGTTTTGAGAACCTGACAATGTATCAATCAGATCAAATGAAATGGATATGGTATCAAAGAATTGGATGGTTTGTTTATATGAACGAATATAAACAATTTAGCAATGAAAGCACAAATATTGAAAAGATGATTGATGCTCAACAAAATGAATTTCAAACGAGGGTATTACCATCGAAAAATTTGTTCGTTTAGAGACATGGTAATAACATATTCAAATGAAGTACTAAACCGATGTGGGTGAATACTTTACAGTATAAAGATAAGATAATACGCAAGTATTGATCTTTGGAAACACACGGTCAGTTAAACATTAAATCGCAATATTGAAAAACATTTAAAAGTCACACTTCTAGATTCATAAAATCTTTTGAGAACCAGAAGTGGTTTGAATATTTCAGAAAACGTTTTTCATGCTTGAAAGTTGTTATTCCCTCAAACAGTCAGATATCTAGATTAGAAGACATTTACCTATAAAGCTCCCCCTCAAATCATGATATAATGATTTAGGTCTTTTAAGCTCCCCTGGATATTTGCAAAATATCCATGTCTGAACAGTGAAGAACGGGTCCTGATCTGTCATGTGATCAAAAGCCATCACCTGTACTCCCCCTTAAATTATGCATCTAGAATATGTCAGTTAAAACACAAGATAGAGATCAATACAACTCCCTATTGAATTGTAGACCGTCATATCGTAAGTATATTGTCAATGAAAAAGCACATGATAGAGATCAATACAACTCCCTTGTGAATTGTAGACCGTCATATCTTATCGGATGCAAAGTACAGGAGTAAGGTCTATTGATCGCTGAGGTACGAGTCCTAAACTGTTGTGTTTAGAAGTCAAACTCCGTTGAAGTACGGGTTCTAAGCTGATGTACTTAGAAGCTATAGTCTTGACATTTAAGTCCGGGTTTTGAACTGTTTTGTTCAAAAGCCTTGGTTCTCTTACTCCCCCGTAACTTGAGGTGCCTGCAACACAAAATCAGTTTTCGGCTTTGGTATCTATTGGTATTTGGATCCATGAATGTTAGTTGCAGTTCTTGTGGGGTTAATAGAGTAAGAACCATACCATAAATGATCACTAATATTGTGAATATGATCATGTGTACGACAATAAGAACAATAATATTTCTTACCTGATAATCTGAGTAATTGATCCCTCGTGTAGATATGGTCAGTTTTACCTTTATATGCTTTGTTCTTCTTTTCTTTATGAGTATGTACACATGATGTCTTTACTTTCAGCTCATCTGTCATCTCATCTTTAACTGGTTTCTTCTTGCAGACCAGTTCCTCTGTCTTGTAACTTCTTCTTTTCGGATATGTACCTGAACCATCTAAATTTCTATCATAGAAAATGTTAGTACTACGAATCTGATCAAAAGATTTAACTGACCTCTTGGAAGAAACATTTTTCTGATTTGGACTTGAAGCAGTCTTTTCAAGCTCTTTAATATTTGAAGCAAAGTTGTCTCTTTCT
Organism: Arctium minus; assembly: GCA_954870635.1. Classification (NCBI taxonomy): domain Eukaryota; kingdom Viridiplantae; phylum Streptophyta; class Magnoliopsida; order Asterales; family Asteraceae; genus Arctium; species Arctium minus. Next base: position 109,192,830 of record OX941081.1, read on the forward strand.
TTAACAAGCAGGTCAATCTTCTTCGTGAACTCAGACTTTGTTTTCTGCTCTTTCAGTGCATTTTCAGATAGTTCAGATAGCTTGGCAGTCAGCTTTTTGATCTCATTCTCAAATATGCATCGTTCTTCTTCAAATCCTTTCTCAGCATCGTTTCTCTGGCCGGATAGTTCCTTGAAGAATCCCACATTCTTTTGCTCAATAGCCTTCTTCTCCTTAACAAAGTTTTCTCTTTCCAGAATGAGTACTTTCTCAAAATCGGAAACTTGCTGAGAAAGCTTTATGCATTTAAGCTCAACAGCCTTCTTTTCTTCAAAACACTTTCTTGAAAAATCTGAGAACTTCTTTGAAAATCCTTTCTTTTCACTCGCAAAATCAGCTTTATCTTTAGCAAGCTTTTGCTCCAAAACAAATATATTCTTTCTAAGCTCAGCATTCTCATATTCCAATCTCAGTTTTTTCTCATCGTTCAACTCAGAAGTCCTTTTCAGAAGACCTTCATTAATTGTCTTTAAAGCACTAACTTCTTATTTCAGAATGTTGCTTTCTTCATAATAGTCTTTTGTCCTTTTCGAGTGAAAATCAACTGCTAACGCTAGATTTACTTTCTCTAATTCAAGCTTTCTATTCTTCTCTTCAAGCTCAGCAAAATATCCCATAGATGTCAACTTCAATAAGAAAATGGCTTGATATGAATGATCGTTCCCAAACAATTCAGAACAAATTTGACTGAAAGTCAAACTCGGATCACAACAAAATATTCTCAGAAAAATTCAAATTCTGGAACTCTCAGATCAATGAAACTTGTACTTGAAATTAATTCAAAAACCTGTAAATTCTCAAACAACCTGCACAATTCACACGAACACCGATTAAAACTTGATGCAAAATTGATTAAGCAAATGGCGCAAAGTAATCCTTTGATTGGCGCAAAACTCCAACTGTGAGTGACGCAAAACTTAAAGTTTGCGTGAACAGACTATGGCGCAAACCTAAGGTTTGCGTTAAAAGAGAAAAAGGTGACGCAAAACAACTATTTGAGTGGCGAAAACCAGTAAAAGGACTGGAAACACTCCAAATGGCGCAAATCAGTGTTTTGCGCGAGATGCTATTGGCGCAAAAATGAGATTTACTCTAGATGATTCTGCAAACTCTCACCATCCCACTGACACTTAACAACCAATCAAATGTGATAACAAATACTGGCGCAAAATTGAGGTGTGGCAGGTTTTGCGCTAGAAACACATGGCGCAAATATTTATGCATGAACTGGCGCAAATTCAGTTATGAACTGGAATAAATATTAGATCTGGCGCAAAACAATTATGAACTGGCGCAAATTCAGTTTACTCAAATCCAGAATTGAAATCCACTTCAAACCTGCAAATTGAATCTCAGAAAAGTATCAGTACCATCGAAAATCAATACTAAACACAAATCTACTATCAATTTCAGAGTAAAAACAACAATTCACACAAAAATTGATTCAACCAGTGTTCGAACTGATATTTCAAGAAAATTCCGAAATTCAAAAATTGACATTGATTTAGTTCGAATTACAAGATGTAATCAATACAAGAATCAATCCAAAACACAAATCGAATTCAATAATTCCATTTTCTTGCATCAAAATCGATTTTTCAATAAAATTCGGATGAACAGTAAAATTTTCACCTGTTCTTGAGAATTTTCAGAAAAACAACTTTTCGATCCAAAAATTCCAGATTTCAATCCAATTTTATGCTCAAATCATTTCTGAAAATGTTTGGTTTAGCTCTGATACCAATTGTGAATGATAAAATCCCAAAGAATCAAGCTTTTCTCATAAAAGATATAACAATGATCAAGAACTAGAGAAAATAAAGTGTAGAGAGAGAAAGTAGATCTGAAGTCATATGTCTCTGAATCATTTACAATAGCGTGCTTACCACATTCTTACAAGACAAAAAAACATAAAGCCTATTTAAACCACAAGTCTAACACCAAGACAAAACCACTAAGAAACTAAACTACATTGACTTTGACAAAGACTATGACATTGTTGACATTACAATATTGACTTTCCTATTAAATCTTGGATACAATATTTAGACTTAACACATACGATAACCGATGAGAGCAAGTGTTCCGTTCTTGTCCATCACTGAACATTCTTTCTTAGAAAAACATACTTCATAGTCTTTATCACATAGCTGACTGATGCTGAGAAGTCAAAATCAGATTTGTCTTTAGCAAGCTTTTTCTCCAAATCAGATATTCTCTTTTGAAGATCAACATTAGTATCTTTCAGATCAGAAATATTTTTCTCATAGCTTTCAACAGAAACTGCTTATTGAGTTTTAGTTTCCAACTCAGAAATCTTTCCTTTTAGCTAAGACAAAACCTTTGGCCCTTTGATCAACCATTCCATACAATCCCACAACTCTTTTCCTGACATATTGTAGATATTTATTTTATCAGTAATTTCACGAGAAATGTAAAGAGAAAATTCATGAATCATAAAAATTTGAGAATTATTATCAGCTCTCTGTCTTTTCTTCTGTTCCTCAGTACAATTTTCCATTGGAATTTGAGGTTTCATCTCTCCTTCAGTCAAAGATAATCTGATATAGTAACCCAACTCATGTTTATCTACAGAGTTTAAAAAATTATCTCTCCACTTTTCGTATTCTCCTTTGTACAGTTGTGGTGTGTTTAACCTGTTCCAAAAAGAACCTGTAATCATCATCTTAAATGAACTATCAGCTTGATATGAATGATCGTTCCCAAACAATTAAGAAGAATTTGACTGAAAGTCAAATTCAGATCACCACAAAATAATCTCAGAAAATATTCAATCTCTAAAACTCTCATATCACTGAAATTCACAGTAACTCTCTAAAATCATATGAACTGAGAATTTGAATGGTGCAAAGTTTGGTTTGAGTAACAAAAGAGTGGCGCAAATTGAAACCTGCAAATCAAACAATGCAAACAATGATAATTAAAACTCACAGTAGCATCCAATCTCAATTTAAAATCATAGCCACATGAATTTGATTTCCAATTTTAAAAACAAACAACTTTGTCGGCCACATTTAAATCACCACTCAACTTTGCCCCATTAACAATTAATCTCCAATCACAAATCATCAACCAATGGCGCAAAAATAATCTTGAACATGCAGACCACTAGCGCAAACATTGAATGTTAGTGGCGCAAAACTTGAAAGATGTTGGCGTAAAGTTTAATCTGTTGGTGGCGAAAACTTAACACGTGAGTGGCGCTGTTGGCTCTGATTATGCTAAGTATGGTTTATACTGCTGACTAATGTTGCTAAGTAATTACTACTGCCAGACTATCAAGATTACTACTGCTAGTAGAATAAATATTGCTTGAAGAGTTAGTGCTGCTACTTGAATGGTTAGTACTGCTTGGAGAATTAGTACTGCTAGTAGTTAGTACTGCTGAAGATTAATACTGCTGAAGATGGTTAATACTTCTGAAGATAATTAGTGCTGCTTCTAAAGATAAAGATGATTTGGAGATAAAGACAAGCTGGAGATAATACTGAAGATAATTATGGTATTGATGCTGAAGATCAATTGTATTTTGATAATTATCGTGTATTCAGTTTTGTATATATAGTATAGAAGTATTTGATTGTAAAGATATAATTTTCATTCATAAGTTTTTGTTTTAGAGAGAATTAACCTCGAGACTAGTTTAGATCCTTTATATAGAGAAGTATAGAACGTCTGTTGAGTCTGTTCAACAGATTGAGGTTTTGTGTGTAATCATCAAGTTGAATCAATATAAACTTGTCATTTGAGTTTGATATACTGTTTCATTAATTGTTAGTGTTAAAGTGCTTTTCCGCAACTTCTTTAGCATTGTTTCTGAGTGTGTGTGAATTAAATTCTTGTTTGAATTTCGATCCTGACAAGTGGTATCAGAGCATTGTTAACCTCAGAAAAACAACAATCATCATGGACAGTTCAAGTGATAGTGTTCTGGTCTCAAAGGTTCCAATGCTCAGATCTAATGAGTTTGACATATGGAAGATTAGGATCAGGCAATACATCCTTCTCACAGATTACTCCATATGGGACATCATTGAGAATGGCCCATCTAATGAAGGAAAGATTGGAGCAGATGGAAAAAGAATCCCACCAAAGACATATGGAGAGAGGAAGATAAGGGAGACAGAGATGAAAGCCTTGAGCACACTGCTCTTGGCTATTCCTAATGAGTATCAACACCAATTCTGCAACTGCACTGATGTACAGATGCTTTGGAATGCTCTAGAGAAGAGATTCTCTGGTACCAAAAGTACCAATAGAAATCATAAGGCAATACTGAAACAATCAGAAGGCAAAACTTCATGTCAACTAAGAATGAGTCCATGACTCAAACTTTTGACAGGTTTAACAAGCTGATTGGTGAACTAGCTACTGTTGGAGTGCAGATTGATCAAGATGATGTAAACAGAATGTTCTTAAGGTCCCTTGGAGATGAATGGACCATGTATATTGTCTCCTTCAGACAGTATGGCAAGCTGGAGGACAAAGAACTAGACGATCTTTATAATGACTTAAGGGTGTTTGAGGCTGAAGTTGAAGCCAAGAAAAGACCATCTGGATACACTCATAATGTTGCCCTTTTATCATCTTCTTCTTCTACTGTTTCTACTGCTAAATACAGAATCAGTTAGTAAGCAGGATGTATCTAATGACTCTGTATTAGAAGCTTTTCTTGCTAGTCATGCTAATTCTGGTTTAATTAATGATGATCTTGAACAAATTAATGTAGATGATCTTGAGGAGATGGATATAAAGTGGCAGATGGCCATGCTAACTATGAGGATAAAGAGATTCATAAAAAGGACTGGAAGGAACAACTTTTCTCAGAGGAGAGAAGATAGTGTTGGGTTTGACAAGTCAAAGGTGGAGTGCTACAAGTGTCACAAGATGGGACACTTTGCAAAAGAATGTAAAGGAGGAACTCCTCAACAATATGGCAGCAACCACCAGCAAGCACATTCCTCAAGCTTCTAAAACAACAGAAACTCCACTCAAGATCTTGTTTCTCAAGAAGGAATGGGATTTGATTGGAGTGATCAAGTAGAAGAAGCTGTTCAGAATCAAGCCTGATGGCAGAAGTCTCAGAATCTTCAAGCACAGATATTCCAACAAAGGTAAAAACTAAACTGTGCACTAAAGAGTGTCTTCAGACTATTCAAAAGTACAGGGATCATAACCAAAGCATGTGTGATGACCTTAAAAGGTTAGAGAGAGATATAAGAGAGTATAAAGTGATTGTGGAGAAGTTTGAAGATCAAATCTAGGCTTACAAGGCCAATGAACTTCAGCATTACTATGACACAAATTACTGGAAGTGGGAGAAAGATCAATTAGAGATCCAAATATAAAAATCTAAAGAGGAGTGTGAGAAGATAAAGAGTGAGTATGAGAAAGCTATGCTTGACATTGAGAAGTTTTCTTATGCTTCCAAAGCAATGGACTATTTGCTTAAAGCTCAAGTTCATGATAAAATCAAGAGTGGTATAGGATACAATGCAACACCTCCACCTTACAACAATAATTATATCCCTCCCTCTTCAGATCTCTTAGAAAACCAAAATAAGAAGGACTTACCTATAGGAGCAACAGAAGTAGATCCTATAGATAGTGTGGTGGTTGAAGAAGAGAATGAGAAAGAGAATTCTGAGAATAAGAATACAGAAGAGATTCCTGTAGAAAATCATATTCTTACCAATAAAGGGGGAGGTAAACCATTCATCAAGAGTGAAAAGGTGGATAGCTCAAAGAGTGAAAAGGTGGATAGCTCAAAGAGTGAAAAGGTGGAAAATTCAAAGAGAGAAAAGGGAAAGGTACAGAGAGTCCACTATATGCAGACCACAGTTGTGAATCCTTGTACATGTAAAAAGCATCAGCCTCAAAAACATGATAAAACAAGGGGTAATCAAAGAAACTGGAATAATCAGTGGGCACAAAAACAAGGGGTTGATCTGAGTAAAATCAATAGACCAAAACCTTGTTTTATTTGTGGAAAGCTTAACCATATTGCCAAATACTGTTATTTCAATCCTATGAACCAAAGGATAAACTTTCAAAGACATATACAAAATCCTGTTGGTTATAGGAATCGAAGAAGGAATCATATGGCTGAAAATGTAAAAAGAGCACCTTTAAAAGCTCATGCTCAAAACAAATTTGCAAAATCAAAGAAAAATACTCCAAATAAGTCAAGGAGTAACTTAAAGAAAAATAAAGCAAACAATTTTGTTCAGGTTTGGGTTCCAATAGGAAAGAAATCTGTTAATACTCCTACTTCAAATAGTACTGCTGACAGAAATACTGCTGCTACAAGCAATACTACTGCTAACAATGTTAGTACTGCTAATCAAATTAGTACTGCTAATGAAGTTAGTACTGCTAACAAAATTAGTACTGCTAATCAAATTAGTACTGCTAATGATGTTAGTACTGCTAAGAAAGTTAGTACTTCCAATCAAGTTAGTACTGCTTCCAGTAACAAACCCATTATTGTGACAAAGTATTCAAGCCATAAGATTCCCCAGTCTGAAAAGCTCATCAAAACTGATTGTGAATATGTTGATGAGAATGGGAAACCCAAGACCACTTTAGCTTGGGTTCCTACTAAAAACTAATTGTTCCACTTTATGTGCAGGGCAACCAACAGCAAAAAGGGAAGAGCATTTGGCATATTGATAGTGGTTGCTCTAGGCACATGACAGGCAACAAGTCCTGCCTACAAAACTTCAAAAGAATTGATGGGGGACATGTTGCATTTGGTGATAATCCATCTGGAGGAAAGATTAGTGGAAAAGGTAATGTGTCAAAGGGTAAGATGACCTTTGAGGATGTCTACTATGTTGAGCAATTGAGATACAACCTGTTAAGTGTATCACAGGTTTGTGACAAGAAACATAATATATTGTTTACTGATACTGAATGTATTATCCTTGCTAAAGGGTTCAAGGTAGTTGATGAAAGTATGATACTACTGAGAACACCAAGAAAGGACAATGTTTATTGCTTGGATTTAGAGAATGTATCTAATGATTCATCATTTAATTGTCTTTTTTCAAAAGCTTCTGTTGATGAATTATCTATATGGCACAGAAGGATGTGTCACATGAACTTTAAAACAATGAATAATCTTGTGAAAAACAACCTTGTAAGAGGTTTACCACATAAGGTATTTTCATGTGATGATCATCGTGTTGCATGTCTTAAAGGCAAACAACACAAAACTTCTTATAAGTCCAAAGAGATAAATACAATCTCTTCACCTCTTATCTTACTGCATATGGATCTGTTTGGCCCTACAAATGTGATGAGTATTGGCAAGAAATCTTAATGCTTAGTTATTGTTGATGATTTCTCTATATTCACTGGGGTCTATTTTCTGAGGACAAAGGATGAGACAAATGGACTGATCAAATCCTTTATTCTCAGAGTTGAAAACCAAACAAATCAAAGAGTTAAAATCATCAGATCTGATAATGGAACTGAATTTAAAAACCATGATCTAAACAGCTTCTGTGAGAAAAAAGTATTGAGAGACAATACAGTGCTCCTAGGACCCCTCAACAGAATGGAGTTGCTGAGAGGAGAAATAGGACACTGATTGAAGCTGCAAGATCCTTGTTGGCAGATTCAAAAATGCCAGTTACATTTTGGGCAGAAGCAGTAAATACTGCTTGTTATGTTCAAAACAGGGTTCTAATAGTTAAATCTCAAGGTAAGACACCATATGAACTTTTTAACAAGAAGAAACATTTTATTGGATTTTTCAAACCATTTGGGTGTCCTTGTACAATTCTTAATACCAAAACTCACTTAAGCAAGTTTGATAGCAAAGCAGATGATGGATTTCTGGTTGGTTACTCATCCCATAGTAAGGCTTACAGAGTATTTAATACCTCTTCTAGAATAATTGAGGAAAGCGACAATGTCAAATGCAATGAGAGCACACGAAATAAACTTGGTACAGGCCCTGATTGGCTTTTTGACATTGATTCACTAACTAATTCTTTGGGTTTCAGTTATAAGGATAATGCAGGAACAGGGACAGAATCAATACAAAACAAAAGACAAGAGTTTGTGTTATTCCCAATTCCTACAGCAGATTCTATTGAACTTTGTGTTCAAGAGAAGAAAGATGCTTCAGATTCAAAGGATACTGAAACTGCTCAGAATGAAGAGGAGAGAGGTAAAAAGGAGGATCAACTTTTGACTTCAGAACAACTAGAACCTGAGATGCCTGCATTGGCAGAAGATGACAGTGATGATGAGAACTCCTCAGTGTTTGGTGGCAGCTCTCCTGAAAAGAATGACTCTAATTTGGATGCAGACATTAATGCAGAGGCTATTCATCAAAAAAAAGTGCATAAAGATCATCCTCCTCAGTTGGTGATTGGTGACATCAATTCTCCAATCATCACAAGGAATCAGAGTAAGTTGGGAGGATTAAAAGACATACAACCAGGCTTACTATCTTGCTTTCTATCTCAGGTTGAGCCCAAAAAGGCACATGATGCAATGAAAGATCCAAGCTGGATAGAAGCAATGCAAGAGGAGCTGCTGCAGTTTGTACTGCAAAATGTATGGGATTTGGTAGAACTGCCTAAAGGACACAGAGCTATAGGGACAAAATGGATTTTCAGAAACAAGAAGGATGACAGAGGGATAGTGATCAAGAACAAGGCTAGATTGGTAGCACAGGGGTATACTCAAGAAGAAGGAATTGATTATTAAGAGGTTTTTGCACCAGTAGCTAGGATTGAGGCAATTAGGCTGTTTTTAGCCTATGCTTCCTTCATGAAGTTCAAAGTCTACCAAATGGATGTGAAAAGTGCTTTTCTATATGGCAAAATTGAAGAAGAAGTATATGTCTGTCACCCCCAGGGTTTGAAAATCCCAAGTACCCTGACAGAGTATACAAATTGAAGAAAGCACTGTATGGACTACATCAAGCACCAAGAGCTTGGTATGACACTTTGTCTACCTATCTCTTGGAAAATGGTTCTGAGAGAGGAATCATTGACAAGACTCTGTTCATTAAAAGGAAGAAGAAGGACATCCTGTTAGTGCAAATATATGTGGATGACATCATCTTTGGATCCACAAAAGATCAATTGTGCAAAGATTTTGAAGAGTTAATGCATAAGAGATTCAAGATGAGTTCTATGGGTGAACTTACTTTCTTCCTTGGGCTACAGGTTAAGCAGAAACAAGATGGAATCTTCATAAGCCAAACCAAGTATGTGCAGGACATTTTAACCAAGTTTGGGTTCTCAGATTCCAAGCCTGCAAGCACACCCATGGAGACACACAAACAGATTACTGCAGATCTTGACGGGGAGGATGTGGATGTTCATTATTACAGATTCATGATTGGCTCTCTCATGTATCTCACAGCTTCTAGACCAGATATCATGTTCCCTGTTTGTGTATGTGCAAGATTTCAAGTTAGGCCAAAGCAATCACATTTTCAAGCAGTCAAGAGGATATTCAGATATCTTAAAGGTCAACCCAGATTAGGACTTTGGTATCCTCATGACTCACCATTTGACCTACTTGCATATTCAGATAGTGATTTAGGTGGAGCTAACTTGGACAGAAAGTCTACAACTGGAGGATGTCAGTTTTTGGGTGCAAGACTCGTATCATGGCAGTGTAAGAAGCAAACCACAGTGTCCACATCAACAACAGAAGCAGAATAGATAGCTGCTGCAAGCTGCTGCTCACAAGTGCTATGGATTCAGAATCAAATGTTGGACTATGGTATGACATTTCTTCACACGCCTATTTTCATAGACAACAACAGTGCTATTAGCATTGTTAATAATCCTGTCAAGCATTCAAAAACAAAGCATATAGAAATAAGGTACCATTTTATCAGAGACTGTAATGAGAAGAAGCTAATTCAGGTTCAGAAAGTACACACAAGTAACCAGTTTGCTGATCTATTCACAAAAGATTTTGATGTGGGTAGATTCACATTCTTGGTCACAAGTGTGGGCATGATGAACAATGAATAAGTATATTCTCATTCTCTTTATGTACCTATATAGATTCCTCCTTAGTTACTTTCATTAAATTGGTGCTATTAACCCCTGTGTGTTTCAGTGTTTCAGATTGTTTGGAGTGGATACTTGGTACTTCTCGTTCAGTTAATACGGCTCACTGCATTACTCATAATAATAGTTCAAAAATGGTTAAGTATGGTTACTACTGCTAGGTGGTTTATACTGCCAGTGCAAAGTTACTACTGCTTGCCTTATTTATACTACTGCTAATCATTGTTACTACTGCTGGTACATGTTAATACTGCTAGTATGTGTTAATACTGCTAGTCTGTGTTAATATTGCTAGTATGTGTTAGTACTGCTAGTATGTGTTAATACTGCTATAAGTTAATACTGCGAGTTCGTTAATACTGCTAAGGTAATTAGTACTGCTTTTAACGTACTCCCTTCACCTATAAATACCCTGTGTGACCGCCAAAATCACAAACGGCTCTTTGAATTTCCTACTAGTGTATTCTCTCTCTCTCTCTCTCTTGTTCTCTTGAATTCTCTCTTACCAGTGCATAACCCTAGCTTCGACCAATCGCTCAAGAAGATGGTTGAACTGATGTTTGTCGATGAACATAATGAATTGGAAATGCTACTCAAACCAAAGCAAGCAGAGGGATTTCATCACATTGTGGATTTCCTAAGATCCTCACACCTAGCCCACGCATTAACTGTCAATCCCACAATCTGTGTGGAACACCAAAGGCAGTTCTGGGCCAATGCTGCTATTCATACTGAAGATGGCAATCAGGTCATCCAAACAAGGGTGTGTGATAAACCCCTGACAATCACAGAAGGAGCTATTCGCATTCATCTACAACTAGATGATGCCTCAGGTATAACCTCTTTACCCAAGGAAGATCTCTTCCAAGATCTTAGTAATATGGGGTATGAAGGTCCCACTGATGTCTTCAAAATTTTCAAGAACAGATTCTCACCATAATGGAGATTCTTTTTTCATACCCTTTAGCACTGTATTTCAAAGAAAACAACTGGTTGGAGTGAGTTCAGCAGTACCATTGATTATGCTATGGTCTGCTTAGCAACATCCAGGAAGTTCAATTTTTCACAAATGATCTTCAATGACTTACTGTCAAACCTGGATACCAAAACAAAATCCTTTTATATATATCCCAGGTTTGTGCAAGCTTTACTGAATAAAGAATTGACGGATTTACCTCAGTTTAATGAGGTATATGTACCAAAGGTCCCGAAAGGGAAGGTGTTTTCTAATATGAGGAGGCATAGTAAGGACTTCTTAGGTATTGACACACCATTGTTCTCTACAATAATGGGTGTATCTCCTTCCCATGGTGAGGCATCAGTGTCAAAGCCCTCATATGACAACCAAACTGATGACCTACCCACAAACATGAAACCTGCAACTCACAAACATAAAATTGATGCACCATCCCATTATCTTGATTATACAATCAAAATTTTAATACTTCAAAAAGTTGGCGCAAAAGATGAAGTTTGTGCTATTTGAGATTGGCGCAAAAGATGAAGTTTGTGCTATTTGAGATTGGCGCAAAACAATTATGTATGTGGCGCAAAGTTTTTGAATGAGTGGCGCAAAAGTTGGAAGAAGTTGATAAATCAATTGTCGGCCACTAACTTGATAATCTGATTTCTATATTTAGTGCCATCACCATACATCCATGAATTCATTTCAACAATTGAATAATAGCCACCGCCCCACTATATTTGAAGAACCAATCACAATGCAAAAATGATGAGGTTGTTGGCGCAAGTTTTGAATGAGGGTGGCGCAAAACTAAATGATTAACACCGACCGGAGTATGTGACCAGTGTGTGCGACCGTGTGTGTGACTGGTGTGTGCGACCGGGGTGTGTGATCAGTGTGTGCGACCGGGGTGTGTAATCAGTGTGTGCGACCGGGGTGCGTGTACAGTGTGTGCGACCAGTGTATGTAGAGGACCGGTGTGTATATGACCGGTGACCCTCCTTCTAAAATACAACTCGTAGATCAAATTGAAACTTGCAGATTTCAAATCATCAAATGGAACTTGCAGATTTCATCAATTTGATCATGAATCAAAACTCCAAAGAAGTAATCAAGTCAAGTTTGTGTGTTTCTCCATGAACGCACAAGCTGAGTTCCACAGTTCGATCCAAATCAAATCAAATCTGCAAAATTGAATCTTGAAATTGTATCAACACAATCAAAATACAAATCTAAACACATTCTTATCAATCTAAACATGCTAAAAATGACAAGTTACAATGCATGATCAAGATTCACAGTTATCGACATATTGACAACAAGATCCAAGAAAATCTAAATAAATCAAACTGATCTTGTGGTTGATTCGTGAAATCTTGTGAATACAAAGTGTTTATTATCACAAATCGATCACAACAAGATCAATCTTACAATCTAACATCAACAAAATAATGAAAATTCGATCCAATTTCATTTTTCCAGAAAAAAATATGTGTTCTTGAAAATTTCCAGATTTTTATCCAATTTTCTGTGCAAAACTTTTCTGAATCGGTTTGGTACGGCTCTGATACCAATTGTGAATGCAAAATCCCTATCAAATCAAGCTAATCTCATCAAGATATAACAATCAAAAACTAGAGAGAGAAAGTAGAGAGAGAAAGTAGATCTTGAAATCACACGTCTCTGAATATTACAATTAAGATCCTTACAAACTCACAAGGCATAAAGCCTATTTATACCACAACTCTATTACAAAGACTTAATAGCTAAGTAAACTAAACAAGACTTAAACAACCTTGACATTGACATTGTTGACTTTACAACTTTGACTTTCCTATTAAATCTTGGATACAATATCTTGACCTAACAATCTCCCCCTTTGTATTCAAGATTTAATAAAAATTTGACACTAGTCTTCAGCTCTTGATTCTTCAGCTTTTGTCTCTGACAACTTTGAACATTGAAGCTTTAACAATCTTCAGTCTTTCAGCCTTTGAAGAATCTTGAAAAGTCTTTTTCACTATGCATCTTTGAAAGTCAACATGTCTTGAACACGAATCTGAAATTCTTGAAACTTTTTTGAAACTTTGAACTTTGAAGAAAACTTTTGAAACTTCTTTCATCTCTGAGAAATCTTTCAAAAATTGTATCTTCATCACTCTGATCTCTTGACTGTCTTCAGAAAAACAAACTTTCTCGAATCATCTATCTTCAGAATCTTTTAAAATCTTTGACAGAACATTCAGAATTTCTTTCCAAGTCTATCTTCACTTTGATATCTTCTTGATGGCTTTGAAATTGATCTTTCAGAAATTTCAGTCCATCCACATAAGCGACTCTTCGGAAGGTAGTTGTACCATTGCTAAGTACACCAAACCCTCTGGTATAACCTTTTCCATTTCCACCAAAGGTCACTGAGGGACCTTTCTCTTCCTTTTATTCAGTGAGCAGGTATTTTTGGCCAGTCATATGTCGAGAGCATCCATTATCTAAAGCACAAGGGTTGTGGCGTACTGGTTAAGGCCCTACGGGATGTGGTGGAATATCCCATCTGCCCAGGGTTCGATTCCAGGCGTACACAACAATTGTGGCCACTGAGGTTTAATCAGGGATGATGTCTTACAATCATAATTTGCCAAGGGATTAGTCTAGGCATAACCTAGGACACCCTTTCCAAAAAAATCATCCACTATCTAGATACTAGATACCCTTTGAGATCTGCAAACATAAGGAAGATCAAGTTTTGATTGGTACCCACTTTTCAATGGGTCCAATTGGGTCAGTGGAGATGGAAGGTTCTACAATCTTCAAGGTATTTGAAGATTCAGCGTCAGCGGTAACCTTCATTTTAGTTATTTTGTAAACTTTAGTGGTATTTTTTACCTTAGCTGATTTCTCAGCTTTGGTGACCTTCTTTGCCTTGGAGGCATTCATCTTCACTTTGGCTATTTTGTCAGCCTTGGTGGCATTGGGACATTTACTGGCAATATGATCAGTAAGTCCACAGTGATAGCATTTTCTATAGCTGAATGTGGTTTTAACACCAGTAGCATTAGAAAATTTAAGATAAGTCGTGCTAGCTCCAAGAATTCCCTCAGCATTAGATCTCGGAGGAACTTTCAGTTCTTCTGATTTCTTAGGCTTGACATCAATCTTCAGCTTTGGAGTAGATCTCTGAAACTTATCAATGATCTTAGATCCAAAACTAGAAGGTTGACTAGATGAAGGTTTAGAAGGAGTCTTCTTCAGCGTTGCTACTTTTGTAACCTTCTGAGGATGACGGAAAATTGATTTTCCTTTGTCAGCGAGTCTATAACTCTTTGCTTTGACTTTAACTTTGCTTTTGAGAGTTTGACTTGGGCCTTTGACTTTCAAACTAAATGATCTTGGATCCAACAAATATGCACTAACAATATTAAATTTTGTATCCTGACATTAACGCGTGTCTTCATCTGATTTGTTGATCAATGCATGCTTGTACTCTTTATTTCAACATTTGGATGTCTTAAAGATATGATGTAGACATTTGTTACCCGAACCCATCCCTTTGTATGCAGAGGGAATAGTAAGGAAACATGGTACTATTAAAATATTCATTTAGAACTTACTTTGGTTGACATGTTGAACATATTCTCATACTTATACATGAGATGGTACAAGTTAGTGAGCCAAACTTGTTGGTTAAGTTTGCACTCCAAAATTGGCTTGCCAAAACAGTATTTATCAAACTAATTTAACTTATCTGTACTAGTCTTCAATTGTCTTGATGACAATCCAATCCTCTTTGGTATCGATCGTGGCTACACTTCAACAAGTCTTCAATTTTGTTGAAGGCATTTGTGTTTTGGACCAATATTGAATACAAAAATAGAACTGTTACAATAAACATCTTATTCTGATCTTTTTATCCGAAATATAAGAAATATTTCGGATGTAGCAAGATTACATAAACATTTGATCCTCAAAGTATTTCAGATCTCAAGGCATGTTTCGGATCTTTATGAAGAGTTGGATCCTTAACAGAATTTGACTCATGATATGTTTTCGATTCCATATATTTTTAAATCCCGAATGTATTTTGGATCCTGATACGTTTTGAATTCCATCCTTATACAACTTAGGATCAAACAAGGTCTAATCCTTAGTTTGTATTTTGAATTTTAGATAAACTCCTACAATATTTCTAAGTGTTTCATCGGACGTATTTGTGTAATCATCAAATCAAATGGTTGAGAACAATATATATATATGTATAGAATCAGGTTCATACGAGAATTAGAGAATAAGAAAACAGTCGAATCATATGTGATTTTACACTAAAATCACATGTAAAATTACATGTGATTCACGCAACTTTGGTGGTGACCTGAGGTTGTGGGCCAGGTCACCCGCATACCCTTGCGTTGACCGTTAGTGTAAAATCATATGTGATGTTGCACGTGATTTGTCCGTTTTCGTATTATCTTTTTTAGTTATTATTCTTGTTTGAACCCCTCTCTCTCTCTCTATATATATATATATATAATATGAATAAACTTCATTTTTGGTCCATGTGCTTTTTCTATTATTTTTGGTTTGGTCCATGAAATTTGTTATTTACATATTTGTAATTGCTAATTACATACATACATATTACATCATTCTGTTTGAAATGACATCCATCTCAATATAGTTTCTTTTTTCTTTTTAACCGTTTTTTACGTGAAGGGTATATATGTGTAATATTCATGTATGTTTACGTGTATACCATAGCTCGAAACCATAAGTTTGTAACTCTATTCCACCTTCTTCAAAACCATAAGTCTGAAACTCGACAACACCTTCTTCAATGTTGTAAGTCTGTAACCTGGCACCATGTTCTTCATCACCATAACCCAACACCCATCGAGAACAATCGAGAACCCATAATTGACTTAGTGTGTTTGTGTGTGTAAAACCATAACCTACCACCTTCATTTTCCATCAAGACCGATTGAGAACTCATCAAGACTGATTTATTGTTTGTTTGTGTGTAAAGCCATAACCTACTGCTTTCATCTTCTATCTGGACGGATCGGGAACCCATCGAGACCAATTGAGAACCACTAAAGAAAAACTAGAGTATGTAGAGTTGAAACTATAGTATATTCATGATGAATATCATAATGTTATAAATACTGGAGAGCTGTTGTAAACATACATAAATATTCATTATGAATGTTATAGTGAAAAAGTATATTGTTGATGACTATCATACTAGTGTATGAATACTTAATAGATGATGTATACACATGAATGTATATGAATATTCACCATGAATATTTCACATATTTATCATTTCATGTAAAAACGATTATAAAAAAATTATATCGAGATGGATGTTATATCGAAGAGAATGAAATGCTCATTTTATGTAATTCATTTGACTAAAATATTAGTTATTTTTTTAACTAATTTAATTTAAAAATGAACGGGGTAAACGTTTTTTATTAAAAAAAATCAAATAGTTTGGTGTGTGTGATTGAAGATTGAACTTAATTCCATTCTTGTCTCTAATCACTTCTTAATTAACCACTTTAACCTTTGATTAGTTTTTTTTTTATTTTGATCAATGGCTCATATTTGTCCATTAGTTTACATATTAAATGAGGTTTGTAATTGAACCTACTCCTATATACAGGGGTGAGATCAAGTAAGAACCGTAAAATACGTTGAGAATTAGGGAACCAACTATTTTATTACTATTCATAATCAATAACCCTAAATAATGAAAATTAATCATGACAGTTTAAAATTTTCATTTGGATAAGTCAAAACATAATCAACTTTGATTTCATTTCTATTTTGAGGGACATGAACTTGGTCACGAGTCTCTTGAATAAAAAGTTTAGAATCATGATTTTCCAATATAAAGATTTTGATTCATGATTTCCATTTTCTACTTCTTCTTTATTTATTCTCCATCTAAACTAAATTATTTAGGAGCCGTTTACCAAACATTTATCCGGGTAAGCATTTTCCAAGTCATATTACCTTGACCAATGAATATGACAATTACCAATAATCTTACCCGGTAAGAGCGAAAGGAATGATCGAGAGTCTTACCCAGTAAGTGAGACGACGGCTCTTACCCGATTAACGCTTACCGGGTAAATTTTTGCCTACGATACCGTTTTAATGGATTAAAATCTTACCCGATAAGGTAAGTGATAGTGTTGAATTTAACCGGTAAGTATTTACCAGGTAAACAACCCATTAGTATATATGTAGTGTCAATCGAGCACAAATCATTTTCTTTACTATTACTTCAAAAACAAGAATGAAAGCAAAATTAGTTATATTTTGGTAATGTTTTTTTTTATCTAAAATGTGTTTATGTACTGTAAGTATGCATGTATGTAAAATCACGGTAGCTAAATATTTCATTCTGAACCATTCCGTTCATGTTTTCAGCATGTTCTTTAACAAAAAGATTATCTTATAAGAATATCGAGCATGTGGCTTTTCTTCACCCAAAAACAAAAGCTACATCAAGGAAGATGTTCTGGCATAATCTTTATCCCAAATGCAACATTAGAATTTATTCAGTGCCAAATTCATCAATTTCTCATCGTCTAAAGTGGAATTAACTTTAATTATATATGACGTTAATATTTTATATAAAATATTAATATTTTATATAAAATATTAAAGCATAATTTTTTTTGGGCAGATCCACATACACTACAATATACTTAATTTATTTAATATATATATATATATATATATATAGAGAGAGAGAGGGGTGTTCAAATGCAACCCCTTTACATGGTGCAACCCCTCTATCCACCACTCATTTTATTTTCACCTTTTTTAATTAAAAAATGTAAAAATAAAATGAGTGGTGGATAGAGGGGTTGCATGGGTTGCACCATGTAAAATGTTGCATAATAACCTACCCCTATATATATATATATATATATATATATATATATATATATATATATATATATGTATGTATGTAGGGTCAGGTTCAGGGGAAAAACTCAAAAAAACGGAAAACTAAGGCTAACAGGGTGTTCCTCAATTTTCCGTTTTTTTGAGATTTTCCCTTGAACCTCCCTCTATATGTATATTACTATAATTATATATATAATTGGTTTATTACATGTTCCTAGATTTGGGTTATGATTCCAAAACGCCAACTAAAATAAAAATAATAAAATCAATATTAGATATCTGTTAAAGGAGAAAAACAAATAGAACAACAATATGGAGGCAATAACAATAAGACAGAGAGAAGAAGTCAGTAATTCTCATTAATCATAAGCTCCCCTTTAAATAGGGAGGAGTTTACAAAGAAAAGGAAACATTCATTATGGTAATTTCTAATACTAGAAAAATATTATATCAATCACTTCATTTTGATGATGACACATAATCTTACAACACTCCCCCTTGTGCCGAGTCAAATGAGTGATGTGCACAATTGTTGCCTCGTTAAAACCTTACGCCAAAAAAAAACCTAGTGGGATAAAAAATATGACGAAGGAAAGAGTACAGCGCACCAGTTTCTTTGTAATATATAGACTTTTCCTTCAGTCTAGTTTTCTCTTAGATTAGTACATTAATCATGAGAGTTAGGAAAGCATGATGGTATATAAACAGTTGTCTCACTAAAACCTTACACTAAGGAACAAAACCCAATGGGAAAAATAAAACCTTGGTTGAAGGAAAGAGCACAACATACCAATATCACAAATATAGTAGACTCCCCATTTTGTCTACTACTCCCCCTGATTCGTGCATTAATCAAGGGAGTTTGGAAAACATTTCCATTTACTTTCTACATGTTTCCCAATATATGGTTTTAGGTAATGACTTGGTAAAATATGTCACATTCTTTTTACACCTTACTTGATTCACTTGAATCTAAAGGAGAGTCTTTTATTCTGATTGTATAAAAACTTAAGCAGAAGATGCTTTGTGTTATCACCCTTGATGTATCTTATGTTCATTTCTTCTATACATGATGCATTATTTCCATATATGCAAGTAAGATACTGATTGAACCCAAAATTACTAGCTCCTCTAATATATGTAATGATAGTCCTTAATCATATACATTCTTTAATTATCTCATGGAGAGTAATATTCTTGGAATAGTTCAAGGAGGTAGTTACAAGGATTTGCTTAGCTTACTTTCAAGCAATTTGGGTGTTCACTTTGGAGATTCCTTATCCAGTTTGAGAACAACCTTTCTATGAGTCATACATATATCTAATATCAACAAACACATACCAAGACATTGTTTAGTGTTTTTCTATAAGAGCTAGTACTTTTACTGCTTACATTCTAAGTAGGTATTGAAGTTCCATTATCAATCCCATTTTTCTTTCTATAGGGAAAGTATAAGTCCATGTCAATGGTTCTAAAAGATTTACTTGATATCATTCCAAATGACGCTGCGTTGGCGCTGAGCTAAATCTAGCTAACAAGTTCACTAAGAAATAGAATATACATTCAAGTGTATTGTGCTAAATACAATAATGCGCATATTGTACTTAGACAGGGAATTCCAAATGCCAACACTTTTTTTTCGTCACCATCCTTTAGACGAAATGGACAATTCCTTATATCCAACACTTTGACCAATCATGGGAGTGCTAACCGGATGCGCTTTGTCCATATTAAATTGCCTTATTATTTTCTAAACATATGCGATCGGTGAGTTAATATTTCACAAACTCGGTGTCCTGGCTCAAATAGCTAGACAAACCCAAGTTTTCCCAAGATTTTTATCTCAGATTTAGATTTCAAGTTGCTTGTGGTTTCTCTTATTTCATCAAGAGTGCCTATTATGTTCATAACATCGACATATAAAGCTACTTTGAAAATCTAGAACTTGTTTTTCTACATAAATACGCAAGGGCACAATTCATAGTTCTTATGTCTCCTTTCCCAATTAAGTTGTAACACCCTGAATTTTGGGATTGGGTGAGAAGTTGACCGTTACCCAAAGTTCAGGGGGGTTAAATGTAACTTGGGTTATATATATACAAAATCAAATTAGATATTTTGATAAATATCACAAATATCAGTTTCCTGGTTTTGAGAAGTCAGAGAGAAAGGAAGAGTTCAGGAGAAGCTTTGCAAAGGGTCGATCGTTTCGGGCAAATCGAGGTACGAATCTAGCTTAATGCTTTGATCTGAATGCTTTTAGCCGTGTAGAATCTCGTTGTGAAGGTTTTGAACCGTTCCATTTTGAGATCTGAGTATTTTCTCATTTGGATCTGGGTTGAAATCTGGGTTATGCGTCGCTGTTCTTGATGAACAAGGCGATGGTTGTTCGACCGGATGGTCGTTCGACCGGATGGTTGTTCGACTGGATGGTCCCTCGACCCGAAGCCTGTTCGATCGAGGGTGTTCGACCGAATGGTTGTGTTCGACCGAATCCTGTTCGATCGAGGGTGTTCGATCGAATGGTTGTGCCCGACCGGAGGTCGTTCGACCGGAGGTTGTTCGACCGGTGTTGTTGTAGACCGGTGTGGTCCTTTGACCAGTTTTGGTTCTGTTAAGTTGTTAGCTTCTGTGTCTTTGAGTCCTATTCAAGTAACGAGAGGTTTATCCGTATTTCGACTTACCGATTCTTTCGGTGTTATCATAGGTAGCGCTCGTTAAGAAGAAGGAAACAGAGGTGAGTTCCTACTATCATTTTAAACTGTATACATATCAAAAGTTACCTTTTTGATCTTATCTTATTTTAAAAGTAAAATGATGTATTACCTGTGCGTTATGCGAAAGAAATATTCAAAGGAACTTCTTTTAAATGCTTTTCATTCTTACCAGAAGTTGAACTGGGAATAGCATTTTGTTTATAAAAATGTGTTTGTAACCATATGTTTATTTATGGTTGGTCACATACGTTGTTGTGACGAGTCCTTACCATTACTAGTGGATCCCTAGGTTTTGAGTAGACTGTATTGTTGGGATGTTACATTCCCCAGAATTGTAGCTAGGGATCACTTGTTCCTTGAGGGAAACTTGGTACGGTTATGTGAGGCCGGATACTAGCCATGGTTCATAGTGATCCTAGCGAAGGAGTATACCTTGGTTTTGCGCTTGGGGCTTGATCTCACATTGTAGCACGGACTTTGTGATTCGTATCCGCGGACTCCAATTGGTTTAGCTCGTAACTCGGATTTTTGGCCTAACTTTGTGTTATGCCACAATCCTTGGTAAAATGTTTTGTTTTCGGTCCTTTTATGGCGTGTTTATAACGAAAAAGCCCGTTTGTGGCAAGGACCTAATGTTCTGATGACCCGGTGGTGTGCGTTAAGTAGATCCGAGCGGTCGAGCAAGCTTTTGGCTCTTCCGAATGTGGTGATGATCAGAGGGTGCGGTTTGGTACCCAACTGCTGAGGGACACTGCACTCATCTAGTGGAATATCATCCAATCCACTCTATCTCCTGAAGTGTTGGCTCAGTTGTCTTGGGCCGAGTTCAAGAAGAAGCTGCTAGAAGAGTTTTGCAACGAGAGAACGATGGACCGAATTGAGAAAGAATTCCGGTCCTTGGTGAAGGGAAGCCTGACGGTGAGGGAGTACACCCGTCAGTTTATGAAGAAACTTGGTCTGGTGAGGCATGCTGCCCCAACAGACAAAGACAAGATGAAAGCTTATCTCAACGGCTTGCCAGCGGACATGCAATCTATGGTCCATAATTTCAAGGCTTCTAACCTCCGAGAGATGGTGGAAGAAGCTCAGTTCATGGAAGAGATGTTCGCGAAGAGCAAGTCTGAGAGTTCGGTGGTGGTGTCTGATAAAAGAAAGTGGGAGAGCAGTTCAGTACCTCCCAAGCGGACCAGACCTTTTGTTGGAAACCGCAATTTCGGCAGTTACCAGGAAGCAAGGTGGTGCCCGAGGTGTCGGACCAAGCATCACGGTAACTGTGGTAACAGTTCTCAAACTTGCTATAAGTGTGGGAAGCCTGGGCATACGGTCAGAGATTGCCCGGTCAGGGGACCCATCTGTTATGAGTGCAAGGCACCGGGGCACGTGAGGAAAGATTGCCCGAAGCTTGTGTCGGGTAGTGCGCCAGCAAGGAAGGAGAACCCTCCGAAGGTTCAGGGCCGAGCTTTTCAGATGACGGCCGAAGAGGCTAGGGCATCCGCTGATGTGGTATCGGGTACTTTTCTTATAAACTCTGTACCTGCTCGTATTTTATTCGATACGGGTGCTAGTTTCTCTTTCGTATCTGAATTGTTCCGTCAGAAATTTGCTATGCCCACTACTAGTCTTGAGGAAGCATTAGTGGTAGAAATAGCAGATGGTAGGCAAGTTCTGATCCACGAAGTTCTGAAGCAGTGTGCTCTTAGCATCGAGGGAAGAGAATTCCCGATCGATCTGCTACCAATGTCATTCGGGGGTTTTGATGTTGTAATCGGTATGGATTGGTTGTCAAACAATCAGGCCGAGTTCGTGTGTTCCAAGAAGATGATTCGACTTCCCAACCCCTCTGGAGAGGTCGTGGTCATCTATGGTGAAAAGAGAAAGGGTGAAGTGGCAATAATCACAATGGCAAAAGCACGCAAGTGTCTAGTAAAAGGATGTTCGTCTTTCCTAGCCTATGTGATCGATGCCAAGTTAGAGAAGTCCAAGCTGGAAGATGTGAAGATCGTGCATGAGTATCCAGATGTCTTTCCGGACGACTTGCCCGGGTTGCCGCCCGATCGTCAGGTAGAGTTTCGGATTGATCTTGTGCCAGGCGCTGCACCGATCGCTAAAGCACCTTACCGTTTAGCGCCGTCGGAGATGCAAGAGATGGTAGCACAACTCCAAGATCTTTCTGAGAAGGGATTCATAAGACCGAGTTCGTCACCTTGGGGAGCTCCGGTCTTATTTGTTAAGAAGAAGGATGGCACAATGAGAATGTGCATCGACTATCGTGAGTTGAACAAAGCTACAGTGAAGAACAGGTATCCGCTTCCGAGAATAGACGACTTGTTCGATCAACTTCAAGGAGCGGGTTTTTTCTCCAAAGTCGACTTACGATCAGGCTATCACCAAGTGAAGGTGAGAGAAGAAGATGTTCCGAAGACGGCTTTCAGAACGCGTTACGGCCATTACGAGTTCCTTGTAATGCCTTTTGGCCTGACGAACGCACCAACGGTGTTTATGGACTTGATGAATAGAGTGTGTCGACCATTCCTCGACAAGTCGGTCATTGTATTCATTGACGACATACTCGTGTACTCCAAGAGTGAGACAGAGCACGAGCAGCACTTGCGTAAAGTTCTGGAAGTGTTGAGAAAAGAGAGGTTGTACGCCAAGTTTTCCAAGTGCGACTTTTGGCTTAAAGAAGTACAATTTCTGGGGCACGTAGTCACTCGGGACGGAGTGAAAGTAGATCCCTCCAAGATTGAAGCAATGATGAATTGGGAGCCTCCTAAGAGTCCGTCAGAGATTCGAAGTTTCTTGGGTCTGGCGGGATACTACAGGAGATTCATTCAAGACTTTTCGAAGATCGCTTCTTCCTTGACAGTTCTGACTCGGAAGAATGTGAAGTTTGAATGGGCAGAGGCCCAAGAGAAGGCATTCCGGATTCTTCAGAAGAAATTGTGTGAAGCTCCGATCTTATCTTTGCCTGAAGGGTCGGAAGATTTCGTGGTTTACAGCGACGCTTCAAAGATGGGATTGGGTTGTGTGTTGATGCAACGAGGCAAGGTAATCGCTTATGCCTCGAGGCAGCTCAAAATACACGAGCAGAATTATCCAACTCATGATCTGGAGTTAGCAGCAGTAGTGTTCGCTTTGAAGCTTTGGCGACACTACCTCTACGGCACGAAGTGTACTCTTTACACGGATCACAAGAGCCTGAAGTATGTCTTTGGACAGAAAGAGCTGAATATGAGGCAAAGGCGGTGGCTCGAGTTGTTGAAAGATTACGACTGTGAATTGCTTTACCATCCCGCTAAGGCAAACGTGATGGCCGATGCGCTAAGTCGGAAGGACTATAGCGGGAGTATTCGGGCTACCCATTCAAGAATCGAGCTAGTGTCTAGTCTTGTTGAGAAGATCAAGACATCTCAGATGGAAGCATTGTTGGAAGGGAATCTCAAAGAGGAAGTCATGGCAAAACAGCGTTTACTCTTAACGGAAGATAGCCGTGGGGTGAAACTGTTCAGCGGTCGTGTGTGGGTGCCCAAGGTTGGGGGAAACCGTGAGCTGTTGCTAGAAGACGCACACAAGTCCAAGTATTCCATTCACCCGGGAAGTACGAAGATGTACAGGGACTTGAAGTTGCACTATTGGTGGCCGGTGATGAAGCTTGATGTGGCGCGTTACGTTGAGCGTTGTGTGACGTGTTCGCAAGTCAAAGCCGAACATCAGCGACCGTATGGGAGTCTTCAGTCCTTAGAGATTCCCGAGTGGAAGTGGGAGCATATCACCATGGACTTCATGACGAAGTTGCCTAAAACTCTTCGGGGACACGATACCATCTGGGTGATAGTGGATAGATTGACGAAGAGCGCTCACTTTCTGCCTATGCGCGAGACTTTACCGATGGATAAGTTGGCGAAGCTTTATATCGATGAAGTGGTCTCGAGGCATGGAATACCTTTGTCGATCGTGTCGGATCGCGACAGTCGGTTCACTTCGAACTTCTGGGATGGGTTTCAGAAAGAGCTTGGTACGCGAGTTAAGTTGAGTACGGCTTACCATCCGCAGACTGACGGGCAGAGCGAACGAACAATCCAAACCTTGGAAGACATGTTGAGGTCTTGTGTCATCGATTTCGGGGGTAGTTGGGACTCTCACCTGCCTTTGGTGGAGTTCGCTTACAACAATAGCTACCACTCGAGTATTGGGATGGCACCTTTTGAAGCACTGTATGGGCGAAAGTGTCGGACTCCCGTGTGTTGGCTAGAAGCGGGAGAGAAGCAATTCGTCGGACCTGAAATCGTGCAAGAGACTGCCGATAAGGTCAAGTGCATTCGAGAGAGGATGAAAGCGGCTCAAGATCGTCAGAAGAGCTATGCCGATAAGAAGAGGCGACCGATGGAATTCCAGGTAGGCGACCGCGTTATGCTTAAGGTATCGCCATGGAAAGGCATTATACGGTTCGGAAAACGTGGGAAGCTGAGTCCTCGTTTCCTCGGACCTTTCAAAGTACTTAAGCGTGTAGGGTTGCAGGCCTACCAGTTGGAACTGCCACCGGAGTTGAGTAGAATACACAACACGTTTCATGTCTGCTACCTCCGGAAGTGTTTGGCGGTAGAAGATAGCGTCATTCCCCTTTCAGAGCTAAGGGTTGATGAAGGTAACCGTTGTGTGGAAGAACCCGACGCCATCTTGGAGAGAAAGTCTAAGAAGTTGCGTCATAAAGAAGTCACTTTGGTCAAGGTGCAGTGGAAGCATCACCGAGGAGCAAATGTGACTTGGGAATCTGAAGAGGATATGGAGCGTAGATATCCTCATCTCTTTGTATAGTTGGATTTCGGGGACGAAATCATTCCCAAGTTGGGGAGGATTGTAACACCCTGAATTTTGGGATTGGGTGAGAAGTTGACCGTTACCCAAAGTTCAGGGGGGTTAAATGTAACTTGGGTTATATATATACAAAATCAAATTAGATATTTTGATAAATATCACAAATATCAGTTTCTTGGTTTTGAGAAGTCAGAGAGAAAGGAAGAGTGCAGGAGAAGCTTTGTAAAGGGTCGATCGTTTCGGGCAAATCTAGGTACGAATCTAGCTTAATGCTTTGATCTGAATGCTTTTAGCCGTGTAGAATCTCGTTGTGAAGGTTTTGAACCGTTCCATTTTGAGATCTGAGTATTTTCTCATTTGGATCTGGGTTGAAATCTGGGTTCTGCGTCGCTGTTCTTGATGAACAAGGCGATGGTCGTTCGACCGGATGGTTGTTCGACCGGATGGTCGCTCGACCGGATGGTTGTTCGACCGGTGTGTCGTTCGACTGGATGGTTGTTCGACCGGATGGTCCCTCGACCCGAAGCCTGTTCGATCGAGGGTGTTCGACCGAATGGTTGTGTTCGACCGAAGCCTGTTCGATCGAGGGTGTTCGATCGAATGGTTGTGCCCGACCGGAGGTCGTTCGACCGGAGGTTGTTCGACCGGTGTTGTTGTAGACCGGTGTGGTCCTTTGACCAGTTTAGGTTCTGATAAGTTGTTAGCTTCTGTGTCTTTGAGTCCTATTCAAGTAACGAGAGGTTTATCCGTATTTCGACTTACCGATTCTTTCGGTGTTATCATAGGTAGCGCTCGTTAAGAAGAAGGAAACAGAGGTGAGTTCCTACTATCATTTTAAACTGTATACATATCAAAAGTTACCTTTTTGATCTTATCTTATTTTAAAAGTAAAATGATGTTTTACCTGTGCGTTATGCGAAAGAAATATTCAAAGGAACTTCTTTTAAATGCTTTTCATTCTTACCAGAAGTTGAACTGGGAATAGCATTTTGTTTATAAAAATGTGTTTGTAACCATATGTTTATTTATGGTTGGTCACATACGTTGTTGTGACGAGTCCTTACCATTACTAGTGGATCCCTAGGTTTTGAGTAGACTGTATTGTTGGGATGTTACATTCCCCAGAATTGTAGCTAGGGATCACTTGTTCCTTGAGGGCAACTTGGTACGGTTATGTGAGGCCGGATACTAGCCATGGTTCATAGTGATCCTAGCGAAGGAGTATACCTTGGTTTTGCGCTTGGGGCTTGATCTCACATTGTAGCACGGACTTTGTGATTCGTATCCGCGGACTCCAATTGGTTTAGCTCGTAACTCGGATTTTTGGCCTAACTTTGTGTTACGCCACAATCCTTGGTAAAATGTTTTGTTTTCGGTCCTTTTATGGCGTGTTTATAACGAAAAAGCCCGTTTGTGGCAAGGACCTAATGTGTAAATTTAATCGCTTTGGAAATACTATCTTGATGCAAATGTTTTATCTTTTGAGCTTCATAAACTGTATGTTCTCACCAAGCTTTAAGTCTGACACTTTTTCTCAAATGGTATGTGTATCAGGTTTCCATTAGCGGTGGGTTGACGGGGTTTTTGGAGAGACGAGTTTTGAGTCTCGAGGTTTTTGG
The DNA here is from genome assembly GCA_954870635.1 of Arctium minus. Taxonomy (NCBI): domain Eukaryota; kingdom Viridiplantae; phylum Streptophyta; class Magnoliopsida; order Asterales; family Asteraceae; genus Arctium; species Arctium minus. The sequence continues at coordinate 109,219,972 of OX941081.1, forward strand.
AGTTGTTTAGTATTGTTGTTGGGCATTGTTAAGTCCCATTCCTTTGATAAAATCCTTGTATAGGATTGTATAGTCTTAAAGACTGGTTCCATTTATGGGAAGTTAATAGATTTACTTTCGTTATATTGTCAGGTTTCCAGGTTTTGATTTACTCTGATTTTTGAGGTGTTACACAAGTGTTCACTTAGGGGGTTATACCACATCCGCATAGATTGTTTTAATCTATAAAGTGAGCGTTTCAATTTTATTGCAAACGCACTTCATGGTGTAGAGTTACTTGATTTTGGTAATGTAATGTCATCAAGCACTTTTATATCTCTAAATATAGATCCCTATAGAGATATGTATTAACCACATCCATGAGTTGCATTTCCAGTCCTTCGGAAACTACTAGGCTAATTAATTAGCATAACGTTATAACGTCCATTACGGGAGAGTAAGTCTTCTCGTGGTCAATTCAGGGCGTTGTGAGAAACCTTGCGCCAAAGGAGAGTCTCATACATTATGACTTGATTATTCTCATTACGTTTTATGACAAATTGTTTATCTATGTCTTACAGGCTTTACACTTGGTGGGTTAGCACTACCAAACCAAATACCTGTTCATTTGTCAAATAATATGATTCTCCTGGATTGCTTATTTAGGCCAATTTGCTCTTTGTTGATATTTTTCAACTGAGCATGGTTCGATGTCAATGTGCTCTATCATCTCATAAGCAATAATATATGCGAAATATATCATCAATGAGTATGTATGATCTGTCCATCGACTCATATGTACTCTCATAATTCATTTGAAATTTATTTAATCTCTGGAATCAATATTAACTTTGGAGCGTCCTCCAGTAATGATTCATAGACATAGTTTAATCAGAGACAATCTCGTGAGAGGTTTATGTATTGATGACAAATAGTTGTGCCTTACTCTTCTCTTCCTTTAGATGAGTATCTATCGAACCAAGTAGCTTCCCCCATTTACGTTTGGGAGATACGACCTCAACCACACATCCACCATGTGTGATTGCAACGTACTTTCCAGCGATGTTGTGCCCTTGTTTGGGGACTTTAACCTTGTGAGTATATTTGCAGCTCTTATATGTGATTTTGTCACTTCTGGAATAACATTAAACGTATCAGGTATCGAGTCTGATTCGTTTGACTTCAACATTAAGTTGTGAAGTTTTGGGGATCAAAATGAGACAGAGTGGGAATATTCAATGACACTTCCTGTCGTTCTCATGGAAAATCATTTTTCCTATCTCCCCTAACGACGGGAAGACTGTCTCATGAAAGTGACAACCCGCAAATCTAGCGGTAATGAGATCACTAGTCAAATATTCTGATTAGCGGATAATTGTTGGGGATTCATTTCCAACATATACTAAGTCGTTTTTAAGGACCCATTTTGATGCGCTGTGGGGGCACAGTTGGCACATATACTACATAACCAAACATGCGTAAATGTAAACTATCAGGCTTATATCCAGTTACCAACTGGTACGCATGAGGCTAATTAGCAAGCAGTGGGTCTAAAAACGAAAAGAAAAAAAACTGCATATAATAATTACATAACCCTAGGTAGATGTGGGTAAATTGGTGCGCATTACTAATACCCAAGATGTCATCATATTCTTTTGATAACAACTTCTATGAGACCATTTTATATATACACTTGGGGTATAGGAAACTCTACATTGATCCTAATACATATGAAATTAACATCAAATCCTTATGATGTAAATTCTCCAGCATTCCAAGTCATGTAGACCTGATGAGATAATCAGGGTGGTGAGCCCTTAAACGTATAGCTAGTGCTAGGAGTGCAGTATTTCATGTGGACAATAATACGACATGCGTTCATCGTGTCGAAACCAGAACCATAAAGTACTTTAATGGCCCGCATTCTGGATGTTTATGTCCATAAATATCACCTTGTATTCGTTGTAACAATGGAATATTTTTGTATTATGTCCCTTAGTTTTAGGATAATCTCATTCCTGTCTTGGCCAAGGATTAGGGTATATATAAAAGTTTTAGGTATTCGAGAGGGCATATTATGATGGCAATGTTGTTTCTTATGTTGTAGAAGTCAACAGTTGCAATTTGCCTCATTCCGCCTTTCACTCGAAAGAGAATGTGTCTATGTGTATTTTGCAATACAAGGATCACTATGTCATAACCATGGTGTCCCACATGGTCATGTCGAAACATATATGTGTGATTTCCCCCAAAGTTCTTTATTGGTGACAAAATATGTTTCGATGACCCAATAATCTACTAGTTTGATACATTAGTTTCCATGATATGTTAACTTTCATATTCATTAGAACTTATGTATATATGCTCATTTCCATTTCCATTTGATACGAATATCTTACAAGGTTCCTATTAATCTTGTACCAACAAGAAAGTGACAGTTCATCGTCTAAGTAATATGTATTTATCTATCATTTTAGATTGTGGAATATTCTACAAAAACTCAAGTTCTCCTCGATACATTCCTACATGAAACGGAGAATATTAATAGTTTTGTTATTTATTTAGATGTATTTCTTTACATCTATAATGGTTACATATTCGATTTTACTTTAGCAAAGAAATTAATTTTGATGCTTAAAATTAATTTCAAATAAACATATGTTTAATCAATATTAATTATTAAATTAATATGTTATAGTTCATTTTCAACGTGTTTCTTTTTTGACAAGATAATTCTTTAGTGCATTTCTTATTTGATTGTCCATTATCACATGGGGCAGTAGTTGTATCTCTACTCCAGATGTTGAAAAATTATTCCCGACTTTTACCAAGACCCTGACCCAGTTCTAGGGTTTCGTCCACATAGTGGATAAATGTCACATGTGTGAAATTGTTTTTAACTGTCCGTTTTTTGGAGTTGTTTCCACCTTTAATACCTTCATTATTGATCTCGAGAATTTTCTTTGTCTCAACATATGTGGTGTTATTATTCCAAAAAATCTTGTTATGTCTCTCAACCACTTGCAGTAGGTTGATGAGTTTGTCTAAAGGTTACTTTCCAACTTATATTAGTTCATTAATATTTTTGATATATGAAAGGTGGAAATAATGTTAAGAGTCATGTCATCTTCTGTGAGTTCCTTGCCACAGAGATTGATACGCGTTTTGGATATAACATTTCTTTGTTGAAATCAGTTACCTTTTTTTAATCGAGTAAATGAGTTTCATTCCACTGTACGATTTGTTCGGGAAGTACATATTCATGAGTACTCCCGATTATCCCTTTCGAGACATCCCACATTTCTTTGGGGTTTCTAGTAAAGGCATTCCTATGAAACTTAGGATTTATATGTCGTTTCAAAACATGAGGGTATTTGTTTGTACTTTTTCAAGAGGTTGGTTTTAGAGTCAATTGAGGAGTTGATGGACTTTAGGTATTTTCTTGTACCTTTTTAGAATGAGGTTTATATACTCATTTATGATACTCAGATTCTTTTGAGTTTACTTCGTTGATTTTATGATGAATCATTTACATATATAAAGGATAATATATGATTTTCTTTTTTATAAGAAAATGGACATGGTTATGAAATTTCATTATCATAACAATATTGGATTTTTGTATGTTTATATTTTGTTGATAATACTTCATCAATATTTCAACTTACGAAAAAGAAATCACTCAATCTATTGGATTTCCAGGTAGTAGGGGAATCACATGGATTTCTTAAGTCCCTATAAACCTTAGGGCTGTCTACACCCGTTTGACAAAATACAGTCGATATTTTGTGATTTATTTAATTTAAATATAACATTGTTAATTATAGAGCATTTGGCATGATGCCAAAAATTGATATGAGTTTGGCATATGAAGCCAATTTCAATGTTTTAATACCTTAATGGTATTTTGGGATATTTTGTTATGAGCCAAATAAATATTGGTTTTGACATAAAGTCAAATTCAAATGTTTAATATCTTACTAACATTTTTGGATATATGGAGATTGGAAGTGTAACTTCCAAAAAAAAATTTATAACATGAGGATGATTTATAACTAATATAAGAATAATGTTTTTGGAAATAAGCAATACAATCGTCATTATTAGGAATTTATTCTGACTATGATACGCTTATAATTATACTCCAATATTTAGTAACAAAACATATATGGCAATATATATATATATATATATATATATATATATATATATATATATATATATATATATATATTATATTAGAAAAACAACATATGTGCTTTATAAACTAGGCAAGCAATTATAATAATTTTATAAGACCTAAAACATATTGAATTAAATTCAATAGTTTTTTTTTTTCTCACACATCGACCCTTCAAAATGTGCATAATAATTGCCTTAAGTATAATTCAATACATTTTATAAACATATTCCAAAAAAAAAAATTAACAAGTTTAATATGTAAATGTCATAAATATACGCCTATAATAAACATTGAACCAATAAATTAACATTAACAATTAAAATCAATAGTATCCAAAATTAAAATAATTGGATCACATCTAAATATGTTAATCAGTCATGATATAAATTAATAAGAAAAGATAAATGAATCAAATATATTTTTTTTCAATATCAATTACATAAGGAGATATATATATATATATATATATATATATATATATATATATATATAATTACATATAAAGATGTACAATTCTTATTGCATAAGATACAAGTTAACATAGCAATAATGGTTATTATTATTATTATTATTTAACCTCTTATAATCAGAACTGAAGGAACACAAATATCTAACCCATAGAGTAAGTATATCACGAGTTCAAAATTATACACAGTTATATGGTTTAGGTTCATACACATACTTAAGGTTATGCTCCGTTCATCCTCATATATTTAAGCAAATTCAAAAGAAAATCATGCATATGATAAAGATGAAAAACTCAAGAATACAGAAAGACTTTTTACCTCGTCATATGGATTTTTTTTTTCATTCATCCTTCAAAGCATGATTCGAGTTTGTTTCTGGCTTTGTCATTCTTGTAATTCATTTGATGAAACAGTAGCACAGACGAGCATCATGCTGATAACGTGTTAAAGGAGAAAAACAAATAGAACAACAATATGGAGAGAATAACAATAAAACAGAGAGAAAAATCAGTAATTTTCATCAATCATAAGTCTTTTAAATAGGGAGGAGTTAACAAAGAAAAGGAAACATTCATTATGGTAATTTCTAATACTAGGAAAATATTATATCAATCACTTCTTTTTGATAATGACACATAATCTTACAACAATATCATAAAAATGTTCCTAAAATAAAGGTTTGTTGAAATTGTTTGCTATCATAATTTAGTAGTTTCTTTTTTTAAATAATTATAATATAATTAAGACTAACAAATATATAAACATCACGGGATGTTTGATTATTTCCGTCATAAGTTGTGGTACTTAATTTTTTTTAATTATTTTTCGTGTAAATTATGTTTAATGACGTTATGAGATTTCTTTATTTTATATGATTTATTAGATAAAAACTATATACAAATTAATTAAAAATCATAAAAAAATATACATATATTTGGAGCAGTTTTCTTAAGATATAGTTTTTCAATATACACTCATTGCGTTGACTTATAAATGGTGAAAGCATTTTAGACTTTTGCTCAACTTGTCTTAAACCAAGGTCTTATTGGGGCCAACATTGATGGAAAATGTTTCTTCATATGTCATTGTTATCAACCTACCAAAACACTATCCTAATAATATATACACATTTTGTTTTATATATATATATATATATATATATATATATATTATTTATAGTTGTTTTAAGTTGACATTCTATTTCTTATTTTAAATAATTTATTTTTAAAAACTTCATATTAAAAAATATACTATATATTTTATATAATTAAGATTACATACCATAATTTTATAACAATAAAAAGAACCGTATTAAAACTTTGTAAATAGAAAAATGTTTAGGAAAGAAATTATTTAAGTTTTCTTAATAGAGAATGTACTTTTATAGGCATCAAAATAAAACTTTTAAAAGTAGGTTTTCAAAGTATGAATTGGAACAAAGTATGTTCCATTTTGATACAATTTCTCGTGGCATATTAGTTTTAACTTATAATATTATAACCTGTTGTTGGTTTATGTCATCGATCTCCCTCTTTTTTATCCTCCTTTTGTTTTTCGATTCTCCTTTTTTTTTATTTGTCAATATATACTCTCTTAAATTGTTGTAAAAGAAGAATCAAAAGACAAAAAAAGAGATTAAAAAGAGGAATATCGATATCAGGGGCCTACGACGTCGATGGACGATATGGAGAACGGATGCGAAGACGTTGGGGTGAGGGGCTTGAATGACGTAGGGTTTGGAAACAGTAAAACTATAAACTAAAATAGGTTTTTTTTACTTTAAAACATTGCTAGCCGGTTACTAATCAATACTTATTATAAATTATAATAAGCACTTTTTCGCCGGTTACATATACATTTTTTTTTGTTAAAATGGTGTAGGTAACAAAATTTTATAATTTTGGATGATTTATTTATTAAAACGTGTTCAGAGACTTAATCATTCAAAATGAAAAAGTTCAATAATTTATTCATTCAAAAATGAAATTCATTTTTTTGTCTTGGTCTCAATTCAACACTAAACAAGTCCGAACATATTGAATACTTGTATCCCAAATAATTTTTCAGTCATTCATTGAATGATAAATCACTACAAGTGACGGAGATGCATCGATGATCATCTTGTCACTGTCCAATTAGGACATAGATTCGGAATACAACCTTCTTTCACTTCTGAATCCCAAATTATTCGATTAGGGGTCAGTACACAAAGATTTAAGGTCATTTATTCGGATTGCTCTCCAACTTAGTTTTCGTCTGGGTATGCGACCTTGGATTGCACCCTCTACTTCTACTTCTAACTAAAGGTGAAGAGCAGACATTGTAATGTGTTTTATAAGCGCGTCCAAGAAATGGGTAAGGTAAATAGCCAATACATGACTTGTGGGTGGGGAGGGGAAGAAGTTAAGCAGGTTTCTTAGATGGAAGGTTATTAGGACCCTTCAAATAATGTTTGAGCCTATGTTCAAACCAAACAAACCTGTAATTCAAAAGTAAAATCAATAAATTATTCATTTAAAATTAAAAACCTTTCCATTTTTATCTTTTTTCGGTTTAGAAAATATGAAATAGAAGTTAGAACAGACCGATATCGTTCAGCCCAGTGAAGGCCCATACATCTACTTCTTTATCCGGTCTTGTCTTAATGGTTGCGGCCCATTTTTTTATGGACCCTTTTCCTCTTTATCAATTAACCACTTCTTTATTAAAACTAACCCTGTAATTTTTTTTCTATGAATTGTTTTAAATTTGTAAGTATTTGAGTAAACTATAAGTTTGGTTTGGTCCTTGAGGTTTAGTGAAACTCGAATTCATCCTTAACTTTTAATAAGTCTAAGAAATCCTCCTTATGGTTGCATTTTTGCTTTGAAAATGGACTTTGACATTAATTATGTTAAAAATTGTCCGCTAAGAAAGGGGTATTTTGGTCATTTTAATTCATTTCGATAATTTTTGTTGTTGGTGTACTTGATTATTTTCTACTTGTTGTTTTTCGTATAGGATTGATAAAAGAGGGAGGGAGTTAGAGTCTTGAATTCTGGTAGTTAGTAGTCGTATGTGGTGGCAAGACGGCAAGAGGACAACGTCATAGAGAGGGGGTTATATTTTGGTTGATTGTTGTTTCTGATTCCTACCTGTTCATCGAGTGTAGTTCCTCAAAAATGGATGATGATGATGTGTGTGTGTGTGTGTATCTAATTTCTTCTTTGTAGCTTTAAAAATTGATGTTCCGATGAATAGAAAATTTTACTCACCGGTGTATGATGAACGGAAAAAATTAAGTTGCCTTTTTTCTCTGATCTTCCTCTCTTCTGATAGATTGAAGCTCGATCTACACTTGTCGGTGTAGTTAGTGCATGTATGTAGTCTGTCTCTATGCGGAGTTCGTAAATTTTACTTCTAGAGGTGAACTTTGTCCCTGTTTGTATCGACATAGTTCTCAAATGAAGAACCTGTTGTTTTATGTTCATGGAAGGCACCACCACCGACAACAAACCTACTGTATTGGGTGATAAATAGAAGTTAGAATATGGAGATGAGTTTCGTGAAACAGGAGATGGAGATGGGTTTTAGAATTTGAAGTTGTAGATCGAGTTGCGCCTTGGCCGGAGTTCTCAAATGAAGACGAAGAAGTGGTGATTGGTCCATACAAACAGATTTCACTCACAAATCACAAGTTTATTTCAAAATTTGGAACTTTCTCTTTCTACAGATTTTCTCCCTCTAAAATGTCTCATATGTTTTCTCTCTAGATATGACAAAGTCAAAGTTTCCTAACCTAATTACAACTAAACAAAAACTATTTATACCCTAATATTACAAAGCAACTAAACTAAACATACTTTGACTTTTCTAAGACTTTACAACACTTTTGACTATTGTTGACTTTTGACTTTTTACAACTCTTTGACATTCTCTGACTTTACTAACAATTACAAACAATTACAAAATAAGACCTTTTAATCTTGAATACAATTCTTACTCAACAATCTCTGTTAGCTCCAACTCACATGTATAGAAGTATTGAAAAATAGGCTAAGTATAGGAACCTCTAAAGACTGCTCAGATCCTCAAGCTCACCACAGAAGTCGCAAGCTCAGAAGACTCTGTCGACTATCTACCCGAGGACTCACCTGATAAATTTTAGATCATAGAGCCTCTGTGATCACTCACAAAGCCTCTGTGATGGCTAACCTCTGGAGATGAATGTTGGAAGAATTTAGTGACAATGGTTCAAGACAAGACCAAGTGCAGAACACGTGAGCATGTTGTACGAAGATTCTGAAGATCATTTGTGTGTGTCCCACGTTGTTTAACTTTCCAGGTGGCATTCCTTTTATGGATTGTCAGCCTTTGTCTTGTACTATTGCGTGCTCCTCGTTCTATATGAGGGGAGCACTATCTCTTTTGTAATTCACGCGAGCACACACTGAACAAAGAGAACCTTGTAATTTCTTTGAGCATTGCAGCACATACTAGTGTGTGTTCTTGGTGATCTTGAGCAAACTAATGAAGCAGATCCTTCAGTAATCATTTTAATGCACTTTATATTTCTGTTCATTATTTGCTAGTGTGTCTGCTACCTTTCAAGTTCTATTTTCTCTATACTTTAAAATGCTTCCGCATTCTTATTTATCAGGTTTTGTGTAGTGAAAATTAAATCAAGTTTAGAACATCATATTTCGGATCAACAATTGGTATCAGAGCAGACTTTGATTCTTAATATCAAAGGATCCTGTTCTATACTTGATTCCTGTGATCTTGGTTGTAGTTTGAGTATGTTCTTTACTTTGTACTCCATTCAAAGATTACACTCTTTTTTCTGGAGTTATTTCAACCTGTTTGATATAGATCCAAAGGCAAGTGTGGTCAAGTCATTAAAGATAGATTCAAAGCTTGTTTGTTGATTATTAGCTTCTCTCTCACCAAATATCCATCATTGTTGAGTTTATCCTCAACCTCATCTACAGTTCATCTTATACCCTGTTTCTTTGTTTTTCACTTGTCATCTGAAAATGGCAAATGCTATCAACATTTTCAGCTTAGGATCTCAGTCAAAACCTCCTACTCTACTCAGGGATGAATACCCTCAGTGGAAAATCAGGATGGTACACTTCCTTGAAGGATTGGATCCTGGAATGGTTGAGTTTCTTCACAATCCTCCATGCATTCCTATGACCACTGTTCCTCGTGTTCCTGCCACTGCAAATACACCAGAAATACCTGAATACCAACATCCCAAACCCATTGCTGAGTGGACTGAACAAGAGAGTACCCTGCATGAACTCTCAAAGAAAGCCAAAAAGCTACTCATAATGGCCATTTCCAAATGATATTTTTCAGTCGTTGGACTCGTGTGAGACCTCAAAGGATCTGTGGTTAGAGCTTGAAAAACAGCTCGAAGGTGGTGCTAAGAGCCTAAAAAACAACAGAGCCTTGTGCATAAACGAATACTTTGTTTTTAAGACTATGTCGGGTGAATCAATTCAGAGCACCTATAACAGATATAACTCATTGATCAACAAGTGTAAAAGGTATGGCATCCTCATAACTTCGGAGGAAAACAATGTCAGATTCCTTCAAAGCCTTAATGACAAATGGCTTCATCTGACCATGTCCATGCAAGCAACCTTAGATCTTGATGTTTGGTCCATTTCTGACCTTTTTGGGACATTAGTAAGCCAAGAGAACCGAATCACAAAGATGATGACCCCTGTCGGTGGACCTCTGGCGTTACTGGGAAATACCTTAGAGGTTCTGGATAAGGGAAAGAAGAAGGTCACAGAGGATGCGCAGAAGAAAAAGAAGAAGAAGGTACTGGTGGCAGAAAGTGACAGTGGAGAAAGTTTTGAGGAGGAAATCGATATGGATGCTCTGGCCAAAACGCTTACTCTTATGACCCGACAGTTCAACAGGTGTCTTAAGAAAAAGCCTACATAGAGAGGAAGAGAGAAAAGAGATGACAGAGAAAGAGGATATAGGGAAACGAGAAAGTTTGAGAGAGAAGTTGGTGATTAGAGGTCTGATGAGATAAGAACCGGACAGAAGAATGACGGCAGAGGTGGAGACAAGGCTCCCCAATAGAACAAAGGCTACTTCAAATGTAGGAAGCTAGGACATTATGCAGCAGAGTGCAGCGCCAACGTCATCAAAGGAAAGCCTGTTATAGATGTTGCCTTTTATAAACAGAAAGGCAGAGTACTACACTCAAAGATCCTTGACGGCGGAACAAGAAAATTTTGTGACCGATGAATCCTCTGACGAAGGGGATAACAATGCACTCTTCTGTGGAATGGCAGAAGTCAACACCTCTGACGATGACAGTGAGGTATCTACTTCTGACTCATCTATTAAAAAATCTGAAAACAAATCTCTAGACTTACACAACGAGTTTCTTGCTTGAAAAAAACACGTGCTCAGAGCTAGAGAAGAAGCTAACCTTTTTTGAGAGAGAAACAAGACTTCTCACTCAAGAGAAGGGCAAACTTTATCTCGAAAGAACATCACTGGTTTTTTAGCATATTTCAGAAAAGAAAACTTTAAAAGAAAAGGTTTCCAAACTCGATCAAGCCTTGAAAGAAAAGGTTAAGGAGCTAAAGTCTAGTGAGAGTGATCGATTGAATGTTGTTTCCTTGAAAAAAACATTCAAAAAGAAAGAGAAGTCCTTCATCAAGATCTACTCGACAGAGATCTGTTAATTAAGAAATAACAGGATGCACAGAAAGTGCATGAAAAAGTAAGTAACCAAATTGGTAAAAGAGGTTTAGGGTTCGATGATACAGACCCCTACAATGGAAATAAAAGAAATAAATCCCTTGCAAACATCTTCTGCCCTGGAAATTTTTTGAAACCAAGTCTTCCAAATTTGATTTCAACATTTAAAAGGCGCAGAACCTCTGAAGGACCATATCTGAGGAAACCTCAGTAGATGGCTAATGTATGGTATGAAAACAATGATTTGTCATCTTCACTCTCTGAAAAGAGAAAATACATTCCAAGGAAATATATGTCTCAAAAACAGATAGGAATCTTCATATTTGGTCATCCAGAATCACAAACTCAAATGGCATTCATGTGCATGATGATCCCTGAAAAGGAATTGTCCTCTGATGCATCAGAGTTTGTCCCTGCCTCTGTGGAAGAGAAACTTTTTAAAAGATTTCTGGAAAGTGACTTGAGAAAAACATATGAGAATCACTTTCTAAGTCATCCTGATATAGCCTCTAAAGTACATGAAATCTTTGAGGAGGATCTGCTCAAGTGTCTAAGCATCCCTAACGTGATCCCATGCATTCTCAAAGATTTAAACATTTCAAAGGACATTGTTAGTGGACAAAGCAATACATATCCAGAAAGTCATGTTGTTAATGTATAAAAAGTGTTGGAAAGTAAATAGCATTTAATTGTATTTGTTTTGTATTTGTAAAAGGCCTTGGGCCTATTGGGTTTAGTTGTAGATGGGCTTGGGCTTACAAGTTCTAACAAGGGTAGTAGGTAGGTGATGGACTATAAATAGTAGTTTGTTTGTAATAATTCATTCATATTTTCATAATCAAAGATGTAGCCATTAAACAATTCTCTCTCTCTAGATTAGTTTACTTTCTCTCTCTAGAATAAATAAACCTTCTCCTATCCTACATAGTTACAAACATGAAATGATCCAGATCTCGGACCTCACAAGTGGTATCAGAGCCAAACGATGAAAATTTTCTCGTAATGATTATCGATCTCGACATTTCGTGTTTCTTTTTAGCCCGATCTACATGTAAGTGACTTCATATCTCAATTTCTCTTGAAGATTTGTTCTTGATGATATTACAGATCTACTACAATTTTTGGATTCAAATTTCGTTGAGTTTTGAAGATTTTTCAAATTTTCGTTCGAAATTTTACGTGTTTTTCGCGTCAAATTTTAGATCCGAAACTTTTTGTGCATGAGGTGATTTAACTTGCCAAGATCTGTTCTTTGTCGAATTTCGAGCATTCTACAATTTTCAGAATCGAAAAACAATGAAAAATGAGTGAGATATGAGCTCCGAAAGGTTGATCGCCGGAAAATTTAGATCTGACCGGAATATCGCCGGAATTTGAGGTTTGAGCTTAGATACTGTCATATCTCGTTCTAGATCTGTTTTTAATGTCAATATCGATTATTTGATGTATTTTTTAGCATCAAATTCGAGAGAAATTGATCTGTGAAAACCTCTCGCCGGAAAAACGAGTTGACCGGAAAAGCTATTGTTCATCGCCAAAGAGTTCGAACTTACACTGTGATACTGTCATATCTTCATCATAAATCAATCCTTAATGTTTATCTCGAATTTTTGGGAGTTATTTGATCAACTTTAAGCATAAAACTCGAGATCTATGATCTGTGAAATTCATCCTCGCCGAAAAAACGCAAATGGCCGGAAAATTTACTGTTTCGTCGGAATCTTATGCATCTTCGATCCAGATCTGGTTTATTGTTCATGTTGATCAATTTCCAAGTTGTTTACACGATTTCTAGCATGAATTTGAGAATTTTGAGCTGATTGTAACAAGTCTTGCCGGAAGAGTTTGATTGGCTCGCCGGAAACTTACTGTTACATCACCGACCTTTCTATTTCACGAAGCATGGATGTTCAATTGCTATGAACGTTTTGTTGATCTTTGTTGAAGCCTTTTGATGCAACAAAAAGCCTATTCGATCATGATTTTATGTAGTAAAAAAATGCAATCATGGGTTTCATTGTTAGAGATGATGAATAGTAAAATTAACGAATCTCGTTAGTTCCGTTAGTTTTTCTAACAATTTTGGTCCAAAGTCCGTTAAATTTGGCCAAAAATTGTTCATCAACCCCTACCATGTAGTGTGTGCCCTATCGTTCCCTTTTCGAGCAACACATTTATGACTCTCAAGCCGAACTCCTACTCGACTCGCGGTTAACGACGGTTTCGTTGTTAAAAACTAAGGATGCACACGGTTTGTCACGTCAAATTCACTCGTTATCTTTCTTGTGGGCTTATCGGAATGAGTTGGGTTTCTACATTTCGAGATGATATTCGTGCACTTAGTCAAGCTTACGGTGTACATCGGATCCAATTTTAAAGTCGAAACATCAAGAATGAGATCAACTTTCAAGGGGAGTCGAGCCTACAATTGTCAATGCATGCACTAAAGTTTTTTCAAGCAAATCAAGGGGGAGAGGAGATTAGAGCTTGAAGATGATTTACTATCCAAAACTTTAGGGGTAGAATGTTAATGTATAAAAAGTGTTGGAAAATAAATAACATTTAATTGTATTTGTTTTGTATTTGTAAAAGGCCTTGGGCCTATTGGGCTTAGTTGTAGATGGGCTTGGGCTTACAAGTTGTAACAAGGGTAGTAGGTAGGTGATGGACTATAAATAGTAGTTTGTTTGTAATAATTCATTCATATTTTCATAATCAAAGATGTAGCCATTAAACAATTCTCTCTCTCTAGATTAGTTTAATTTCTCTCTCTAGAATAAATAAACCTTCTCCTATCCTACCTAGTTACAAACATGAAATGATCCAGATCTCGGACCTAACCAGTTTTTTTTTTGAATCTGAGTCATCCTCTATCGATGAACAGACTAGTTCTGTGGAACTAGAGATAGTCCCCAGTAGTTCAGAGGAGAATAAGCCTCCCTCTGGCATTCTTAACCGAATGGTCTCTCCTAAAAGGAGAACTACAGGAGTACCCATTTGCCCTGACTTTATGGATATGTGTCTTGAAGCTAAGACCTCTCTTGAGCATGAAAAGGTAAGCAAAGAAAAAATCCAGATCTCTCACGAAACCAAAGCTCTAAAACCCATAAAACCATTTCAAGAAAAACTCACTTGCAACAAAAGGGAAAATGGCCCAAATTTGACAAAATTGATGCTTTTGTGGCAGTGAAAGCAAGAAAGGGAGGTCACCAAGGGAGAGTACAATCAAAGATCCATCCAAGACGAGTTTTTGATAAAACTCAACCTAGATTAGACAAAGTTTTCAGTGAAAAGAAACCCAAATCTAAAAAGGGTTGTTGTAAACAATGCTTTGTACCCTCCTTTGATAAATTTAATGAAATGTTTAAGAAGTTTGCTTCTGGAGTCTCTCATTGTAAATGCTTTGATATTATGCATGCTCTTAATCAACATTTCTCAAAGCCCTCCTGTCTTATATCTCACTCTAAGCCCAAGAATGCCAAATTCAAGGGTGAGAAAGGACAATCTGGTACCTCTGCTAAAGAGGATAAGACCAACACAAAATGTGCTAAGGCATCTTTAAAGACTCCTAACAAACCTGGACCCATATGGAAATGGATACCTAAATCTTCTTGATCTGTCCGCAGAAGAAACAACATGTGCCCATTTCGTACCTAGACTGCGGGTGTTCAAGGCACATGACTGGTGACAGAGGGTTGCTCTCCTCATACAAAGAAAAACATAGAGGATGTTCTGTGACCTTTAGAGACAACAAGAAAGGGCAGATTAAAGGCTATGGAGTCATTGCTAAAGGAGACATCGATGTCAACAGAGTGGCTTATGTGGATGGCCTTAAACACGACCTACTAAGTGTTAGCCAACTCTGTGATAATGGACTAGATGTGATGTTCAAAAAGAAATATTGTTCTCCATTAAAGGAAGATACATCCACAGAACTTCTACGAGACAAAAGACGAGGTGATCTGTACCTCATGGACTTCAAGTCGATCAACATAGAAGAAAAGCTTTGTTTGGTCTCAAGTAAGAATGAGGAAGCTTGGCTCTGGCATAACAGGTTCTATCACCTAAACTTTCATACCCTTGAAAAACTTGTATAATTAGATCTGGTAAGTGGGTTACCAAGTTTAAAATTCGACTGAGATCATCTATGCTCTGCTTGTGAAATGGGCAAACTAAAAAGAGCTGCCTACAAGACCAAGACAGACATATCTTGCACTAGACCTCTACAGATGCTTCATGTAGACCTTTGCGGTCTTATATCTGAGCAGAGCCTAGGTGGCAAGAAGTACATTCTTGTACTCATAGATGAATTTTCCATATATTCTTGGGTGGAGTTTGATCGAAAGAAATCAGATGTTCCTGTGGTACTAATCAATCTTCTTAAGAGAATACAAGTTCTTTATGATTGCAGGGTAATGATAATTAGAAGTGACAATGACACATAGTTCAAGAACTCAACCATTGAAGCTTATCTTACGACAGAGGGCATCTCACAGAACTTCTCAGCTGCAAGGACTCCACAACAAAATGGTGTTGTTGAATGCAAGAACAAAACACTAGTGGAAGCCGCAAAAACTATGCTCACTACTTCAGGACTTTCGATTTCCTTTTGGGCAGAAGACATTTCAACTGCATGCTTCACTCAAAATCGATCATTGATAGTGAAGAGGCATGGAAAGACCCCATACCACTTGCTCAACCAGAGGAAGTCGAACATCAAATACTTTCATGTCTTTGGCTATAGATGTTTTGTATTGAATGACAGAGAACAAATAGGAAAATTTAGCCCAAAAGCTGATGAAGCCAAATTCATTGGCTATTCATCAACCTCCAAGGCATACAGAGTCTATGTGCTCAACTCAAAACATATACTTGAAAGTATTAATGTTTCATTTGATGACTCTTTTCAGATGACTTATGACCAAATCAGCTCAGGACTCAAACTTCAGGATGAAGAAATTGGTGATTCATCTAGAACAAATGATATTCATCATTTGTTTGAAGAGATGTTCAATGATGATGGACCCTCTGAGGATGACCATAGAGCCCTTGAAGCCGAAAACTCTAAGGACCAAACAGGTACTTCTCTAACTGGTCCTAGCAATACTTCACCCTCTTTCACTACTTTTGTAGGTGCAAACGTCGAGGGGGAGCACTCAGAGGCCAACACTGAATAAGGATCCAAGCTCAATCAAGATCAAGATCATCTTTAAGACACCTCTGGAGGGTCAACACCAGAACAATCAAAGAATTCTGAACAAGGCACCACAAAGCTCTTCATATCAACTCTAAATGATCATTCAAGTCACGTGGCAAGTACAAATGATCAACTCTCTCGTACAGAGGATGATCAACATCATGATGAAGAACATGCTCCAGAAATCATCTCAGAAAGTTCAAATGATCACCTACCTCGCATGAAAAAATGGACTAGAAGTCACCCACAGAGCCAAATCATACGTGACACCTCTGACAAAGTGAGGACTCGATCTAGTACTACAAACTTTCATTACTTTACAAACTTTGTTAGTATTATCGAGCCCAAAAAGATCTCTGAATCTCTTGAAGACCCAAACTGGGTAGAAACAATGCAAGAGGAGCTTCTGCAGTTTGAAAGAAACGAAGTATGGACCCTAGTGCCTCGGTCGAAAGGCAAAACTGCAATAGGGACCAAATGGGTCTTCAAGAACAAGAAGGATGAGGATGGAGTGGTGATCAGGAACAAAGCAAGACTGGTGTCCAAGGGATACTGTCAAGAAGAAGGAATTGACTATGAAGAAACCTTTGCCCCTATGGCAAGGCTGGCGGCAATAATAATATTTCTTGCCTTTGCAGCCCACAGAGGTTTTAAGGTATACCAAATGGATGTAAAGTTAGCCTTTTTAAATGAACAGATTCAAGAAGAAGTATATGTCCAGCATCCACCAGGTTTTGAAAGCTCTAAGTACCCTAATCATGTATACTTCTTGGACAAGGCTCTTTATGGACTAAAGCAAGCCCCCAGAGCCTGGTATGATAGACTTTCGAACTTCCTTTTTGCAAATGGTTTCGAAAGAGGTACAAATGATACTACCTTATTTTATAAGAAGAGAAAAGGTGAGATTCTACTTGTGCAGCATTATGTTGATGATATTATTTTTGGGTCTACTAATGATTCTTATTGTAAAAAAGTTTGAGTCATTGATGAAGAGTAAGTTTGAGATGATCATGATGGGAGAACTCACATTCTTCCTAGGATTGCAAGTCAAACAAACCAAAGAGGGCATTTTCTTAAATCAATCAAAATATGTCTTTGACATACTTGGAAAATACAAGCTCTCTGACTCCTAACCAATGAAGACCCCTATGGCCACTGGATCTAAGCTCTATGCAGTCTCAGAGGGAAAATCAGTGGAGTGCAAACTCTACAGAAGAATGATAGGGTCTCTGTTGTACTTAACTGCAAGTAGACCTGACATAATGTTTGCCACATGCCTCTGTGCAAGATTTCAAGCTAACCCCAAAGAATCTCATCTTCATGCTGTCAAGAGGATCTTTAGATACTTAAAAGGGACCATGAATCTTGGTCTTTGGTATCCAGAGAACTCTGGCTTTGATCTTGTGGCTTATACAGATTCAGATTACGGATGATGCAAACTTGACAGAAATAGTACCTCTGGGAGTTGTCAATTCCTTGGAGGTAAAATAGTCAGTTGGACTTCTAAGAAACAGAATTGTGTTTCAACTTCTACGGCAGAAGCAGAATACGTTGCTGCTGCTAGTTGTTGTTCACAAGTTCCGTGGATGAGAACCCAACTTAGGGACTATGGATTTGACAATGAGAAAATTCCCATCCTCTGTGACTCCAAAAGCGTCATTGCGATCTCTGCCAACCCTGTTCAACACTCTAAAACCAAACGCATAGATATCAAGTACCACTTTCTGAAGCATCATGTTGAGCATGGCACTATCGAAATGTACTTTGTTCCCATAGATTACTAGCTTGCTAACCTTTTCACGAAGGCTTTGGATGAGAAAATATTCACTTTTCTTGTTGGCAAGATTGGTATGCTTAACATGAGTTGATTCACAGAGCCTCTGTTATACAAATTTCAATTTAAGTACTATTGTTTCTATTCTAGCATGTATAGTTCATTCCTTTATTTCAATTTTTCGTTTGCACTGTTCTTCTCCTGAAAATCCTTTTATCTTTATCAAGTCCACTTGATTATGTGTCTTGTCCAAGGCTTATCTCTTAAGATCCAAGCACAGATCAAGGGGGAGCTAAAATAGGAGACCTTCACAATTCAATGGGGAGCTCAACATTATATTCCAAATATGTCTTTCTCTTCCCTTCAAAACTTTTGAGTGGTCAATACTTTCAAATCTTTCCTTAATTAGAAATTTTAGGTCTAAGAGCCCCTGAGGTCCTCCATAGAGCCTCTGTGACCTATCACAGAGTCTCTGAACCTCACGAAGGGGATCTTTTGGCTTTTAAGATGGTATTTGGATTGTATTCGATCATCTCTTTGTTCTTTCGAATTTGTTTTGGTCATCTATGTGTTCAGATCTTTGCTCATGACCTCAAAAGCTCTCAACCCACAGAGCTCCTGCCACTCTCATATCTTGTAAATTTTTTGTTGATCCCAGTTGTGATGTTCTTTAACTTGATTTAACCTTTTACTACACACAGATTAAATAAATAGAGTGCAGAAGCGTTTAATACGTGTAGAAAAGGTTGAACATGTAAGGTAGTAAACACGCAAGTAATTAATGAACAGGAAGTAAAGTATCACAAGAAAGTTACTCAAAGAACTGTTTCATTGATTACTCAAGAGCACCAAGAACACGCACTGGTATGTGCAAAATGTGCTCAAGGATTATACAGACTGCTATTTTCGTGTGTACTTTCTTTGCTCTAAGGTAGTGCTCCCTTAATACACAAGAGGGATGTACCCCTTAGTACAAGACAAAAATTGACATTCCATAAACGGAATGCCACCTGGAAAGTAAACATCGTGGGACGCCCATTACTTTGATCTTGAGGATCTTCGTACAGCAGGTCTCACGTGTTCTGCACGTGGTCTTGTCTTGAATTATTAGAAAAGCTTCAACATTGATCTCCAGAGGTTGGCCTTCACAAAGGCTCTGTGAGTGATCACAGAGGCTCTGTGAGCCAAGAATTATTATCAGGTTTGACTTCTGGTAGATCTTCTATGGAGTAACCTCTGAGCTTTGCACCTTCTGTGGTGTACTTGAGTGTATAGAGGCAGGCTTCTGCAATTCACATACTTAGCCTATTTTTCAATACTTCTATACAATGAGAGTGGAGCTAACAATCTCCCCCTAAGTATTTAAAAATAAAAAATGGAATTTGGAGCGATGGCTAAGCTAGAAACAAAAGAGGTGAAAGGAACTCAACCTCTGAAAAATGATATTCAATCGTAAAAGAAAAAAAAAATTCCAGAAGGCAATTACATTAAGCATTGAAATACATGAATGAACAACAAAAGATTACAGAAGTCATTGGGGAAAATCATTTATCGGGTTGGTAAAGCTTTCAGCTAGTGTTTTTCTCATCGATAGAATGAGTTCCCTGTACTTCAGTTGTGCATCAATCTGTCCGATCATTGTCTCTGCAGGTCCCGCTTACACAGTCTCAGAGCCATTCTTCCTCAGAATCGTATTCTTTATCTTCTGCAGAGTATTGTTCGAATACTTGTGACTTTGATTTGGCCGATACATCTTTTTTAGCCCATCATCGTCTCTGTAGATGAATCCGAACTCAGGCTCTGTGATTAAGGAGTTGGAAGGAACGTTCTCGATTCCGGGGAATTGGTCATGTGGTTTGGTGATCGACAGCTTCTCGACTCCGAGTTGTAGAGCTACCTCGAAGTCCATTTTGCTGTGATATTTTACATGTTCGCGCATCACCTCCTTGATCCTGCCATTCGCTATCATATACTCCTTATGCTTTTCAAGTCTTTGCTCTGTGAAGGCATGTAGTTGAGGAAGATCGTAGGCACAGAGGTTCTTCAAGTCTGCATCTGTGAACGTGTATTGCTTCCCATCTTTTCTCTCAACTAAGTATTTTGCATACATGATTGACTTGTTGGCGAAGGAGTGCAGAGAGATCCTCATCACGGTTTTGATATCTTCTGTGGAAAATACTTCATCCCTTTCTAATGCAGTTTGCTCGAAGCGTCTTCTGATGTCGTCTTTGATTAAGGGATGTAGATTTGGTGCTAAGAAGACAGCTTCGGGCTCTGCGATGTAAAGATAGGTATGAATGTTTTCTTGAAATTTAAGTTCTTTCGGTGGAGGCCTTGGGATTGGAACACTCATGGCGTCTATCGATTGAACAATCTCTTTGACTCTGTCCTTTTGATCTTTCTTCCGTGGAGAGGTCTCTGAAGTATCTGCAGCGTTTGCTGGATCAAGACTTTGAAACTGTACAGTAGGTGTGGGTGCAGTAGGCATGAGTTCAGGACTTGAGGGTTCAACGAACTTTGCGAGTTCTTGTGCGATCTGTTCAGAGCCCACACTGACCTTCCCTTTCTGAGACCCTTCAGAGGTTGTTCCTTGGACATTTGAAGACGGTATTGGGTCTGCAGAGGCACTAGGCATGAGATTCTGTGATTTGTGTGCCTCTGAAGATGTTTTTTGTAAGGGAAGGGTTTGGAGAGGAGTGGCAGAGATGACAGGTGCTTTTGGTATTAAGGCCTTCTCCCCCTCATGATGGCCAGGGCCAGAGGCATCTGGGTCCTGATCATCATGGTGAGCCCTCTTCTGTGAGGCCTCCGCTTGGCAAGTGGCAGGGGCCTTTCTCTTCTTCCTTTTGCAGAGGTGGTCTTCAACATGTTGGTTGATCTTCTGTAGGGCGTCTTCTGCAGCCAAAGATAGGGCGTTGATTTCCACATTAGACTTGAATCGAAATGTGGCTACGGTTTTCTTCAAGTCTGCTGCCACCTTCTTTCCTTGGTCGTTGAAGTCGGATCAAAGGAGGTTTTGGTTTTGAAGAAACTGATTGCCCATGGTTTCCAAGTCGGCTTTTGATGCAAACGCAGAGGGGTCTGGGGCATAGGTTGATGTCTGTGTGTGAGCTGGGACCATAACACTGCGAGTTATGTCCTTTATTTCCTCTCTGAGCCTGGCCATTTCGACCACTCCGGTCTGAACTCCGTTCTTAGCATATTTTGGAAATTCCTCTGTGCAAAGGTCCCCCAGAACCTGTTGTGCCAGAGCCAAGCTTCTTCATTCTTACTTGAGACAAAGCAGAGCTTTTCTTCTCTGTTAGTTGATTTAAAGTCCATGAGGTATAAATCACCTCGTCTTTTGGCTCGCAGAAGCTCTGTGGTTGTATCTTCCTTCAACAGAGAGCAGTACTGTCTTTTGAACATCACATCGAGTCCATTGTCACAGAGTTGACTTACACTCAGAAGATTGTGCTTGAGGCCATCCACATAGGCAACTCTGTTGACATCGATGTCTCCTTTGGCAATGACTCCATAACCTTTTATTTGTCCCTTTTTGTTATCTCCAAAAGTCACAGATCCTCCTCCATGTTTTTCTTTATAGGAGGAAAGCAACCCTCTGTCACCAGTCATGTGTCTTGAGCACCCGGAGTCTAGGTACCAGATAGGCACATGCTGTTTCTCCTGTGAACAGATTAGAGAGATTTAGGTACCCATTTCCAAATGGGTCCATTTTTGTTAGGAGACTTTGAAGATGCCTTAACATCTTTGGTTTTGGATTTATCCTCATTTGCAGAGGTACCAGTTTGTCTCTTCTCACCCTTGAATTTTGCATTCTTGGGCTTGGGGTGAGATATAAGACAGGGGGCTTCGAGAAATGTTGATTCAAAGAATGCATAAGATCAAAGCATTTACAATAAGGAACATTTGAAGCAAACTTCTTGAAAATTTCATTAAATTTGTCAAAGGAGGGTACAGAGCAAATTTTACTACAACCCATTTTAGATTTGGGTTTCCTTTTACAGAAAGCTTTGTCTAATCTAGGTTGAGTTTTTTCAAAAACTCTTCTTGAGTGGCTCTTTGGTTGTACTCTCCCTTGATCTTCTTTCCTTGCTTTCACTGCAACAGAAGCATCAAATTTATCAATTTTGGGCCATTTATCCTTTTGTTGCCAAGTGAGTTTTTCTTGAAAAGGTTTTAATGGTCTTGGAGTTTTTGAACCATGAGGGATCTTGTTCTTTTTAGATCTTTCAAGCTCAAGAGAAGTCTTTGCTTGCAAGCACATGTCCAGGAAATCAGGACAGATAGGTACACCTGTGGTTTTCCTTTTGGGAAGAACTGTTCTATTAAGAATGCCAGAGGTAAGTTTACTCTTCTCTGGACCACAGGGGAGTATCTCAAGTTCCATAGAGCTTGTCTCATTTTCAATAGAGGACTCTGATTCTGACTCAGAGTCTGAGTCGAGGAAGTCTTTGTGAATGAGATCTTGACCTTCTGCAAGTGCCTTGCTTTGTTCATTGGTGTCCTCTGAAGTATTTAGAGTTTTTGAAATACACGGAATGACCATAGGAACGTTAAGACAGTTTTGTAGATCTTGCTCAAAGATTTCTCTTACATCAGAGATAATATCAGGATGATTAAGAAAATGGTTTTCATAGGTCTTTCTCAAGTCATTTTCCAGAAATCTTTTAAAAAGTTTTTCTTCCACAGAGGCCGGAACAAACTATGGAGCTTCAGAGGACAATTCCTTTTCAGGAGTCATCATGCATACAAAAGCCATTTGAGTTTGTGTTTCTGGATGACCGAATCTGAAGATTCCTATCTGTTTTTGAGACAGATATTTCTTTGGAATATAATTTCCCTTTGATGAGAGTGAAGAAGGTAGATTATTGTTTTCATACCATGTATCTACCATCAACAGAGGATTTCTCAGATGTGGTTCTTCGGATGTTTTTCGCCTTTTAAATGTGGATAGAAGGTTTGGAAGACTTGGTTTTAATGATTTTCCAACGCATAAGATGTTTGCTAAAGATTTTTTTCTTTTGTTTCCAGTATAGGGATCGACTTCATCGAACCCTATGCCTCTTCTGACAATTTGGGTGTTGACCTTTTCAGTGACTTTTTGAGCATCCTGGTACCTTTTGATTTTGAGATCTCTGTCGAACAGATCTCGATGAAGAGCTTCTCTTTCCTTTTGAAAGAAGTTTTTCAAAGAAATGGCATTTAAACGATCACTCTCACATTTCTTAAGCTCTTTGACCTTTTCTTTCAAAGCTCTATCGAGATTTGTGATTTTATCCTTGAAATCCTTTTTTGTTGAAATATGCTTAGAGG
Source organism: Arctium minus (assembly GCA_954870635.1). Lineage (NCBI taxonomy): Eukaryota > Viridiplantae > Streptophyta > Magnoliopsida > Asterales > Asteraceae > Arctium > Arctium minus. The sequence continues at coordinate 109,243,602 of OX941081.1, forward strand.
TGAGAGTTTTGTTTTGAAGGTAAAGCTTATCCTTCTCCTCTGTGAGAAGCCTAGTTTCTCTTTCAAAGAAGGCAAGCTTTTTCTCAAGATCTGAGCATGTATGTTTGTAAGCTAGAAGATCATTTTGTATTTCAAGAAGTTTGTTTTCAAAGTCTTTGCAAGAGTTAGAAGTGGATACCTCACTTTCGTTGTCAGAAGAGTGGACTTCTGCCATTCCACAGAAGAGTGCGTTATTTTCTTCATCAGATGATTCATCGGTTACAAGGTTCTCTTGTTCTGCCATTAGGGATTTCTGAGTGTAGTACTCTGCTTTCTTTTTATAGAAGGCAGCGTCCCTTGTGGGTTTCCCTGTGTTGGCAGAGGACCTGCACTCTGCTGCATAGTGGCCTGGTTTCCCGCATTTGAAGCAGCCTTCAGTTTGCTTCGGGAATTTGTCACTAGCTTTGCCGTCTGACTTCTGTCCATTTCTCTCTTCTTGCCTTGGTTCTTCAGACCACTCCTTTCTCTTTGCCTCACCATATCCTCTGCTTCTGTCATCTCTTTCTTCTCTTCCTCTGTACTCCGACTTCTTCTTGAGACCACGATTGAACTGTCGGGTCATTAGTGCAAGAGTTTTGGCCAGAGCAGCCATGTCAATCTCCTCCTCAGAGTTTTCTTCACTTTCGCTCTCTACTACAAGTACCTTCTTCTTCTTCTTCTGTGCCTCCTCAGCTGCCTTATCCTTCTTTCCCTTGTCTTTGCCTTCTGATGCACTTCCCACAAGAGCCAGAGGACCTCCAACAGAGGTTGATAGTTTGGAAATTCTGTTCTCTTGGCTAATCAGTGTTCCAAAGAGATCAGATATAGACCAAACATCAAGATCCAATGTGGCTTGCATGGACATGGTTAAATGAAGCCATTCATCATTTAGGCTCTGTAGAAATCTGACGTTGTTTTCTTCGGAGGTTCTGTGGATCCCATACCTTTTACACTTGTTTATCAAAGAATTGTATCTATTGTAAGTGCTTTGAATGGATTCACCCGGCAGAGTTTTGAATGCAAAATACTCATTTATGCATAAGGCTCTGTTGTTCTTGAGGGTTTTGGCACCACCCTCAAGTTGTTTCTCCAGCTCTAACCATAGGTCCTTTGAAGTTTCACATGAATCAAGAGATTGAAAGATATCATTTGGGATAGCCATTATGATTAGTCTTTTGGATTTCTTTGCAAGTTCATGTTGTGCCTTTTCTTCTTCACTCCATTCAAGGACAGGTTTGGGGTGTTGATATTCAGGAATTTCAGGAGTATTGGCAGTGGCAGGAACACGAGGAACAGTTGTCATTGGAATGAAAGGAGGATTGTGAAGAAACTCAACCAGACCAGGATCCACACCTTCAAGGAAGTGCACCATCCTGATCTTCCACTGAGGATATTCATCCCTTAGAAGAGTGGGAGGTTTGGACTGAGATCCAGCACTGAAGTAGTTGACAGTGTTTTCCATTTTAGTTTAGAGAGGAAAAAAACAGAGTATGGCACGAACCAGAAAGGGTATAACAGTAATGGTTTTAGAAATGATGAGTGTATGAATCAGTAAGAACAGATGACCAACCAACCAGCTTTGAATCTGTCTTTGAATGAAGGACACACTTGTACCTGTTTCTATACCAAACAGGTTGATATAGCTCCAGAAAACAGAGTGTGACTGTAAATGGAGTTTGGGACGAAGAACAGACTCAAACTACTACCTTGAATACTGGAAACAAGTATAGAACAGGATCCTTTGATATTGAAAATCAAAGTTTGCTCTGATACCAATTGTTGATCCCAGTTGTGATGTTCTTTAACTTGATTTAACCTTTTACTACACACAGATTAAATAAATAGAGTGCGGAAGTGTTTAATACGTGTAGAAAAGGTTGAACATGCAAGGTAGTAAACACACAAGTAATTAATGAACAGGAAGTAAAGTATCACAAGAAAGTTACTCAAAGAACTGTTTCATTGATTACTCAAGAGCACCAAGAACACGCACTGGTATGTGCAAAATGTGCTCAAGGATTATACAGACTGCTATTTTCGTGTGTACTTTCTTTGCTCTAAGGTGGTGCTCCCTTAATATACAAGAGGGATGTACCCCTTAGTACAAGACAAAAACTGACATTCCATAAACGGAATGCCAGCTGGAAAGTAAACATCGTGGGACGCCCATTACTTTGATCTTGAGGATCTTCGTATAGCAGGTCTCACGTGTTCTGCACGTGGTCTTGTCTTGAATTATTAGAAAAGCTTCAACATCGATCTCCAGAGGTTGGCCTTCACAGAGGCTCTGTGAGTGATCACAGAGGCTCTGTGATCCAAGAATTATTATCAGGTTTGACTTCTGGTAGATCTTTTGTGGAGTAACCTCTGAGCTTTGCACCTTCTGTGGTGTACTTGAGTGTACAGCGACAGGCTTCTGCAATTCACATACTTAGCCTATTTTTCAATACTTCTATACAATGAGAGTGGAGCTAACATTTTTACCTTATGGTCATTGCATGCGGGTCATTTATGAATGTCACTGTCATTTGGGTATAGCAAATGCCACGCGCGTGAGAATAGGAGGAGGCACACGTACTTGATCGTGCACTGCCCATCCTGACGTGGCAAAATTTCATTAGTTCGTATCTGTACCGTCATTTTTCAGAAATGGCTCCCTATCCATATGTACTTATTACGGATTTCAAATTTTATTATTTACCGCCTAAACCTTTCACCCCCTCTCAGTATATAAACCCTTTTCTCTCAATTTACCCATTTCTCTTCTACTTGCAATTTTATCTCTCAAGAACCCTAAAAGCAAATGAATCTAAACATTCCATGGCCCAAAAGGCTGATTCTCACTCAGTTGAACAAGAACAAGTTCTAACTAGCAGAATGCTCTCCTTCACCAGACACAATTACCACCTTAGCAACATGAACCTCATACCCAAGAATCATTTTGTCACCCTAAACCCAACTTGATTCCCTGCTGAAGCTGAACCCGTAATAAAAAATCTTGAACTATCATTTTCTCACCAAAGTTCTCACCATGAAAAGGTCTGACATCCCTGAATCTTACATTCAGCAATTCTGGCTGAGTGCAAGACATGTAAAAATGGATGGATATGGATATTGCATTATGGGTTATGCAACTCATCCATCCACTGAGAAAGTTCTAGACTTGGGAATTAACAGAAAACGTTTGTCCAACATCTTTGAACTCTCTACAAAGGATGGCCTAAACCTACAGAAGTTTTCAGAGGAACCAACAGAGGAAGAACTTCTAGAATTTCTAAGGTTCATAGGATATGTTGTTCCCATTTCCAAGTGAACAGACTTTAGAAGGCAGAACCTTCCCCCTCTGTGGAACGTTCTGTTCTCCATTCTCAATAGGTGCCTCGCGTGTAAGGTTGGTAGCCCTGATCAATCCAGTCACACCATTCTGGCCATATTGCATGGGATCTACTACGATCTCCCTCTGGACTATGCTAGGCTAATCTTCAAGGAAATCAGGAATGCTGTCATAGCCGAACAGCAAGATCAGGACAAGGGCATAGAGCCAAGGAACTTGGTCTTCGGTAGGTACTTTGCACTACTACTCGGAGACGACCTAATTGGAGAAGGAAAACTGCCCGCAGAGGGAAAGATCATCAAGCTCCACGAGATGAAGTCTCGTAAACCAACAACTCTGAAGACTGGATACCCGAATGCTCGACCTCTGCCTGTAAGACTTCTACAGTACTTGGGTAGTGAAGTGGGTGTTAGGACTTACATTCGTGGGCACAGGACTCCTGCATCGAGTCTTAGAACCCCCCCCCCCCCCCAACGTGTAGGATTCCAAGTGGGTGAGATCACTGTTTATCTTAGAGAGAACATCACAGAGGGTGTTGAGGTGAATGTGGTCGGAGAGGCACAGGTGAGAATAGAACGATTAGAGCCCGAGAGTGGGATGGGGAGTGCAAAACCCAAAAACTAAAACAAAAAGAAAACCCTAAAGAGAGTCGAAGTTGAAGAGGCTCCAAAATCACCTACAGAGGTTGCCAAGACAAAGAAGAAAAAGGCAAAGACACTCTCTAAGGGGGAAGTACTTTCAACAACAGAGGCTACAACCACATAGCCCCCTCAGAAGACTACCAAACGAAGGCTTGTCAAAATGGCAAGCTCTGAACCTCTGATCAAGGAAACAAGGGAAGAACCTGCAGATGTCGCAAAAGAACCTATGCAGAGGCGAAAGAGGAAAGCCCAAGTAGTAGAGAGCTCTGAAGAAAAACCACCGAGTCCTCTACATGTTGCCACAGAGATAGCCAAAGAGGTGACAAAGATATACTCTATGGACCTAGGAGAGAGAGTAGATGTGGAAATGCAAGACATTACAGGGATCTCTAGCTCTAAGGGTGAGGGAGAAGCTAAAAAGAAAAAATCATTGGAGGAGATCGGTGAAAAAGATGCCTCTGGCATACTCCCTAAACCCCCTCCCAGTACAAGCCACATTTATATTCCTGCAGTACTAGTTTAGAAGAATATTGAAGAAGGACCGCACAATTCGAACCCTAACCCATCTAACCGGACAGAGGATATTCCTTCATCCTCTATGCCATTTATAAACGGGGAAGCCTAATCCACTCCATCCTCTCAAAAGGATGGATGTGCAGAGATAAGTGTTCATTCGCCCCAGAACACAATACTCACCCCTGCAGAGGCATGTGTTGCCTCTGCTCCACCTGAGCGACTAACCGAAACCATTTCAGTGATGGTTGTGAGTACACACGACAACTCTGTGGACCTAGTACATCCACAGAGTTCACTCAATAAGGATCTTAGGAAACACTATGGATCTTCTCCCAAGAGACTCATTGATAGAACCTTCATAGTCGAATCCAATAAGGAATGTAAAGGATTGAAGGGAAATCCTACAGAGCCAATCATCATCACAAGCTCTGTAGGTGCCAAATACTCCTTGGCTAAATCTGGATCATGTGTTGATCCAGAGCTTACCCCGGGCACCTACGTCACAAAGGAGGAGTTTCAAACCTTTGTTGACTAAGTGTTCAACAAACTCGAGGCACTGACAAATTAAACTCCTAACGTATCTTATATGACCCTCAATACCATCCACGACAACTGCCGAACCTCCAAAAATGTCTCCTTGGCGAATGCTCTAGCATTGACAAAGTTGAACGAATCTTCTGTCGCCAGGGATGACTTCAACAAATTAATCTCTGCTGTGGAAGCTCAGACAGAAGCTCTGAAGGCACTCCAACAGATATAAGCTCAGAATTCCTCATCTATACAGAAGTTGTTGGATGTCTCATCTTCACATGCCTCAAAATAAGACTTCAATCGCTATGCTCAGTCCATCAACCAACATACTGACGCCATCAAAGTGCTTGGAGATATTTGCATGGATGAAATGGCAAAGTTTGTAGCTACAGTCACTGCATCAGGGGTGGATGATTTGTCCAGATTGAAAGAGAAGATCAAGGACATGACTCGCAGTGTCATGGTCCCAATTCAAGCTTCAGGCTCAACCTCTGCACCTCTACCACCCCCTTCTGCACCAAACATATACACCCTGGCAACCAAAGAAGACCTTCAAACCATGGGCCGGATGCTTCTGAGGAATCTGAACCTTATCGGATCAGATATCTCCAAGGAAGGAAAAACGGTGACAGAGGATCAGAAGAAGACCGTCGCGACAATCAAGTTCAAATCAGACTACGAGGTCAACAAATTATCCCTTGCTGCAGAGGATGTGATGAACAAGATCATTAAACACTTAGATAATCACCTATGCAGAAGGAAAAGAAAACCACCTGCGTCTTGCCAGGCAGAGGCAGTGCATAAGAGGGCCAACCATGATGATCAGGATCTAGATGCCTCTGGTCTTAACCATCATGAGGGGGAGATGGATGAAAAGAACAAAGGCTCTACCCCTATAGCCACCACTCCTCTTCAGGCCCTACCCCTACAAAAATCTTCAGAGGCTCAAAAGACCCCAAAGTACAAATCCTGTGCTTCTGGAAAAATAAACAAGGATGTAGCATTTGTCAAAGTCACAACCTCTGCAGAGCTACAGAAGGGAAATGTTAGTGTCGGCTCTGAAGAAGTTGTAGAGGGACTAGAAAAGTTTGTAGAACCTTCAAGCCTTGAGTTAATGCCCACTGCACCAACCCCCAAAGTCCAGTTTCAGAGCCTTGATCCGGTGAATGCCGCAGAAACCACCAAGACCCATCCACAGAGCCCAACAAAGAAATTATCTGAACCAAAAAAGATAAAAATATTTGAATTTAATATCCAAACCTGTAAAAATATGAAAAATATATCAGTTAAGCTTAGAAACAGATAAAAATAGCCAAAAAGGACATGAAACAGACTAATAATGAAAATAAAATGAAAAACAGGGACTAAACACGACACTTATGAAAAATCAACAAAAATTGATTAATATCGAATTAAAATGACTAAAATATAAAGAAAATAGGGATTAAACCGTCAAAAAAATGAAACTAATACAAAAAACGAGGACTAAAAGTGAAAAATACTAAGGCTCGACAAAAAACAAGAATTAAAACGACAAAAACACAGAATTATAAAGTCTAGGGACTAAATATGTAAAAACATGAAACTTACAAACTAGAGGGACTAAAAATGACGAAAGATGAAACTAAAAACTAGAGGGACTAAAACTGTAAAATCTTGAAAGTTAAAAACTACACGGGCTAAAAGTGACAATTCCGGAAAGATGCAACTTGAGGGACCAAATCTATGAAAACCCCTAAACTAAACTAGAGGGACTAAATCTACCAAAAATGAAAAATATTTAACAAAATTTACAAAACTAACTAAAAAGGACTAAAAATGAAAGAAATTTTAAGAAAACCTAACAAAGTTGACAAAAAATCTAACAATACTAACTACAAGGACCAAAAATGACAACACTTAAAACCTCCTAACTCACCTAACAGAGATAACAACAAGAAGGACGGAAAATGTAATGAAATTAACGGATTAACGGAATTAGGACTAAAATGTCAAAAATCTAACGGACATAACAGGACTCTGTTAACATACTGTTCATCTCCTTCTTCAATCGATCAGGCAACTTCAGACTTCAATATCTTCTTTGTTTCTCGATGAAAATCAATGAAATTTGTTGCGTTGTTATCCTTGGTCAGTATAGAATCTATCCCATCGAAAAATATTCGATCATGCAACGATCTATAAGCTGAAAAATATCATGAACAAACTCCGGCGAGTTCGATTTTCCGGAGAAGCTTTTTCGAGCTTTTAACGACTGTACTAATCTGCAAATCGATGAAAAACAACAAATCAATTATAATCTGAGGCTACAACATCGAAAACAACGCTCAAAACTTCATTGAATTCGAACTCTGGCAAAACCCGGTTTTCCGGCGAGAACTCCGGCAAACTTTCAAATCACTGTATCTCACTCGTTACTTAACCAAATTAGATTCTGAAACTTGATATGAGCTCCTTATGAACAGAAGTAGAGATTAGTAGCATTTAAATTGAACAAAGACACCTCCATCGTAGACCCACTTCATAGACTTCGATCGGAAAATTTTCAATATAGAAAAAAAAACTTTTTGATACGATCGTAGACCGACAACAAACGAACCAGCCAACCGATTCGAGTCCCACGAGGGAGAGAAAATATCCAGCCCATTTAAAAGACTTTGTAATCAGTCCAAGCAAGCAGAGAAAGGAAGTCCACAACCCAAAATAACACAACGGTTGGTCAAGAGAAGAGGAGCTGAACTTTAGGAGGAGACTAATTCTACAACTTCTTTTCTTCTTTATGTTAGCATGCATGTAGTCCATGAAGCCACGTTTCCTTGTTAGTTGCTAGAATAAAGTGCATGTAGGTTAGTGGTAGTTTTTTCCTTCTTTAAATTACTGTATTTGCATTCGAATGAATAGAGAAGAAAATTGTCCCAAGTCTTTTTTTCCTTCCTTAAATTCTGTGGAGACCGGCCCATCTCGAAAAGGGTCTATCAATTTGGTGTTTTCATTGCTTACTCTTTCCCTCCGCCATGCCGCCTCGACGTGAGCCGCCATCCCTCGAGGAGTCTATGGCAACCATGGTCGAACACATCTCCAAGCTTATCACCTCTTCCGCCGAAAATACCGAAAAAATCATTTCAACCCAAGCTACAGCCCTCCATGATCACAAAACACAACTTGATGTTATCGTCCAACAACTCGCAGCTCAATACGAGCAAACAAACATCCTCATTTCCACCATCGCTCGACCTGAACCCAAAACACCAATCCAACATGCTAACACATGACCAACCAACGACCTAACCATCCGACCACACAAAATTAACCTACCTACGTTCGATGGTTCAAACCCGCTACATTGGCTTTTTCAAGACGAACAGTACTTCACATTGTACAACATTCCCCAAACACAACGCACCTTAATGGTCGCTTTTTACCTTTCCGGCGATGCGTTAAGTTGATACAAGTATCTCGTCAATAACAAACTCCTTACTACATGGCCGGAGTTCACTCGTGCCTTGGTGATCCGTTTCGGCCCATCATCTTATGACAATCACCAAGCGGCACTCTTTAAGCTACGTCAAACATCAACAGTTTCCCAATACCAAACCGAATTCGAAAAGCTAAGAAATTGTATCGTCGGGCTGCCCCATGACGCATTACTCAACTGTTTTCTCTCCGGTTTGCGGCACGAAATCCAACAAGAATTATCTATTCTGCGACCACCATCTATAACCCAAGACATAGCCCTAGCCAAACTGGTTGAAGACATGATAAATGACCAACGATCTCGCCAAAGAATCACACCATCACGTTTTCAGCCACCGGTATTACCTGCCCCTTCCACAACCCATCATCGACCATTTCTACATCCCACACATCGAACCCCTTATCGTCCATCTTACCCACACCCAATCGGCCGCAAGTTAACCTTCCGTTCACACGTCTCTCCCCAGATGCCCTCCAAAAAAGACGAGCTGCGGGCCTTTGTTTCAGGTGCCCCGAGAAGTTCCATCCGGGACACAAATGTAACCCCCCACAGTTCTTGTTAATCGCTGACAATGAGAACAACCCTCCTTCCGATCCTCACCCGGATCTGCACCATGCCATTTTGGAACCAACACCCCAAGACACATCAACCCATACCATCGACCCACTACCTAACGACCCAAACACTCACTTTTTATCTTTTTCTACGGCAGCGCTCCTCGGCTTAGCGTCGTCTAAAGCCCTACGAATCACAGGCCACATTAACGGCCACCCCGTAACGATACTAGTAGACTCGGGAAGCACACACAACATCGTCCAACCACGAGTTGTTTCCTTTCTTAACCTCCCAACCCAAACCATCACTTCGTTTCCGGTCATGATCGGAAATGGCATGTTTCTCCATTGCAACGTTTTTTGCCCCGACGTCAACCTTCACCTCAACACAACCGCATTCAAGATACCATTTTTTGTTCTTCCCATAGAGGGCGCCGATGTTGTTCTCAGCATGTCGTGGCTTAGCTCTCTTGGACCAGTCACCGCCGACTTCTCAATTCCACAAATCTCATTCCAACATCACGACAAAACAATCGTTTTACGTGGTGAACCACCAGCCGCCTCTGTCTCCCCTAGTTCCCTTCACCATTTACTCCGTAAAGATGCCATCTCTTCCATGCATGCAATCATCTTTCACAACATATCAGATGCCACTACATCCCATACCGCTCCACTAACCCATCCAGACTCAAACATCCAGCAGCTACTTACAACCTACAACCATATTTTCGAACCACCTAAACAACTTCCACCGCAGCGTACCCATGACCACCATATACCTACCAATCCCACATCCCCTCCGATCAATGTCAAACCATATCGTTACCCACACTACCAGAAACAAATAATGACTGATCTCATTGCCGAAATGCTCAGAGATGGGATTATACAACCTAGCCAAAGTCCGTATTCCTCCACCATCTTACTTGTGCGGAAAAAAGATGGCACGTGGCGTTTATGTGTCTACTATCGGGCGTTAAATGCTATCACAATCCGCGATCGATTTCTGATCCCCACAGTCGACGAACTACACAACGCCTCAATTTTTTCAAAGATCGACTTACGCGCCGGATATCACCAAATACGGGTTGCCTGTGAAGACACTCACAAGACCGCTTTCAGAACCATTGACGGCCACTACCAGTTTCTTGTAATGTCGTTTGGCTTATCCAACGCCCCATCAACTTTTCAATCCGCAATGAATGATCTTTTCCGGGATGCTCTACGTCGATTTGTACTAGTCTTCTTCGATGATATTCTCATATACAACAGTTCACGAGAAGCTCACTATCATCACTTAAAACACGTCTTTGACACCCTATCTACAAATCAATACTTTGCCAAATTCAGCAAGTGTGTTTTTGGTGTTTTCTAGGTGCATTATTTGGGCCATATTATCTCCGACACTGGTGTTGCGGTCGACCCACAGAAAATTTAAGCTATTCAAGACTGCCAATTCCAGCTTCAATTACCGGCGTTCGTGGGTTCCTTGGGTTGACAGGATACTACAGGCGGTTTGTTCATCAATATGCCAAAATCACAGCCCCATTAACTGACCTCCTCAAAAACCCACATTTCGAATGGAACGCCCAAGCCGCTGAAGCCTTTTTAACCCTTCAAAACGCGATGACCAGTGTACCCGTTCTAGCCTTACCAGATTTTTCTGAACCAATTGGCGTCACCACAGATGCATCGGGAACAGGAATTGGCGCCGTATTATCACAAAAAGAGCATCCCATCACCTTCTTCAGTAAGAAGCTTTGTCCACGATTACAGACTTCATCGGCTTATGTTCGTGAGCTCCTTGCAATAACAGAAGCTGTTAAATGGTGGCGACATTACCTCTTGGGCAGACGATTCCAAATATTCACAGACCAACACAGCCTCAAGCATCTACTGTCACAGGTCATACAGACTTCAGAGCAACAAAAATGGGCAACTAAATTGTTAGGCTACGATTTCGAGATTCACTACAAGCCCGGGAAGGAAAATCGTGTTGCAGACGCGTTAAGCCGTGTGGATGAACCTCAAATGTTATCACTTTCTGCACTAGTTCCATCGTGGTTAGAAGACCTTCGCACCTACTACACTTCATCGCAAGGGAAACCGTGGTTTTTACGAGTGACAAACCAAGATATTCCAGAGCATTATATACATGACGGGTTGGTATACTTCCGAAATCGCTTGGTAATTCCCCCTATTCCATCAATTCGAAATTTGCTCTTACAAGAATTTCATTCATCACCTCTTGGAGGTCATTCGGGAATTACCGCCACGATAGGCCGTCTCAATTCTTCTTTTTACTGGCCTCATGTGAAAAAGGATGTCACTAAATTCATCAAAGAATGCTCTGTTTGTCAACAAGCAAAGTCACTAACACACAAACCGTATGGACCCATCCAACCTTTACCTATCCCAAACCATGTATGGGATGAAATCTCTATGGATTTCATCACAAATTTACCACTTTCAGCCGGAAATTCGGCAATCTGGGTTATTGTAGATCGCCTCATGAAATATGCACACTTCATTGCTTTACCCAAACACTTTACAGCCGTATCTCTCGCCTCGATCTTTCTGCATCAAGTTTATCGCCTACATGGTCTTCCAAAAACGATCTTATCAGATCGTGACCCAATTTTCCTTAGCCGTTTTTGGAAGGAACTCTTTAAGAAACTTGGCACAAAGCTCCTTCATTCCATTGCATACCATCCTCAAATGGATAGTCAAACATAGGTTGTTAACAGATGCTTACAATCGTATCTTCGTTGTTTTGCTAGTCACGAGCCAACTAAGTGGAATAAATATCTATACCTAGCAGAGTACTGGTACAATACCACCCCCCATACGGCGATCAACATGACCCCGTTCCATGCTTTATATGGCCGGTTTCCACCATCTGTCCCTTATTACACTCCTGGAACTTCATCACATGCCTCCATCGATGCAACCTTAATCGAGCATCAACGAGTCATCTCTCTCCTTAAGGAAACCCTCAAAGCAACAAGGCAAAGGATGGCTGATCAGGCGAATAAGCACCGTCTCGATAAGGAATTTCAATTTGGCGACCTTGTATACCTACGTCTCAGAGACTACAGGCAGACATCAGTACATAAAAGACAATGAAAGAAGCTGAGTCCAAGGTTTTATGGGCCATTTGGGATTTCTGCGAAAATAGGTCAAGTTGCTTACCGCTTAAAGCTCCCTCCAAACTCACGTATTCACCCTGTTTTTCATGTTTCTCTATTGAAGCAATACGTAGGTAGCACCGAGCCATCGGTAACACCATTACCAGATTTCCAGGAGAACAACACACATGAGAGGGAGCCAGCAGCAGTACTCGATCGCCAAGACAGCCAGATCTTAATCAAATGGAAAGACAAAGACATTACAGAATCAACCTGGGAAGATATGGAAGACATGCAAAATCAATTTCCATCGTTCCCATTCGCAGAAGACACTGTTTCTAACCTTGAGGACAAGGTTGTTTTTAACGGGGAGGGTATTGATACGATCGTGGACCGACAACAAACGAACCAACCAACCGATTCAAGGCCCACGAGCGAGAGAAAATATCTAGCCCATTTAAAAGACTTTGTAATCAGTCCAAGCAAGCAGAGAAAGGAAGTCCACAGCCCAAAATAACACAACGGTTGGTTAAGAGAAGAGGAGCTAAACTTTAGGAGGAGACTAATTCTACAACTTCTTTTCTTCTTTATGTTAGCATGCATGTAGTCCATGAAGCCACGTTTCCTTGTTAGTTGCAAGAATAAAGTGCTTGTAGGTTAGTGGTAGTTTTTTCCTTCTTTAAATTACTGTATTTGCATTCGAATGAATAGAAAAGAAAATTGTCCCAAGTCTTCTTTTCCTTCCTTAAATTCTGTGGAGACCAGCCCATCTCGAAAAGGGTCTATCACTTTCAAAGTTAAGAATTCGTACGTAGTCATATGCGAATTCTCATCCCTCATGCGAATTTCTTAGCTTCATGCGAATTTTTTGATGCGAATTGCTCTGATTATACAAAAAGCTCAGGTTATACGAATTCTGTCATGCGAGTTCCTAAAGCTTCCATATGCGAGTTCTTCATGTTTGCATGCGAATTCTATTTAAACGAGTTCTTTAGTATAAAACTCAGCAACCAACTTAGTTAGAATTAGTTCAACAGCCTTTGGAACTTCATCAATTGTTCCACCTTTTCCAATAATTGAACCATCTTCATGTTGGTTTATCCAGTGATGACTTGGTCAATTTTTTAGCTGTTGCTTTAGTCAATTTTTAGCTAATGCTTTTCGTTAATAAGTCATGATTTGTAGGACGTAGTTTAGGGATTTGATCTCATTTTTAGGCTGTAATCGTGGAACCTTATTTTTCTGCTCTTTCTGTTTTGTAAGGCTCTATAAAGCCACATTTTATCCCTTCAAATAAAGCAAGCTTTTGAACTTCAATCTTACTGTGTTTTTAAGGCTTAAGATTATAACAAATTGGTATCAGAGCTCCATAACGGACCTGATTCTGTGAGAGTTAGAAACTGCAGTATCCTGACAGAGAGAAGAGTGAAACACTTGGTGAGAAGGAGTGATACACTGAGTGAGAACGAGTGAAATACCACGTGAGAACAGGTGCAATCGCTGAGTTAGCAACAGATAAGTATGTTCAAGCTGTTATTCCTCAGTTCGATGGTCAATACGATAATTGGGCTATGCATATGGAGAATCATCTTCGTTCGAAGGAGTATTGGGACATGATAGAGAAAGGCGTTCCTGTAGAAGAAGACGAAGCCGAGTTAACAGTAGAACATAAGGCAAAAACAGAGGCACTGCGACTTAAGGATCTAAAGGTGAAAAATTACCTTTTCCAGGCAATTGATCGCACTATCATGGAGACGATTCTTGATAGAGGGAGTTCCAAGAGCATTTGGGAGTCTATGAAACAGAATTATCAAGGGTCAACACGAGTTAAGAGGGCTCAATTACAGGCCTTGAGAAGAGAACTTGAAGTACTGCAGATGAAAGAAGGAGATAAAGTGGACGATTTTTTTTCTCGAACGCTGACGATTGTGAACAAGATGAAGGTTCATGGATAAAAGGTAGAGTAGGTAACCATCATTGAAAAAATCTTACGGTCAATGACCTTGAGATTTTATTATGTGGTATGTTCAGTGGAGGAATCAAATGATTTAAGTCAACTTACCATAGATGAGCTTCAAAGCAGTTTACTTGTTCATGAACAACGAATGAACAATCATTACAGGGGCGATGAACAGGCTTTGAATGTATTGCATGAAGGAGGTGGACAAGGCAGAGGTGGCCGAGGTGCATTCCGAGGACGTGGAAGAGGCAGGGGTAGGCATGGTTTCAACAAAGCACTTGTGGAATGTTACAAATGCCACAGATTGGGACATTTTCAGTATGAATGTCCTAGTTGGGAAAAAGAAGCTAATTATGCAGAGGCTGAAGAAGATAAGGAAATGTTGCTGTTGATGGATCAAGTTGATTTTCAAAGTTCCCAGCAGGAGGCAATCTGGTTCCTGGATTCGGGGTGCAACAATCATATGACAGGAAATAAGAAGTGGTTTCTCCATCTGGATGAGACATTTAGGGAAGTTGTCAAGCTTGGGAACAACACTAAGATGGCGGTGATGGGGAAAGGAAGCATCAAGTTGCGAGTTAACAATACATATCAGGTGATTACAGAAGTTTATTATTTACCTGAGCTAACAAATAATTTACTTAGTGTTGGGCAGCTGCAAGAGAAAAATCTTACGTTGTTAATAAAGCATGGAGTTTGCAAGATTTTTCATGACACACGAGGGCTGATTATGCAAACTAAAATGTCTATCAATCGGATGTTCATTATTCATGCTGAACCAGAAATACAAGTGCAAGCTCCAGCATGCTTCAAGGCTGCATACGAAGACCAAACCGATCTGTGGCATCGTCGGTTTGGACATCTAAATTTCGGAGGCTTAAAAACGTTGTTTTCTAAGGGGATGGTGAAGGGTATGCCTTCTCTTAATGCTCCTTCTAAAATCTGCACAATCTGTATGATAGGAAAACAACATCGGGAGACCATTCCGAAGAAGAGTATTTGGAGAGCCACTCAAAAACTACAACTCATACATTCAGACATCTGTGGACCGATCACACCTGAATCGAACAACCATAAAAGGTACATAATCACGTTCATTGATGATTATAGTAGAAATGTATGGACTTATTTTTTGTCATTCAAGTCGGAAGCACTCTCTATATTTAAAACTTTCAAGAGTTTGGTAGAGAAAAATGGAAATGTTATATGTTGTCTTCGAAGTGACCGTGGAGGAGAGTTTACCTCTCGTGAATTTAATGAATATTGCAGCCTAAATGGTATCTCCAGACAGCTAACCACAGAACTCCACAACAAAACGGCGTTGCGGAGAGAAAAAACCGAACGATCATGAATATGGTGCGATGTATGCTGACGAAAAAACATGTCCCTAAAGAGTTTTGGCCGGAAGCTGTCAATTGGACCGTTCACTTGCTTAATCGTTGCCCTACTCTTGCCGTAAAAGATTAAACACCAGAAGAAGCATGGAGTGGTCACAAGCCCTCAGTGGAACACTTTCGGATGTTCAGTTGCATTGGACATGTGCATGTTCCTGACAAGTTGAGGCAGAAACATGATAATAAAAGCTTTCAACGTGTCTTATTGGGCCTAAGTCAAGAATCTAAAGCCTACAGAATGTATGATCCCGTTGCAAAAAGGATCATCACAAGTAGAGACGTGGTGTTCGAAGAAGACAAGAAATGGGAATGGAGTAATGCAACTGTGGGAGATGGTTATGTCACTCTTGAATGGGGTGATGATGAGATTCAAGAAGGTGAAGTAGAAGAACGAAATGAAGAAGAAGAGCAGGTCGTAAATGGTGTTGGTCCGTCAAGAAATGAAGAAGGACGAGTTGAAAGTGACGTTAATGGTTCCGATTCATCAACAAGCGAAGAAGTTGATACTCCAAATTCTTCTAAAAGAAGAGTTAGAAGAGCACCAACTCGATTGGAAGATTATTTAAGTGGTCAGGGACTCTCTGAAGAAGAAGAAAATAACTTGTTCATGTGCACTACATCAAATGATCCTATTTCATTTGAAGAAGTTGTCAAAAGTCCACAGTGGAGAGAGGCAATGGACTTAGAAATTAAGGCCATTGAAAAGAATGGGACGTGGAAACTCACAAAACTTCTAGCTGGAGCGAAAACAATTGGAGTGAAATGGGTATTCAAGACCAAGCTAAATGAGAACGGGGAAGTGGACAAGCTTAAAGCGAGGCTTGTCGCGAAGGGGTACTCTCAGCAACTGGGTATAGATTATACTGAAGTTTTTGCGCCCGTGGCTCGTTGGGATACCATTCGAATGATTCTAGATCTTGCTGCGAGTAAAGGATAGACCATATATCAACTAGATGTGAAGAGTGCGTTCTTGCACGGGGAGTTGAACGAGGCTGTTTTTGTTGAGCAACCACAAGGGTATGAGGTAAAGGGAGAAGAAAACAAGGTTTATAGACTCAAGAAAGCTCTATATGGGATTAAAGAAGCTCCTCGAGCTTGGTACACCAGAATTGAGTCCTATTTTGTAAAGGAAGGCTTTGAAAGATGTCCACATGAGCACACTCTATTTACAAAGGTAGCAAATGGAGGAAAGCTACTAATGGTAAGTGTATATGTTGACGATCTTATTTTTACAGGTAACGATGAAGCAATGATCGAAAAATTCAAAACATCGATGAAACAAGAGTTCGATATGTCGGATCTTGGAAGAATGAAATATTTCCTGAACATTTATACATTCAATAAAATAACATTTCTTACTAAATACTGCCCCAAGCTTACATTTCAGAGTACAAAGTTTACAACTATCTCTTATTACACAACTGAGTTCAAAAAGTAAACTATTGCAGGAAGTCTTCTATCTCCTGGAAATAGCTCACATCTTCTCCTACCCTTATCTGTACCTGCTACTTTTCGATAACCTGAAACAGGGTTATAATTTTGAAAGAGCGAGGGTTAGGCCAATGGTCTAGTGAGTCCCCTCCAATCACTATTGCAACAGTTCAAATATTAATTAAAATATTTAAACAAAACTTTATATCTTAAAACATAACCTGCTCTTTTAATCAAACTTTAAAATACTTTATGCTTCGCAGGCATAACTCAATCTACTGGCCATCACTGACCACTTTTTACGCTTCGCAAGCTTACCTTAAGCTACTGACCAACATTTCCGTCAAAGACGGTATGTCTGTCTCGCACTGCCTTATTTTAGGGACACACCCTAATGGCATAAACGGGCCACACTCCCCGGTACGAGCAGGCGGGTCACACTTCCCGACTTAGGTCAGACTTCTGACTCAAATGTATGCATACACTTAGTCTTGACTGTATATAAAACAAGTTTATATAAACTTAGCATAAACATGCCAAAGTGATTAAATCAACCTTTTTCAATAATTCTGCATAACTTTCAATACTATAAATGCGCAGTTTATAAAACCCACATTTATCAAATAACTGCTAAAATCATAAAAGATTTAGTTTGAAAGACTCACCTCTGATTCTTCTTGATTAACTCTGACTTCTACTGATTAACACCGCCTACGATGGTATTAAAAACATAGGTAAGCTAACTCGCTATTAATACTCTTTCTTTCTAAAAACTCATCAAAACTTCTTAGGACCGATTAACAAAATACCTGTCGAACCACTATACCGGTCGAGCCAATAAACCGGTCCTTACAACCTACCGGTCAAACAACATACCGGTCCTTTCACTTTATCGGTCGAATACAACTACCGGTCCTTTACACTTTATCGGTCGAATACAACTACCAGTCCTTTACACTTTACAGGTCGACCGATACACATCATCTTCCCGGTCAAGTTCATACTTGAGTCGGCGACTAACAGTTCAAACCCATAAAACTTTTTGATCATTAAATCGATCAAATACACGGTTAAAAGCTTGATTAACAAGACTATTTACCGACTATAACATGCAGATAGAAGTATTAAGCTAAAATCATACCTCTTTTTGACAAAAACAAATCGATTGATCAAGACCTCTTTCTTTTTTCTCTTTCTCTGCCTTCTTTGTTTTCTCTATTTCTCTCTAATAGTCGGTTCTCAAAACAATATCAGTATGAGATATGAATCTCAAATATCTTGATATTTAGGTTATATATAACCAATGTTTCAAATAACCCCCCTGCACTTTGGGTCTCGTTTCACTTTTCACCCAACTTCCAAAATAAATAAAAATTCCGGATTCGGATATTACAGTGACTATGCAGGAGACGTTGATGATCGCAAGAGTACATCAGGATACGTTTTTCTTCTTGGTTCGGGTGTAGTGGCATGGTCTTCAAAAAAGCAACTAGTGGTTAGCCTTTCGACCACTGAAGCAGAGTTTATAGCAGCTGCCTCAAGCGTCAAAGCATATGGATGCGTAGGATTCTTAAAAGTCTCGGTCAGAAACAAGGCAAGTGTACTGATATCTTATGTGATAATTGCTCTACATTTAAACTATTGAAGAACCCGGTTATGCACGGTAGGAGCAAGCACATCGACGTTAGATTTCATTTTCTACGTGATCTAACAAATGATGGAGTGGTTAATCTGAATTATTGTGGGACGAATGATCAGTTGGCCAATATTATGACGAAGCCTTTGAAGGTTGAAGTTTTTTCAAGGATGAGAGGGTTGTTTGGAGTCTGTTCACGACCAAAGATAAACTGATCAGTTTAAGGGAGGGTATGTTGGTTTATCCAGTGATGACTCGGTCAAATTTTTAGCTGTTGCTTTAGTCAATTTTTAGCTATTGCTTTCCGTTAATAAGTCCAGATTTGTAGGATGTAGTTTAGTGATTTGATCTCATTTTTAGGTTGTAATCGTGGCACCTTATTTTTCTGCTCTTTCTATTTTGTAAGGCACTATAAAGCCACAGTTTCTCCCTTCAAATAAAGCAAGCTTTTGAACTTCAATCTTACTGTGTTTTTAAGGCTTAAGATTATAACACTTCAGCATTTGAAGCAAGAAATTTCAGATATGTAAACTTTGTGCAGTTCGAAGGAGGAAGTAATTTTGAGATACCTTTAAAACAATCAATCAAACACAAAACAAATGTTAACTAAAAGAGTAAAACATATCAAAAACAGAATTTTGAAACATCTCACCAATATTTTCAGATCAAAAAAATTTGATTTTCACAAAAATCTCAAGAACACTTAAGAACACTCAAGAACATCTTCAAATCAAAATTTCAAAACTGATTTTTGTGAATTAAAGCTTGAAATCTTTGATACATTCATGCCTAATAACATTTTTATGAACAAATTTATACAACAACGAATCAAATCAGTCACTGAATTGAAAATCAAAATTCAAAAAAAAAATTAAAAGTGAACTTTTTCAAGAACATGAATTTTCAAAAATCGTCAAATTGAATCAAATCTTTAAAATCCTTGACAAATCACCAAGGAAAGATGAGTCTAGTATTAAAAACGAAATCAAACACCATATATTTTCATCAAATCAACATGAAATTAACAAGATTGAGAGTCCAAGAATCTCTAAATCTTTAGAGAGAGAAAGTAGAGAGAGAAAGTATGAGGCGCAAAGTAAACTGATGTATTGAAATGTAAGTCCAAAGTTACAAAAAAAAGGCTCTAAGGGGACTTAAATACCCCTAGCCTTTACAATACAGAAATGAACATTAACAATAGTATAGGCTAGAAAATAAATACAATGATTACTATAAAAACAGATCTAACAATCTCCCCCTTAGTAATCATTGGCGCCATGGTCTTCAAAAACAATCTTCAAAAACAGCATAGACCAACCAGGCGACTTTGGAAAATCACTGTCGCTATTCTCTTTGACGAAGTCGATTCAATCCAACTAAAACTTCCAGTCGTCTTAGAGTTGAGCGGAGATTCAATCTCTCTTGAATTGAATCTAATGTCTTCTGGATAAGACGGATTTCATGATTATCAACCAGGAATGCATTTTCTCTAGTTTCAACAAATCTTCTTTTAGCCTCCTTCAGACGTTGTTCTAACTGAAGCTTAATCACCTTTAAAGTTCCATCAGAGAAGTGAGCAATTTCTTCAAACCTGAGAAAGCATTTTTCATTAGACCCATTCTTATACACAACTCCATATGGATCTTCAACAATGGTGAGAAGAGGATAAGACTCTAAGTTCGGTAAGCTTTGGTTGGGCCTGAGAAGATTAACAACCGGTTGAAAACTTTCGACAGCCATCTGGAAATCAAAAACCCTGAAGAATCGGATTTGTCTTCGAATGAATCTTTTAATGACGAACAAAGCTAGTGAAATATCCTGTGTTCTATGATACAGATTCCTGAAGTGTTCATATAATAATTCAATATCATCTATAGAAAGGTCAGTGAAGTCTGCCTCTGAAAATTTATACCGCTTGCAGTCTCTTCTTTCAACTTCAAAATCAAGATACCAGATGTTCACAAACTTGTTGATTGTGACACTGATGACTCTAACAATTAAGTGTTGAGAAGAAACGGTATTATTCCTTTTGCACTGACACTTGATGAACATCAAGTACTCATATTGATAGGCATCTGACTCTTTCTCTACTCCAAGGATTGCATAGATGTTAATCGCCCTTCTTCTAGAGACAAAGATGTTTCTCTGAGTGTCTTCTAGAAAGGCTGATCTTTGCCTTGATGCCAAATATCTACGTTGCAAATTCCTTTGTCTTTGATGGAGGAATTACAGGATCAGAAGGTGGAACATCAGCTTCTGCTCTTGACGACTGACCAACTTCAAATGATCTTGAAGGAGTAGTGGTAGTCGGAGCTGAACTAGCAACAAAAATAGATGTGACATTAGCTGATTCAGGAATCTCATCATGAGCAGGAAGATCACTGTATAACAAATCTGCTTCTTCTTCATCTTTTGCATCCATGAACACTGAGTCATATTCTGTATCTGATATGATAATAATGTCATCACAGTCTTCTTCATTGACTTGACAAATCTTTTCAAACCTGACATCTTCATCATCATCAGAATTAATCTCTATGATGTTAGCAAAGAATGACCTCATGTCATTTGCAGCTTCAGATTCTTCAACTTCATGAATACTTGCAGAAACATCTGGATCCATATAAACAACATTTTGCATATTATTGTTAATATTACTCTCAGAAATATTCAGTTCATTATGCAAGGAAGACATATCAACATTCTCAATCATAACATTCACTAAATCCTGAATGTTGCAGTCTTGAACAGATTCACCACTCTTTCCTCTATCACTAGCCGCTTCTTCTTGAATATCTTCTCTAGCTTCAGAAGATCCTTCAACTCTCGGTCTCTTTGCCATCTCCCCCTCATGGCCTTGATGATCAGGATCATCTTGGTCATGTCGGTGCTTAAGAGACGGGCCAGCCCCAGTTCTGCAACTTTGTTCATGAGAATCAAGCCTTGAAGATAAATCAGAAAATGCTTGAGACATAAACGATTTGAGATCAGAAAAACTTGTTCGAACTTCTGATCTGAATGCATGAAACTCGTCAGATAAAGCAGTAATCCTGTCAGATTCAGAAGAAGGAACTGGAGGCGGTGTAGGTTGGAAGTTCCGTAAGATCTTGATCTTGATGTTCAGGCGGCGACATAGAAAGAAGTCGAGCATAGAGCAAATCTGTCAACTCTAAAATTGGAAGATCGGAGACTGGAGTTCTTGAAGTCGAGAGAGGAGGACGTGTAGAAGTAGAAACGCCAACAGACTGCAAAAACGGTGGAGGTTGAGGAATAGACATGATTGCAGGAGCAGATGATTGAACAGCAGTAGACGAATCTCTAATAACCACCCCAGATGGGCGTCTGAAAGGAATTACTTCAGGTATTGAGGATGTATCAATCTCTGGCATCTTACCCTTTAAGAAAGCACGTAACTTCTGAATTTCCGAATTCTTGTGTTCTTCAAACTGCTCATTCATCTGTCGAATCACATCATTTAGAGTAGAAAATTTTGCTGTTGAATCCCGTACCTCGACTGAAGAAGTTTCGACACTGGAAGAAGGCTCGAGAGAAGATGGAGAAACAACAGTATCTAGAACCTGATGATGAGTTGAAACATTAGCAAAAGCTAAATCAAGTTCATCGACATGTATATCAGCAACTTTCGGATTGATGGGAACAGATTCGGCTTCAGAATGAATATCCTCTTGAACAATCACTTCCGGTGTCCTGGTCTTCCTTTCATAAACTTGAATGCTCGGTTGATCAGCATGATCACTATCATCATCATCAGAATCACTTTCATCCTCATCTTTATCACTAGCAAGAATAACACCATCATCAGCATCATCAGAAGCAACATCCTCTTGAACTATTTCTTTTTCAACAAAAACCGCAACTTCTTGCTCATCTTCAGCCTCTTTTTCAACTTCAGGCTCTTGTTCAGGAATAGCTGCTTCAACTTCAACATCTTTTTCAACAGCTTGAACATCAGCTTCCATAAACTCATTTTCCATGCAATATTCTATGACATCCTCATCTGTAACATCAGCGTAGTTGGCAATAAGAGCATACGGAATGATCATAGAATAGTTGAAAGACCTCTTTTGCTTCTGAATATAAGTCATCTCGGAGTCTGAAACCTGAGGCCAATATAACCTGCGAGGAATATCTGGATTGCTGCGGAGCATGCTTCGAACAATAAGCTTCAGAAATCTAACAAACGGAATGAACTTCCGTTTCTTGTTGGTGAACTTGTCATGTACCACCTCTGATAGTTCGGTCCAAAAAATAAAAGTGTAGTCAACATGCAAGTCATAGACGACTGCATGGAACAATCGGAGATACAGTAAACTTGCACTGTCTGTGCCAGAATGCTTCGATGTCAGGAACCTGATGATAACTGAGAACAGTGCATACCATACTGGAGGTAGATTAGACTTGTCAAAGTCTGTAGGTTTGTTCAATGTACCAACATATCCAAGATTCCTTATTCCTTCATATACTTCCTCTTCAGATGGAAAGTTGTCATATGTAGTTTGGCCAGGTCTGGAATTAGGCTCAGGAAGCTCCAGTATCAATCTCAGACCCTTGTAAGAAAGAAAAAATTCCAATTGATCGATTTGAAGATCAAAGTGATGCGGACGATCCATTTCATTCTTTGTTATTGTAAGCCAAGCCTGCTGTAGATACACTTCAGGAACATCTGCGCAGTAAGAAAGAGCAGGGGCAAGTGGATGACCTCTGAGAATTGCTCGTATCACTGGATGTATCTTCATTCTGTCAAAGTAAACAAGATAGTTATTCGGCTTGTAAGGCATATACATGATGGTTGGGAACACATCATTTGGTGTACGACGAGAAGCAGAAAGATTAGCTTCAATAGAAGGATGAGACGGCATGGGAGTATCATGAGAGGCTCGATCAGATAGATCATCAAGAATGGCATTCTCGTCTTGAATCATGGGATCTGTATTGGTTTTAGAAGACATAATAGACCTGGAAAGCAAAAATGAAAAGAATTAGACAAAAATAAAAAAAAAATATTCTAAGTATGGTTTGCGTGTCAAGTTAGAAGAACAAACCAAAGTTTGCGTTTCAGTCATGAGACGCAAAGGTAAGTTTGCGTGTCTAATATGGTCCGAAAACTATACTTAGAAAAACAAAACAAAAACACATAAAAACACAAAGGAAGGTTTGCGTATCAAGTTAGAAGCGCAAAGTAGACTTTGCGTTTCTAGTTAGAGGCGCAAAGTTCACTTTGCGTTTCTAGTTAGACGCGCAAAGTTCACTTTGCGTTTCTAACTAGACGCACAAAGTTCACTTTGCGTTTCTAACTGGACGCGCAAAGTAGACTTTGCGGGACAAACATACTTGATATTAAAAACCCAAAAACAAAACACGAAGCACAAACACAAAGAGAGTTTGCGTGTCAAAGAGGAGACGCAAAGTACACTTTGCGTGTCCTAGTTGATACGTAAACTACAACTTGAAAGAACAATAGGTTTGCTTAACAAGTTAGAAGCGCAAAGTAGACTTTGCGTTTCTAGATAGACGCGCAAAGTAGACTTTGTGTTTCTAGATAGACGCGCAAAGTTCACTTTGCGTTTCTAGCTAGACGCGCGAAGTGCACTTTGCATTTCTAGTTAGACGCGCAAAGTTCACGTTGCGTTTCTAGCTAGACGCGCAAAGTTTACTTTGCGGGTCTATCAAACTTGAACTAAAACCTCGTTTTCGCGATAAACAGACCGAAAACCACAAAAATTAAAATTAAAGCTACAATACAAGAAATTAAAGTAAAAGGAAACATACCTGATGATCGAATATCAGTTCTAAGCAAAACCCAATACCTACTTCGAACTAAAACAGGTCGAATCTGAAGATATAGAACATATGAACAGTAAAAGAGAAAAAAAAACGACAACCATTTAGTACGAAATCAAACACGAAATCAAAAACAATGCTAAGCTAATAATAACAACAAATCAAAATAAAAGAAGAACACATACCTGATTGAAGTGAACAAAAATCGAAAATGAATGGAAAAGGATGAGGTCGGCGCACACAGAGAATAGGAGGGAAGAAGATGAACAATTCCAAAGTTCAAAAGATAAAGGAAGTAATAAAAAAGAATATTCATATACTAACCTCTATTGATACTAAACTTAAAAAAAATAACACTAAAAAAAATATACCAAAAAAAATATTCCTAAAAAAAATATTCCTAAAAAAAATATTCCTAAAAAAAATACAGCTAAAGGAAAAATTTACCTGATAGGTTCCTTTACTCCCCCTACACAAATGCATAAAAATTTAACTGTTAGTATAGCAAATGTGTAGAAAAATCTGAGAAATATACCTGTTTAACTTCTGATCAGCATAGATAATTTTCTTCCTTACTCCCCCTCAACCACAGAAAAATTCATATAACTTTTTCAGATAAGCTCTCCCCCTTGAAATATGCACATAACATATACAAAAAATACAGATACTCAAACATAAAGACATCAGTATGAAAGATGATCATATTGAATATAAACTTTGTAACAACTGAACATATAAAATTTTAAACACTTAACAAATTAAAATCTACTCAGTAAAATTTCACAGATTTATCAATCAGTTGAAATCAAGCATATGTTGTTGGATGCAAGACCAAGTATAATTGCATATCAAGTTAAGACATGTTCAGTTTCAAAAACTTCCATTTGTCTATTCAGTGTGCTCGCATGTGAACTTCAATTAGCTTCAAGAAAAATGCAGTTCTAAAGTTATTATAGAAAACTTTGCATGTACTGACACTAAGTCATCAAAAATTAAGACTTTCACAAATTTACAGGTTTATCACAACTCAAACATATTACCAAGTATCATGATATGTGTGCTCATTGGCACCTTTTAAGCAGTGTGCACATTGGCATCTTAACATGAGTGTGCTCTTTGGCATCTTTTAAGCGCGTGCACTTTGGCATCTTTTAATCAGAGAGTTCATTAAGTAAAGACCATGCCGTAAACGTAACTTTCTATCTGACCCTATTGCAGGATTTGGGTCAGCCACTCCCAGACCAGTTGGCCTTAGGGGACTAGGTGTCAAGCACCCTTTTAGAACTTACTTTCCCAGATCAGAAAGGCTACATCGACATATTCTAAACCCATTCATACCAGTAAAACATGACTTTCGATCTGATTCTATAAAAGGATTTCAGTTCGATCACTCCCAGACCAAATGACCTTAGGGGAACAGATGTCAAGCATCCCACGGAACTTACTTTCCCAAACCAGAAAGGTCACAGGTACAAACTTTTAAACCCAGAGATTTTTGTATTTTAAGAATTTATTATTCATCTCAATTACTCAGATCAACGTCTAAATGCTTAGCCCATATTTTCATTCCGTTCTATAATTCTGATCATTTAGGTAGTCTAAGCAAAGTAAATTATAAAAATTCCGACTCACATATCTTTAAAGCAGTATTAAAAGCTCCAAACATGTTGCTGACTTTTCGACTTTTGTAAGACTTGAAAGTTGAACATATGAAACTTTAATATAAACAAATAACTTGTAAAAGATCCTAGACATACGTTTTATTCAAACGAAAGAAAATCTGTAAAATTTTATTTTATAGAGTAAAATTTGTAAAGATTTAAACTTTTAAATTCAACATGCCTAATTTTGAAAGCATAAAATTGAAACGTTTTTCATCTAAGGCTTTTGTAAAGATATCAGCAAGTTGATATTCAGTTGGTACAAAATATAATTCAATAGTACCTTCTTCCACGTGATGCATTATAAAATGGTATCTCATATCTATGTGCTTGGTCTTGGTGTGCTGGACTGGATTGACCGATATCGCAGTTGCGGACTTGCTGTCACAATAAATTGGCACTGTCTTGTCAACATCCCGTAATCACGAAGTTGCGTTTTCATCCAGAGTACTTGAGCACAACAACTAGATGCAGCGACGTATTTAGCTTCGGCTGTTGATATTGAAACGCAATTTTGCTTTTTCGACGCCCAACTTATCAGTCTGTCACCTAAAAACTGAAGATGACCAGAAGTACGCTTCCTGTCTAATTGATAACCACCAAAATCTACATCTGAATAAGCAATCAAATTATAGTCAGAACTTTTAGGATACCATAATACTAAATAAGGAGTTCCTTTAATATATCTAAAAATGCGTTTGACTACTAAAAGATGAGATTCTTTTGGTTTAGCTTGGAATCGGGCACATAAGCACGTGGAGAACATTATGTCCGGGCGACTGGCAGTTAGATACATCAGTAATCTGATCATCCCTCTGTATGTCTATTGATCTACAGCTTTTCCATCTGGATCGAGTCCGAGTTTGGCACCGTGAGCCATCGGCGTTCCGATTGAAGTAGATTTGTTCATCTTGAATTTCATCAAGATGTCAAATATATACTTTGACTGGTTGATGAAGATACCATCAGGAAGCTGTTTTACTTGTAAGCCGAGGAAGAAATTGATTTCTCCCATCATGCTCATCTGAAATCTAGAGGTCATAAGATCAGAAAACCATGTACACAAAGATTTGTTAGTCGCACCGAAAATAATATCATCTACGTATATTTGTACTAAGCAGATATCAAGATTAGTTCTATAAATGAAAAGAGTAGTATCGATAGATCCTTTGGTGAAGCCGGATTTGACCAAGAAAACTGACAACTCGTCATACCACGCCCGTGGAGCTTGTTTCAAACCATACAATGCTTTATCGAGAAAATATACATAATCTGGACGATCTTTGTCAACAAATCCCTCTAGATGAAATACATATACTTCTTCTTTCAGCTTGCCATTGAGAAATGCCGTCTTGACGTCCATTTGATATACTGTGAAGTTGCGATAAGCAGCGAAGGCAAGAAACATTCGGATAGCTTCCAATCTGGCAACGGGTGCAAACGTTTCATCGTAGTCAATACCTTCTTCTTTTCGATATCCTTTGGCTACCAATCTTGCTTTATTACGCACAACGATACCATCTTTATCCTTTTTATTCTTGAAAATCCACTTTGTACCAATTATGTTTTTTCCTTTCGGCCTCGGTACAAGTCTCCACACTTTGAGCGCATCAAATTGATTGATCTCCTCTTGCATAGGAATAATCCAATCTGGGTCTTCCAATGCTTCAGAAACTTTTGTAGGTTCAATCTTGCTTAGGAAGCAAGTGAAGAGACATTCGTTGGAAGTAGCCGCCTTGGAGCGTGTAGAAACACTGGCTTGAGGATCTCCAATAATTTGATGAATTGGATGAGATCTTGTCCATTTTGTTGTATGAGGGAGAGGATCAATTACATATTGAACCACTTCTAATTGAAGAAAGGGAGGTTCAGAAACTTCTACATCAGAAGAAGTGATAGAAATAGTTTCAACTTGAGGAGGAGGTATCTCAACAATCTCTGAATTAGATTCGGGAACAGTTTGTTGAATAACATCATTTTGTACTTCTTCCTAAAGTGATTCCTCTTGAACAGGTTGATATTTAATAGACTCTTCTTGAGTATGTACTTCATTAATAGGCTCAGTTTCTGATTGAATATTGTCTGATTGAACAAAAACTTGTTGTGCCGGTTCTTGTTGAATAGGAGAGACTGGAGCAGCATCATTGTCAGAGATAGATGCAGTGGAATTTGGAATAGATGAGCTCTCAGTTTCCTGATTCAAAACATTAGAAACATTTTCAGAATTAGATCTAGGCACATCATCATAAAAATTTTCAAACAGAAAATCAAGATCAGAAAGATTAGGAAAGGGAGTAGAAGAATCCTGGTTATCCGGTGAAAGAGCAGGTTCTGAACTGATTTGTTCAGAAACTGAATTGCCAGTAAAAGCGGGTTCTGAGTCTGAGTGACTAGAAACCAAATCAGCAGCTTCGTCAAATTTTACATTGACACTCTCTATGACCTTTCTTGCAGAGATCAGAAAAACTCTATAAGCAGCAGAGTTTGAAGAATAAACCACGAATACACCCTCTTCTGCCTTTGGACTAAACTTGTTGAGATTCTCCCTGTCATTCAGAATGTAGCATTTACACCCGAATGACTTGAAATACTTGATGTTCGGTTTGATCCCGTTCATAAGTTCATACGGTGTTTTGTTGAACGACGATGCAGAATTGATCTGTTCTGTGTATGACAGGCAGTTGATACTGCTTCAGCCCAGTAAGACAAAGATAGACCTGAATAAGCGAGCATTGATCTGGCGGACTCAACAAGCGTTCTGTTTCTTCTTTCAACAATGCCGTTCTGTTACGGAGTACGTGCAGCAGAAAATTGTTGTTGTATTCCTTGAGATTCATAGAATGCCTGAAGAATACTGTTTTTGAATTCAGTGCCATTGTCAGATCTTACCACTTTCACTTGCTTCTGCTTATTTGTCTGAGTTGTCTTGATGAGGTTGATGAGTACTTCAGGAGTCTCGTCTTTTGACTTTAGAAATTTTACCCAAGTATATCTGGAGTAGTCATCAACAACCACCAAAACATATTTCTTATGTCCTAAGCTCTTCGTCTTCATTGGACCACACAAATCAACATGCAAAAGATCAAGAATAGCCGAAGTGCAGTGTTCAGGCTTAGGCTTGTGAGGAGCTTTCTTCATTTTTCCTTTCTCACAATCCTAGCATAGATGGTCTTTCTGGAAACGGAGAACTGGAAGACCTCTCACTGAAACATTCTTGACCAGGCTATCCATATACTTGAAGTTGAGATGAGCTAAACGTCTGTGCCAAATCCAACTTTCTTGAATTGAAGCTTTAGAAAGCAAGCAGATATCTGAAGGAATTTTGATCTTGGAAAGATCAATGGTATACAAATTTAATTGCCTTTTTCCTACCAAAAGATCCTTGCCATTATCATTCTTCACTGCAACTCTTTTGGATTTGAAGCTGACTTCAAGGTCTTTATCGCAGAACTATCCTATGCTAAAAAGGTTGTGACTTAGACCCTCGACATAGCTTACTCTTTTTATAGTTATGTTACCCTGAACTAGATCACCATAACCAAGAATCGGAGTTGTCTCACAGTTACCAAATTTCACACGACCGCAACATTTATATTTAAAATTAGTCATGAGAGATTTGTTGTCAGTCATATGTTTTGAACATCTTGAGTCCAGATACCATAATTGACTAAGCTGCACACACAGAAACTACACCTTTTTAGGTACCCATATGCTTATGGGTCCCTTGTTAGATTTATATCTTTTATTTTTCACAGATTTATTTTTCATGCAAGAATGAAAGCAATTATCAATAGAAGATAAAACACAATTATCATAATCATAACTAGAAGAAGCATATGAGATATTCTTTGATATATCAAACATTTGCTGAAAAGAATATTTTGGGTTTTTATTACATGTAGCAAATGTATCAGTATCACAAAGATTTTCTACACAGTCAACTCCTAACAGTTCAAATTCTAAAATTTGTTGTTTCATCATCCAAATCTGCCTTGGTGACTTCCTCACAGTCCGATCTGAAGAAGAAAAATCAGAAACATTAGAATTTAAAGATAAGATAGTATAATGTTTCTTTGATTTCTTTGATCTTCTTCTTTTACGCTTCTTTTTATAAAATTAAGCATTTACCAGTAAAGAATTATCAATAATTGAATCAGAAGAAGAAATTTTATCAAAGAAATCAGTCTTAGCATTTGACATTGAAGAACTAGCCTTGGAGTGAAAATTTTCAAAATTTCGCAAGTCTGGAGGAGGTTTGCGCTTCCTATTGGAGGCGCAAACTGAGCTTTGTGCGTCCAACTGCATGCGCAAACTTTCAGTTTGCGTTTCCAACGTGGAACGCAAATGGTCATTGTTTTTCAAAACTTTAGCATTCTCCTTAGAATCTTTTGACAATCCAGAAGAAATTTTATCTTCAAAACTTGTTTTCATTATAAAAAGAAATAAATCGTTTTCTAAACAAGTTTGAAGATTTTGTTCTTCCAATCTATCTTCAAGATCAACAATCTTACCTTCTAACACTAATGGGGGAATGTATTTCTTAGTATCATAAGACACCGGAGATACATTTTCCTTTTCAGTGTTATTAAAAATATCAACAAAATCTGTTGAAAATGAAGATTTATTGGAAGGTTTGACCTTTAAAAGATTTTGAAATTTTCTGGATTTTTAGATTGATCAGGAAAATACTTTACATTTTCAGAAGTGTAAACAAATGGCATTTTTGCATCCTCTTGTTTTTCATTCTTTTCACATTTTCTTCTTCCAAAATTTGTTTCTCAGTTGTCCAAAATAATTTAAACTGAGGAGCATATCTTGCAAGAGTAAAGTAATCATATTCATATAAAGTAGGAACTTCATTTTTAGTATGATTTAAAAAATGCGGGTTTTCAAAACCAAGTCCCCACTTTTCTTTTATGGCTTCTTCACTCCTTGGTTTATTCATGTAAATGGTTTGCTCAGACTGTTCTCTTTTATATAATTTCCTTTCTAAAACAATTATCTTGTCAGAAAGAATTTTATTTGAAGAAGTCAGTTTAGTCAACGAATCATGATAAGTCTGATTTGAATTTTCTAACTCGACCAACTGCTTATTAAATTTCTCTTTTGTGTCAATTAAAATTGACTTTTCATCATTTAAAGAAATTTGCAGTTTTTCGATTAAATCAGACTTTTCTTTACTTCTAAACTTTTCAGAAACAAATTTTGAGCGCAAATCATGCAAAGCAGTGATAAAAACATTCATTTGAGATAAGAAGAAATTATAGTTAAACTCAGATATTACCTCAGAACCATCAGATGATGTATCCTCTTCCTCATCATCAGATTTGTCATCACCTATAAAGCACATAGCTGCAGTTTCCTCATTTTCAGCCTCTTTGTCTGAATGATCCAACCAGTATTCTTCTTCGGCCAACAAGATGGTTCCACTTTTCTTCTTTTCAGCTAAAGCCAACTTCTTTCGGTAAAAAGCAGCATCCTTTACCACTTTGACTCTGCAATCCTTAACCATATGTCCAGGCTTCCCACAGTTAAAACAATTCATCTTCTTTTTGTCATCCTTCTTCTGTTCAACCACCTTAGATGGTTCATACTTTGGAGTGTATGTCCTTGAAGGAGCACCAGGTTCTATCTTCTTAGAACCAGAAGTAAACCGCAAGTTTTTCGACCCAGATCTGTGCTTGAATTGTTTCTGATAATGCTGAGTTAGAAGAATCATGTCCTTTTCAAGAGCTTCGCCATCATCATCTGTAGATCCTTCATAAGTTGATTCAGTCAAGGCTTGCTCAGCCAGTTGGCTAGCTATAAGAGCAATGGGATCTACTGACAGAGGCTTGTTCTTCTTATCCATTTTCGCTTTCTTCTCCATTACCATAGATTCATCTATCATCAAGATTTCGTATAACTCCTGAATTGGCATGGTTGAGATTCTGACATCGTTTCTCATTCTGTGGCATGACTTGTTCCACTCAGGTTGTAAAGCATTCAGAAATTTCAAGTTAGCCTCCAATTCAGTCTTCTTAACTTTAATCTTGTCTAAATCGTTGATGACAGCCCAAAATCGGTCAAATACACTCTTCAAGCTTTCTCCATCCTTAGCCTTGAACTTTTCAAAATTGTTCATATACCTAGTCTGACGCAACTGAGTTGACATTGCAGTACCAAGCATAATTTTTCAAGTTGAGTCCACATCAGCATAGGATTCTGTTTGAAGCAATCGATTCTGTTATAAATGGAGTTGGGAAGAGCAAGGATCAGATTTGATTTGGCCTGACTATCAGCTTGATGTCGTAACATCTCATCAGCATCATATTCCCTTAAAGCTTTCTCAACAGAGGTAGCAAAAGAAGTTGTTGTAGCTGGAACAGCTTTCCTTGGTATTTCCATAGGACCCTGAGTCAGTGATTTCATCATATTCTCCCCATTTGGTTGTCTTTCAATGAAATTAATAAACCGATCCTGCCACTGTTCGAATTCGTTCTCATTGATCAGTACTGGTGGACGAGTATCAGACCCCAAAGACATCATGAGGTCATTTTTGTAGATTTGTGCTTGCAAAGACATCTTGTGAAAAATTCAGAAAATTTAGAAAGTTTTCTTAGTATGAGAGATGCGCAAACTAGAGGTTTGTGAATGCAATGAGGAGCGCAAAGAAGGTTTTGCGTTTGCTTAGAGAACCGCGAACTGAACTGAACTGCAAACTAGAGGTTTGCGTTTGCTTAGAGAAACGCAAAATGAAGTTTGCGTTGCAAGAATGATACGTGAACTGTAACTTTGCGGGTTGAGACTTTGCGTTGCAGGTATGAAACGCAAACTGTTACTTTGCGGGTGAAAGACTTTGCGTTGCAGGTATAAAACGCAAACTTGATGCACAAAGACTTGAAGAGAG
Source organism: Arctium minus (assembly GCA_954870635.1). Taxonomy (NCBI): domain Eukaryota; kingdom Viridiplantae; phylum Streptophyta; class Magnoliopsida; order Asterales; family Asteraceae; genus Arctium; species Arctium minus. The sequence goes on from OX941081.1 coordinate 109,276,572, forward strand.
AAACGCAAACTGTTAGTTTGCGTATTAAACTAGAGCCGAGAACTTTAAGCTTTGCGTTTCCAACGTGAACCGCAAATCTGAAAAATTCACTAACACAAGAGTTAGACACGCAAAATATATGAATGACACACAAATTTATATGAATCACACGCAAACATATATGAATCACACGCAAAGACTATGAATGAGGCGCAAAGCTTATATGAATGAAGCGCAAACTTCATAAACACAACCAATTCACGCAAGATCAACTACAACTTTGAAAAATAACCAAGAAAAGCACACACTGAACTTCGAAAACTTCTTTCTAACAAATTTTATCAAACAATTTCGATTGAAAAATACTAAATCAACACATTCGAAAAAGAACAAAACGAGAATACGTTTTTCCAGAAAAACACAAAATCACCAAATTGAGAATCAAATCATGTTTTTTATGGAAAACTATGTGAATCAAATACGATCGATTATCATAAACGCAACTAAAGAAATAAAATTCACACAAATTCAATCAAAAACCTAACCAATTTTGATGAATCAAGCAAAAAACGAGATTTTCTTGAAAAATCAAGAAAATCAATCAAATTTTCTGCTTAATCTACAAAATCAGTATCTAAAAACAAATTCTCTCAATCCACTCAAGATTCAAATTGCTCTGATACCAATTGAGAGTCCAAGAATATCTAAATCTTTAGAGAGAGAAAGTTGAGAGAGAGAGTATGAGGCGCAAAGTAAACTGATGTATTGAAATGTAAGTCCAAAGTTACAAAACAAAGGCTCTAAGGGGACTTAAATACCCCTAGCCTTTACAATACAGAAATGAACATTAAGAATAGTATAGGCTAGAAAATAAATACAATGATTACTATAAAAACAGATCTAACAAAGATCAAGAAAAAAAATTCAAGAACAGATAAAAAAAATTCACAGAAAACTTCCCTAATTCTTCAGATCTTGATGAAATTGATACAAATCAGTGCACAAAATTTTCTCCCAATGCTCTGATACCAATTGATAGGTCCATACAAACAGATTTCACTCACAAATCACAAGTTTATTTCAGAATTTGGAACTTTCTCTCTCTATAGATTTTCTCTCTCTAAAATCTCTCATACGTATTCTCTCTAGATATGACAAAGTCAATGTCTCCCAACCTAATTACAACTAAACAAAACATATTTATACCCTAATATTACAAAGCAACTAAACTAAACATACTTTGACTTTTCTAAGACTTTACAATACTTTTGACTATTGTTGACTTTTGACTTTTTACAACTCTTTGACATTCTTTGACTTTACTAACAATTACAAACAATTACAAAATAAGACCTTTTAATCTTGAATACAATTCTGACTCAACAAGTGGTCGAGTAGACATGGAGATGGGAGAAAGAGAGTTAGGTTTGTTTATTTAATATACTAGTTATGTACCCACGCAATGCGGCGGGATGCAAAAATCCCAACATGCTACTATTTTAAACGAAAGTATATAGAATCATACATCAACACAATGACTTACCGCATATCTTATCCTTAAAGGTGTTTATAACATAAACTATTGAAGAAACAAGTTCAATCAAGAAACACTTTACTTTTAAATATCGAATTTATGCAAAATAACTTTGAAATACTTGGTCGTTCACATGTTCTATCAAGGGATACCAAGGCTCTTAAATGCACCATGATTAGAATTTGCATCAACGCTCTCAAATGCAATATGCTTCGTACCAGAAAACTAACATTTCCAAAAAGCAATTGTCATTACATAAGGTGAAATAAAAAAACAACTCAAATGACAAACTTTAATGTGAAACTTGAAACTTCCAAAGTCACCAACCTATTGAAATTGAACTCCTTTGTAATCCACAGTGCATTAATTACATTGCGATCCTTACCAAGCGGCGATCTTCCGTTCCTGAGCCAACGTTAACTTCAAGAGGTCTCTCTCTTCTCGCAGGCTATGTCTTCCGTTCCTGAGCCAATGTTAACTTCAAGAGGTCTCTCTCTTCTCGCAGGCTATCTCGTTCTTCTCGCAGGCTATCCCTCTCTTCTAACCGCCTACGATACGCCTGTTGTAAGTTGTCGAGCATTCTCTTAGTTCTAGCATTGTCCCACTTAGGGGTGTAAATGATGCGAGTCAAGCTCGAGTATCATTATACTCGACTCGACTCGTTAGTATATCGAGTCGAGCTCGAGTTTGAGTCGAGCCTATTCGAGTCGAGTTTGACCGAGTCGATATCAAGTGAGTCGATCTCGAGTAGCTCGCGAGTTGTCTCGTCTCATTTACACCCCTACATAGGCTCAAGCCATTTAACAAAGGCAAAAGATGTAAAACAAAGGAGGAGAAAGGTCTATATATAGTGGAGTTCAAAACATTGGGTTCTATATCCCGCCAATGTGGGATGGATTAGACACACCATCAAGAGTTTACCCATGTCTTTTACGCCATGATTTTCCAAAAAAAAAATCAAAAAAATTGAGTTTATTATTATTATTATCAATTAAATTAAAATAATATTACTAATTATTATTATTATTTTGCTTATCGAGTATCTCACGAGCTTATCGAGTCGAGTATCAGGTCGCTCAACTCGACTCGTTAGTATATCGAGTCGAGCCTATTCGAGTCGAGTGTTGACCAAGTCTATCTCGAGTAGCTCATGAGTTGTAACTCAACCTTCTTTTTCCGAATGGCTTGTATCCTTTTATCCATTTCGGTACGTGTGGGAGGCGGTGTAACAAGGGGTCTCTCTCAAACTGAACCTTGTGATGGGTTGTCTCCTGGAGATGTCAGGCTATCCTCCCCAGGTATGCGGTTCCAACTGGGGGTCACACTGGTGTGGCGGCTATCAACACTTTCTCCCGATGACATCGATCTCACACCTCTAACCTGTTCGAATTTTATGATGAAAAAAAAAGATAAACAGTAGATATACATAATTAGAAATCAGACAAACCAAAGTCGATTCCAAGTAAGCAATAAATTTCAGTTGCTAGAAAGCAAAGAAAAGTAGAGAAATTGATAAGAAACCAAAATTCATCCCAAGAAAGCAAACCATAATCGAAATCGATTTCAGTAGCCATGAAATTCAAAGCAATAGTCTGGGCCAAAGGCCAAGATACCCTTTCCAAAAATTCAAAGCAATAGCCAATGAAAAAAAAGTTACGCATATATGTTCCAAATTTCTTCACAACAATCACAAAAGGAAACACATAACCCTAATCAACTTGAACAACCACAATTTTTAACTTAGCATAATTCTAATGTAGTGTGCTTCCAGCATATCTGGATCGAAGGCAATCTTGGTCAAATCCGTGGAACACAAAACATTCACTGAAAATATTAAAAAAATTAACTTTTAGTAAAATTTAATATTAAATAATATATAACATACTTGCATCTAGATGGATAAGCTTAACCCATGATGCAAAAAACATTGCTTTATTTTTAATGGCCCGAGTAATCTTAATAATACGGGTTTGTTTACTATTGTACAACCTCAACTTTATTATGTGCCTCCTATTAAAAATAGCAAAATAAATAAGTATTACAAATTTGAGAAATTTTGATATTTGCTAGTAAAATTTAATTTTAATACAAACGTAAACTTACGTACCATCTTGTAAAAATAGATCACACCCACCCAATCGATATATACCATCCTGTCGATAGTATTTAACACACCTTCCCATAATGATTTTTCCAATAACATCTAAAACAAAAATATTTATTAACATTTAGATTTAAATTTTGAAATGATATGATTTAGGAAATTATTTAAAAATAAATGTGATTAAAAAGATCAATGTACCAATCATCATCTTTCTTGTCGTCCTATCTTATTTTCAACAGGTGTTTTTATACTAGGCACCGACTGATAAACCACGAATCCTCTTTCACTATTGCTCGTTAATGGGTTTAACTTTGTGTTTTTACTTTAAGAATGACCCATTCGCCACGAACAAAACTATATTTTTCGTACCGTAAGTAGTCATAATAAGTCCCTTCAATTTGGAAATGCTCCAAAGAGAAAACACCTCCCAACAAATTTCTTTGTTTGTAGAAATTCAGTAACCTACACGGAACAATTGTGACCAATTTGTCCATCTAATATATAAAATATTATAATTGTTAGTATATTAAAGAAATATTTTTTTATGACATTAAAAACTAAAATGTGAAAAATTTAACTTACGTTTTGGTCAAATAAGATGAGATATAATTTTTTTGTTCTACATCTTCCCATACAAATTCTAACCGCACAGTTGAAAAATTCCACCATATATTAGGTTGTTGTAGTGATTCAAACACTTCAGCATAAGAATGCGAATCCATATTCTACAAAAATGTTTCACATGTTATGAATTTGAAATAACGTTAGTAGAATATTTATAAAAGACTAAACTTAGTTGTGTTGTGATGTTTAGTAGCAGATAGCTGGAATTTTATTCTTAGTATTTGTATTTTACAGAAACTTTTAAAAAGTGTAGAAGTGTATGTTGTACAATGGTTCTTTACTAAAAAGCAATTCAACATCCAAATTAGGGGTGTAAATAGGTCAGGTTGGGTTGGGTTCGGGTTCAACCCATTTATTAATTGGGTTGAAAATCTCAACCCAACCCAACCTGTTTAATTAAATGGGTTGAGATTTTTAACCCAACCTAACATGTTGGGTTGATGAGTTGGTAGCGGATTGACCTGTTTATGATTATCTCAACCCAACCTGTTAAATAAATGGGTTGAACCTGGGTTGAACCATTTAATTTTAAAATTGTAAATGAAATAAAAATGCTTAAACTACTTCATCCCACGACAAATACACAACGACAAAGTCAAATAAATTGTTCGAAGTTTAATAGAACACAACCATAAAGTAAAATAAATAGTTCAAAGTTTCCCACAACCACAAAGTTAAATAAATCATAGTTCCAAATAAGTTTCTAAGTAACTCGACTTGCACTTTCATCGACTCCAATTTCACTCTCGGTATTATTTTCCTCTCGATCTTCTATCTTCTCCGTCAAGATTGCTCCACATAACGCCTCAAGTTGCAATTCCATTTGTGCTATAGAAATAAAAACAGAAAAATTATAAATGGACATATTATAGATGAAATAAAAATAGAAACATTATAAACAAAAACAATATAACATAAACTTACTCTTTGGCTTTTGAAATTAAATTGTTCAATGTTCAATGTTCACTGTTGTAGAATGTAGATTGTAGACCTGTATATAAATAGACAGATTACAACAGTCAATATAACTATAACTATTGTTCCATTGTTACCGAGTTTACCGTGAACAATGAACAATGGAACTGAAGTCGATCAAGTTAATATTATAAATATATATAAGTAACAATGGAACATGGAACTGAAGTTGATCAAGTTAAGATTATAAATATATATCAAGTTAAGAACTGAAGTCAAACAATGGAACTGAAGTCGAACAATGGAACTGAAGTCGATCAAGTTAAGATTACAAGTTTACCGTGAACAATGGAACTAAACTCGTCGTAGACTGCTCGTCGTGAAGCCGTGGAACAGAGGGAGAGGAGAGGAGTCGCCGGTGGAGAGGGAGGAAGATCTGCGTCGGCGGTGTATGAGCGAAGAGGGAGGAGAGGAGGTTGGAGGCATATGGCGTTTCAAATTAGGAATAAGAATTACTGATTTAGACGATTAGGGTTTTCAACTTTCAAATTTCAATATAGAAATTATTTTTTAATTTTATAAGAATTATATTAAAATATTAATTGTATTAAATATTGATTAATAATTAAAAATAAAATATTAGGTAATATTATAAATGGGTTAGAAACAGGTTGTAAATGGATCGAAATCAGGTTGTAAATGGGTCGAAATTAGGTTGAAAATTTCAACCCAACCCAAAACCAATTAATAAATGGGTTAGGCGGGTTGACCCATTTAACTTAAATGGGTTGAAATTCTCAACCCAACCTGCTAATTTTGAGTTGGGTTCGGGTTGGGTTGGCGGGTTGGGTTGGCGGGTTGGGTCACTTTTTGCCACCCCTAATCCAAATAGCTTCGAGTACACTAATTTTTTGTTTGAATGAACATGTTGGGAATTTGTTTGAAGAGTTGAATTTGCAAGTGTGTTAAGAACTTAGGATGCATAAAATACTGTAAGCTGCTAATTTCACATGGAAAGACCTTGTTATGCATTTGGGAAACCACCTGATTATGCAGATTGATGGTACATGATCTGATGGTGTAGTACAAAATCAGTAGCCAAGGTTGTTATATCTGCACTGTGTTTTTTATTGAATCAGAATCGAGATCTGCGTTTAGGATCTTGGACAGTAAAACAACAGCTATGGTAGTTATAAAGTGGAAAGACGGCCAGGGTATTTGACAGCATATTAATGACAGTAGCTACAATTTTCTTTACTGTCTACAACAGAAAAACATCGCAACTTAACAGCAAAAAAAGCAGCTGTGTTTTTGACTGCAGAATATGTTTTTGCAGAAACTGAAATTTGTAGTTGTTTAAAATCTGAGCAGAAACTGTTACTTTCGTTGTTGATATTGGAAAACAGAATTGAAAGCATGTTAACAGGTTGTGGAGAAATGAACATGTGCGTAACTTTATTAAACCAATTCATGACAAACCAGGGTTTGAGTGCACTAATTTTGTTTCTGAGAAATGTTTATGTTGACTAATTTTATTCAAATTGGTATGTTATTAACCTATTAAGCACTACTCTCTTCTTGTTCAAAAAGTGTTATTTTAGGCCTTGATTTGTGGACAGATACATAGAATAGTTTAACATAAGTTTCCTCTATAAGTTAATAGGTTAATGGATTTTAATTGGCAGCAGGATCATAAGAATAGTAATACATATGTTTCCTCTATAAGTTAATAGGTTACACTACTTGTTAAATGCAATATCGTGTTTTACCCTTGATGTATGTTATGTTTTTATAACATATGCTACTGTTAAAGCTAATAGGTTACACCACTTATTATGTTTTTCTGGATGTAGAGGTTGGCTCTACTTGTTTGAAGGATCCAAGGAGGTTGTAACACAGGAATTTCGAGAGTGAAAGAAGCATTATATTTATATTTATATGCTTTGTTAGTAAAAGAAGGTTGACTTGGTGGTTATTAATTACGGAACATATCCTTGTGCAAAGAAGGAAAAAAAAAGCAGTACCAAGTAAAAAAGAAAAATGATGACATTCAATTTAAATAACAAGCTATATAGAATGGTATGTTATCAGAAGAACAAATCTAAACATAAAAACTTTTTGAGTTGGGCATAACTTTACAGAGTGAAGTTACATAATGTAATTGGCCAACTTTTCATCAAATTATACCATCAGTACTGAACTTTTCTTCAAATTATAAACCAGTATCAATTTTGCATTCAAATACTTCTAAAGTTGAAGTACAAGCAATCTCAACAGACAAAACCAATAGAAAAAAACCGTATTGATTTGAAATTCGTAAATTCGACATATCTTAATGACTCTGACCATTAAAATCAAAGCAAATTTCATGTTAAGCTAAAATACTACCAAATAATTTATCGAATGTTAGAAAACCAATACCATATGAGATCCACACCTTCTGTAAATCGAAAACTAATTGTCAACTTAAAGAGGAATTTGAGTCTTGGATGATTTACATGGTAATCTACAAACTTTGGAGCTGCTATAGTTGATTCTTGAATTCTTTGAACTTTTTAAACATAAATCCAGTGGTCTGATAACATTGGAAGCCAACATCAAACATCATACAACAATTATTAAGAAAACTTAAGTAGATCAATGAAAAATAATAAACACATAACAATAAGTACATTCACTACCACCACTGCAATCAACTAAAATATATATGCTTCAATCAAACCAAAAAATCACGCATTTTTCATATAGAATTCTAATAAACATCTAGATGAGATAAATAAGCAAGCTAATTAGATCATATAACATTAGATAACACTGGTAAAAAACGGATACCATTAGATAACATTGGTAAAGCTATATAACAATCAAGAAACTAAATAAAACATAAAACAATCAAAACATGAGACTAAATAACAATCAAGAAACTAAATATAACATAAAAAAAGTAAAGTAGAGACTAATAAAGAAACCCCAAGAATTCAACAAAATTATTCATGATACTTGGTGTATATGTTTCATGAATGACGTGAAAGGTGAATTAAAAAAAATCAAAATAAAAAATCAAAGTGGTTTGAGGAGCAAAAATCAAAATCCATTTGGTATGCATTAAACAACTTTTCAACAATAAGAGCATAGAAGATCAACAAGTAAAACAATGAAATTAGCAAGATTCCGGCCAGTTCCTTGACACATTTTGAGGATCTATCACAATTTTTGGTTTCTTTTTTTGGCAAAATATTCGTTTGTGGTTGTATGTACTATAATTTGACAAAGCCCTGTGTGACGAAAAGCATATCTTACACAGAATCAAACAGGTAAATTGAATCATTTGTGTTTGTTTAATTGATTTGTAATTAGAAACTTGATTACAGGACACACAATTGGTATCAAAGCAGAAGAGATTCAGAAAACATGGATTAATTTCAAGATTTTGGTCGACTTTTGGAAGAACTCGCAAGTTACTGTTCAAGATTCAAATTTGTTGCTACAGTGATGTTTTTGATCTGAGTTTTGTGTCATTGTAATCGATTTTACATCTAGAACATTGTTGTAGTGTAATGTTTAGTTTAATTCAGAGCATATTGTACGAATTTTGAAAGATTTTGAAATTTTTGTTCGAGCTTAGAAAAGTATTGTGTATAGATCGAAGTTGAATTTTTAGTGCATTAGAACAAAATTCATTGTTTGTAAAGTGTTCTAGACATGAAATCGACGTGATCTGCAGAGTTTCAAGTCAATTGAAGAAGTTTTGGGTCGATTTCAGTCGAAAAGTTGCATTTTTGTTCGAAGAAACCCAAGAACTCGCAAGATCTAGAAAAAGCGCATATCAAGAACACGCAAAGAATGAATAACTCGCACAAAGCTTAAACTCACAGACGAAGAACTCTGTTAAGTCTGATTTTATAGTAATCATTGTATTTATAGGCTTGGTCAAATACTGTCTCTAATGTCGTATACTGTGTTGTATTGACCAAGGGTATTTAAGTCCCTTTGGTCTTGTTTGTTTGTAACACATTCACGCATATTCAATATCACAGTTACTTTGCGCTACCTTGTATCTCTCTCTACTTTCTCTATCTAGAGATTCATTGATCTTCGACTCACAATTGGTATCAGATCCATCTGAATCTTGAGAGGATTGTGAGAAATCTTTTAAATGGGTTTGAGCATTATTCAAGGGGGAGTGAAAAAGGAGAATTTTCTTAATGATCATATCTGTTCTTGAGGGGGAGTATCTGATTCTCTATATAAATGCTAACATGAATTGTCAAATTTAGTGCATTTGTGTAGGGGGAGTCAAAGAGCTCAACAGGTAAAATTTTTCAGACTTCAAGTCAAATTTGCGCCACCTTGGTGTAACGCAAACTTCACTTTGCGCAACCTTGGTGTAACGCAAATGTCACTTTGCGCCACCTTGGTGTAACACAAACTTCACTTTGCACAACCTTGGTGTAACGCAAACCTCACTTTGCGCCACCTGCGTGTTGCGCAAACCTCTCCTGTTTTCTCCGTTTCTTTGATTTTGCAGATCTTAAGTTGTCTCGTCTTCAACATTTACATGACCAAGTTGATCTAAATCATCAAGGTCATGAGGGGGAGAAGTCAAGGAGAAGTTAAAGAGACAAAGAGCTCAAAACGTTTATCTGTCGATCAAGATTCGCTCAAAGATTCTATTCTCTCAGCCATTTTTAATTCTTTTGTTGTTCCTGCTCCGACCACCACAGTTCATTCAAGATCTTTCAAAAGAGGTGTGTCATTTAGAGCACAAGCTACTGGTCCAGACTTGTCAAAGGCAGCAAAGACAAATCAAACTGAAAGATGCTGAGAAGAATTTTTCTTTTAAAAGTCAGATTACTTCATAAAGTCGCTTTTATGGTCCGTGCTGTTTTAGAAGATGAATTTTGAAGACCAAAGCGCCAATGATTACTAAGGGGGAGATTGTTAAGTCTGATTTTATAGTAATCATTGTATTTATAGGCTTGGTCAAATACTGTCTCTAATGTCGTATAGTGTGTTGTATTGACCAAGGGTATTTAAGTCCCTTTGCTCTTGTTTGTTTGTAACACATTTCACGCATATTCAATATCACAGTTACTTTGCGCTACCTTGTCTCTCTCTCTCTACTTTCTCTCTCTAGAGATTCATTGATCTTGGACTCACAAATTCGCAAGCTTCTAGAACTCGCAGAAGAATGTTTTGAAATTAAAGTGAGAAACTCGCAGATAGGCACTTGCGCATTTCTCAAACTCGCAGATAGGCACTTGCGCGTTTCTCAAACTCGCAGATAGGCACTTGCGCGTTTTATTCTGATTTCTTTGGTTTGCGCGTTTCAATACTTAGACAAAATTTTCAAAATTGTAACATGGCCTCTAAGTCTGCGGAGGGGGACAAAGTTCTGATTGTGATCTACTGCATCTGAATTTCTAACGATCATTTTTGTCAAGTTCTTTTTGTAACAGATATTCAAGATGAGTGTTTCAGCTAAGGAGGTAACAGATTTCACTGAAAATGACTTCATGACCAAAATGGAAGAAATGATGGTTGAAGTTGAAGATCTTCAGAATAAATTGAAAAAGGAAAAAGATAGAGTTGCTAGGAGAAATCAACATATCTTCGAGCTTAACAAGTCAGTTATTGGGAACAAAGATTTAATTGATTCTCTATGCAAATCTGCTTCTGTTTTTAAAAATGAAAAAGATTGTTTTGAAAGTAAAATTTCTGATTTTGAAAAACAATTGTCTAAGTCTGATTCTGAAAAACAAGAATGTGTTCTAAAAGTGTTTAAACTGCAGGTTGAGAACAAGAGCTTAACTAAAAAGGTAAATGATTTGGAAGCTAAACTTCATGCGATAGGTCAAACAAATCACACCATTTTTCTAAATGCACCCATTGAAGAGGCTGAAGTTAAAGAGAAATGGGGACTCGGTTACGATAACCCCCGTTACTTAAAGAAAGCCATCAGAAAACAACCAACGTTGTATAACATTGATTTTCTTGTTTATGCTAATAAATATCCTCATTTGAAACCCAAATTTGTTACCAAATTACCAGAAGAAGTTGAGGCCAAAGAAACTGAGAAGATAAAGAATGGAAAGAAAATGCAACTACCATTTCGTTATGAAAAGCTAAATGATAGTTATCGTTCTAACACACCAAAAGTTCTTTCAGATGACTATTCTATTTCTGAGATGGAGGCAAAACCTACAACTGCAAAAGTTTATGTTCCTCCACTCGTTCTAGAAAGCAAAATAGTTGAGCTTGAAAATGTTTTATTTGAAGAAAGAATTTTGGTTGATATAGAACAAAGTGTATTTTCTACAGTTACAAAGAACACTATTTGTCAATTTAAATCTACAGAGTTTTCTAAATTTTCAAAAGCCCCTCAAACTTCAACTGATAATTTTGATGACTTATTTGCGTCTGCAAATGATTTTCTTAATTCTGATGATGGGTGTGTTAAGAAAATTGATATGTTTGATTTCAATGCTTCACTTCCGTATCATTCTCTTTTTGTCATTAATGATGAAAGCATTGAAGACAAGGAACAGAGTTTGATAACTGAGAACACTGAGCTTTAGAAGAAAATATCAGATTTGGAGATAAAAATGGCTATGGACAAAGATGAGTTTGAAAACAAGTTCTCAGACTTTTCCAGAAAGAGTTGTGAAGAAAAGGAGGTGATTGAGCTTCAGTGTATAAATCTTTCTCAGCAAGTTTCTGATTTTGAGAAAGTAATAATCTTGGAAAGAGAAAAGTTTGCCAAGGAAAAGAAGGCCATTGAACAAAAGAATGTTGGATTCTTCAAAGAAATATTCGGCCAGAGAAACAATGCTGAAAAGGGATTTGAAGAAGAAAAAAGCATGTTTGAGGCTGAGATTAGAAAGCTGACTGGCAAGTTATCTGAACTATCTGAGAATGCACTGAAAGAGAAGAAAATGAAGTCTGAGTTTGAGACGAAGATTGACCTTCTTGTCAAAGAAAGAGACAGTTTCACTTCAAAAATAAAAGAGCTTGAAGATATCATTTCTAAGATGGTGGTGGTGACTGAGTACAAGACTCCAGAGTCAATTATCCACACACCTAGAGATGATTCAACTGATTCAGAATGCTCATTCAAGATAGTTGCAAGCTCACATCATAAGAATGTTTCTTCCAAAAGGTCAGTTAAATCTTCTGATCAGATTCGTAGTACTAACCTTTTCTATGATAGAAATATAGATGGTTCAGGTACACATCGAAGAAGAAGGAGATACAAAGAAGAAAAATTGGTCTGGAAAAAGAAACCAGTTGAAGATGAAAAGAAAGATGGAAAGCAAGATGAGCCGAAAGGAAAGAAATCATGTGTACATGAGACAAAAGCTAAGAAGAACAATGTGCGTAAAGGTAAACCTGATCATATATACACGAAAGATCAATTAATCAGGTTATCAGGTAAGAAATACTATTGTTCTTATTGCCGTACACATGATCATGTTCATAAAACTAGTGATCATTACTGGTATGGTTCTTATTCAGTTACTCCCATTCGAACTGCAACTAACACACATGGACCCAAATACGAGTGGGTACCAAAGCCAAAGACTGATTCTGTGTTGCAGGCACCTACTGTTAAGGGGGAGTAAGAGAACTAAGGCTTCTGAACAAATCAGTTCAGGACCCGTACTTCAATAGAGTTTGACTTCTAAACAAAACAATTTAGGACTCGTACTTCAACGTTGAAAGAGATGATACTCCCGGGCGGATATGAAGATGTACTCCGATACTCATATGAGGAAATCAACCTTCAAGGGGGAGTACATATGTTTCTGGAAATATGTATTCGGAAGATATGACGAACTACACTTCAAAGGGAGTTGTAGATCTCTATCATGTGCCTTTTACTGCCAAATTTCAGATGCATATTCTCAGGGGGAGTAAAGGATTATGATTTCTGATTACTTCTGATCAGAACTCGTACTTTAATCGTTTTACTGCTTTATGTCTTTTAATTTTGAATAAATTTATGAATAAAATTTGCTTTGACATGACTTTGAGACTTGTGCAGAATGAGAGAAGCTATCAAGATCATATCTTTATGACTTAAGCAAGACTTCATGAGATTTAAGACGAAGCGAAAAGGTTAAATTTCTTATCTTATTCTCATATGTGGTTGAAGAAGGACAACTTTCAATCATAGAAAACATGTTCTTAAACGTTCAAACCACTTCCCGATTCTTAAAAAGATTTCATGAATTGGAAGTGTGATTTTAGATGTTTTCATTTTATTTGTGCTTACATGATTACAAACCGTGTGTTTCCAAGGATAAATACTTGTGTATTGTCTTTTCTATATACTTTCAAGTATTCACATACACCGATTTGACTTATTGTTCAAGATGTTCTTACCATGTCTCAAATTTGAAACATATTTTTTGATGGTAAGACACCCCGCTTGTACTTCAAAGAATTTTGAGCGTCATTTCATTTCGAAACGTTCATTTCAAGAATGTCTATATTTTTTATTCATATGGACAATATCCATTATTCTTGACCATAAGCTTTGAATGTTATATCATTCATTTATGATCATTTTCATACAATGTCAGATTTTTCAAACAAGTCTTTTGCATTCTTATCTATTCATTCAATTTACTTGTTTGAAAATACTTCAATGTTTAAAAATGCTCATATCTTCATGATTTTATTCTGAGCATACATTTATCTGACTTGTATTCGAGCTTTAACTGATAAGGTTAAACCATATTGAGCAACATTTGCTTCATAGGAAAATATGGGTTTTTTTTGTGCTTGGATTTAAATGAACTTCTATGGATTCAAGAATACCAGTGTCTCCTACCCAAGAAGTTACTCCATAGTGATTGAGTGTGAGGAATCGAAAAGAAATGAGTGTGGGATGTGTGACGAGGTAAAATGCAAATGAGAGTTTGGTTAGATGTGAGCTTAATGATTAAAAAGAAAGAGGGTGTGAGATCAGAGTAAAAGAATATCAAACTCTGCACCAACTACTTTCTGAGCCGAGCAGCCACATTACTAATGTTTCACATTTCTTCGTGAACATTATTGAAACAGGTAACTAGCCCATGCCAACTCTTGACAAAAACCACACCAACCACTCATTTTCTTCTTAAATAGAAAGTGTTTCATATTTTTCTTGGGACGCAGCACATATGCTATCTAGTTTTTATTTGGAAAATCTGGATATTGAAAAAGAAGGAAGTCTGCCCCACCTTCGCACTTCAATCATGCACATTGAGTCTGTGTTGAACTTACTGTTGTCTCAGTGGTTTACACAATGTTGAGCCTTAGAAAAGCAATCATCATATGCTTAATTCTTTCTACACTTGCATGAACACACAAGGAATTTGTTTTCTTGTCATAACATTCATAGAAATTTCCTTTGTGGTGTTTCGATGATTGGATGGAAGTCCTGGGGGAGTGAACATCAAAAAGCTCCTTTCCTATGTGTATCCGTTATACACAATAACTTTGTGTTACTGACTGGCATATTAACTGATTCATTTGTTGATTTAGGTGTAACACGAATATTTTTGTCTAGATTTGAAAAGATCTAGATAAATACATTGTTCGAATTGGCAACGAATCAAAGGCTCTTGGACAGATCAGAATGGTTAAAGACATTTCTTGACGAAAGTTTTGATGATATCGATGCTCTATTCATCGGGGAGATGATTTAAAGAAATGTCATAGTTAGAAATTTCAAAGTGAAAGATTTGAAGAAGATAAAGTTCAAAGTTTGAAAGTTTGAAAGATTGTTCAAGCAAAGTCAAAGATGTTTGAAGATGTGCTGATTTTCTGAAATTTTTCTTTGAAGATTATTTGTTGAAGCAAGTCGAGCTAAATCTTAAGATAATTTCTTTCCGAAGTATGAAAGAGTTTTGTGATAGTTTTGGGAGGTTAAAGTTAAAGATCAACCAAAAGAGGAAGATTGTACTCAGATTGAGCTTAAAGGGGAGATTTAAAGTTCTTCAATGTAACTAAAGGGGGAGATTGATTTGCTAAATCTTTTTGTGATGGTCTTGAATCTAAAGGGGGAGATTGTTAGAACAGCAATGTGTTGGATACAAGATCATGAAGACTGAAGGTCAAAGATTCAAGAAGTCAAAGTTGGAAAGTCAACTCTCATGGAAAGTCAAAGTCATTTTGTAATAAAAGTCAAAGTCAATGTATTGTTTTGTAATTGTTTTTGTTTCCTTGTATTTTAGTTGCTAGGTATAAATAGGTTTTCTTTTCAATAGATAGATGGCAAAAATTTGATTTGAATGTATCTTGAGAGAGTTGTAGAGAGAGAAAGAGAAGTCTAGAGAGAGAAAGTGTAAAAACAGATTGTAAACCGTTTGAGTTTTGAATTGAAATCAAACAGGTAAATTGAATCATTTGTGTTCGTTTAATTGATTTGTAATTATAAACTTGATTACAGGACACACAGAAAAAAAAATATTTACATTGAAGGAATCACATTTCAATTTTTCAACAAGTATTCCAAACTACGCCTACAAGCTTAGAATCCTAGGTCTAACTGTTGGCAAATCGATAAACAAATTCATAAAGTGATTGACAATAACGATAACTCCAGATAATCCATTTGCTCAACACAAATTCATCCGATAAAACTACAAAAAGTAAATAAAATTAAACCTAGAAATTGGCCAAACACCACAAAAATCAACATAATTTTTAAAAGAAATCGCAAACACTTACGAAGTGCTAAAACTTGAAAAGTAAAACCTCGAACAGATACAAAACAAAATCGATTTGGTATGTATACACAAATCAAAATCACAAGAGAATACAATCAAAAAATCAAACTCGGACACACAACATCAAAAAATCGCAAGAGAACAAACAAAAATCAAACTCGGATGAGAGCATCCATTTTACAGTCAAGTAGTGGAATGGATAGAAAGAAATCGACGAATACAAAGAAATCAAACACACACAAATGAAGATGAAATACAAAAAGAATTTTCCTCAATTGACAGTAGAGGATAGATTGATTGAGTGTGATAAGTTCTGAGAATGAAGATGAAATACAATCAGAACCCTAAACGTATTTGAATCTCTAACCAAGGAGTTTGAATCGTCATTTTGGGACTCGATTTTATGAATCGTCTCTTGGGGAAGATGAGGTCGCTTGGGGAATGAATCGACACTTTGGGAACCGAAAGCCATGAGAGTGTGCGTGTATAGGAGCGATGTGTCTTGGGAAGATGATTTTATCAGGAGTGTTAGATATAGCATATGTAAGTTGTACATTAGGCATTAAAGTGTTGTAATTAAGAGATTTTAAGAGATTGTGTATTAAAATGTAGTACATTATGCAACATAAGTTGTTTTTAAGAGATTTTCAAATATGGTTTATAAGATAGTATAGATAATATCTAATTAAAGTCACAATCATTTGCAAACGTCTTAATTCATACAAATCATCTAATCTAATGAATATTTGGTTCCATAAATATCTTGATTATTTTTCAATATAAAGTTTAGATCAAGGTTCTAAATGGCATGAGACGTGGCGTGGCAGTGAGGTCAAGCCTTAAGCCTTAGGAGCCATGGCGTTTTCAAGGCATGACTTAGGCCATCAAATTTCTAATTCCTATATAATACTATATGTAAAAAGCTATGTTTTGTAGTTACTCAATGAGTCAATAATAATAAGCAAATTAAATTAGGTTATGTATTAAAGACTAGCAAATAAGACATTAAAAACATAACAAAATATCAAATATCGCACTACGAAGATTGCGCATCAGTCCATGGCATGCCACGGGCTTAACGTGGCGTGAGGCACAAACCTTGGGCCATCGTGCGCCATGGCGGCTGTGCGGCGATTTTTTTAGAACAGTGGTTTAGATCATAATGAATGAACTTTAATCATCTTCCGTAAAAAATCATATCGTAATAAATGAATCTTCATCATTTCCATAAAAATCTCAATTGATTGGTTTGTACTAATTAGGGGGTGTGCAAAAGAAAGTGCCTCTATATAAATAATACAAGATAATATATTTTTAAGGAAAATTACAGACATGGGTAAAAAAACAAAAATGCACCTAACTTAATGAACAATTTTTAGCAGAGTTAGTAGCAGGGACCATTTTTAGATGAAAATGCAAACCAAAAGGATGATTTATAGACTTATTAAAGGTCTAGTATCACTTTTAGAGATCTCACTAAACCTCAAGGACCAAAATTGTAGTTTGCTCTAAGTATTTAAGCATAAATTTCTTAAAAAATTATGCTTTGATAATTGTAAATGTCCAAACTAGCGTGTGTGCATCTTAACTAATTCTATAAAGCCTTGGATTTAACAGTCAGATACACCTCGAATGATCATGAGAAGACTCAAGTTTGCGGCCGCTGGTGAACAAATCCAATACCTTACCGGTTACATTACTCCAAGGGTTTACAAAATTCTGTTTTTTAATTTGATTCATCACCTTTCATTAACAAAATGGAATGGAAACGATAATTTTGGAAAGTGAAAATAGAAGATGAAAGATGTTCCGAGAAGAAAGCACACATTGTTCACCGTTCATAATTTTTCGTTTTGAAGTTTTATAAAATTTTATTTGCAATCTTTAAACTAAAAAAAAAGTAACGAAATCTGGTATTATTATTAAAAATCGGTTGAATCGAATGTCAAACAAAAATAAAAAACTTATAACATACAACCTTTTCTTTTTGGAAGAACGAAACCCAATCAAACACATATAATATGACCCATTCAAAAGTAGGTTTCAGAGTGATTATCTGTACGTAAATATGATTCATACTTAAATCGTAGGTCGACCATTTTCATAAATACCCCATTCCCACGACTTGCGAAAATGTGTTTACAAAAAAATTTTGATGAAGGCACAGTGCATTAAAAAGTTTGCCAAAAAAGTATGGACAAAATTAA
Organism: Arctium minus; assembly: GCA_954870635.1. Lineage (NCBI taxonomy): Eukaryota > Viridiplantae > Streptophyta > Magnoliopsida > Asterales > Asteraceae > Arctium > Arctium minus. The sequence continues at coordinate 109,294,653 of OX941081.1, forward strand.
CAAGAAGGAATGAATTTGGGACCAAAAAGATATATTACTTTTAAGGGTATGTTTGGTTTGATTAATGATTTTGAGTGATTTGGATTTCGTGGAACGATTTGAAATTAGAAAGATTTGGAATCTTTGATGTGTTTGGTTTGTAGGATTTAGAATGGAATTGAATTCAATTCTTTATAAATAATTATAAAAATAATTTAATTATTTTTATAATTATTTATAATTAATTATTTTTATATTAATTGATTATTACAAAAAAAAATGTTTTAACATATTTTAAAACATTATTACATAAATATCCTACGAAATCTCGTGAAATACCAACTATCTCCTTGGGATTTCAAAATCCTATGTGAGATTCCTTGAAATCCCAGGATTTCAAATCCAAGAAATCATTCAAAAACAAACAAAGGATTTGAATGGAATTCAATTCCAAATCTCTCCAAATTCTGCAAACCAAATGGGACCTATGAGGGTTTTTGGTTTGATGAAACGGTTTTGAGGGAATTGGATATCATGGAAGAATTTGGAATTGGATTTCATGGAAGAATTTGGAATTGGAGGGATTTGGATTTGAAATCTTTGGTGTGTTTGATTTGTAGGATTTGAAATGGAACCTTATTCCATTCTTTATAAATAATTTATAAAAAGAAATTATAAATTATCATAAAAATAATTAAATTACCTTTTTTATTTATTGAGTATTACAACACAAATGTTTTTAACATATTTTAAAACATTATTATATACAAATCTTACGAAATCCGTGAAATACCAACCATTCCTGTGGGATTTCAAAATCCGACATTTGTGGGATTTCAATAAAATCCAGGGATTCAGATCCAGAAAATCCTTCAATCCAAACATGGTCTTGGAATGAAATTCAATTGCAAATCCTTCCCACTCCAATCAAATACTTAAAACCAAATGGGACCTAGGCTTTTGGTTGATAGAATGTTTTTGGATGGAATGAAATATGTCAAAGGAATTTGACTTTGAATGAATTAGAATGGAATGTTATCAGGTTTGACCACATGTTTGGTTGACATGTATTGGAATGGAATATATTAAAAGTATTGAAATATGTCTGTTTGGTTCACATAATGTAGCTTTAATTGGTCAGTTGTGGATTAGATCGGTAGTGGATCGGATGGGTGGTGGTCAGTGGTGGATCGAATGGATCGGTGGTAGGTGGAGGTGGTTCGTATCGGTGGTGGTCGGAGATGGTTCGGATCGGTGGTGGTCGACGATGGTTCGAATCGGTGGTAGTCGGCGGTGGTTCAGAACGATGGTTGATGGTGACTTGGATCAGTGGTGGTCGGCGGCGACTCAGATCGGTGGTGGTCAGAGGTGGATTAGATCGGTGGTGGTCGGTGGTGGTTCAGATCGGTGATGGTTGGCGGTGGTTTAAAACGATGGTGGTCTGCACTGGTTCAGATCAGTGTTGGTCGACGCTGGTTGAGATCGGTGGTGATAGGCGCTGGTTGAGATCGGTGGTGATAGGCGGTGGTTTAGATTGGTGGTGATAGGCGGTGGTTCAGATCAGTGGTGGTCGGCAGTGACTCAAATCGGTGGTGGTCGGCGCTGGTTCAGATCCATGGTGGTCGGTGGTGGTTGACGGCGGTGGTCTGGGTAAATCATGTTGGAAAGATGGGATCATTTTATCTTTTAAAATGGGATGAAATTAGGGCCGTTCCTGAGAGGGGGCGGACTGGGCTTGCGCCCAGGGCCCATAAAAATCAGGGGCCAATTTTATATATATATATATATATATATATTTTAATTATAAAAAAACATTTGTAGGCTAAAAAATAAGTTTGTTGGGGAATTAGTTGAGCCTTTAGCTGAGCCTTTAGGCCTGTAAGAGATGAGGCAAAAGGGAGGGCCCAATTAGAAAACAAATTAAGTGTCTAAGCCCTAAAAATCTAAATTAATTGAAAGTGGCTTCCATTCTAAGACTCCAATCGATTTCCCTAAGAATCTCCATTGTTAGTACCAAGAAGAGAAGAAGCTATAAAGAAGAACGATGAACGATCTCTGATCTCTGCCTCATTTCATGTCCAAGACTCCAATCAATTTCTCTATATTTTGTGTCTTTTCATTTCTCTAAGGACAATCTACAACCAAATCACGAAGAGACAATGAAGAATCTGATGAAGAGACAATCAATTTCCCTGCTCATACCGGTTAATGGGGGTTTAGGTTAATGTTTTTTCCAGTATTTATACTAATAGATTTCTAATTTGAAACTCAAATCCTCCAAGCAAATTGCAATTCTGCAAATCAGTTTCTGATTTCTGTCTTTCTGATTTGATTTCAATTTCATCAGTTCATTGGTTTTGGTTCATGTTCATCGAACATGGCACCAAGCTTCTGACTTCTGAGTTTTGGAAATTGGGCAGTGTGCTACTGCAAACCAAATTAAGGTTCAATTATCATAGTTCATTGCAATTCTGTAAACTAGATTCTGACTTTCTGAGTTCACTGCAATTCTGCAAACCAAATTAGTTTGATGGTTTGAGTTGATTATAATTGTTTATTTGTTTAAGCATAAAACATGATGCCTAAAAGACATTTGTCCATAAGTGAGAAACAGAAAAAAAAGAAAATTACTTGAGCAATTAGTACAATCACAAAAGGGGTCATGGATAAATTTGTTAAAGGCATAGGCACCTCTAATGAAAATTTAGATGAACATAATGTTGAGCAGCCAAATGCCAATTCTAATGTTGAGCACCCACATATTGAATCTAATGTTGAGCACCCACATGTTGAATCTAATGTTGAGCACCCAAATGTTGAACAAACTACCCCTTTTTTTTATATGTACGATCCTAGTAATTGGGATAATGTTGACCATAAATCGAGAGATATTTTAGTTGAAAAGGGTGTGTGTGTCCAGTGTTTCAACAATGAATTCACAAATCTCACTTGTATTATTGATCTTGAATCAAGATTACAAAGATTTTTCTCTCTACAATATTTCTCTCTTTAAAAGCTCTCTCAATAATGATTAGAATGAAATGCACTATGATCTACACCTAAGATCACAAAGAAGCTAAAGCTATTTATACCTACATGCTTTACAAAGGAAATCTAACAACTAATAAAGCATTGACTTTAACTAAAAACACATTGACTTTGACTTTCTTCATTAAGTAAGCTGACTTTGACTTTTACACTCGAGGCTTTGACTTGAGGATTTGTCTTCAATCTTCATGATCTCGGATACAAAAATATTTGCTCTAACAATCTCTCCCTTTGGATTCGAGATCATTCTTCAAACGAAATTTAGCTTTAAGAAACATTTTCTCCCTTTGGAACAAGTTTCCCTTTTTAGGTAATCTAGATCATCTTTATAATCTTCTCTCTTTGAAGTCAAATATCCATAAAAACAATCTCCCCGAAGTCTTTAACAATCTTCATCATCTTTCAAAAACATTCTTCCTCTTTGTAGGCACGAATTATCTTCAATAAAGAAATTATCTTCAGCTTTTGCTCATTTTTCTTTTAAAGCAATCTTCAAAGAAAATTTCTGAATCTTTAACATGTTTAACAAACTTTCAGATCATTTTGAACTTGAAACTTTATAAACCATCTCTTCAATCTTTTTCTCTCAGAAATTGCTTTTTCATTATGTATTTCACCCCCATATTTCATTTCTTGAAATCGCCCCCCTTTTACTTTCTTCATTTCCTCATGTTTCTCCCCTTATCATTAAAATTGAATCTTCAATCTGTCATTTCTTGAAATCTTCTCCATTTAATTCCTTGATCTTTCTCAGAAACTGTTTTTTCATTCTTTATTTCTCCCCCTTTTTGATGATTGCGAGAATCAACATCATTAAAACTTTGCATGAAAAAGGACTCTTTCATTCCTTCTGACAAAATACCATCTAATCTTTCGCACTGATATAAGTAACATCCGTCAATTCAAAATGATTTCGAATATTTTCAAAATCAGAATTGAAGAAATGTTTGTATGATATAAACTTGAAGCAGTCTTGAATGAATATTTTGAGTCAACTGAATCATTCAGAGGTGATTGAGCAATAGTATCTAGACTCTTTTGTGCACTCAGTTCTACCTTGAAAATGATCTCTTCAAGTTCTGTGATCTTAGTAATCAAACCGTTTCTTTCTTCAGTAAGTAGATCAATATTCTTCTGTAATTCAGACTTCGTATTATGTTCTTTCATTGCTGTTATTGATAGTTCAGATAACTTCTGTGAAAGCTTCTAATCATGTTTGAAGAACCTAACATGCTTCTCCTTAGACATCTTCTTCTCTTTCTCAAACTTATCTCTTTCAAGAACTAAAACTTTCTCAAAGTCTGATACATGTTTTGAAAGTTTTAAGCATTTTAGCTCAAATGCTTTCTTTTCCTCAAAAGATTTTCTTGAAAACTCGGAATTTTTTTCTGTGAAAGCTTTTCTTTCATTATCAAACTCTTATCTGTCTTTCTTAAACTTTTCTGTATTCTGAGCAATTTGTTTTCCAATTCGGTAATCTTCTTGTGTAGCTCAGCATTTTCACTTTCTAAACCCTTAACTTTCTCTTCATTCTTCTTGATAGCATCTTCAACTAATTTCTCACCTTCAAAAATCTGTACTTTTTCTTTTTCCTTCTTGCAACCTTTTACTTATTGTAAATCAGAAACCTGCTGCTGGATGTCTGCATTTATTTTCTTTAACATACTGAGCTCTTGTCTTAGCAACTTCTTTGCACTAGCATGTTTATGACATCTCTTTGAATAATAATCAACTAATGCACTAAGTCTTGCATTCTCTGCTTTGAGAGTACTGATTTCATTTTCAAAATATGTAGACATTGTCACTTGCAATGAACGTTGACAAAATATCCTGAAATTTGATCGCACTCAAAAACTTGTCAACCTCCGGAGACTTAGCACGGGGGTCCTACTACCCGGTTAGCGGGTGGGGTCAAGGAGCAACGCCATTGTGGGTTCTAGGGGTAGCGCCCGGAGAGAAATTCTTTTTGCAATGAAGTTTCATATTGCAACTTATTGCAGACCACTGAATCACACTTGACGCATATTGAAGAAAATCCACTTGACGCAGTGCCGAGAAGCTCAACTTGTCGCAACTCTCTTTGTATGAACAATAACTTGTCGTAGGTTATTGCTTGTGTCAAGTTGACTTGTCGCACCCAATGTGAACTGAGAAGTCACTTGTTACAAGTGCCTTCACCTGAGAACCGAGCTTGACGCAACCAACTGAATCCGAGAAGTAACTTGATGTCTGAAACATAACCCGAGAAGTGGGATGAACAATAATTTGACACAACTTTCGACTTGCGTTAAGTGTACTTGACGTATCCTTCCACTTGCATCAAGTTCACTTGATGTTGATGCCTTGATCCGAGAACCTCGCTTGTCTTAGATCAAAGACAATGAATAGTAACTTGTCGTAAGCTACTTATTACGTCAAGTAACCTTGCGACAACTGGACATAGCCAAAAATAAAAAAATCTTGACTCTTGCGACAGCTAGGCTTACGTTAACCTGATGAACTTGGGTCAAGTTTGGATCTTGTGATAAGTCGAACTCAATGCCCAAAAATCTTCATATCTCCCTCAATTCTCCGAATTTTGATATGAAACTTTGCAGATTTACTCACGAACACAACCTGAACAAGTTTCTAGTTGAAGATTTCAACTAAAAAACATTACAAATCAAAATTCGATCTAATCACAGACTTAACAAATTTTCGAACAACAAAAATCCAAAATTCACACATTTTATTGTGAATTGGACAAAACAATCAATACAAGAAGTAATCTAAAATCACAAAACGATACAATTGAACCAAATTTAGATCTAGAACACGCAAAAATTCGAATTGAACAATGAACTTTACAAAACAGGATGCGACAACTTCAAATCTTTCCAAATTTGTCAAATTCGATCAAATATTTTGATTCTTTCTTTGCTCTGATACCAATTGTGTGTCCCAGATGCAAGTGTTTCAACAAATAAATCACAAATCTCACTTGTATTATAGATCTTGAATCAAGATTACAAAGCTTTCTCTCTCTACAATATTTTTCTCTCTAATAGCTCACTCAAGAACGATTAGAATGAAATGCACTATGATCTACACGTCAGATTACAAGGAAGCTAAAACTATTTATACCTACATGCTTTACAAAGGAAATCTAACAACTAATAAAGCATTGACTTTAACTAAAACACTTTGACTTTGACTTTCTTCATTTAGTAAGTTGACTTTGACTTTTACACTCAAGGCTTTGACTTGAGGATTTATCTTCAATCTTGATGATCTCGGATACAACAATGTTTGCCCTAACAAGGGGCCTATTAGAGAATTTAATATAGTGTTTCCTTTAGATAGCATGTCTAGACATTTTTCGTATTCTTATTATGATAGAAAGTTAAGCAATGGTGAGTCTAGTTGTTAGAGCAGAAATATGTTGGATACAAGATCATGAAAACTAAAGATGAAAAGTTCAAGAATTCAAAGGCTGAAAGTCAACTCTCATGGAAAGTCAAAGTCTTTTGTTAATAAAGTCAAAGTCAATGTTGTTGTATTTTGTTTGTTTCCTTTGTATTTGTGTGAGGGTATAAATACCTTGTGTCTTTGTAATCAGTAGGTAACAAGTAAGATTGGTAAAGTGAACAGATTAGAAAAGAGCATATAGAATATATTTCTAGTGAGAGAAAGTGAAAGTTTGTAATCTTTGTGATTGAATCAAATACTTGTGCTTACGAGATTCTCATATTGATTGTTGTTTTTACAATTAGAACTTGATGAATTTGGGAATAACAATTGGTATCAGAGCAGATCCAGATAGAAATCAGATCGAGAAAAAGAGTCATTTTTGTGTTCTTGAGTTCTTGATTCAGATTTTGAGTTTTTGAACAAACTAATGTTTGTAATTGGTTACATTTAGTTCGTATATTGTAATCATTTGAGTTTGTATCGTTTAATTCGAGGATTGCACTGTAATTGAGATTGAATTTAGATTTTTTTTTCGAGTTTTGAGTTCACGAGTTCGTTGATGCACTTTTCTGTATCGATTTGTATTTGTTCTTGTTTCTTATTGAATTTCTTTGGTAGAAACAGTTTCTAGAAGTATTTGTGATCTAATTGTTAAAGTATAAGACTGAAATTTGAAGAATTCATGAGTTTTAGTGAGTTTCAGATCGAATTTTCATTCGACAGTCGAAGAACTCGCAAGGTGATATGAAGAACTCGCAAGTCTACCAAGAACTCGCAGATACGTTGAGTTTCGCAAGATTCACAAAGGAAATTTCTCAGATTGGGTTGATTTCTGGAAATTCACAAGTATAGCATTCGCAGAGAAGTTAATTGCGAATTTCAAAGGATTCGCATTTCGTTTGTGTTGCGAAAAGTCTTATTGAAATATTGCTAAGGACAGATTTCGCAGACTAGTATTTTGCGAAAAGCTTGGTTTTCGCAAGTGTGAAGCTTACGAATTCTGAAGCTTGTGTATTCTGAAGCTTACGAATTCTAACCTCTTACGAATTTTGAGTTCATTTCTTACGAATTCTTTTGCTACCGAATTCTGAAAGTTATTGCTTTTGAATTTTGAGTGATTTCCGTATAGTTTACGAATTTTGTGCTAATTCTGTGTGTTTCTCAGTGTTGATTGCAAATTTCCTGCATTTGTGTGTACCTTGCGAATTTCTCACTTGGTGAAGTTTTGAAATTTGATTTTCTGAGTTTTATTTCAAATTTTTCTGGTTCTATTGATTTCATTTGGACTAACGATCATTTTTGTCAAGTTCTTTTTGTAACAAATATTCACGATGAGTTTTCAGCTAAGGAGGTAACGGATTTCACTGAAAATGACTTCATGACCAAAATGGAAGCTATGATGGTTGGAGTTGAAGACCTTCAAAATAAATTGAAAAAGAAAAAAAGACAGAGTTGCTAGAAGAAATCAAAATATCATTGAAATCAAAATATCATTGAAAAAGGAAAAAGACAAAAATCTATTTGATTATATACGTAAATCTGCTTCGGATTTTGAACATGAAAAGGAGTGTTTTAAAAAGAAGATTTCTGACTTTGAATCTAAACTTTCTAAGTCCGTTTTAGAAAATAAAGAATCTGTACTATACGTTTCTAAATTGCAGGGTGAAAACGAGAGCTTATCTAAAAAGGTAAATGATTTGGAAGTTAAACTTAATACGATAGGTCAAACAGATCACACCATTTTTCTAAATGAACCCATGGAAGAGGCTGATGTTAAAGAGAAATGGGGACTCGGTTACGATAACCTCGTTACTTAAAGAAAGCCATCAAAAACCAACCAACGTTGCATAACTTTGATTTTCTTGTTTTTGCTGATAAATATCCTCATTTAAAACCCAAATTTGTTACCAAATTATCAGAATAAGTTGAGGCCAAAGAAACTGAGAAGAGAAAGAATGTAAAGAAAATGCAACTACCATTTCGCTATGAAAATCTAAATGATAGTTACCGTTCTGACACACCAAAAGTTCTTTCAGATGACTATTTTGTTAGCTATTCTGTTTTTGAGATGGAGGCAAAACCTGCAACTGCAAAAGTTTATGTTCGTCCACTCATTCTAGAGAGCAAAATAGTTGAGCTTGAAAATGTTTTATTTGAAGAAAGAATTTTGGTTGATATAGAACAAAGTGTATTTTCTACAGTTATAAAGAACACTGTTTTTCAATCTAAATCTACAGAGTGTTTGTGAGTCATGTTCTAGTTTCTAATCATACAAACAAATCAATTCAAACAATCAACAACAACATTTACAAACCTGTTTGATTGATTCAATATGACAGTTTACAAAACTCTCTCTCTGTTAATCTCTTTCTCTCTCTAGTTCTTGATACATATACAATGATAAGCTCTCTTACACATACTTAAAAACAACAACTAACACAACTATTTATACCTACTAACAAGGAAAGCAACAAATACAATAGATTTGACTTTTGACTTTATTATAAAACAACTTTGACTTTCACTAAGAGTTGACTATCTCAACTTTGACTTTCTTGAACTTTGACTTCAGTCTTTATGATCTTGTATCCAACATAATTCATGCTCTAACAATCTCCCCCTTTGGATTCAGGATCACAGTTGAAAGATCTTGCAATACAGTCTTCTCTTTTAAACTCTGTAAGATGCAATCTCTCCCTTTAACATTGTAATCTTTCCAAGTCTGTCTTCGAAAAATATAACAATCTCCCCAAAATATGATAAACAAGGTCTTCAACAATCTCTTCAGAACCATCACAATACTCTTTCAGACTTCAGAAAGAAATTATCTTCAGATTCAGCTAGGATTGCTTTAGCAAATAATCTTCAAAGAAAATTTCCTCAAAATCAGCACATCTTCAGAAATTCTTTGATCTTCTTCAAATCTTTACTTTGAATCTTCTGACTTGGACATTTCTGTAAATCATCTCCCAAAACTCCAAAACTTTAACATTTCTTGATACCATCTCCCCCTTTTTGATGATTTGAGCATCGGTATCATCAAAACTTTCACCAAGAAATGTCTTTGACCATTCTGATCTGTCCAAGAGCCTCTGATTTATTGATCTGTAACCATGTATTCATCCAGATCTTTGCAAATATAGACAAAATATTCGTGTCACACCTGAATCAACAAATGAATCAGTTAATATGCCTGTCAGTAACACAAAGTCACTTAGTCACTGTGTGTAACAAATACACATTGGAAAGGAGCTTTTTGATGTTCACTCCCCTAGGGCTTCCATTCAATCATCGAAACACCACAAAGGCAATTTCTATGAACGTTATGACAAAGAAACAAATTCCTTGTGTGTTCATGCTTGTGATAGAAAGAATTAAGCATATGATGATTGCTTTAAGGCTCAAAAATTGTGTAAACCACTGAGACAACAGTAGATAAACACAGACTCAATGTGCATGATTGAAGTGCGAAGGTGGGGCAGACGTCCTTCTTTTTCAATATCCAGATTTTCCAAACGAAAATCAGATAGCAAATGTGTTGCGTCCCCTTTGATATATGAAACACTTTCTTTTTGAGAAGAAAATGAGTGGCTGGTGGAGTATAATTAAGAGTTGGCAGGGGGCTAATTGCCCTGTTTCAATAATGTTCACCAAAGAATTGTGAAACATTAGTAATGTGGCTGCCCGACTCAGAAAGTAGTTGGTGCAGAGTTTGATATTCTTTTACTCTGATCTCACACCCTCTTTCTTTTTAATCATTAAGCTCACATCTAACCAAACTCTCATTTCCATTTTACCTCAACGCACAACCCACACTCATTTCTTTTTGACTCCTCACACTCAATCACTAAGGATTAACTTCTTGGGTAGAAATCACTGGTGAACGTGATTCCATAGAAGTTCAACTAAGTCCTAGCACAAAGAACACGAAATTTCCTATGAAGCATATGTTGCTCAATATGGTTTAACTTTAACAGTTAAAGCTCAAATACAAGTCAAATATGTATATGCTCAGAATATAATCATGAAGATATGAGCATTTTTAATCATTGGAGTATTTTCAAACAAGTATATTGAATGAATGAATATGAATGCAAAAGACTTGTTTGAAAATCTGACATTGTATGAAAATGATCAGAAATAAAATGATATAACAATCAAAGCTTATGGTCAAGAATAACAGAAATTGTCTATACGATTCAAAATATAGACATTCTTGTAATGAACGTTTCGAAATGAAATGACGCTCAAAAATATTGAATTACAAAAGGGGTGTCTTACCATCGAAAAATATGTTTCTATTATGAAACATGGTAAGAACAATTTGAACAAAATGTCAAACCGGTGTGTGTGAATACTTGAAAAGTATATAGAAAAGACAATACACAAGTAATTATCTTTAGAAACACACGGTTTGTAGAAAAGTTTAAGCACAAAATAAAATGAAAACATTTAAAATCACATTTCCAAATTATAAAATCTGATTAAGAATCGGGAAGTGGTTTGAACATTTAAGAAAATCATGTTTTCATATCTGAAAGTTGTCCTTCTTTCAGATACATATGATATTAAGATAAGAAATTTACCTTTTCGCTCAATCTTAATTCTCATGAAGTCAGCTGAAGTCATAATGATATGATCTTGTAAGCTTCTCTCGCTCAGCAAAAGTCTTAAAGTCAGGTCAAAGTTAAATTTATTTACAAATTTATTCAAATGTAAAAGACATAAAGCAGTAAAACTTTGAATGTACGAGTTCTGATCTGAAGTAACAAGAAATCATTATCTTTTACTCCCCCTGAAAACATGCATTTAAAATTTATCAGTGAAAAAACACATGATAGAGATCTACAATTCTCTTCTGCAATGTAGTTCGTCATATCTCTCGAATGCATATTTCAGAAAAAATATGTACTCCCCCTTGAAGGTTGATTTCCTCATTTGAGTATCGGAGTACAATTCTTTTCTCAGCATAGGAGTAAGGTCTCTTTTTCATCGTTGAAGTATGAGTCTTAAACTGTTGTGTTTAGAAGTCAAACTCCGTTGAAGTACGGTTCCTAAGCTGATTTACTTAGAAGCCATTGTTCTCTTACTCCCCCTTGACAATAGGTGCCTGCAACACAGAATCACTTTTTGGCTTTGGTACCCACTAGTATTTGGGTCCACAATTGTTAGTTGCAGTTCTTGTAGGAGTAACTGAGTAAGAACCATAACAGAAATGATCACTTGTTTTGTGAACATGATCATGTGTACGACAATAAGAACAATAGAATTTCTTACTTGACAACCTGATTAATTGATCTCTCGAGTAGACATGATCAGGTTTACCTTTATGCGCATTGTTCTTCTTTGCTTTATGTGTATGTACATATGTCTTCTTTCCTTTCTTCTCATGTTTCTTTTCTTCTTCAACTGGTTTCACTTTCCATACCAGTTCTTCTTCTTTGTATCTTCTTCTTCTTCTTCTTTGTGCACCTGAACCATCTACACATTTATCGAAGAAAATGTTAGTTGTACGAATCTGATCAAATGAATTAACTGACCTCTTAGAAGAAACAGTTCTGTGAGTTGAACTTGTAGTTTTCTTGTTAGAACCAACTGAAATCTTTCTAAGTGAGTGGATTTTTGACTCAGGAGTCGTTCGCTCAGTCACCACCACCATTGAAACAGTCTTTTCAAGCTCTTTTATCTTTGAAGATAAGTTGTCTCTTTCCTTGACAAGTAGGTCAATCTTTTTCTCTAATTCAAACTTCGTTTTCTTCTCTTTAAGCGCACTTTCAGATAGTTCAGATAGCTTCTCAGTAAGCTTCTTAATTTCTGCTTCAAACATCAGTCTTTCTTCTTTAAATCCCTTCTCAGCATTGTTTCCTTAGCCGGATATTTCTCTGAAGAATCCCACATTCTTTTGTTCAATGGCCTTCTTCTCTCTGGCAAATTTTTCCCTTTCTAGAATGAGTACTTGATAAAGATAAAATCCCAATCTTATCAAGCAATTTAACAATATCAATCAAGAACAATGAATATTTCTAGAAAGAGAGAGTAGAGAGAGAAAGTAGATCTTGAATTCCAATCACAAGTCTGATATTACAATACGATTCTCACAAGATTTAGAAACCAAAAACCTATTTATACTACCAATCTATTACAAATACTTAACCATTAAGAAAACTAAAACAACTTTGACTTTTAAAGACTTTGACATTGTTGACTTCTAACATTGGCTTTCCTAATAAATCTTGAATACAATATTTAGACTTAACAATAATCTTTATGCGGTAAATTTTCCAACGCTTTCGGTAGGGGTGTTCGCGGTGCGATTTGGGGCAAAACCGCAAATCGCACCGCCTGTGCGGTTTGAGCATTTTCCCAAACCGCAAACCGCACCGCATATACCTCAAACCGCACCAAACCGCACCGTGAAATGCGGTGTGATTTATGCGGTTTGTCCCTATCGCACTTTATGCGTAAAATCCAAAAAATTATAAGTTTAAAATACATTAGAAAATCAACGATTTAATGACCATAGTCCAAAAATATAAAGAGTTTGAATATATCCAACTCCAAAATGCATAATTAAAAATAGTCTAAAAATATAAATTATTTCAATACGATAAACGGATAAAGTGACGTCTCCAACTTTTTCTTTCGTCTTCATCTTGACTCCCAATTGCTAATGCCCAATTTTTTTTTCATTTGTTGGGCCTTAAACTTTTAAGAAGGCTTATAAATACTTAAAGTTCGTAATTAAAATTTAAAAACACAAGCCCAAATATATAAATATTAAATTAAATTATTATATATATATGTGTGTTTAAAATTAAAATTTTAAAAGTAATATAAAAGGTGCGGTGTGGTTTGAACCGCGGTTTGAAAACTCAAAACCGCAACTGCACCGCATAGTGCGGTTTGGTAAAAATGCAAACTGCAAACCGCACCGCGAAAGTCCTAAACCGCATTTTGCAGTGCGGTGTGGGCGGTTTGTGCGGTTCAGCGGTTTGGATGAACACCCCTAGCTTTCGGCTACACGTCCTGTATGCTTACTTACAAAAGCATCGAAAGCTCAAAGTTGGACATGGCATCGATGCTTGTCTTATCAGAACTTCAAGGCTATTGATAAATTAGCGAGACAAGGAATAGTGAAAGGTCTACCTGAGATGAGGTTTGAGAAGGATTCATTTTGTCCCGCATGTGAAATGGGTAAGATGAAACGAAGTTCACACAAATCAAAGACTGAATCTTCTTGCTCAACGCCTCTGGAATTAATTCATATGGATCTTTGTGGCCCTATGCGTACTCAGTCTATTAACAGTAAAAAGTACATTCTTGTGATGATAGACGAGTATTCAAGGTATACTTGGTTGGAATTTCTACAAAGCAAATCTGATGCACTAGATTTGATCATTGCCTTCATCAAGAAAATCCAAGTTCGCCTTCAATTGTCGATAAAGACATTGCTAAGTGACAACGACACATAGTTCAAAAATGATATTCTTCAAAGTTATCTCACCTCTGTTGGGATTTCTCCCAACTTCTCTGCTGCCTACACTCCACAACAAAACAACGTGGTTGAAAGGAAGAATCGAACTTTGGTCGAAGCTGCAAGAACAATGTTGGCATATTCTGGTCTACCAATGTATCTTTGGGGTGAAGCCGTTGCAACCGCCTGTTTTACTCAAAACCGGATGATTGTGGTTACAAGATTTAATAAAACAACGTATGAACTGATTAATAAAAGAAAACCGGACATTAAATGTTTGTGTGTCTTTGGCTGCAGGTGCTATATCTTAAATGACCGTGATAAGCTTGGGAAGTTTGACAAGAAAGTTGACAAAGGATACTTTGTAGGATACTCTCTCACGTCAAAAGCCTATCGTGTGTATAATAGACAGACCAAGTGTATCATGAAAAGCGTAAACGTGTCATTTGATGAAAATACTACGTTGACTTCTTAACAAAACAGTGCAGAACTCAAGCTTAAGGGAAAGGATTCTATTCAAAGCAGAATAGAACCCGAATCTACACAGACTAAGTTTCCTAACTCATCAACCGTTACATCTGAGTTAGATATGCTATTTCTTGATGCTTTTATGGACATATGTGCAAATTTTGACAAATCAGGTGCGTCCGCATCAACCTCAGAGGTCCCAGTAATTACTTAAGACATATATGAACCTTCTGAACCAGTCACTACTACAACCTCTTCAGGTATATCTACACCGAACGTTTTTGACAATGCTAATACTGAGTCTGCTTCTACAGATACAAATTCTGGACGAGAAGTCCCGAGCACTTCCTCTGTCCCTCCAGAATTACCTGCATCAGAAACAACTGAACAAGATGTTCCATCTACATCTGAGGTTGTACCTGATGTTATTGATGAATATAATGAGCAAAATACGCAATAATTTGTTCAACCACTTCCGAGCACATCTCGTTGGACGAAATATCACCCCCTGCACAATATTATTGGAGTAGTACATAGTGGTGTTAAAACGCATGCAACATCAACTAACTTCTGTTTATACTTAAGTTTCCTTAGTTCCTTAGAGATGAAAAAGGTCTCTGAAGCTCTACGTGATCCCGATTGGATTCTAGCAATGCAAGACGAGCTTCTACAATTTGAAAGGAATAAGGTATGGCGATTGATCTCACTACCGAAAGGTAAATCTGTGATAGGCACAAAGTGGATTTTTAGGAACAAGAGGGATGACGTTGGAGTTGTGGGATGAAACAAAGCTCGCCTGGTAGCAAAGGGTTATTGTCAATAGGAAGGCATAGACTACGACGAAACGTTTGTACCTGTTGCCCGGATCAAAGCCATCAGAATATCTTGTCCCATGTTGCACATAAGAACTTTACTGTCTATCAAATGGACGTAAAGTTGGGGTTTCTTAATGGAATTCTGTATGAGGAAGTTTACGTGGCTCAACCTGAAGGTTTTGTTGATCCGAATCACCCTGATCATGTCTACGTTCTCGATAAAGCTCTTTATAGTTTAAAACAGGCACCACGAGCTTGGTATGACACTCTTACTCAGTTCTTACTCGCCTCAGGTTTTAAAAATCTCGACATTCATGCCGAAGTATTCTAGAGTTACCAATCCAACGGAGCATATCGCACAATATAATCAGCTAATGTGGACTTTGTCGATACCTCACCAGTATCAAGAAGTCTGCATGTGCAAAAGTTTCGATGTGACCCTCATGGGTGCTTCTCTCTAATGGTTGATCAACCTCAAGCCCAAATCCATCGACAGTTTTGCGAGATTGGTCAACCAATTCTTCTAACAGTTTGCTAGCGACCTCTATTACGTCACTCAGAAGGCTGGTGAATCGGTCAGTAGTTACTTCAACCGATTCAATCTGAGATAATCAACATTCGTAATTGCGATGTCAGGACTGCAATCGAGGCTTATGAGTGAGGTCTCGACGATAGCTCCGATTTGTACTTGTATCCGACAAAGTACCCACCGGAGAATTTCGAAGACGTTTGAGTTAGGGCGTTGGCGTACATGTGGGTCGAGGATAATGTGTCCTTTCGACGCAAGCACTCCAATGACAAGAAATCATTGACCGTCAAGAAGCCGGACTTCAAGACCAGGTCGACCTCCAAGGTCGAGTTATCTAAGAAAATTTCGAATGTAAGGTTCGTCAAAAAGAAGAATGCCGCGACAACCAAGTTTCCTCTGCATCCTAAGATCTCATCTTATGGATTCAAGGGAACATCTAATGAAATAGTCGAAACTTTGAAGAATGTGTAAACGAATGTCATGTCACCTCCGAAAAGGGAGAAAGATGACGCCAAGAAAGACAAGTCCAAATGGTGCAACTTTCACAGCGACAATGGCCACACGATGGATGATTGCATCGCCTTGCGATGGGAACTAACCTGTCTACTGCTAAAAGGTCATCTGCAAGAACTACTGGGTGTTAACGCATGACCAGCTTTGCCGAAGCATGCAAAGGTCATAAATTGTGTAACCGGAGGGTCCGACATCTGTGGATTAACCTACTCTACCGCCAAAAGGCACGCCAGTCGAGGACCTGAAGACTTTCCAGTTTCATGATTGTCATGACCGAAGCACGAGTTGGAGTTGGTGGCCATGCCCATCACGTTTGATCAAGGGGATCTCGAAGATCCATGGTAGAAGCATCATGATGGGTTGATTGTTCAACTCATGATTGGAAACTGCTCGAGCAACAGAATCCTGATCGATAGAGGAAGTTCTGCGAACATCATTTTCTTTAGCACGATCAAAGCTATGGGAATCGATAAAGCATAAATCGTATGACGATCGATGGTTCTTGTGGGATTCAATGGTGCCATGGCCAACACTATCGGGGAAATTACTCTTCCAGTGTATGCCAAAGGAATCAACAGGCAGACGAAGTTCAACGTCATCAACTGCTCATCAGCTTATAACATCATCCTAGAGGGATATTGGGTTCACGATATGAAGGATGTCCCTTCAACGTATTATCAGACAATCAAGTTTCCAACACCTTGGGGTGTCCAGGAAATCAAGAGTGAGCAGAATATTTAGCAATTACAGGGCCAGGCAGACTCTGAAACTATCGACGACTATCGAATAGAAGAAGTCGTCCTAGATAAGGAGAAGCTTGACAGAGTGGTTTTCATCGGTACGTCCCTCAACCCTGCTTTAAAGGAATCACTAATTTATTTCTTGCAAGAACATGCCAACTATTTTGCTTGGACACACAAAGACATTGTTGGCATCGACCCCGAGGTCATTTCGCATTGACTCAACATCGATCCGTCGTTCAAACCTATCAAACAACAATGACGTAAGTTCGCTCCAGAACGAAACAAAGTAATCAATGACGAGGCCGATAATCTTCTTAAGACCAGGGAAATCAGAGAAGTGAAATATCCCGACTGGCTGGCTAATGTTATGGTCGTGCAAAAGAAAAATGGGAAGTGGAGTGTATGCATTGACTTCACTGACCTCAACAAGGCCTGTCCTAAAGACCCATTTCCATTTCCACATATCGATGTTATGGTCGACACTATCGTCGGTCACGAACTTCTCACGTTCATGGACGCTTACTCAGGCTACAATCAAATCTTGATGCATCATGACGATCAAGAAAAAGTTGCATTTATGACAAACAAAGGTAATTATTGTTATAAAGTTATGTCTTTTGGTCTTAAGAATGCAGGTTTGATGTACTAGCGATTGGTCAATAGGATTTTAAAAAAACATCTAGGTGAAATCATGAAAGTTTACATTGACGACATGCTAGTCAAATCGAAACAAGCGGTCGATCATATTGATCACCTGAAACAGTCATTCGACATCTTCATAAGGTATCACATGAAATTAAATCATACGAAGTGCTCCTTTGGAGTACACGCAGGAAAATTTCTTGGGTACATGGTCACTCGTCGTGGGATAGATGCTAATCCCGACCATATTAAGGCGATCGTGGATACCAATTCGCCTCTTAACTTTAAAGAAGTCCAGCAAGATATTGGACGTATGGTAGCTCTAAACAGGTTCATCTCATGATCTTCAGACAAGTGCCATTTATTTTACCATGTCTTGAGAAAAACAAGGGCTTCGAGTGGACGAACGACCATGAAAAAGCGCTTCAACAGTTAAAAGAATACATGGCGCCACCCCTACTGTCGAAACCTAAAGATCACGAAGTCCTACACCTCTATCTTGCTATCAGTACAAACGCTGTAAGTGTCGTCTTGACTCGAGAGGACGAGAAACAACAACTCCCAATTTACTACGTAAGTAAATCTTTGCTAGACGCTGAAACCAGGTATTCCTCTTTGGAAAAATTGCTATTGTCGCTAGTCACTGCGATTAAAAAGTTGCGACACTACTTTGAATCACATCCTATAACTATCGTGACTATCTTTCCTCTTAAGTCTGTCTTAAGAAAACCTAAGTTGACAGGTCGATTGGCAAAATAGAGTATCTACTTGAGTAGTTACGATATCGAATTCAAACCAAGGACACCTATCAAGTCACAAGCTTTGGCTAATTTTGTCGCTAATTTTAGTCCATAAATAGACATACTGACGGAACCTGTGGCAACTCTCGACGACATGACTTGGACTTTGCACGTCGATGGATTTTCAAACTCCCGGGGGGCAGGTCTTGGCGTTGTCCTCAAGTCGCCATAAGGGGGCAAGATGGTGTACTCCATACGATGAAATTTCAAAGCCACAAACAACGAAGATGAATATGAAGCGTTGATCGCAGGAATGAACATGGCTCACTACCTGGAAGCAACAAGACTTCACGTAAAAAGTGATTCCCTACTGGTCATAAATAAAATGAATGGAGAATTTGCAACAAAGGATTCCAAGATGATAGCCTACCTTAAACTGGCTAAGGTAAAATCTGGAGTCTTTCAACATTTCTCCATTGCACAAATCCTAAGGGATCAGAATACCCAGGCTGACGCATTAGCCAACCTCGGGTTGGCACTTGGTCACTCTTCATTTGATATCGTCCCAATAATTCATTTGGCGATGCCGTCCATCGAAAATGAAGACCATATCCACGTGGTAAAAGAGGAAGAAAACTGGTCGAGTGACATCGGAAAATTCTTAATGAACGACCAACTTCCTGAAGATAAAATGGAATCCCGAAAGATCAGATTTAAGGCATCTAGATAAACTTTGATTAGAGGACAACTTTATCGACGATCGTCGACAGGATTAAACCTTCGATGCGTAGTCGATAAAATTAAGTCCAAAGCATTTTACAAGAAATACACAACAGAGAATGTGGCAACCACTCAGGCGGTCACAGTCTGGAAAATAGAATCTCTCAACAGGGGTACTATTGGCCAACCTTACGACAAGACGCCATAAGGTATGTCTAAGGTTGCGACACATGTCAACAACATTCGAGTATGTCTCTTAAACCCTCTATACCTTTACATTCGACCTTAATTCCATGACCCTTCATGAGATGAGGAATAGATATCGTCGACAAGTTACCTCCGGCCCCCGAGCAAAAGGTATTCCTATTAGTTCTTATGGATTATTTTTCCAAATTGATAGATGCTGCTACCTTCTCCCAAGTTTGGGATAAAGAGGTCATCTCTTTTGTCCAGACTAACATTATATGCAGGATTGAAATCCCATCCGAGATCGTATGTAACAATGGGTCGCAATTCATAAGCGACATGACTCAACAGTTATGTGAAGATCGTAACATCAAACTTACGACTTCTACACCCCGTTACCCCCAGTCGAATGGACTTGCCGAGTCAAGCAACAAAACGATCATTAACTCTATCAAGAAAAGACTCAAAGCAGCTAAAGGCAAGTGGGTCGAAGAAATTACGACAGTTCTTTGGGACAATCGTACGATGCCTCGAACATCTACAGGACAAACCCCTTTTTCATTGGTCTATGGTTGTGAAGCAGTCTTGCCAGTCGAGAATCAACTGTAAACCTCACGACGTACGTCAGTCGATCATAACTTAGTCGATCTAAGTTACGACCTTGATGCATTGGAAGAATTAAGGGAGTCCGTATTGATTAAAATGGTGTCTCAAAAGCAATCGGTCGAACGACATTTCAATAAAAATGTCAAGGCCAAGATCTTTCAAGTGGGCAATTATGTTCTACGACAAGTATTCCAGAATACTCAAGAATCAAATGCAGGTAAATTATCCATCAGATGTGAAGGTCCCTATCAGGTAACCAAAGTCGTGGGAAATGGTGCTTATCGGCTACAAACTCTCAACAATTGGGATATCCCACGAAGCTGGAATGCGGTACATTTAAAGAAGTATTTCTTTTAAATTCATTACTCTTTTTTACTTCAGATTATCTTTTCTCAACAATTATTAAATTAAGCATCGGAGAGTCATTGGCTAATGTTGTTTCATTGTAGGATCGGTTGAACATTCGACCTTATTTCTAGTTATTCGATCATCTCGCGACCGGTTCGCACGATCTATAATCTGTCAGTAAAAACCATGCTATTGGTCGCAAGTTCCTTAAACTATTTTTTGGATTGATGTTTATCACTTGCCTTGCATGACAATCCTTCGACCTAAGTTTGAACTGATCATTCGACAGGTTCATTACTTGCCTTAGTTGCAAGAATCTCAATAAGTTATTTACTTGCCCAGTCGTAAGATCAGTAGCTTATGCTCAATTTGATTGATGTCGTGAGTTACTTAGGAAACTCTTGTTTTCTGTTTAGCCTCCGTCGTCTCTTTTCTTACTATATTTACCGTATGTGATGTTATGCGATGAACTACATGTTATGCATGGCTACGACAAGTCATTAACCAAAAGATTCCTTGTATTAACATTTCAAAAATTACAAAGGAAAGGCACGACCACCAATGGTCATCCAGCAGAAAGGTACAACGACAAAGCAAATAAAACTAAGGAGCCTTCGACTGCTCCTGTTCCTGCTGAGACGCGACCTTAGTATCTCCACCTTGGGAGACTTCCTCCCCCGACTCGAGCTCCTACTCGTCTTCAAAGTCGAGGTCTTTCTCGACCCCTACAGACCCTAAGAAGAAGGCAAGTTCGCCTTCCACCGACACCAGGGGATTTTGTCCCTTCAGATGGTGCCTCATCAGGGTTGTATGAACCTTAAGACGAGTGAACGCCTCGATGGACGTCACTTTTCTCCTCAACTTCGGCGAGATGCTCCTTGGCCGCGCCCAAATCCGCCCTCAGGGCCTCGACCTCTTTTTCATTCTTAGTCGAGGTTACCTTAGACGTTTCCAGCTCCGCCTCAGCCGTGGACGCATGACCTAGGGTCCCCTTCAGCCGCTCTCGAAGCTCCTCTTTCTCGTTACTAGCATCTTCCAGGTGGTTGAGGGTGTCGTCAAGACGCACAGAGTACTCCTCGCGTTTGTCTTCGGCCGCCTTGGCCTTCGCCTCTGCGTTCGTGGCCCTGGCCAAAGACTCCTGCTCCTTGGACAAGGCAGTTGGGACTAGCCTCCTCACATTGTCGAGACGTGCATTAAGGACTAGCCCCGCCTCTAGTGCCTTCACGACGTACGACAATAATGGTAGACTGTACATCAAAAAGAAAAAGACTAAGTAATTCAAGATTACTTACCATGAAGTAAATCCCCGCGGCTTGGGCTCCCATGTTATCGACTGACACATCCTTGTATTGGTAGCAAAAAGCCGGCAGAAGGAATTTCCACAGGTGGTGGAAGGTGCCTTCCTACTCAACTTTTCGAACGACATAAAGTTTCCCGGAAGAGTAAAGTTTACTGACATTTGGGTCGGGTCCTCATCGACATGAGGATCCTTTACCTTCTCATTCAACAAGGGAGACCGACCCTCCACCCCCGCCGGTGGAGCCTGGGAAATTGTGTGATTCCAGATTCAAGCATTTGACAATTAAGATCAAGAAACAAAATCAAGAATCAATGATATTCTAGAGAGAGAAAGTAATGGTCATAAGTCTCATGTCATATATCTCACAAGGTTACAAGACTTGAGTTACAAAGTGAAAGTATTACAAAAGAAACAAAGACAAATGGTATTTATATAGGTCAAACATGCCTTGACCTCATACAATACTTACAATGAAAAAGTGTTAAGTATGATTTTATAGTAATCATTGTATTTATAGGCTTGGTCTAATACTATGTTTAGAGGTTTATTCTGTATTGTATTGGCCATGGTATTTAAGTCCCTTGTGGCTTTGTTGGTTGTAAGGAACTCACGCATTCATCTAATACATTGTTACTTTGCGCTTTCAGTCTCTCTCTCTACTTTCTCTTTCTATGATTTAGTGATTTTGGGTTTATCAATTGGTATCAGAGCTATTCTAAATCTGAGAGAATTAAGAGAATCGTTTTTTGAAATCTGAATTTGTGTTTGAATCAGAATATTTGATCGATTTTCTTGAATTTTTTCTAGAAAATCTCATATTTTGATTTTTCATCAAATTCGGACTGATTGGTGATCGATTTTTGAAGTAAATTGATTCGTTGGATCCGTTTTTAATTGCAAAACTCTTTTGATTCACATCTTTTTGCAAGAAAATCATATTTTAAAGATCAATTTTGTGATTTTTCGAGATTCTGGAAAACTGATTTTACGTACTGTTTGATTCTTGAATTCTTGATTTTGTGGTTTTTTAATCAATTTCTTTGTTTTAAAAGTGATAGAAAACAGTTTTTGAACGTGTTTGTGTAAGAAAAATTTATCAAATTCTGTTTTGTAATCGATTTTTGGAAGAAATCTGAGTTGGAATATGTATAGTTTACAATGCTTAGAAAACCTAAGAAGTCTGAATTTTGGATCGTAATGAAAATATGGGCTAAGCTCTTAGTTGTAAAACTGAGTGATTGAGATGAATTATATATCTAAAATACAGAATCTCTAAGTTTAAAAGTTTGTACCTGTGACCTTTCTGGTTTGGGAAAGTACATTCCGTGGGATGTTTGTCATCTGGTCCCCTAAGGTCAATTGATCTGGGAGTGATCGAACCCAAATCGTTCTATAGAACCAGATCGAAAGTCATGTTCTACTGGTATGTATGGGTTTAGGATGTGTCGATGTAGCCTTTATGATCTGGTAGAGTAAGTTCCAAGGGGTTCTTGACACCTAGTCCCCTAAGGCCAACTGGTCTGGGAGCGGCTGACCCAAATCTTGCAATAGGGTGAGATAGAAAGTTACGTTTACGGCATGTTCTTTACTTACCAAACTTTTTGATTAAAAAGATGCCAAAGTGCACAAGCTTAAAAGATGCCAAAGAGCACACTCATATGAAGATGCCATTGTGCACAATGCTAAAAGATTCCATTGAGCAATGTTTGAGTTGCAATAAACCTATAGATTTGTGAAAGTCTTAATTCTTGATGGATTAGTGTGATTACATGCAAAGTTTTCTATTATATTTTTAGAATTGCATTTTATTGAAGCTAATCAAAGTTCGCATGCTAGCACACTAAATAGATTGATGAAAGTTTTTGAAACTGAACATGTCTTAACTTGATATGCAATGAAACTTGTTTCTGTATCCAACAACATACACTTGACTTCAACTGATTGATTAATCTGTGATATTTTACTAAGTAGAATTTAATTTGTTTAGTGTTTAAAATTTTATATATTTAGTAGTTTCAAAATACATATTCAGTATATTTTTCTTTCTACTTTGATGTTTCATTTCTTGTGTTTTAATTTTTTTTAAATGGGCCTGTGCATTATTCAAGGGGGAGTGAATAAGGAGAATTTTCTGAAAGATCATATCTGTTTTCGAGGGGGAGTATCTGATTCTCTATATGAATGCTAACTTGAATTGTCATATTTAGTGCATTTGTGTAGGGGGGGTCAAAGAGCTTATCAAGTAAAAATTTTCAGACTTCAAATCAAATTTGCGCGAACAGTTGGTGACGCAAAACTAACTTTGCGCCACCTTCAGATAGCAGAAAACAATCTTTGCGCCACCAACACGTAGCGCAAATCATCCTTCTTTCTCCTTAAATTTGATTTTGTAGATCTTAAGTTGTATCGTCTCCAACATTTGCATGACCAAGTTGATCCAGATCATCAAGGTCATGAGGGGAGAAGTTAAGGAGAAGTTAATGAGACAAAGAGTTCAAACGTTTATCTGCTGATCAAAATTCTCTCAAGATTTTATTCTCTCAATTATTCATTCTTTTGTTGTTCCAGCTCCGATCACCACAGTTCATTCAAGTACATTTTTTTGAAAAAGGTGTATCGTCTAGAGCACAAGCTGATGAACCAACTGTTCTTTCAAGTTTATTATCTACCGGTCCAGTCTTGTCAAGGCAGCAAAGGCAACCGATATTAAAAGATGCTGAGAAGAAAAAAAAATTTAGTCAAAGAAGCTTCTTCGATAAGTCGCTTAGATGGTCCGAGTTGATTTAGAAGATGAATTTTGAAGACCATAGCGCCAATGATTACTAAGGGGGAGATTGTTAAGTCTGATTTTGTAGTAATCATTGTATTTATAGGCTTCGTCTAATACTGTGTTTAGAGGTTTATTCTGTATTGTATTGGCCATGGTATTTAAGTCCCTTGTGGCTTTGTTGGTTGTAAGGAACTCACGCATTCATCTAATACATTGTTACTTTGCGCTTTCAATCTCTCTCTCTACTTTCTCTCTCTCTACTTTCTCTCTCTCTATGATTTAGTGATTTTGGGTTTATCAAAAAGTCATACAACTAAAAGACAAATTGATTCAAACTTAGGTTCTAATATTCTCCCCCTTTTGGATCAATTTGCAAGTCTTCATCTGGTCCACCTACTTGAACTGGTTCTTCTTATTCCCAGATAGGATTCAAACTTCTTATGCTTATTTTGAATTCAATTATGTATTGAATGGCAAGAATAACATGACCTGTAGAGATTCTATCAGACCTTGTCATATGATCATTTTCAGCTAATCTTTTCCTTTCATTCTCTTCATAAATCTCTTTTAGCTTTTGCAAAACAATCTTCAGAGTACCATCAGAGTACTTAGCAACCTCAACATCTCTCATGAACCTTTTCTCCTTATCTCCATTCTCATACACAACACCAAGCTCTGGCTCTCTTAGAACAATATACAATAGAGTGTCTTCAAGATTAGGATGAGTCATATCAGGTGCAAGCATGTTGACTCTTTTCTGGTTGGTTTCCAAACCAAGATGAAAATCATATCAATAAGTATAGAAAATATGCCTCCTAATGAACTTCTTGATTGTATCCAATGCATAAGTGACATTAGGAAACCTAATAGTCATGCCTCTAAACTCATGATACATAAACTCCAGATCATAAAAATGAAGATTCACAAAGTCTGCTTAAGAGAACATGTATTTTTTTCATGTCCTTTATTTGAACAATAAACTCTAAATACCATATCTTTACAAACTTCTTCAGTAAAACCTATTTGACAACAACAATTCAATGTCTACTCTTGACATCCTTGGAGGTTCTCTGCAAAAAGCTTAGCATTCTGACATACTCATATTGATAGTCAGGACACTTATCTTGAATACCCAAAATCAAATTTCTGTCCAGCACCCTGATTTTTCTCACATAAACCTTCCTTATCTCTTCCAAGTATGGAGCTATCAAAGCATGACGAATCCTTCTCATATCTTCCTTAGTAGGACCATATTCATCATAACTTGCTTGAGTGTTGGAAGGACCAACTTCATTTGTAGTACCAGAAGGACCTACTTGACTTGGAATTTATGGCACATGAAGTGGATCAACTTGAAATTCTGGTTGAATCTGAGGGCTGTTTGGCTTTGGCTGCTAAGGCAATTCTTCTTCTATATTGTCATTTTGATCAACATTAGCTTTAAAAGAATGATCAACTGGAATCTTACTAGAATCACGAAAAAACAAAATCCTTGAAGGTAGGAATAACAGGTGCTTTAGTGTGAATTGGCTCTGGCATATCAGCATGAACAGGGCTCAAATGAAGATCTTCCGGAGAGTTCTAATCAAACATGGCATTCAGCACATCAGAATCTTTATCTTCAAATAACCCATCCAATACACTAGCTTCATTATCAGGAATAACATCATTAACTTCATCAACAACTTCAATGATTTCCACATCATCATCATCATCAACAATATCCATAAACTTTTCCTTTTCTTCCTCCTTAACCCTCCAAAATTGCTCATACATGTCATCAATATCTTCTTCATCATCATCATCTGAAGACAAGTCTATCACATTCACACCTTCCAAACCGAGTAGTAGTAAGATCTCCTCTCTTGAAATTACCTTAGGCTTTGAAACCCTTGGTTTAACATTTGGATTCACATACAGAACTATCTCCTTTCCTGTCACATCATCACCTTGATCATTTCTCATATCACCATGATCAACATTGTCTTCTTCCACATTCTGAGATCAAGATCCACCAATAACATTTCGAATAGCAGCATCAAAATCATCTCTCTGTTTCTGATCCATCTCCCCCTCATGGTCATGATCTGAATCATGATCATGTCTTGTTTGAGAAACAGAGGTCTGGGTCTTGCAAGATGTCTGAACCACCTTAGCCAAATCTACAAAGGCAGCTTGCATTGCCTCTATAGACTTCAGAACATCTGCTTTGAAAGAATTAATCTCTAGAGCTCTGACCACATCTGTTGGGATCTGTACAGATGGTGGTGATGGGATTGCAGAAGAGAAAACAAATCTGCATCTGTTTGATTCTCTAAGCTTGAGATAACAATTTTGCAAACAACAAAGATTTCAGCTCATCTATGGTCATTTATGTAGGTTGAGATGGTGGAGGTGTAACATGAACTTGCTACTCTGGCCTAACAATTGGATCTTTCCCCTTTAACATCCTTTTTACTGCTCCAATCTCCTCCTCAAACTTCTCCATCAAATGGTTTTCAATAGCCTTTAAGGTGCCATTGAGAAATTCCTGTGTCACAAAGACGGGTAATCTAACACTGGAGTCACTTAGACTTTCCATTGACATGACATTGCTGGCATGGCCTATGTTCATAGCTGGCATGGTGTTAGCTATGACAGGACTTCCACCCAGTCCTTGTAGTCCTATAGCAGGAGCTACTCTAGGCGTTCCGGTCAGGTCACTAAGACTTCTGACAAAAATATATGTATCAATATGTGTCCTAGGAATGAGAAAAGGTATATCAATTGGCACTAGACTCAATTGTGAACAAAATAGAAGTGAGAATTGGGGCTGATGTTCTCTTGTTTCAATATTTGAGGTCTCTATGTGAGAACTAGGTAGATTATGAGCTAAATCCCGGTGATTTGATGATACTATCTCCTGTTGGGAGGGGATAGAGTGGTTGGCTTGGATGTGCAGTTGCATAAGTGGGCGACTTATGTCTGTTTCAATACCTGCTCGTAACACATGTGGCTGCCCTTTTGGAAGTGTAGGTTAGGATTCTCACACTCTCACCCTGTTTTTCGGCTTCTATTCTACTCAAACTCACATTAGCATTTTCTACTTGTACTCCCTCATCACTCCTTAGGTCTCTAACAACAGTTCTGACAGTTGTATCCAAATCCAAATCCATAGCATCATCATAAAATTCAGCAAAAACATCATCTTCTTAAACATTTTCATCAGCTTGAACAACAACACCACCTTGGTCATTTTGATCATCTTGATCATCATCACCATCACTATCATTTTCATCAGAATCATCACCATCAATCTCATCATCATTGCCATCACTTGTTGCAGAAGGAATATTTTCTTCTTCAGACTCATCAGCTGCCAATGCCGGATTTGACTCAATTTTAGAGCCTTGACTTTCATCAACTGGAGGTGTCACTATATGAGAGGCATGAGCCTGTGACCCTGAAGCTTCAAGTGTAGGTCTCCGAACCCCACTAGTATCCCTCTCATAACTTTTCCTCTTCACTCCCCGTTCTTGCACCCCCTGGGTTGCAAGAACCCCATCGACTCCTCTCTCCTAGGGATTGAGCCTGGGGTAGAGGCAATCGGTCCTGGTCATCCCATAGACTCTCTATAAGCTATCACACAGTCAGATTTTAGATCAACATAATCCAATAAAGCTTCTAGAATAGACATGGAATAACTGAATTCCTTCTTCTGCTTTATCAAAAACCTCATAGCATGGTGTGGTGCAAAAGGATAATTGAGTCTTCTCGGTATCTCCTTGTTGCTTCTGAACATACTCCTGATGATTAGAGTAAGGAAACTATGATATGGTATAAAATATGGAGCTTTGGAATTGTTCTTGGATATGATTCTCTCATACAGTTCAGTCCAGAAAACCACAACATAATCAACATGTAAGTCATAGACAATAACATGGAATAGCTTCTGAATGTTGATGTTGGCATTATCAGTCCCGTGAACTTTGGCAGTTAGACAACGGTTGATCATAGAGAAGACTGTGTAGTAGAATGGAGGCAAGTTGTTGTTCTTGAAGTGGTTGACTTGGGTCAACTGTCCAACATACCCCATGTTTCTGATTCCCTCAAATACTTCAGTGTCAGTTGGGAATTCATCATAAGTATCTCTTCCCTCTATGGAATCAGCTTCTGGAAGATTCAACACATATATGAGCCTTTGATAATCTAGGATTGATATAAAGTGATCAATCTGTAGTTCAAACAAAGGAAATCTTTCATTTCCAACTTGTCTGGTAATGAACTTGATAGTCTTCCAAGCTTGTTGCAAGTATAGTTCAGGAACAACAGCTTGAGCAGTTAGTGCATATCGGAGTGGATGGTTTTGAAGAATACCAAAACAAGTGGATTTGTCTTTAAGTGTGCAAAATCCACAAAATGATTGTTGGGTGACAGTTGTTTCATCTTAGATGGTGTGATTAAGATCAGATCAGGATTGACACCAGGTTCAGGCTGGTAGTCAGATCTTGATGAAGGCATGGGATATTCTCTGAATGCCTGAGGTGATGAGTTTTCATCCATGTGCACTTGCTAGTTAACTGATTGATTTTCAGCCATGGAAATACCTGAATGATGAAAAGTATGGACAAATGTCCAATTTGTCAGTGAAAACTCAAAATTTATTTTTTGAAAAATTTTCTTGAAAATTTTCCTAAGTATGGAATTCGCATTGAACAAGATGCAAATTCCTCACTTGAAGGAATACACATGGACCACACAATTCGAATGAGTCAAAATGCAAATTCTTGACTTGAATAACATTGACAACACAAAGATGTTAGAGTTAAATTGTATTCAAGATTAAAAGAGGGTCTAAAGTGTAAAAGTTTGTAAAGTTTGGGTGTTTAGTTTGTAATTGAGTTGTAAAGTCAATGGGTCATGTTGACCATATATATAGTTGATCTAAGTGTTTGTAGGTAACAAAGAGATAGAACACACACGCGCATACAAAGTAAGAACACCATAGAAACACACACACACAGAGCTTATTGAATATGCACTAAATAGGTATATGACTTGATGTATATTGTGATTGATCAATAAACAAAGTGTTTCTAAATCAATTGTGTATTGAATGTGAGTTAGAATCTGGAACAACATTTGGTATCAAAGCTAAATTTGATTAAAGTCAACAAGAAAATGGTTACGCACACTGAGTTTTAGAGTTTTTGTTTGATTCTTGATTTTGAAGTGTTTTTGGTTAAATTCTTGATTTGATAGTGATCGATTTGCATCATAGAATGATTTTGTGAAGATAAATTTCGATTTTGAAATGAAATTGATCACTTAATTTGATTTTTTGTAAGTTTTTGTTCGAACGAGTTCACGCACTGTATGATCATGGATTATTGTCTTTGAGTCAAGTTTATTGAAATTCATTGATTGTATTTGGTTCTTAAACTAACAGTGATTGATTTGGTGAAGTTACAACCTTCAATTCAAAGATTTGTTGGGAATTTGGACTGTTTTTGGACCGATACATTGAAGAACTCGCAAGATCCATACATTTCGTATGAAGAACTCGCATATGTATTAGAATTCACATATATTTCCTTAAAAAATTCTTAAGTGTTGAATTCGCATGAGAGTTGTGAGCGAAATCCTCAGAATTCGTATAAGTCTTTGTACGAAAAGTCAGAATTCACATAACTCTTGTATATGAAAAGTTTAAATTTGCAAATTTTTCTATGTGTAGAATTCGCATCTTTCTGTGATACGAAAAGCTCAAGCGAAAAGTGAAATGTTCAAAATTTTTATTAAGTCAAGAATTCGCATAAGAGTTTTGTGCGAATTGTTAAGAATTCGCATATAGCTACGTGCGAATTCTCAAGATTTCGCATATAGTTGCATGTGAATTATGCAGATTTCGTATATCTTTGCATGAGAATTGTTCCCTTTATGCGAATTGTGATTTAGTTGTGTGCAAATTCCTTTGGTTCTGCGAGTGCGAATTCCTTTGGTTCTGCGAATTCTGGTGATTGTCTTTTTGTGCGAATTGTTTTCTAATCTCAGTTGTGTAAGGATTCTATGCTTAGAAATTTTTGGGAAAATTTTTTTCTGAAAATTTTTAAGTGTTTTAATTGTTGATCATTTTCAAACTAACGATCATTTCTAGCTCATTTTAAATAGATATCAAGATGCCTTATATTGACGATAAAGGAAATACTGTTTTTACAAAAAAAAGATTGTGCTATCGCTTATATGTCAGAGATTCCAATCCTCGAAGCTGAAAATAAGAATCTGAAAATTCAGAATTCATCTCTTCTTGATCAGATTAATAAATTGAAAGAAAATTCTATAGTTTTAGAGAAAAGTTTTATTTGCTAAGATTGCATTTCTAATTCTAAAATTAATTTTGTAGGGATCATTGAGTCAAAAGAAAAGGAGATTTCAAATCTTCAAACCAAGCTGAAGAAGTCTGAAGGTCTTAATGCAAATTCTACTTAGTCAAAGAAAGAATTAATACAAATAGAGCTTGATGATCTCAGAAGAAGAGCAAATATTGTTGGAGAAACATGTGATGGGCTAAAAAAGATAAACTCACAAATCTTTTCTGAACGAAATCAGTTAAGAGACAGAGTGTTTAGTCTTGAGGTTGAAATAAATATGTTTAAAGAGAAAGCCTCACAAGAGAAAGGAAATTCAAGATCTCAAGAGGAGAAGAAGAAAGTTGAAAGAAAAAGAAATGATTTTGAAATGGAGAACGCTAAGCTTCAGAAGAAGATTTCTGATTTGGAAGCACAAATTTTCAAAGACAGGAAAGAATTTGAGAAGGAAAAGACTGACTTTGAGAAAGAAAGAAAAGTATTTGCTCAAAACTTTCTGATTTCTCAAGAAATTCATTTGAAGAAAAGAAATCCATTGAACTCAAATGTACAAAACTTTCTCAACAAGTGTCAGACTTTGAGAAAGTTATCATCATGGAGAGAGACAAATTTGAAAAAGAGAAGAAGAAAGTTGAACAGAAGAATGTTGGAGTATTTAAAGAAATATCTGATAAGAGGATTGTTGGATCCCAGATTTAATCTTATAACAATGATATAAAGCAATAATAAGTATAAGAATAGTGGAAGCAATAAAGTCTAAATATCAAAGCAGATTCAATATCACAGTTCAAGGTTAGATATATAAAATGATACTCGATCTTCTTTTAGAAAATACTTTCAATATATTAAAAGATTTACCAGATACAAGATATATCAAAAAGCACACTTTTGTCAATGGAGTGATGGTCCTATTGTAGGACCCTAGATCTAGATATTCAAGCTTTTGTAATAGATTAGGTAGGATAGGATAGGAGTAGGATTTATTAGAACATTTATTAGAAAAGGAAAACTACATTAATGAGAGAGAGAATTCTTAGAAGACTACATTTTGTAAATTTGAATTATCAAATGATTAGAAAGCCTTAACCATCTATTTATAGAGACACTAATCCTACCTACCACCTTTTCTACAACATGTAAGCACAAGCCCTTACACATTAAGCTCTATACAATTACAATTTACAATACATTTACTTTCCAAACTTTCAATGCACTAACATTCTCCCCCTAAAGTTTGTGAAAGTAAATCATCCTTCTTGAAGCTTTAAATCCTCTCCCCCTTGATTTACTTGACGAACTTTGGCACAACTTTGACAATCAAAGGCTCGGCTCCCCCTTTGTTGTTGCTCTCACTCTTGCGGTTTCGATTTTAAAACTGAATTCGAGGTAGTCTATAAGCTCGACTAAGTGCACCAAGACAACTTTGACTTTTGTAAACCCAACACATTCCTTAACGCCCACAAGAATGATATGCGTGGATTATGACATGACAACCGAGTGAAAAACTTAGTTTTTAACCACGATTTCGTCGTTAAAACGCGAATCGATTAGGAATTTCCGTTTGAGAGTCGTAAACTTGTCGCTCGAAGATGGAACGATGGATCGTGCACCAAGGGATGAGGAACAAAACTTGGTCAAATTTAACAAATTTGGACCAATTTTGTTAAAAAATCTAACGGCACTAACGAGATCAGTTAAAACACAATTCATCATCACTTTCAATGAAACCCACGAACTGTTGCTTTTTCTCTTCACTTTGCTTCAATTAAACAAGATCAAACAAGCTTCTTTTTGCATCTAATCACTTCAATACAGATCAATTAAACATTTTTCAGCAAACAAACACATCTATGCATCGTGAATAAGATTTTCGGCGATATAACTTTTGTCCGGCGAAGTAACTCAATTTTTCCGGCGAGTTCATCCAACAACCAAAACAACTTCAGTTTATTGCTGGAATTCATGGAGTTATCTTGCAAACTGATCAATAATGAAATAATAACAAGATCTGGACGAATTTACAGAAAAAATTCAGCGAGAACTGTCACACCCCGCTAAAGCGGAAGTACGGAGTATGACAGCTCGAAACATGACACAAGTGTATAGCTATACCAACATAACAAATTTTTTTTTTATATAAAAGTCATTACAATGATCATTACTAAATTAATACGATTACAAGCCCAAACATTTCATAAATATTATACATTCTAGAACAAAAGAGTTTTCTTTCCAAGACATAGCGTGTATGCAAAAATCTTCTAAGGCATACCGTCTTTGTTACCAGAAAAGCATGTATAAAAACGGATATCAACTACATAGAGTTGGTGAGTTCACAGGTTTTCAACTATGCACAAAACAATTTTTGTATGCAGGGTTTGATAAATATAACTTTCGAATTTATTCGATATCTTAAATCGAAAATGTTCATGAGCTTTATCGTTTCAACATTCGTATGA
The DNA here is from genome assembly GCA_954870635.1 of Arctium minus. Taxonomy (NCBI): domain Eukaryota; kingdom Viridiplantae; phylum Streptophyta; class Magnoliopsida; order Asterales; family Asteraceae; genus Arctium; species Arctium minus. Next base: position 109,327,790 of record OX941081.1, read on the forward strand.
CATGATTCGGTTTTCTTTCGTCTTGTTGAGCTACTACTAAACCGTCCCGGACTTAGCTCTTTCCAGCCCCTCGCGACCTACTCCAAATGAGTGTCCGCATTCTCTAGTATAGTGCACCCTTACTCGTCAGTATTAAGGTGGGTTTGTCAGACCAAATAGCGCTATCCACTAATACTATAGGCCCATTTGTTCATGAGTTAATAGTAGTGTACAGGGGACTTTTCTTTACTTTACTTTAAAACTCAACATACCGATCATACAATGTCATACCATTTCAATTTAATGCTTAAGTAAGCTTTGGCGATTATTATCGCATAACAATTTAAACTACTCATGAATCTTTATAACACAATTTAGCATGCTTTTCACCCCAAAATTTATTCAAAACAAGTAAAATGGGGCTGTGAATACTCACCTTGATGACGATGCAAGAATAAAACAACACAAGTCTCTAGTCCGGATCTTTAATCCCTATAGAGTAATTTGCACCAAAGAATACCATATGTCAATACCCATCCTCAATCCTAACTTGACCATTCTTACATCTAAATATATATGCCATTATGTTTACTTTATTGTCTAAAATAGGAATTTAGGATTACTTTACCAAATTAATCATCAAAACATAAGTATTTAAGATTTTTTTTTTAAACCTTCTTTCTGGATTCAGCACTTGCTGTCCAAAAACTGTGATCATAAAATAGGTTTCAAAATGATACTTACCAACAACCAATGATCACCAAAATTTTACAGAAACTACATTACTAAGTTATGAACAAATCTGCAAAATTTCATAATTTTTAGAGGAGTTTTGATACTCCAAATAAATTCCACAAAACAGAAGGTCACCGATTTTCAATCCAGTGACACACTTTACTTGCAGACCGTTTTTGAGCTACTAAAACTAAGAATTATGAAATGAGTCATACATGGTTGGAAAGATGACTCAAAAACCTACTACATAAAAAAGAATTTACTCAATTTGGACAAGAATTAAGGGAGTTATGGTCCTTAGAAAGTAGGTGTATGAATCTGCCAATTCTGGACAGATTACACCACTTACTTCTAAATTGCATTTGAGTGACCAAATCTCCAAATTTTTGAGTGATTCTTGATGCTATGGCTCACTAACACCATAAACTGAGTTTTAGTAACAAAAAGCCCAAATTTTTACAGCTTATAAACTAACTTATAATACTCAAAAGTGAATGCATAATTTTGACAGCAAGCTGTGAATAAGTTAAACTTGCAATATGTAATAAAATGATCATTTAGCCATGGTTTTTAGAAATAACACATGACTTCACATCTTTAAACAATATCCCATGATTTAAACAATCAATTTATGCATCATGGACTCATAGCAATCACCATTTCTCATCCAATCCCATGCATTACAACAAAGTCACTAAACAAGTGACAATATACCATTTTTGATGCTCTTAATCATATGAGATTGAATAATCTCATCCTAAGAGTTCATCTATACTCAAGATTGATGCAAATACATAAATTTCTATTTAAAATCATCACAATTTTCGTGGACCAAAATACCACATATCATAAAATTGACATTTTCATAAAAATCCCCAAAAATCACACTTAAACATCAAATTTTATTGGAAGATTATTCAATGTTTACTTTGCAAATGTTTATTTCACCAAATGCATTCCATTTCACTTCCAAAAACAAGATTATACAACCACTACATGAGATGATGAAAAACATGTAAATTTCTTTGAAAATAACCTTGAAAAGATGAGGATAAAGATGGTTACCTTCTCAATTGGAGATGAAAACTTGATTTCTTGAAGTAGGATGATGTTTAAACTTGATTTCTCCTTGAAAATTTCTTAAAAAAAATCGATGGAGTGTGTGTGTGTGTGTGTGTTTTCAGCCGATTATGGAGTAGAGAGAAGAAGGAGTTGAAGAGTTAAGTTGTATTTTTGAAAATGTGAGTAAAATTCTTCTAAATTTGATTTTTAATTAAAAATTAAAAGAGAAGGGCATCATAGAAATCAGCCATGTGTCCATGTGACTCATCAAATTAATTTTGTTAAATAAAATATTACAATTATGATGACAATTTTAATTAAAAATCAGATAAAATTGAGAACCGGAACCCTAAATTCTCAGTTAAAGCTTAAAAATGAGTTTTAATAATAAATAAATATAATTTACTTTGAAAATAATAAAATCCTAATATTTCAAATATTTTAGATTTTCAACATAATTTCTGGCATTTTTGAGATGTAATGGTCAGTTATCAGTCCGAACCGGGTATTTACGTAACTTCCGAATTTTTTTTTTTTTTTTTTTTTTGGTAAACTTCTAATTTAATCATTCTAACTACAATTTAACTTCATAAATAAATTCTAATAGGTCATAGATTGCTAACCTTAACATGCTGGTTATCAGGCAGTTGTCACAAGAACAGTGTATTTTCCGATCAGATCGATTTTCCGGCAAGGCTTATTCAACAGATCACAAATCTCGATCTCTTGCTCAAATTCCATCAAGCAAATGAAAATAGATCGAAGTAAACATTATAAACTGATCTGTAACGAAGATTTAACAAAATTTCAGCGCGAAACCTCAACTTTCCAACGAAGAACAGTCCAGATTCCGGCAGCTTCGTTTTTCCGATCAAACAATTTCCAGCTTATAGTTCTACCTCAGTTCTCGACCAAAATTCATAGAAAATCTTGCTTTATGCTCTATAAACATATACAAATTGATCTGAGGTAGAAAAACATCAAAACTTCAACAGAACCTTGATTTTCCGGCCATGCTCCGGTCAAAAACGTTTTTCCGGCGAAGCTCGAATTTCCGATCAAAAAATTCGATTTTGTTGATCAAAATTGCATCAAACAATCGATATAAACATTTAGGACAGATCTGGAAGAGATGTGACAATATCAACGCACATACCTCGGTTTTCCGGTCGAATTCCGGCGAGATCTACTTTTTCTCCGGCGAAACGACATAAAATGCTCATATCTCTCTCATTTTTTGACGAAATTCAGATCCGAAACATGTAGATCGCTCGAAAATCAATAAATAGTAGATCTTGACAATTTAAATCAATTCATGCAACGATTTTTCGGATCGATAGATTTGACGCGAAAAACGATACCGAAAATATCGAAAAATCTCAAAAATTATCGAAATGCGATTCTACGTATTGAGATAGATCTGGAATACGATTAAGAACAATACTTCAAGAGGATTTAATAATTCGATGAACTTACGATTAGATCGGGCTCAAAACGCTTGAAAATGTCGAGATCCGATCGTTACGAGAAAAATTTCTTCTTGAGGCTCTGATACCAATTGTAGGACCCTAGATCTAGATATTCAAGCTTTTGTAATAGATTAGGTAGGATAGGATAGGAGTAGGATTTATTAGAACATTTATTAGAAAAGGAAAACTACATTAATGAGAGAGAGAATGCTTAGAAGACTACATTTTGTAAATTTGAATTATCAAATGATTATAAAGCCTTAACCATCTATTTATAGAGACACTAATCCTACCTACCACCTTTTCTACAACATGTAAGCACAAGCCCTTACACATTAAGCTCTATACAATTACAATTTACAATACATTTACTTTCCAAACTTTCAATGCACTAACACCTATTTATAGGACCATAAAGTGAACTGTGTACTATCTGACAAATAGAAGCATGCTTGAACAGTGTCTTGCCTAAAAGGTAAGCTCAAGACATGATTGAACAGTGACCTACTCTAAAAAGTAAATCTTATCACTAGACGTGTCATCTGTTCTTTTGTCAATACTTGTAGAAAGGATCAACGCTATCTTCAGAGAGGAGGTTTTCAGAGCTCTGATGTAGGTGCCTCTGATGAAGCCATCTCTGATGTCTTATGCTGAAAATCCCTATATCTGGAATGTACTTCAGAGGCAGGTTTGCCCTCTGAAGTCTATCTCTGGAAGTCCTCTGAAACAGGACTTGGGATATTTTCAATACTTTTACAATCTTGAATTGGGGCTAACAATCTCCCCCTAAGTATTGAAAATAAAAAATTGCAAGAATAGTAGAGAAAAAAAATTTAATCTAGAAAGCATAGAGGAGAAAGTCGTCCTCTTAAATATTACTTCTCAAAACATTAGGAATTTCAAATAGAGAATGTAATAAAAAAAATAAAGAAATGAACTAACACCTATCACTAGAACAAATCCCATGGAACTTCATAACGAGCTCTCTGAAGTTAATCATTGAGCCAATCTCTAAGTCTAGTTTTGCCAATAGATCTACTATGTGTCATTCTTCCTTCATATGTATCATCTTCTGCACACCTCTTAAAGTCTTATCATAGTACTTCGAGACTTCTGAAGCCAAGAAGATTTTCTTGATCGAGTTGACTCTATAGACAAAACCCAGAGGCTCTGCGATTATTGATCCAGTCTTGTATGTCTCAAGATTCTCGATTGTCTCCTCAGGTTCAGTCACTCCTAATATTTCTTCACCCAGATTCAGAGCAATCTGAAAGTCAAGTCTTGCTCTGAGTTTGGCATATGCTTCCATTGCGCATCAAACTTCATAAAGGCCCATTCTGAATGGTGTTCCATGATCGTATTTGGCTGAGCAGTAGGCATAGAGATAAGGTGGATCATAAGGGTTTAGGTTTATGAGATCATTGTCATTAAACTCATAAACCTTCCCATCATAGCGAATTACCTCATAATGCTTGTAGATGATCTTGTTGTAGGCAAACGTCTTTTCAGAGACTTTGTTTACTTTTGTTATCGCATGATTTGAGAGAACCTTTACTCTTGGACTAGTCTTATATCTGATAAACCTCTGCTCATAGTCTGCCATATTCTCTCTGATTCTTGGATTCAGAGGAATAACTTGAGTATCTTCCAGGTTGAATTCGCAGTAGATGTAACGGAAGTGATCCTCTATTGAAGTCTCTGGCTTTGAGTCAAGAAATGTTGGAGGTTGAGTGAAGATGACTTTTGCTGGTAGACCAATGCTTGTCTTCTGAACAATATCCTCTAGAGGAGCCTGTTCATCGACAACCCTGGTCGTTTCTTCAGCACACAACGAATTTGTCTCTGGTTCCTTTGTCTGTTCTTTTGAAGATGATTGAGGGATTTCAATGGTGGTTTCAAGGATGTAATCATCAATCTCTGGAGTTTCTCTTACTCAGCTTCAGTTGCAGTGTGATGTGGTTGGGCATTTTTGAAGACATATTCTTCTACATCAATGACTTCACTTTCTTCTTCTTCTTCAGCAACTTCTTCTTTTTCAGATTCTGATTTTTCTTCTTTTTCAGATTATGATCTGAAAGCATCTCTCATCACAATTTGTGGTCTTTCGGGTGATGAGAATGCATCTTCAAAGGTTGAGAAGTCCACCATTTGCTCATCTTCCTCTTCATCCTGAGCACCAATGGTCTCTGTTATAACATTTACTACTTGAATGGTTGGTTCCAATGAAGTGGACGGTGCTAATAATATAACAGGTACTGGAGATGCTAGGATTGTCTAGTTGTCTTCAGCAGAGGTGGAGTGCCTCTCTAGTTCCTTGTCTTGTACACTGTCTTTGTTGGATCTAGAGGGCGTTGACTCTTTTTGTGATTCAACAGTTTTGTTTGATGGAGTCTTATTCCCCTTTTGAAGTCCTGATGACCCCTGTGGTTGATCATCTTTGTCATCAGAGTCTTCAAACCTTGTCCTCTTTCTTGCTTCTTCAGAGTAAGCCGCCTCTGGTGCCTTTCTTTTCAGCTGCCCTTCTGAAGATATGGCACTCTTCATAAGGTCTTCAACGTTCTTATTTTGCTGGCTGGCCTTTGCTACAAACTTGCTTGATATTGTCATCATCCTGTTGGAACGGATTTAAAGAATTCGTGCAGGTCAGCTTTGTTGATGAGCTCTGAAGTCATGGGAGGAGTTAAAGCAGCAGTTGGAATAGCAATCTTTGCGATTGATTCTGCTAAGGTCCTCAAGACTTCCTCTTTGAAATGAGAAAAGTCTTCAGAGGTAAGTGTAGGAGTAGAGGGAGTTGGGATTGCCTCTAGGAGTTTTGCTTTGGCTGCTTCAATCTCCTTGGATAGGACAGAAGAATTGCCAATGACTAGCTTTTCTAGAGCCTCCATTCTAGAACCCTGAGAACTCAAAGTTATGCGCAACTCAGAGACCTCTGAAGTGAGCTTTGCAACTTTAGAGTGTGAGGCAGAGTCCTTTGAGGTCTTCTCCAGCTGAAGTTTTAGATCCTTCAGAGATCCTCTGATTTCGTCACCAAATCTTTTGAACTCTTATTTGGTGACATAGTCATAGTGGGAAATCTTAGAATCAATACATGATTCTAATTTACCCTCGAGAACAGAGGGGCCTTTTTTCAGAGTTGTTTTTATGTTGGCTCCGGAAGGACTTCCCATTAATCCTTGAGAATCCTTTTTCAAGGATTTCTCTATAATGGTTCTACTAGGCCTGTCATCATCAGAATCAGAGTTAGATGAAGACGAGAACCTAACGTGAGTGGACACCTTGCTGTCCAGGCTAAGGAGTCCTTGTGCTAGAAGGTCGTGCGATTGTCTCTCTCATAGACGATCCCTAAGAGAGATATGAAGTCTCTCTTAGTCTAAGGGACGGTCTCCTAAAATATGAGCCACAGAGGCATCATGTGTGTTTGTAGGTATCGTACTTTGGGGCAAATGAGTACTTTTGTTTTTGTCTAAGTCCTGTTGGGAGGACTTAGCCATTTCAGAGGGTTCCCCTTTGGTGCTTGCTTCAGAGGCAGAAGAAGATGCCTCTGAGCGGATGGCTTGGGTAGGGTTCAAGGTGTGCACCTATGTTTCAATATCCATGAGTGCTGGACCACCCTGGATAGTAGATTTGGTAGCACGAGGAGTTGGGTTTGGGAGTCTCTCATCAGTGCCTTCTAGGGCATATTTTGCTACCTTACATCTCTCGACTTCTAGGCTAAGAAACTCACCCTCTGGTGTACTCTCAGCCTCACCTTCCTCATCTCTGACAGAGTTAATCTCTTCATCATAGGGAGGATTCTCTGGTCTTTCCTCACTCACTTTCACAAACCCACCCTCTGGTTGCTCTCTATGATGTTGTTGAGTAGCATCAGAGATGTCACTCTCTGATTCTAACTCAGGCAGAGATCCTAAATGTGTTGGGGATCCCACCATCGGGTCTGATGGTTGGGCAACACGACTAAGGAGAATTCGGTTTTCAGAATCAACAGGAAGGTATGCAAGCATAGATCGTGGAAATCTTCTTTCATTCGGGTAAGGAGGAACAATAGTTGGTTTGAAGGAGTTCATCAGGAATAGTGGTGTTCTTGGGCCCTCCTCAGTGAAAGAATTTTGCTCCATTGCTCATCGAATAACCAGAGAGATGAAACGAGGAAACAAAACAGAAATTGGTTGTTTCCCTTTGGCAAGATCCTTGTTCTTCTTGTCTACTGCAGTCAACATTTCACATATAAGAAAATACACCATGTTGATACTTCGGTTGAAGAAAAAAGCATACATGATGGCAAGGATGGTCGGATGAGTCTGGTCTTGGCTACCGATTTTACATGTTAGTGTGCAATTCAACACACTAAACACGAAGTTCCAGGTAGGAGGAAGTTATTGGCGTCTGAACTGGCTGAGGCACGTAATCTCCTTGTTGTATCCTAAGTGATGAAGAAACTGAATAAGAACTTCAGGAGTTGGTGGCTTTTCAAACTGTTGGATTTGAATATCTTTAGTAGTTGGTAGACAGAATCTTCAAGTCAAAGTGTTGGGTGTGATTCTGATGTTGATACCTTGTTCGCCTAGGTCAATGTATCCAACCAAACCTTCTTGTTCATCATTGTATTCACTGGAATACCACCATTGTTGGACATACCGGAGAGGAACATCTTGAGCTTAGTCTGTGAGGGCAACGTTTAGTTCGCATTTGCTAAAAAATTCTAGCACAGGACGAAATTGTTTGTCGAACTTGGCAGGGGTGAGATCTAAGTGGTAGTTGTTTCCCTTGACTGGAACGTCGAACTGGAGCAAGTTCAAACTTGGAATGATTATGCTTGAGTCGCCTGAGTTTTGAGCGTTAGTTGCCATTGTTGCAGGTTTTCGTGCTTGAGAGTTTTTAGAGAGAGAGAAAATGGAGATGAATTTCTGAGAGCGTAAAGAATGAGGTATGGAAGAAATGGGTTTTTATGGACAAAGGTAGTGGGAGTGAGGCTATGGAAACGATGATTGTGAGTAACCATGTTAGAAAAACTTTCCATTATTTCCCTAATAAATAGTGTACACGTGTAGAGGAATGATGAAGGGACGCTTGATGTCAGATAACTGTTAGTTGGATTTTTGATTTAAAATTGATGGTTATCCATAAAAAAATTAACCCATACACACCTCTGTTTTCAAAAGAAATTTGTCTTTTCGAAAGACATTTTTAGAATAAATTCATTTGAAAAGAATTTTAAAACTTGATTAAAAGAATATCCAAAAAAAATAATCATAAAATGTTCAGATATTGCTTCAGAGTATGATTTGTCAGAGGTTCTTGAAAATGTAAAATCCATATTCAATCAAGCATTTCTACAATCTCAATCAAGATTCAGATATAACAGTGTATTATGATCTAGAGAGAGAGAGAGTAGTGAGAGAAATATTCAGTAGTTGCATATCTCTTTAGGTGACATATTACAATGAAGTGCTTTTAACTCTCACAACAAATACACAAAGTATTTATACACTTTACCACTTCTCTCATGACACTATGCTACTTCTTAAGCTATAAGAACTCTCACATGCCTAAACAAGAAACTCTCATGAGGCTAAACTCTCATGACATATGAACAATAGACTAACTATTACATTAGACTTTGTTGACTTTTCTTGACTTGACTTTTCCCACTAAATATTGGATACAATTAATACACTAACAATCTCCCCCTTTGTATTCAAGATTTTAAAAAAAAATTGACACTAGTCTTCAGTACTTGATTCTTCAACTTTTGTCTCTGACATCTTTAAAACTTTGAAGCTTTAACAATCTTCAGTCTTTCAGTCTTTGAAGAATCTTGAAAAGTCTTTTGCACTTTGTATCTTTGGAAAGTCAACAAGTCTTGAAAAAATCTTTGAAATTAACTTTGCATCTTTTGAAACTCTTTAAACTTCTTTGAAACTTCAAGGGATCTTTGAAAATATTGTATCTTTATCTCATAAATCTCTGATTAGTCTTCAGAAAAACAAACTTTCTTGAATCATCTTTAAGACTTGAATCATCTTTGTTTCTTCAAAATCTTTTGAATCTTCTTGATCCAATCAAACTTTCATCTGTCTTGAAATTTCAGAATTATCTTCACTTTTTGTCTTTGAAATTTAATCTTCAGAAATTTGTCTCTTTTTCAGTCTTTGAAATTGAATCTTCAAGAATTCTCCCCCTTTTTGATGATTGTGAACATCATGATCATCAAAACATCTTCAATTTCAACACAGTCTTTGATTTCCCCCTTTGTAAGAACTGACAATCTCCCCTATATGATAATTTGACATTCTCTGCCCTTTTGATCTGAATGGCTGTCAAGTCATGAAATGTATTCATCTGAATCTTTTCAAATTCAGACAAATTAAGCGTTGTAACCCTGATTTAATGGATGAAACAGTTATTATGCATGTAAGTAGCACAGAGCCACTTTGTACAACGGATGTACATTGGAAAGGAGCTTTTGTGATGTTCACTCCCCCAGGGCTTCCATTCAGTCATCGAAAAAATCACGAAGGAATTTTCTATGAATGTTATGACAAGAAAACATATTCCTTGTGTGTACGTGCTAGTATAGAAATGATTGAAGCTACTCAAGCTTTACTAGGCTCAAAATGTGTAAACTGTTGAGACAACAACAAGTATTACACGGACTCAATGTGCATGAAAGAGGTGCAAAGGTGGGGCAACTTTTCTTCTTTTTCAACATCTAAATCTTCCGAGTGAAGATCAGATAGCATATGTGTTGCGTCCCCAAGAAAAATTGAAATATTTCATTGTCGGGAAAGAAATGAGTGGTCGATCGGGTTAATACAAGAGTTGGCATGGACTCACTGCCTTTTTCAATGATGGTCACCAAAGAATGTGAACCAATCAGAATATGTGGCTGTCCGACTCAGAAAGTAGTTGGTGCAGAGTTTTCATATTCTTTTAACTATGTTCTCACACCCTCTTTATTTTTATCAATATGCTCATTTCTAATCAAACTCTCATTTACATTTTACCTCAGCTCAATGAGAAAAACTCAACCGGATGAGTTATCTCCCCCACTCTTTGATTTTGACCCCTCACCCCTCAATCACTCGAGGATAACTTCCTGGGTAGGAAACACAGGTTAAAGTGAATCCATGGAAGTTCTATTTAATCTCATACATGAATCCCATGTAAATATATCCTAAAAAGAATGGTTGCTCAACAGGTTAGCTTGAACAGTTAAGCACAAAATGATAACAGTGTCAGAATGTATGCTCATTTAAAAATATGAATGAATTTTGAGCATTTGAACTTTGAAGATTTCTCAAAATAAGGATATTGAATGAATGAAAAGAAGTCAAGAGAATTGTTTTGAGAATCTGACAATTTATCAAATAGATCAAATAAAATGGTTAGGGTATCAAAGAACTTGATAGTTTGTTTATATGAACGAATATAAACAATTTAGCAATGAACGCACAAAGATTGAAATGATGATTGATGCTCAACAACTTTTGAAAGCAAACGAGGGTATTACCATCGAAAATTGTTTCGTTTAGAAACATGGCAATAAAAGATTCAAATGAAGTACTGAACCGGTGTATATGAATACTTGACAGTATATAGAAAAGATAATACACAAAAACAAATGATTACCAGTGTTTCCTACCCAGGAAGTATTCCCTGAGTGATTGAGGGGAGAGGGGTCAAAATATTTGAGTGATGGTGTGTGAAGAGTTAAAATGGAAAAGAGAGATTGGTTAGATGTGATATTTAAAAGATTAAAAGAAAGAGGGTGAGAGAACAGAGTAAAAGAATATCAAACTCTGCACCAAACTTCTTTCTGAGCTGAACAGCCACATAATCTGATTGGTTCACATTCTTTGATGACCATCATTGAAAAAGGCAACTAGCCCATGCCATCTCTTGCATATAACCCCACCAGCTACTCATTCTTTTCTCAAAAAGAGAATGTTTCACATTTTCTGGGGAAGCAACACATACGCTATTGGTTCTTCATTTGGGAGATACTAGTATTGAAAAAGAAGGAAAGTTAACCCACCTTCGAACCCTTTCTCATGCACATTGAGTCTTTGTATAATTTGTTGTTGTCTCAACAAGTTTACATACTTTGAGCCTATAATGAAAAGCAATCATCTATGATATATTCTTTCATACACATGCACAACCACACAGAAATTCGTTTTCTGTCAGAACGTTCAAAGATAACCATGTGTTATTCGATGATTGAATGGAAGACCTGGGAAGCCAACATCAAAACCAACTCTTTATATAGTAACTTTGTGTTACTTAGTAACTTTGTGTTACTGACAGGCATTCTAACTGAATCATTTGTTGATTCAGGGTTACCACATTAATTTTATTTTGAATCTGAAAAGATTGAAATAATCACTTTCTTCATTTGGAGAGACTGCTCTTATTTCCACACAGGGATCTATACATGAAGACAGTGCTTAATTGAATTCTATAAAGACAAGGGGGAGATTGTTTTGATATGTTTTGATGACGATGATTCTCACCACTCATCAAAAAGGGGGAGAATAATCACAAAGGGAGAATATAATCTAAAGACTGCTGAAGAATTTCAAAGATATTAAAGTGTCTGAACTTATTTGAATATCAAAAGTCTGATTGAAGATAATCGTCATAAGGACATTTGCTATTCAAAAGAGGAATTTGAAGACTGTGTCAAGCTACAAGATCTGAAGTTGTTAACAAGTTTTCAAGAGAAGTGAAGACCCGAAGCAAATTGCCAAAAAAAAATTTAATCTTGAATCCAAAGGGGGAGATTGTTGGATCAGTAATTGTATTCAAGATTAAAGTTAAGGGTTCAAATTGTAATAAGTTAATAGTTATTTGTAACTGGGCCCAAAATCCCATTAGGCCTTAAACGCCTAAGTATTTATAGGTTTTTAGTAATTAGGTTTTTGAATAATCCCCATAAGTTACAATAATTATATTAGTGACGTAGCCGTATTCTCTGTAATCACATTCAAAGTATCAAGAACACACACAAGGTTTTCATTGATTATTCAAGGATCGTGGTATGTTATTCTGATTCATTAATCTCTTCATTTATATTGTGTTGTGTGTTAATCTATCAACTAGATAATCTGGGTTTAACATTTTATAATAAAGTCAAAAGTCAAATCTATTGTATTTGTTGGTTTCCTTGTTAGTAGGTATAAATAGTTGTGTTAGTTGTTGTTTTTAAGTATGTGTAAGAGAGCTTATCATTGTATACGTATCAAGAACTAGAGAGAGAAAGTTAGAGAGAGAAAGAGATTAACAGAGAGAGACAGAGTTTTGTAAACTGTCATATTGAATCAATCAAACAGGTTTGTAAATGTTGTTGTTGATTGTTTGAATTGATTTGTTTGTGTGATTAGAAACTAGAACAGGACTTACAATTGGTATCACAGCAGATCCAATCTGAAATCAAATCAAGAAAAATGTTCGACTCTGTTACATTTGAGTCCAGATCAAATTTTGAGTTTTAGTGCGAATTTCGAGTTGTATTTGATCAGGTTATGATCATATAGTGTTATCAATCGAGTTTGTATAGTTTGTTTTGTCTATTGCACTGTAATCGATCGTTAATTTTGAATTTTGTTGAGTTTGGAGTTCACGAGTTCCACAAACTGTATTCGCACCAATTTGTATCGTTTGTGTTTTAAATCGAAATTGTTTGCTAGAATTAGGTTCTAGGTGTGTAGGTGATCAAATTCTCAAGTTTTCAGATCGAATTTCGAAGTCTAGATAGATTTTTGGTGCTGATTAGATCGAATTAGAAATGTTTCTTGAGTTTGCGCCAGATTTAAATTTTGCGCCAGTTCATCATTGATTTGCGCCAGATCATCAAAAGTTTTCGCTAGATTGTGTCGTGTTTTTCGTGTATAGCGCAAAGTTTGATTTTGCGCCAGCTTCAGTTTGCGCAAAGTTACTTTCGCGCCATTGTCCTTTAGCGCATAACTAAGTTTTGCGCCACCATCTTTTGGAGCATAGTTTCTTTCATGCTACTATCACTTAGCGCATTTTAGGGTTTGCGTTAGGCACATGTAAAGCAAATTCTCTTTTGCGCTAGCTTCACTTAGCGCAACATTGACTTTTGCGCCAACTTCACGTAGCGCAAAATTGACTTTTGTGGGACCCCCGTACTAAGTCTGCGGAGGGGGACATAGTTCTGATTGTGATTAAAATTTCTGAATTCCTATTTCAAGATTTTAGTATTCTTAGTATTCTTGTGATTTCATTTGAACTAACGATCATTTCAATTTCTTTTTGTAATTAAGAATTCAAGATGGGATATTTTTCTGATGATGATGAAGCGAAGATTGAAAAGCTCAAATTAGAGAACAAAAATCTTGCTTCATCTGTTGAATTCTACTCAAAGAGGTCAAAGAGATATTCTGATGAAAGGAAGATACTGAGAGAAGAAGTCAGTGCATTAAAGACCATTAATGAAGATCTTCTGAAACAGACTTCTGGGATGAATGATGAAAAGATACTAAGTCTAGAAGCTGAGAATAAAGAGCTGAAAAGAAAGATCTCAGACTTTGAAGATCAAATTGCCCAGATTCAGCAAGCATTTGTTGAAAGTTATGAGAAGAAGATTAAGAGTCTGGAAGATGCTAATGCTGAGCTTCGAAAGAAAATATCTAATTTGGAACAAACGATGGTCAAAGATAAAGATGTTTTTGAGAGTGACAAGAAAGAATTTGCAAAGAAATTCTCAGATTTTTCAAGAAAATGTGTTGATGAGAAGAAGTAAGTTGAGCTGAAATGTTTAAAGCTTTCTCAACAAGTTTCTGATTTTGAGAAAGTACTGTTAAGTCTGATTTTATAGTAATCATTGTATTTATAGGGCTTGGTCAAATACTGTGTTGTATTGAGCAAGGGTATTTAAGTCCCATTGGTCTTGTTTCCTTGTATCTCATTCACGCATACTTGAATACAATTCTTACTTTGCGCCTACTTGGTCTCTCTCTCTCTACTTTCTCTCTCTAGGATTCATTGATCTTGGACTCACAATTGGTATCAGAGCCAATCTGAATCTTGAGAGAATTGAGAGATTTGATTTCGTTTCTGAATTTGTAGTTTAAATCTGAAAATTTGATCGATTTTCTTGATTTTTTCAAGAAAATCTCGTTTTTAGATTTTTCATCAAATTCGGCCCTGTTTGTGACTGATTTTCGTTGAATTTTGGTTTGTTGGATTCGATTTTACATGTAGAACACTTTTAATTCACATCAAATTTCAAGAAATTCAAGTTTTGAGTTTTAAATCTTTTCTGAAAAAATCGTGTTAACGTACTGTTTCATTCTTGAATTTTTGATTTCATGGTTTTTGATCGAGTTTGTTAATTGAAAAGTGTCATAATGTTGTTTTCGATCATATATGTGAAAGAATTAATTTGAAAGTTCATGGCTATAATCGATTTTGTGGTTTTTTATTGATTATCAGGTGGTTTGCGCTAGATCTCAACTTTGCGCAAGTTCTTCCTAGTTTGCGCAAGTTCATAGTTTGATTTGCGCAAGTTATACTAATTTTGTTCATGTATTTCAGGTTTTCGTATCAAGGAATTCAACTTTTCGCATTGGTCTTCTCACGCAAAGCATAGTTTGCGTATCCAGTGCATCCCGAAAAGCTACTTCAAGCCTCTTACGCAAAGCTCATTTTGCGTATCTCTCGACTCACGCAAAGCTTAATTTGCGCATTCAACATAACACGCAAAGTCCAGTTTGCCTCATCAACAACTAACGCAAAGCTCAGTTTGCGTTACACCTGACTCACGCAAAGCTTACTTTGTGTCAAGATCGAAAAATTCTAATGAAGAATTTAATTAACACACTCAGAAACAATGTTAAAGAAGTTGCGGAAAAACACTTTAACACTCTATCAATGAAACAGTGCTTGAATGCAAATCACAAGTTATATTGATTAACTTAATGATTACAAACTCAACCTCAATATGTTGAACAAGCTCAACAGACGTTCTGAACTTCTCTTGAGGTTAATTCTCACTAAAACGTATATTGAAATTCTATCCAAAAGTCTATTCTAAACTATGCCTTTTATACAGTATATATACAAGACAGATTACAAGATAATTATAAAAAAAAATTAATCTTCATGATCCAGTCCATAATTATCTTCAAATCTCCTTGACTTTCGCATCATTCCATCATTATCTTCTCAGCAGCTTTAATCTTCATAAGTAGTATTAAGTCTCCCAGCAGTATTAACCATTTCTTGTAGTACTAACATGCTAGCAGTATTATCTTCTTCAAGTCTAGCAGTATTAATCTCACCAGCAGTAGTAATATTGAACTAGCAGTATTAATTACACAAGAAGTAGTATCTGGCAGTACTAATCATCCATAGCTCATTTCAGACCCAACAATCTCCCCCTAACTTAACTTTTCAAATTGAGAAGTTAAGTTCTTCAAACTTTGGTCTTCATGATACTTTCAAAACCTAAGCTCAATTCCCAAGATTAGGATCCAAACCTAATCTTTGATTGATAATTCTTCTGACTACCATCTTGTCCATTTCAGAATCCTTTGAACATACCAGCTTAGCATTCAACATACCTTGCAATTTGGCTTTGCTATGATCATAAATTTTATCCACCAGGTAGTACTCATGATAAGATCTGTCAATAGTGATGACATAGACTCCACACCTTTCAAATAGCATCCAATTGTCTATTCTTTGGAATTTATTCTCCAGATTCAGATCTCTGACAACATGTTGAACTTTGCTAGGATCAAACATCATGCATAAGTACTCCATGGCTAATCTTATTAAGCTCATTCCTTCTCCTGTCAAGTCCTTTTCATACAAGCTCATTCCGACCATGAACATTTCTTCTAAGTCAGATCTGGAACAACTTCTGATGATTTTGCCCCAAGTAGAATACACCTCATACTTGTCTCCCATCCTTTTAATCCTGAAGTATTTCTTCCATTGATCTTCCAGGATATCCCAATGGATAATTTCAGGGGCTTGGACTGATATTGGATCAGCTTTTACAGGTTCACTATCAGTCACTGTCATATACAAACCAACATGTAGCTCAAATTGTTCAGATTGTTATGCACCTTGTTGACTTGATTGTTCTTCAGGGGTTTCAACAACAGGTTCAACTTCTTTTTGAACTTCTTCAATCCTTGGCCTTTTGGTCTGTTTCTTTGAAGCTATGGTTTTCATTCTTTTGACAACTTTGATTGTTTGAGCAAGAGTTTCTTCTTTCTGTTCTTCTTCCACTTCTTTTGTAGGAGTGGTTTCTTCATTCTCAGGAAAAGGTTGTTGGATATGCAGATCATGCATTTCTTTCATTTTCCTTTCAACCTCAACCCTTTAAACATGCCTTCTTTAACACCAACTGATCCTTTTAGAAAATTGATCATTTTCCTCCTTTCTTGGTTGGCAACAAAAGTCTTTGAAGGTTGTCTTTTCTTTGTCTGTGCTGGTTGCCTTGGCATAGATGCTTTTGCTTGAACTTTCTTGGCTTCAGCTGGATCCCTCAAACTCCTTTGGTACTCCTCATTGAGCTCTTTAGACAGATCTAAAGCAATTTGCCTATCTTTGGCAGTTTGAGACTCTTCTTCTGCTTGCAGCTGTTTGGCTACCTCTTCATCTAGAGCTCCTTGGACTGACTTCTTTGTTTTCTTTAGAGGTTCCACTATCTTTTCTTTTCCTTTTCTCTTTACCTCAACATCACTTATTTCTTTTCTCTTCTTTTCAAATCCTCCTTCTTTGATTTCCACTCCCTTGGACTTTTGAGTAGCCTTGGGAGTGTCTGTTTTTGCCTTCACCAGTGTTTCAGCAATCTCTATCTCTTCAACAGTAAGCCCTGTTTCTGCTGCTGCTTTTTCAGTTTCTTCTGCAGCTTCAGTTACTGATGCTAAGCCAAATTCTGTTGCTACTTTAAATGTTTCTGCTACTGTTTCTGTTTCTGCTTCTCTGCTAATTTCTGCTTTTGCACCCATCTCCCCCTCAAATTTATATTCCATCCCATCATTACTTTGTTTTGCAGTTTCAGCTTCAGTCTCCCCCTTTTTGGAAGTATCATGATCAATGTTCCTCTTCTTCAGCACAAATTTGGTTTTCTTCTTCTTGTTCACTAACTTTAGAACCATTTTCTTGAGGTTTGCAATCTGCTCTTGTTGGGAGATAATCACCTTTTGCATGTCCTTTATTTATGCTCCCTGTTTGAGTACATCAAGGATGACATTGGCAATAGTTTCCATCAATTCATCGTATGTATATCTATCCTCACCACCTTTAGGTGTGTTTACCACCCTTGGAGGATCATTGGAACGTTTAGTAGAGGTCTCCTTCCTAGCAGAAGCATCCTCTACCCCCTTGGTTTCTTGGCACCTGGGACCTTTGGATGATTGCTCACCCAAAGTTGCCGTGGGGAAGGTCTTAAAGATGTTCACACTGTCCTGCCCTGCACTGTGTGCAAAGTCAGTAGTGTGAGCCTCACTGCCCACATGCTCTTCCTCCTCCTTATTGAGAACCTTCTTGGGGTTGGGAGATACCCCTATGGTTTCCCTTTGGATATGCTCTGATGGAAAATGCTCCATCAAAGGGCTTTTAGGCTTTGGGGTGAAGATACTAGAAGGGAAGGAACCTTCTGTACCTTTTTCCTTGTGTATGTATGATTAGTGGGTGATGTTGGCTTCTTTAGAAGGGACTGAGGAATATGCTTTGTAGTGGAAGGTGTGGGTAGGTCATCAGTGGGTTGGTCTAATGTGGGCTTTGACCCTGATGCCTCACCTTGAGTGTGGGACACAACCATCATTGTAGAGAACAATGGTGTGTCTAGACCTGAGAAGTCCTTACTGGGCCTCTTCATATTTGAGAACACTTTCCCTTTGGGAGTTTTGGTACATATACCTCCTTGAAGGTAGGTAAATCCGTCAATTCCTTATTAAGTACTTCTTGTACAAACCTTGGATACATATAAAAGCTTTTTGATTTGGTATCCAAGTTTGACATTAAATCGTTTAAGATCATTTGAGAGAAATTAAACTGTCTAGAGGTCGCTAAGCAGACCAAAGCATAGGCTATGGTGCTGCTGAACTCACTCCAGCCAGTTGTTTTTCTTGAAATGCAGTGTTGTAGGGTATGAACAAAGAATCGCCACCGAGGTGAAAATTTGTTTTTGAAAAACTTATATACATCAGTGGGACCTTCATACCCCATACGACTAAGAACTTGGAAGAGATCTTCCTTAGGAAGAGAGGTAATACCTGAGGCATCATCTAAGCGTAGATGGATGCGAATACACTCTTCTGAGATGGTTAGGGCTTTATCACACACCCTTGTTTTGATGACCTGAGTGCCATCTTCAGTGTGGATGGTAGCATTTGCCTAAAATTGTTGTAGATGTTCCACACAGATTGAGGGATTGACAGTGAGGGCATAGGCAATGTGTGACGATTTGAGGAAATCCACAATTGGATGAAAACCTTCAGCCTGTTTTGGTTTTTGCAGCATAGCAACCTCATTGTGTTCATCAAAGAATTCTAGTCCTGCCATCGTTCTAATTGATTCTAGGGTTCGAATCGCAACTAGGGGTTACACTGGTAAGAAAGAAATCGAGAGAGAGAGAAAGAGTAGCAATAGATGTTGAAAGAGCCGTTTGTATTTTGGCGGTCACAAAGGGTATTTATAAGTGGAGGGTTTCAGTTAAAAGCAGTACTAAGTACCCTAGCAGTATTAACAGGCCCGCAGCATTAACTCATATTAGTAGTAGTAACACATATTTGGCAGTATTAACCCAGACTAGCAGTATTAACCCAGACTAGCAGTATTAACACATACCAGCAATAGTAACACTGATTAGCAGTAGAAATAAGGCAAGCAGTAGTAACTTTTGCACTGGCAGTATAAACCACCTAGCAGTAGTAACCATACTTAACCATATTGGAACTGACATCATGAGTAATATACAGAGCAGTATTAACTGAACTAGAAGTACTAAGTATTCAGTTGAAGCAATCTGAAACACTTAAACACACAAGGTTAGCAGCACCATGCACAATATAAAATGAGAAAGTAAGCAGGAAGGAATCTATACAAGTACATGAGTCAAAAGATAATAGGCTTATTCAGAGTTTATCATACCCACACTTGTGACCAAAAATGTGAATCTACCCACATCAAAAGATTTAGTGAATAGATCAGCAAATTGGTTACTTGTATGGACTTTCACAACCTGAATTAGCTTCTTTTCATTACAGTCTTTGATAAAATGGTACCTGATTTCAATATGCTTTGTTTTGGAGTGCTTGACTGGATTATTAACAATGCTAATAGCACTGTTATTGTCTATGAAGATTAGAGTGTGAAGAAAAGTCATACCATAGTCCAGCATTTGATTCTGAATCCAGAGTACTTGTGAACAGCAGCTTGCAGAAGCTATATACTTTGCTTCTGTTGTAGAGGTGTACATTGTGGTTTGTCTCTTGCACTTCCATGACACTAGTCTTGCACCCAAAAACTAACATCCCCCTGAAGTTGACTTTCTATCCAAATTCGCACCACCCAAGTCACTGTCTGAATAAGCAAGTAGGTCAAATGGTGAGTCATGAGGATACCAAAGACCTAATCTAGGTTGGACTTTGAGATATCTTTATATCCTCTTGACTGCTTGAAAGTGTGACTGCTTAGGCCTTACTTGAAATCTTGCACACACACAAACAGGAAACATGATATATGGTCTTGAAGAAGTGAGATACATGAGGGAGCCAATCATGGATCTATAGTGATGAACATCCACATCCTCCCCCTCAAGATCTACAGTGATCTGTTTGTGTGTTTCCATGGGTGTGCTTGCAGGCTTTGAATCTGAGAATCCAAACTTAGTAAGAATGTCCTGCACATACTTGGATTGGCTTAGAAATATCCCATCTTTCTTCTGCTTCACTTGTAGCCCAAGGAAGAAAGTAAGTTCACCCATAGAACTCATCTTGAATCTCTTGTGCATCAAATCTTAAAAATCTCTGCACATTTGATCTTCTGTGGATCCAAAGATAATATCATCCACATAGATTTGCACTATTAGGATGTCCTTCTTCTTCCTCTGAATGAACAGAGTCTTCTCTATGATTCCTCTTTGAAAACCATTTTCCAAGAGATAGGTAGACAAAGTGTCATACCATGCCCTTGGTGCTTGATGTAGCCCATAGAGTGCCTTCTTCAATTTGTATACTCTGTCAGGATAATTTGGATTCTCAAACCCTAGAGGCTGACAGACATACACTTCTTCTTCAATTCTCCCATACAAGAAAGCACTCTTTACATCCATTTGGTAGACCCTGAACTTCATGAAAGAAGCATAGGCTAAAAATCCCTTCTATCCATCTTGGATCCTTCATTGCATCAAATGCCTTTTTGGGTTCAACCTGTGATAGAAAGCAAGATAGTAATCCTGATTGTATGTCCTTCAATCCTCCCAACTTGCTTTGATTCCGTGTGATTATAGGAGAATTGATGTCACCAATCACCAATTGTGGAGGATGATTTTTTTGAACTCTTGTTTGATGAACAACCTCTTCATTAATATCTGCTTCCAGATTAGAGTCATTCTTTTCAGAAGTGCTGCCACCAAAAACTGAAGAGTTATCATCATCAGTGTCATCTTCTTCCAAACATGGCATCTCAGGACCTTTGATTCCTGAATCTGAGGGTTGATCTTCCTTTTCACCTCTGTCCTCTTCATTCTGAGCTGGTTCAGTGTCCTTTGAATCTGAAGTATCTTTCTTATCTTGGTCACAGATTTCAACAAGATCAGCAGTAGGTGTTGGGAACAGCACAAACTCTTGTCTTTGTACTTGTACCTTTTTTGTCCCTGTTCCTGCATTATGCTCATTACTGAAACAAAAAGAATTAGACAGTGAATCAATGTCAAATAGTCAATCAGGACCTGAACTAAGTTGATTTGGTGTGTTCTCATTGTATTTGACATTGTCACTTTCCTCAATAATCCTAGAAGAGGTGTTGAAAACTCTGTAGGCCTTACTTTGAGATGAATATCCAACAAGAAACCCATCCTCAGCTTTGCTATCAAACTTGCCTAGGTGAATTTTGGTATTGAGAATTGTGCAAGGACACCCAAATGGTTTGAAAAATCCAATAAAAGGTTTCTTCTTTTTAAAAAGCTGATAAGGTGTCTTGTCTTGGGATTTCACTACTAGAACTCTGTTTTGAACATAGCAGACAGTATTAACTGCTTCTGCCCAAAAAGTAATTGGAATTTTTGAATCTTCCAACAGAGATCTAGCAGCTTCTATCAGAGTCCTATTTCTCCTTTCAGTAACACCATTCTGTTGAGGAGTCCTAGGAGCACTGTATTGTCTCTCAATGCCTTTTTCCTCACAGAAGTTGTTTAGGTCATTGTTTTTAAATTCAGTTCCATTATCAGACCTGATGACTTTAACTCTTAGATTTGTTTGGTTTTCAACTCTAAGAACAAAGGATTTGATCAGTCCACTTGTCTCATCCTTAGTCCTCAGAAAATAGACCCAAGTGAATCTAGAGAAATCATCAACAATAACCAAGCAGTAGGATTTCTTACCAATACTCATTACATTTGTAGGACCAAACAGATCCATATGCAGTAAATTAAGAGGTGAAGAGATTGTATTTATCTCTTTGGACTTATGAGAAGTTTTGTGTTGTTTGCCTTTAAGACATGCAACACAATGATCATCACATGAAAATACCTTTTGTAGCAAACCTCTTACAAGGTTGTTTTTCACAAGTTTGTTCATTGTTTTAAAGTTCATGTGACACATCCTTCTGTGCCAAAGAGATGATTCATCCAATGAAGCTTTTGAAAATAAACAATTTAAAGATGAATCAGAAGCTACACTCTCCAAGTCTAAGCAATAAACATTGTCCTTTCTAGGAGTTCTAAGTAGTATCATACTTTCATCAACTACTTTGAACCCTGGAGCAAGGATAATACATTCAGTATCATTGAATAATATGCTATGTTTCTTGTCACAGACTTGTGATACACTTAACAGGTTGTATCTCAATTGCTCAACATAGTATACATCCTCAAAGGTCATCTTACCTTTTGACACATTACCTTTTCCACTTATCTTTCCACCTGATGGATTATCATCAAAAGAAACATGTCCTCCATCAATTCTTTTGAAGTTTTGAAGGTAGGCCATGTTACCTGTCATGTGCCTGGAACAACTACTATCAACATGCCAAATGCTCCTTCCCTTGAGCTGTTGGTTGTCCTCTGTGGGAATATCAGTGCTTGCTGACTCTGAAACTTTAGCCATTAAAGCTTGATTCTGAACTGCTTCTTCTGCTTGGTCACTCCAATCAAATCCCATTCCTTCTTGGGAAACAAGAGCTTGAGAAGAGTTTATGTTGTTGAAGCTAGTGGACTATGATGGTTGATGGTTGCTAGTATGCTGTTGAGGCATTCCACTTCTGCATTCTCTCTCAAAGTGCCCCACCTTGTGACACTTGTAACATTCAACCTTGGATTTATCAAATCCAACCCCATCTTCTCTTTTCTGAGCAAAGTTATTCCTTCCAGTCCTTTTGATGAATCTTTTTACTCTCATTGTGAGCATAGCCATCTGCCACTTGATATCCATTTCTTCCAGATCATCAGCATTTATCTGTTCTAAGTCATCATTAATTAGAGTGGAGTTAGCATGACTGGCTAGAAAAGCTTCTAAAACTGAGTCATTAGATCCATCTTGCTTTGACCCATAGGCAGCACTAACTGATTCTGTATTAGCAGCAGAATCAGTAGAAGATGATAAAAGAGCATCATTGTATGAGTATCCAGAGGTCCTCTTCCTTGCTTCTACCTCTGCTTCAAACACCCTAAGGTCATTATAGAGGTCATCCAGTTCCTTGTCCTCCAGTTGGTAATTCTGTCTGAAGGAGACAGTGTACATAGTCCATTCATCACCAAGAGATCTGAGAAATTTTTTGTTGACATCATCTTGATCTATCTGGACACCAACAGTAGCCAATTCACCAATTAACTTATTAAATCTATCAAAAGTTTGAGTCATGGACTCATTCTTTGTAGACATGAAGTTTTCATATTGCTGCTTCAGGATGGCCTTCTGATTTCTCTTGGTACTTTTGGTACCAGAAAATCTTTTCTCCAGTGAATTCCATAGAATTTGTGCATCTGTGCAGTTGCAGAACTGGTGTTGGTACTCATTAGGTATAGCCAAGAGCAGAGTGCTCAAGGCTTTCATCTATGTCTGCCTCATCTTTCTTTCTCCATCAGTCTTTGGTGGAGGTCTCTTGCCATCTGCATCCATCTTTCCTCCATCAGAGAGACCATTCTCAATGATGTCTCACATTGAGAAGTCTGTGAGAAGAATATATTGCTTGATTCTGATTTTCCACATGTCAAACTCATTGGGTTTGAGCATGGGAACCTTTGATACCAAAACGCTGACACTTGAACTGTCCAATATTATAGGTTTCTGAGTTTTCTTGCTCTGATACCACTTGTCAAGATCGAAAAATTCTAATGAAGAATTTAATTAACACACTCAGAAACAATGTTAAAGAAGTTGCGGAAAAAGACTTTAACACTCAATCATTGAAACAGTACTTGAATGCAAATCAAAAGTTATATTGATTAACTTAATGATTACAAACTCAACCTCAATCTGTTGAACAGGCTCAACAGACGTTCTGAACTTCTCTAAAGAAAGGATTACAATGAATCTTGAGGTTAATTCTCACTAAAACGTATATTGAAATTCTATCAAAAAGTCTATTCTAAACTATGCCTTCTATACAATATATATACAAGACAGATTACAAGATAATTATAAAAAAAATTAATCTTCATGATCCAGTCCATAATTATCTTCAAATCTCCTTGACTTTCGCATCATTCCATCATTATCTTCTCAGTAGCTTTAATCTTCATAAGCAGTATTGAGTCTCCCAGCAGTATTAACCATTTCTTGCAGTACTAACATGCTAGCAGTATTATCTTCTTCAAGTCTAGCAGTATTAATCTCACCAAAAGTAGTAATATTGAACTAGCAGTATTAATTACACAAGAAGTAGTATCTGACAGTATTAATCATCCTTATCTCATTTCAGACCCAACACTTTGCGTTTCAGCCTGCTCACACAAAGCCTTGTTTGCGTTTCAGCCTTCTCATGCAAAGCCTAGTTTGCGCAATCGCCTTCTTACGCAAAGCTCCAGTTTGCGTTTCTCGCTGCTTGCGAAAAGCTCAGTTTGCGCTTTCTGCCTCTCACGTAAACATCAACTTTGCACAAGTCTCAGACTTAAAATTTTTCTGGATTATTCTGAAACATGGATTCTGACAAGTTTGCCTATCAAGCTCAGGATTCATTGATCTTGTTAGGACTGAAAGTCCTATGCGTTGAAAGTGGAATAAAGTATTTATAAGGGTTTATATTGTAATTCTTTAATAGTTAATTAATTAGATGGGCCCAAGCCCATAAGCCCATTATGAGTGTAAAGCTAAGTATATAAAGGCATATTTATCTCATAATTAGGGTTAGACGTTTTCATTAGAAAGATTATTAGCTGAGTCTCATTATTTTCATAACTCTAGTCAATAGGTTTACATATTCTAATCAGATATTCTCTCTGTAAACCTAAACCCTTTGATTTCATATTAGTCATATGACTAGTAGTTGTGGCCATATAATTGTTCATCTTTGATAATATTTGCTGCTGACTGCACTGTAATGGGATCTACAATTGGTATCATAGCAAAGAGACTAAAGGTTTGATCCAGAAAAAGGTTTGATCCAGAAAAAGGTTTGTCTAAAACCCTATAATCAATCATATGTGTTAATCGCTTTTATCTGGGTCTGAGTTTTTAACGATCTGCTTGATTTCTGTCTATCTGGGTTGTTTTGTTTATCAGTCTATTGGTTTCTGGAAAAAGTTATTATCGATCGATTTTTTTTTTCAATCTGATTGTTTTTGGAAAATTTTTATCGATCGAAGTTGTTCTGGAAAAGTAATTAAGATTTTATCGATCGAAGGTTACTGTTGATTTTGTGGTTTATCGGTCTGTTCGATTTCAATTTTTTGGGTTTTGATTTCGGTCGAATTCCAGAAAATTCATCGTGTTCTTCGGTGGTATTCTTCGAGTTTATCGGGCTTATTTGTTTATCGGTGCTTGTATTTATCGGTCTATCTATTAATTAGTCTCATTATTTTCATAACACTAGTCTATAGGTTTACTCTCTCAGATCAGAAATTCTTTCTGTAAACCTGTAACCCTTTGATTTCATATTAATCATATGACTTGTAGTTGTGGCCATATAATTGTTCATCTTTGATATTATTTGCTGCTGATTGCACTGTACTGGGATCTACAATTGGTATCAAAGCTATTTCACCCCTAGACTGAACCGGCGGGGGAGCTTAAAAGGTAAATATCTTATAATCTAGATGTTTGATTGTTAGAAAGAAGAACAACTTTCGAACATGAAAAACAGTTTCTGAAACGTTCAAACCACTTCTGATTTTCAAAAGGTTTCATGAATATAGAAGTGTGAATTTAAATGTTTTACATTTTTTAAGCTTTAATGTTTAACTGACTGTGTGTTTCTAAAGATCAATACTTGCGTATTATCTTATCCTTATACTGTAACGTATTCACACACACAGGTTCAGTACTTCATTTGTATTTGTTATTACCATGTCTCATAATGAACCAATTTTTCGATGGTAATACCCCCGTTTGAAATTCAATGTTGTTGAGCATCAATCATAATTTCTAATGTTGTGCTTTCATTGCTAAATTGTTTATATTTGTTCATATAAACAAAATATTCAATTCTTTGATACCCTAACCAGTTTAGTTGATCTGATTGATACATTGTCAGTTTTTCAAAGATCAATTGCTCAAATCTCCTGAGCATACTTTTTGACAGTATTATCTTATTTGAGCTTAAATGTTCAAGTTAAACTGTTGAGCTACTATTCTTTTTAGGACTTACATGGGATTTGTGTGAGAGCTTAAATAGAACTTCCATGGATTCACGTAAACCAGTGTTTCCTACCCCGGAAGTTATCCTAGAGTGATTTGAGGGGTGAGGGGTCTTATATCAAAGAGTGGGGGAGATAACTCATCGGGTTGAGTTTTTCTCATTGTGTGGAGCGGAAAAAAATTTGCAAAGAGAGTTTGGTTAGAAGTGAGCTTTAATGACAAAAAGAAAGAGGGTGTGAGCATAGAGTTAAAAGAATATCAGAACTATGCACCAACCACTTTCTAAGTCGGGCAACCACATATTCTGATTGGTTCACACTCTTTGGTGACCATCATTGAAACAGGCAGTGAGCCCATGCTAACTTTTGTTATAACCCCACCAGCCACTCGTTTTTTTCTTAACAAAGAAATGTTTCATTTTCTTTGGGGACGCAGCATATCTGCTATCTAGTCTTCAATCGGAAGATTTAGATATTGAAAAAGAAGGAAAGTTGCCCCACCTTCGCACCTTTTTTCATGCACATTGAGTCCGTGTAATATCTGTTGTTGTCTCAACAGTTTACACAATTTGAACCTGATAAAGCTAAGTAGCTTCAATCATTCTACACTTGCACGAGCACACAAGGAATGAGTTTTCTTGTCATAACATTCATAGAAATTCCTTTGTGATTTTTCGATGATTGAATGGAAGCCCTGGGGGAGTGAACATCACAAAAGCTCCTTTACAATGTACATCCGTTGTACAAAGTGGCTCCGTGCTACTTACAGGCATACTAACTGTATCATTTGTTGATTCAGGTTCACAATTCCTATTATATCTGAATTTGAAAAGATTTGGATATATACATTTCATGAATTGACGGCTACTCAGATCACAGGTGGTAGAATGTTAATTTATCATAAAGGGGAGATCAAAGAAAGTGCTGAAATTGAAGAAGTTTTGATGATCATGCTTCTCACAATCATCAAAAAGGGGGAGGACAAGTTCAATTTCAAAGTTTTAAAGAAAGAAAGTTATTTCTGAAGACAATCTAGAGATCAAAGAGATGAAGATGTTGTTTCAATATTCAAAGATGAAGATTTCAAAGATTTTATTTCTTCTTTCCCGTATCATGTGGTGTCTGCTACAAGTTTGTTTATCATTCCTCCTATGCGCTGATTGAAACAAGTTCTTGAGAAGAAAACAAATTTATTCAACTCGCGGTTCAAAGATAGATTCTTTGTTTTAAACTGAAGAAGCACCGTGGAATGTCAAGTAACTCTCACATTATCTTTCTTGTGTGCTGATTCGATGTGATTGAGTTTTTACAGCTGAAAGCTGCTCGATAGTGCGTTGAGTCGATGTTACTGTACATTGAATCTGGTTACAAAGTTGATACTATGAAGACCAAGAGCTTTATTCAAGGGGGAGCGTGGAAAGACATGAAGTCAAGCAACACCAAAGTTCTTCAAAGATTCAAGAGGGAAAGAAGATCAAGGCCTAAAGTTTTTCATGTTGATAAATGTTTTATTCAACCTTAGGGGGAGATTGTTAGGACTGAAAGTCCTGTGCGTTGAAAGTGGAATAAAGTATTTATAAGGGTTTATATTGTAATTCTTTAATAGTTAATTAATTTGATGGGCCCAAGCCTATAAGCCCATTATGATTGTAAAGCCTAAGTATATAAAGGCATATTTATCTCATAATTAGGGTTAGACGTTTTCATTAGAAAGATTATTAGCTGAGTCTCATTATTTTCATAACTCTAGTCAATAGTTTTACATATTCTGATCAGATATTCTCTCTGTAAACCTAAACCCTTTGATTTCATATTAATCATATGACTAGTATTGTGGCCATATCATTGTTCATCTTTGATAGTATTTGTTGCTGACTGCACTATACTGGGATCTACAGCTATTGGACTCACAATTACCATAACGTTCATCTCGAAAGATCTCATAACCGTTTGGATCTTCAATAAAACAGTTAGTGATTGTAAACCGAACTTGATAGTTACTATCGCAGAAATGACTTGTACTAAACTAGTTATGGTCGAGTCCTTCCACGTATAGTACTTTCTTGATGGTTACAGTGACGTTCTTTAGCGAACCGTATCCTCTGATGAATCCTTGAAGCTCAGAATTTGCTAAACTTACTGTTCCTGCATGTTCTTCAACAAAATTATACAATAAATGCTTATATCCTGTCATATGTCGGGAGCATCCTGAGTCAACGAACCACAAATGACAGGCCTGCAACAAGGAACAAATCACTTCTTTTTAGGTACCCATATCCAGATGGGTCCTTTTTGTTAGCATCATGCAGTTTCTTGATATCATCTATTTTATCCTTGACTCTCCATTCATATTTAGGCTTTGTCATCCATTTCCAGACCATGGCGACATTTAGATCATGAAACTTCTTTTTCTTAGAAAGATTAGCCGACTTAGCTTGAAACACTTTAATGTGTTGTGTTGAGGACTTGGAGGCTGTTTTAGGTTTAAATGCTCTTTTAACAACTTTTGGATTAGGAGGAATGGAGTATAGTGAAAAAGCATTGTCACCACAGTATTTGCATATTAAGTTCTTACGAGCAAATGTCAATATCTTTGATTTATCAAAAGAAGTACATTTATTCAAACAATCTAGACATTTATTTCCGTTTGAACTTTCACATGTCAACTCAACACTATCAATAACAATACAGTTTTTTCCATCAAAATCTTTACAAACTTCCTTATCACTGCATTTCTTTCTCCATTCTCCTTTATTAACTCCCTTACTCATATCTGAAACATGAAAAGAATCTTTATTAGTTTTCTTCTTCAAGGATGAATTCTTTTTCAAAACACCAGAAGTTTCGCCTTTTTCAGAAATGCTTGGTAAATATTCAAGACATTCAGAGTAAACAACTGTAGGCTTTATTGAAGTCTCAAACTCTGGATTTGATCTGACATTCCATTTTTGATCATCAAACATCTTTTTATCATTCAAATTCTTTTTAAACAAATCAGTTTTTAAAACATGCAGCTCTTTAGAAAGCTCTTTGTTCTCTTAAAAAGATTTATCTAATTTAAATCTGATATCACAATTCTCATCTTCTAACTCCTCAAGAGTCTTTTGTAAACTTTTGTTTTGTTTTTCAAAATTTGATGTTTGATCAGTCATAGAGTTGGATTCAAGCTTCTTCATGATTGGGACAGGATATGAGGAATAAATCATGTCATCAAAAATCTCCTCAGTCATTTTGTTAATAAACTCTTTTTGAATGCTTGAATTCATGACATTTGAATTCTCTTCCATCTTAACTTCACTTGAAGATTCAGAAGTAACGGATTCAGATATAAGAGTCTGAGCATCAATATTAGTGTCCGATTCATACTCGTCGTACTGACATTCAGTCTCAGGAATAATTTTGTCTTCATTGGCTGATTCAGTTGAAGATGGTGTGGAAAACAATGATTCAAACTCAAAAAATTCAAGTTTTCTATTTTTATAGCTCTTGTTTAAATCATTATATTGAAATCCAACTGATTTAAAATTGGTTTGTGAATCAACACAATTATACGTATCATCATCCACTACATCTTTACCTTTGCACGAAGTATCAGATTTCAGAGTTTCAGCTTTAACGAAAGTGTCATGAATATCTGGGATTTTCTTAACTTTTGAGCCCAATTTATCAAAATTATACAAGTTTTCCGGGGTTTTCTTCAAAACATCGTTTTCAGATAAACCTAATCCCGTTTTAGCATTGTAAAATCTGACGGCTTGGAGTTTGTTTGTCAACAAATTTAACGTCTGCTCAGTCTGTCCTCTTATCAGATTAAGGTCTTGCAGTTGTTTAATCTTACAGTAAGCCTCATTTCTTTCCTGAAAGCAAGCTTCAAATTTAATTTTGAATTCACCCTTTTCAGAATTTAAATTAACTAAATTTCTCTCAAGTTTCGAAATCTTCGTTTTCAAGGTTTCTCTTTCTTTCTTTAAAGAATATTTTTCATGTTTCTTGTCCTCAACGACAACTTTCAACAATGCGTTCTCGTCACGAAAACTCATCATTGTTTGTTGTTCATAGCTAAGTTTGCTCTTTAACGTCTCAAATTCTTTTTCCATGTTCTGGATTTGTGCCATTAGAGATTCAACAAGTTCAGAGTTTTCAAAGTTAGTGCTTACCTCGGAGTCACCGTCAGACTGGTCAGAGGAGGCTTCAACATTGTCATCCATAGTTTCCATCATGCATACTTGTGTGAAGTGAGCTGACTCATCATCTGAGCTTTGGTAGATCCAATTCTCCTCTTTTGCCATCAATGCTTTCCCCTCTTCTTGCTTTTTGGCAAGCAATGAATTCTTGGCGTAGTACTCAGATTTCTTTACTCTCTTAAACTTGCAATCTTTTGAGAAATGGCCTACTTTGCCACAATTGAAGCACCGACCAAATTTAGGATCTATTTTATCCTCTTTCTTCTCTTCCTTCTTCTCTTCTCTCTTACCAAACCTGGGTTTGTACTTCTCTGACTTTTCCTTCTTATACCCTTCATATCTTGGCTTTGAAGAATACTTTTTCTTTCCAAAACTCGTGTGAAATTTTTTAGTGATGAGGGCAAGGTTGTCAGTGAATCTCTGGATATCATCATCAGAGTGTACCTCAACTTCATCAGCTGATGACTCAGAACTAGACTGGGTTAGTTCAGTGAGAAAAGCATTTGACTTCTTGAGCTTTGACTTAGATGTAGAAACGAATTGAGAACTAGAACCTTTCTTCCTTTTGGCCAACAGAGCTAGCGAATCTTTAACTATCTTCTTCTCCTCATTCGGTAATTTCACTTCATCCTCATGTTGGGATAGAGTTGAGAAGATATCGTTCACATCCTCCTTAGTCATATTCTTTGTCATTTGGAGGTTGATTGCATAGCTTTTCCATTCAGGGTTCAAGTTCTTTATGAACTTGTAGTTTATCTCCGAGATCGATTTGTTCATCCCGTTCCTCCTTAAGTCATTCAAGATCACGTTGAATCTATTGTACGTATCTATAAGTGCTTCTCCCTCTTTAGCATGAAACCCTTCATAAGCATTGATGATTTGGTTCAGTTTAGCCTGGATGGACTTTTATGTTCCTTGGAACTGCCTCTCAAGTTCATCCCACATGGCTTTAGCAAATTCACGACTGTCTACACGATTGTAGATGTCGTATGGGATTGCCATGGTTAAGTATATGAGGGCTTCCTCGTTTATCTTGGCCAGTTCCTTCTCCCTCTCACTGTAACACTAATACGGTTTTGGCACATACCTGATTGGTATTTCTGGAGAACTGTCAGTAGCAGCTTGGCCTGGAACAGTTACTACAGCTTCCACTGGTCCATCATTTATAGATTTCATGTAATCACGATTCTTGTGATTCAGGAACTGAGTCATTCGCTTCTTTCATTGAGCATACTCTCCAACAGATAACACCGGAGGCTTTGACTGTGAACCCATTGAGAGAAGATCTTTAGACATTCTGATAATCTGCAAAAAAAATTAGCTAGAATTGATCGTTAGTCCGACAAAATGAATCAACAGATGCAGATTTTAAAAATTTTCAGAAAATAGATTTCCCAAAAACTTCTAAGTATAGAATTCGTATAGAATGAAGCTTAAAGAGCAATTCGCATGAAAGTAAGCATCATAATTCGTATAACATGAAGAATTCGTACAAGAGAAATCAGAATTCGCACAAAATCCACAATTCGCATACAAGAAATAATCAAAATCAACACAATTCGCATGAACCTGTATGCGTATACTAAGAATTCGTATATAGCTATTTTCGAATTCTTCACACTTCGTATAAGTCTCTTAAGCGAATTCTTGCCTATGAAAAAAATTTTTGAGAATCAAGCTTTTCGCATAAGGATTTCGTATGACAGGATGATGCGAATTCTTTACTTAGAAAAATTTTCAAATTCAAAAACTTTTCGCATCGATACGAAATCTGGACTTAGAAAAAAAATTCAAAAAAAATTATGCAAAATCCTCAAGAATCCGTATAAGTACATATGCGAGTTCCCCACAATTCGTATCCTTCTATATGCGAGTTCTTCACAATTCTTTTGAAGACATGTACGAATCTCGTCCTTAGAATTTTTAGATCAAACTTTTCGTATCAGGGACATCTGTGAATTCTAACTTTTCGTACAAGCATATATGCGAATTATGCACTTAAAACAAATTTTTAAAACACATGCGAATTCTAGTCCTGCGAGTTCTTCATACGAAATCTCGAGATCTTGACAGTTCTTCGAGTTTCGATCCTAAAATTCAAAACTAGTCCAAAAATCCAACCAAATCCTCGAATTGGAAGTTGTAAACTCACAGAAACAATCAAATTAGTATTAGAAACAATCCAAATCAATCAATTTCACAAAAAATACACTTAATCACTAACTTCCATGATCAAACAATGACTTCGACTCGTTCGAACAAAAACTTGCTAAAATCAAAATTAAATGATCAAAAATAGTTTAACAATGAAATTCACTCACACAAACTCATTTTAGATCATAAATCGATTACTTTTCAATCAAAGATTTAACCAAAAACACTTTTGAACTCAAAAATCGATCAAGGACTCAAGAAAACAGTTTACGAACTCATTTTCTGTAAATTTGTCGGATTTAGCACTGATACCACATGTTGTTCCAGTTTCTAGCAATCTAACATTACACAGATTATCAAGAACACTTTGTATTATTGATCACAACACTTATATCGATCTATATCCCTATTTGTTGCGTGTTACAAATAAGTTAAGTGTGTGTGTGTGTGTGTTCGTATGGTGTTTCTTACTTTGATTTGTGCGTGTTCTTGTGTCTTATCAACACTATGACCTTCTATTTATATGGTCAACATGACCTTAGCATTTTGGTCAACACTTTACTCTATTTACAATGTACACCTACACACTTTACAACAAATACAATACAAACCCTCCTTTTTAATCTTGAATACCATTTAACTCTAACAATGTGATTATGGGCATCCTCGAGTTCCATGCGCATTTGAGCAATAACGTGGTTTTGAGTTCCCTGACCTGCCATGATCCTATCAATCAAAGAAACTTCACAGAAACCGTTAGTAGGTCGCACTCTTTGTCGCAGATTTACTCTAGATGGGGCCACACGGTGGGCGCCAAACTGTTAATGCCAAAAATTACCCAAGGATAACTTAAGATCGATGTGGAGCTTTTAACAACTAAAGTAGTGAATCTGGTGACAAATCATACGACAAGAAAAATAAAAGGTAAAGCACAAAGACTTTGGTGACGTGGAAACCGCGGACGATTGCAGAGATCGTCAAATGCACTATAGACATCAATCAGGGATGTCGTTCTTTAGAAGGAGCGATCGAAAGTATAATTAACGATATTATATGTAAAAATAGATAGATCATAAGATTGTGTTGTTCATCATGCGATAAAGCACTTCGTCGAGAGTTCTTGCTTGCGAGTAAAATAACTTGAGTACACATGAGCATTGTGAGTTCGATATCCTTCAGATGTCAGATGTCTCGAATGATTCTTCGAGCATGTATATATAGCTTGGGACGTCATTAATGAACATTCAATGTCCAATGGTCTTGACAATTATTGATCTTGATGAGGTTTTTTGGTTTATGAACATTATTCATAAATGTACTTTAAACCTGCAATAATGAGTCACAAAAGAAAATGGTTGTTGAACATAAATGACATGCGACTGTTAGTCACGTTATGCAAATCATAAGATATTTGGTCGTCGAGATGCTGTATGGTCGAGAGTTGTAAGAAAACTTGCGACCATCATCATAAGTGACTATCAGAGTCGTCGATGTGCGTGGTCTTCAGGACCTTATCTTAATACAAGAGTGGTCTTAAGATTGGAAACGTTTGGTTTTCTTGCATCGGTCGTGTCTTGTGAAATTTTACCCAAATAGGGTGTACCGACCATTCCTCGACAAGTCGGTCATTGTGTTCATCGATGACATACTTGTGTATTCCAAGAACGAGATGGAGCATGAGCAACACTGTAACACTCTGAAATAAAAAGAAGTAATAATT
This sequence comes from Arctium minus, assembly GCA_954870635.1. Classification (NCBI taxonomy): domain Eukaryota; kingdom Viridiplantae; phylum Streptophyta; class Magnoliopsida; order Asterales; family Asteraceae; genus Arctium; species Arctium minus. Next base: position 109,362,089 of record OX941081.1, read on the forward strand.
GGAAATAAAGGTTGAGGGGAGAAAATAATTCAAACTCAAGTGAAGGGTTAAAAGTGAAAAATAGAGAAAAGATCAAGGGTGATGAATGTAACTTTCAGGGACCTGTTTTGCCAAACTTCTAAAATTTTGAAAATGAAACGTGGTTGTGAACTGTGGCGACAACAGTTTGAGGCTTCCTTCATTTACGAATAGAACTATGAAGAAGGTCCGTCATTTTCATTTTTGCATGTTTGCGAAAGTGAGAGAGAGATAGAGAGATCGATAAAGTGAAAGGAGAGACTCGGGAGAACGGTAAAGAAGAGGCGACGAACGGGAAGGGTACGGTTCAAGTCGGGGTTCGATCACAACGTCGTTGGGGTAAGACTCGCGCGCGTTTTCTGTAAGATTTTCGTTTTCCCGGTTGCCTATGTTGGGCATTTCTACTTACCGAAGCAATTTATGTTTGGTTTATTCTCAAACTTGAGAAATGGCTCGATGTTGGGAAAACGACGTTAGGCCGTGAAAACCGATGTTGTTGCACGATGTTGGAGCCATACAACGAAATGGTTTGCGGTTTAAAAAACGTTTATTTTTTCTTAAATAAAACATCACCGGTATTCGTCGTTTTCCCCACCGTTAAACCCGGTCGAGATGTTTTCGGGTTTAAAATTTGGCCTACCGAGTCGAACGAAAATCCAACGTTTTTACGGAAACGATTTGGGTCAAGGTTTTTACGATGTCGGATCGTTTAAGTTGCTTAAGGCATGTTTTATCGTGGTACCCATTAACCGGTAAAATTAACGAAGAAAAGAAAAAGAAAAAGAGTCGATTGATCGATGTATTTTACAAGTCATGCATGTGTGTGTATATATATATATACACGTCTTCATGTACGGATATAAAAAGGAATGGAACATAGATTGGGGTGATGTGTTAATGTGTAGGAAATGACAAATGTTTTAGCAACGGTTTTAAAAAAAAGAGTAAATCTTGGGGAAGGAAAGGTTGCCATGCATGAGAAATTAAGAATTAAATCATGACATGGGCAGATTATGTTATTATAGGTATGATCATATAATTATGTGTGTATACATATATGTATATATACATTTTAATGTGCAACGGTGTCAGGATCAAATTCTCAACAAGAATTAATTCTCAGAAACAATATCAAAGAAGTTTGCGGAATAACACTTTGATATTTAATCAAACAGAAAATCAAAACAGAATATAATCAACAAACTGTAAACTTGTATTGAATGCTTTGAAGTTACAAGATTACACACTGAACCTCAATATTGATGAACAGGCTCACCAATACGAATTCTACTTCTCTAGAATTAGGATCTATGCCTTGAGGTTGATTTTCTCTCTAATAGAATGAAGAAAACAAAAGTTAACTCTCTATTCTAAACTATACAATATATATACTGAATACAAAGATAATTACAATAAATAAAATATCTTCAGTATATCTTCCATGTATATCTCTAAGCTTCCATGTATATCCTTTCATACGAATCTTCATCATATAAGCAGTATTAATCTTCAGCAGCATTAAATTTCTTCTAGCAGCATTAACTACTAAGCAGCACTAACCACTAGCAGTACTAACTAGCTAAGCAGTACTAACTTTGTTCAAGCAGCACTAACTTTGACTAGCAGTATTAATTTTACTAGCAGTAGTAATACTCAGCAGTATTAACCTTGAAGTCTTCTAGCAGTAGTAACTTTGAACCAGCAGCATTAACCATACTTGATGAATTCTTCAGTTCCCAACAATCTCCCCCTAACTTGACTTTTAAGAAAAGAAGTCAAGTTCTTCAGAATTAATCTTCAAGATGCTTTCAACACCTCTGATTCAATTTCCCAAATTTGGATCTAGGCCCAAGCTTTGATTTACAGTTCTTCTCACCACAATCTTGGCCATCTCTGAATTCTTTGTACAAACCAGTGTAGCTTTAAGCATCCCTTCTAACTTCTCCTTGCTATGCTCATAGATTTTGTCCACCAGGTAGTATTCATGATAACAATTGTCAATAGTAATCATGTATACTCCACAGTTTTCAAACAGTATCCATTTGTCAATCTTCTTGAATATGAACTCATGCATATGATCTTTAATCCTATGGTGCACTTTTTCAGGCTCAAACATCATGCACAAGTATTCCAATGTCACTTTGAGAAGATTCTCTTCAGTACCTTTCAACACAGGTTCATAAAGTTTCATCCCAACTTTATATAGTTCTTCCATATCAGCTCTTGAACAACTTCTGATGACTTTCCCCCATGTTGAATAAGCTTCAAATGAACCATCAGCTCTCTTGATTCTGAAGAAATTCTTTCCATTGTCTCTCAGAATATCCCAGAAGATGATCTCTGGAGCTTGCATAGAGATTGGAACAGCTTTCAAAGGTTCCACTATTGTCATGTACGGATCCATACTTTCATCTGTTTGCTTAGTGACCTGCTCTGGACTCTGTACTGGCTCTGTTGGGGATGTGACTGAAGGTTCTGCTTCCTTTTCAGTTTCTTCCACCCTAGGCCTTTTCAACTGCCTTTTTGGAGCAATTGATTTCACTCTTTTTCCAGACATGGCTTCTATACCAACATTTCCAGGTTCTTCCTTCTTCTCTTCTGCTTCTTCTTTGGAAGGTGTGGTTTCCTCAGGGAATGGTTGTTGGATGTTGAGATCATGTCTCTCTTTCATCCTTCTCTCAGCCTCCTCCCTTTGTGCTGAATCCCCTTGAAGCTTGGCCATTTCCTTGTTATACAACTCTTCAATCTGAGAGAATGCCATGTGGGTAAACATCTCCCCCTTAACACCAATTGCACCTTTCAGGAAGTTTATCATTTTTCTTCTTTCCTGATTGGCCAAAAATGTCTTGGAGGGTTGTTTTTTATGCTTTTGTTTCTGAATTGGCATCTTCTTAACTTGGAGTTTCTTGACCTGAGTTGCTGTCTGAGCTGCTTCTTTCAAACTCTTTTGGTATTCTGCATTTAACTTCTTGGCCATTATCTTTGCAAGCTCTCTATCAGTTTCTGTTTGAAATTGCTCCTCTTTTTCCATTTTCTCTTGAAGTTGCTTTGCCATCTCCTCATCCATTTCAATCTGACTCCTCTTCTTTGAAGGTTGTTCAGGTTCAATCATCTTTCCTTTTCCTTTTATATCCTCCTTCATTTTCTTCTTTTGAGGTTCTCCTTCATTGATGACCACTCCTTTGGCCTTTTGAGTATCCTTAGGAGTGTCATTCTTTGCTTTTACTAAAGTCTCTGCTATCTCCATTTCTTCCACAGAGAGCCCTATTTCTGCTGCTTCATTTTCTGTTTCCATCTCTTCCTCTGTCTCCACCTCAACTTCAGCTTTCTTTTCAACAGTTTCCCCTTCATGCTTCTCCCCCTTGTTGAAAGCTTGCTCTGATACCACTTGTTAGGATCGAATTCTCAACAAGAATTAATTCTCAGAAACAATATCAAAGAAGTTTGCGGAATAACACTTTGATATTTAATCAAACAGAAAATCAACACAGTAGATATGAAGAACAAACTGTTTCCTTCTTTTCTTTTGAACCAGCCTGGTCACCATCTTCTTCAATTTTTCAATCTGGACTTGTTGTGACAGGATCACCAGCTTCATCTCCTCTATTTCTTTTCCTTGTTTCAGAACATCTAGGTTGATGTTACCCATTGCCTCCATCAATTCATCATAGTTATATCTGTCCTCACCTTCTCCAGGAGTGTTACCCCCTATTGAAGGATCATTGGATCTTTTAGTAGTGGAAGTCTTCTGCCTAGCAGAATCACTATCCACCCCTGTGGTTTCTTGGCACCAGGGACCTTCAAATGATTGCTCATTCAAAGTTGCCATGGGGGAGGTCTTATTGATGTTACCACTTTCCTCCTCTGTGCTAGCAGGAGTAGTGGCAGCCTCATCACCCATATGCTCTACCTCCTCCTCAGAGAGCACCTCCTTTGGGTTGGGAGACACCCTTGTGGTTTCCCTTTGAATATTCTCTAGGGGAGAGTTCTCCCTTAGAGGGCTTAAAGGCTGAGAGGGTAATGGTACAAGAAGGGAAGGAGCCTTCTTTACCTGTTTTCTCTTGTAAGTTTGGGTGATAGGAGAGGTTGGTTTTTCAAGAAGGGACTGGGGAATTGATTTTGAGAGGGAAGGTTGGGCTTGGCTAGCAGTGGGTTGGTCTAATGGGGGCCTTGACCCTGCTGCCATACCTTCATTGGTTTGGGACACCACCATCATTGTAGAGAACAATGGGGTGTCAACTCCTTCAGAGTCCCCAGCAGATCTTCTCATATTTGAGAAAACCTTGCCTTTGGGGGGTTTAGGTACATATACCCCAACAGGTTGAGGTATATCCGTCAATTCATGAGTAATGACTTCTTGAACAAACCTGGGATACATAAAGAAGCTCTTTTTGTTTCCCATGTTTGAGACAAGATCACTGAAAATCATTTTAGAAAAATTATACTTTCTGGCAATGGCCAAGCACACCAAAGCATAAGCAATAGTGCTGCTGAACTCACTCCATCCAGTAGTCTTTTTGGAGATACAATGCATAAGAGTATGGACAAAGAAACGCCATTGGGGTGAAAATTTTGCTTTAGAGAATTTGAAAACTCCCAATGGGCCTCCATACCCCATTCTTGTAAGATTTGAAAACAGTTCATCATTTGGGATAGAGGTTATACCAGAGGCATCGTCTAGACGTAGACTGATGCGAATAACCTCTTTAGTAACCATGAGTGATTGATCACAGATTCTTGTCTTGATCATCTGCACACCATTCTCAACAACAATGGTTGCATTAGCCCAGAACTGCCTTTGATGCTCGATATAGATTGTAGGGGATACAATAAGAGCATGAGCAATGTGGCTTGACTTGAGGAAATCCACAATCTGATGAAATCCTGCAGCTTGCTTTGGTTTTTGTAGCATCGCAATCTCATTGTGCTCGTCAATGAAAGTCATTGATGCCATTGGTCTTAGTGAAAAGCTTGCCTGAAGACTTCGAACTTGAGAGAGAAAAGGTTTAGAGCACAAGAGAACAGTATGCAAAGAGTCGTTATGAACTTTTAGGCGGGCAAAGAGTATTTATAGTATTCGGAACATAAGCAGTATTAACCTAGAGCAGTATTAACTACTAGCAGTATTAACTAACTAGCAGTATTAACTACGAGCAGTATTAACCACTAGCAGTATTAACTGGAAGCAGTATTAACTACTAGCAGTATTAACCACTGAAAGCAGTATTAACCACTAGCAGTATTAACTGAAAGCAGTAGTAACTACTAGCAGTATTAACCACTGAAAGCAGTATTAACCACTAGCAGTATTAACTGAAAGCAGTAGTAACTACTAGCAGTATTAACCATTGAAAGCAGTATTAACCACTAGCAGTATTAACTGAAAGCAGTAGTAACTACTAGCAGTATTAACCACTGAAAGCAGTATTAACTGACTTACTCCTTTTAAGCCTGCTAAACACTGAGTACTGCTATGCATATCCTGAAAAAGAAGATTAGTAACACCAAGAATAATATACAGGTATAAAACCACTTTTTGAGAAGGGGATTATTCAGAGTTGATCATTCCCACACTTGTTATCAAGAAAGTGAATCTACCCACATCAAAAGCTTTAGTGAATAGATCAGCAAACTGATTATCAGTGTGAACTTTGACAACTTGAATAAGTTTCTTTTCATTACAATCTCTTATAAAGTGATACCTGATCTCAATGTGCTTTGTTTTTGAGTGCTTGACTGGATTATTCACAATGCTAATAGCACTGCTGTTGTCAATAAAGATTGGAGTGTGTAGAAAGGTTACCCCATAATCCAACATTTGATTCTGAATCCATAAGACTTGAGAACAGCAACTTGCAGCTGCTATGTACTCTGCCTCTGTTGTAGATGTGGATACTGTGGTTTGTTTCTTGCACTGCCATGAGACTAGTCTAGCACCCAAAAACTGACATCCTCCAGAAGTAGATTTTCTGTCCAAGTTTGCCCCACCTAGATCACTGTCTGAGTATGCTATTAGGTCAAAGGGTGAGTCATGAGGATACCAAAGTCCCAATCTGGGTTGCCCTTTGAGATATCTGAATATCCTCTTAACAGCTTGAAAGTGAGATTGCTTTGGCCTAACTTGGAATCTTGCACATACACAGACTGGAAACATTATATCTGGCCTTGATGCTGTGAGATACATGAGAGAGCCAATCATAGATCTGTAATGATGCACATCTATATCCTCCCCCTCAGGATCTGCAGATATTTGCTTGTGTGTTTCCATAGGTGTGCTTGCAGGTTTTGACTCTGAGAAACCAAACTTGGTTAGAATGTCCTACACATACTTGGATTGACAGATGAAGATTCCATCTGACTTTTGTTGAAGTTGGAGTCCAAGGAAGAAAGTAAGTTCCCCCATGGAACTCATTTTGAACCTTTGATGCATTAAATCCTCAAACTCCTTGCACAAGTTGTTTCTTGTAGATCCAAAGATAATGTCATCAACATAGATTTGTACCAGCAAGATATCCTTCTTCTTTCTCTTGATAAATAGAGTCTTATCAATGACTCCTCTTTCAAAGTCATTTTCTAAGAGATAGGATGACAGAGTGTCATACCATGCTCTTGGAGCTTGATGTAGTCCATAAAGTGCTTTCTTTAATTTGTATACCCTGTCTGGATAGCTTGGGTTTTCAAACCCTGGTGGTTGACAGACATATACTTCTTCTTCTATTGATCCATAGAGAAAAGCACTTTTTACATCCATTTGATAGACTTTGAAGTTCATGTAAGAAGCATAGGCTAGGAATAGTCTGATTGCTTCTATCCTAGCCACAGGTGCAAAAACTTCTTCATAATCTATACCCTCTTCTTGAGTATAGCCTTGAGCCACCAGCCTTGCTTTGTTCCTTATGACAATACCTCTTTCATCTCTCTTGTTTCTGAAAATCCACTTTGTGCCAATTGCTCTGTGACCTTTAGGAAGGTCTACTAGATCCCATACATCTTGTAGCTTGAACTGTAACAGTTCTTCTTGCATTGCTTCTATCCAGCTAGATTCTTTCATAGCATCATGTGCCTTTTTAGGCTCAAGCTGGGATAGAAAACAATAAAGGACTTTATGCTGTTGATCTTGCATTTCTTGAAGCCTGCTTTGATGTCTAGTCATCATAGGAGAAGAGATATCTCCTATTACCAGCTGTGGAGGATGATTCTTTTGAACTCTGGTGTTATGACTAGGTTCTTCATTCAGTCCAGCCTCTAGATTAGAGTCATGCAACTCAACTGAAGTGTTTTCAGAAGCCACTTCTGATTCTTTATTTTCTTGAGTCTCCTCATCTCTAGTTTCTTCTTCACTCTGATTTGGTCCAGTACATGATTCCTTTTCACAGTCTTCACCAGAATTCACTGTGGGTATGGGAAATATCACAGATTTAGATATACTTTCTGAGACTTGTGTGGTCCCTGATCCTCCACATCCTGTTCCTGTAGAATCATCACTACTGAAACCAAAAGAATTAGTTAGTGAATCAATGTCAAATAGCCACTGAGGTCCAGACCCAACAGGATTTGGTGTGTTCTCATTGCATTTGACATTGTCACTTTCGTCAATTATTCTAGAAGATGAGTTAAAAACTCTGTAGGCCTTACTCTGAGATGAATATCCAACAAGAAATCCATCATCTGCTTTGCTATCAAACTTACCTAAGTGAGATTTGGTATTTAGAATTGTACAAGAACACCCAAAAGGTTTGAAGAAACCAATGAAGGGTTTTCTTTGATTTAAAAGCTCATATGGGGTCTTGTTCTTTTGCTTGACCACTAGAACTCTGTTTTAGACATAACAAGCAGTATTAACTGCTTCAGCCCAGAAGGTAATTGGCAATTTTGAATCAGCCAACAGAGATCTAGCAGCCTCTATTAGTGTTCTATTTCTCCTTTCAGCAACACCATTTTGTTGAGGAGTCCTAGGAGCACTATATTGCCTCTCAATACCTTTTTCTTCACAAAAGGTGTTTAGATCATGATTTTTAAACTCAGTTCCATTATCTGATCTAATGACTTTTACTCTTTGATTAGTTTGGTTTTCAATTCTTAGAATAAAGGATTTGATAAGACCACTTGTTTCATCCTTAGTCCTTAGAAAATATACCCAAGTAAATCTGGAGTAATCATCAATAATAACCAAGCAGTAAGATTTCTTGCCTATACTCATAACATTTGTAGGACCAAACAGATCCATATGCAGTAACTGGAGACAAGAAGAAACAGAATTTAACTCTTTGGTCTTATGAGAAGTTTTGTGTTGTTTGCCTTTAAGACAAGCAACACAATGATCATCACATGAAAAGACTTTTGAAGGTAAACCTCTTACAAGGTTGTTTTTAACAAGATTGTTCATAGTCTTGAAATTCATGTGACACATCCTTCTGTGCCATATAGAGGATTCATCTACAGAAGCTTTTGAAACAAGACAATTCAGAGATGAATCACTATCAACATTGTTCATATCAAGACAGTAAACATTGTCCTTTCTTGGAGTTCTAAGTAGTATCATGCTTTCATCAACTACCTTGAACCCTGGAGCAAGAATCATACACTCAGTATTAGTAAATAATATACTATGTTGTTTGTCACAAACCTGTGATACACTTAACAGGTTGTACTTTAATTGATCAACATAGTAGACATCCTCAAATGTCATCTTACCTTTGGTGACATTACCTTTTCCACTTATCTTACCACCAGTAAGATTATCTCCAAATGCAACATGTCCTCCATTGATATGCTTGAAGTCTTGAAGGCATGACATGTTGCCTGTCATGTGCCTAGAGCAACCACTATCAACATGCCAAATGCTCTTTCCCTTGAGCTGTTGGTTGCCCTGCACATTAAATAAATCAATTAGTATGAATTAGGAACCCAAGCCAAAGTGGTCTTGGGTACCCCTTTCTCATCAAAATACTTGCATTCTTTCTTGACGAGATTTTTGAACTTTAACTCCTCATTCTTGGAGTACTTTGTTACAATAATAGGCTTGGAAATATTTTTGCTAGAATCAGTACTGGTTTTAGAAGTACTAACTGCCTTGGCAGCACTTACATGCTTAGCAGTACTAACCTTGTTAGCAGTAGTAACTGTGTTAGCAGCAGTAACTGTGTTGGCAGTATTAACCTTTGAAGAGGTATTAACAGTATTAGCAGCATTAATATTTTCAGCAGTACTAACACTGTTAGCAGTAGTAACTGTGTTAGCAGTACTAATATTGTTAGCAGTACTAACACTGTTAGTACTTCTAGGTACCCACATTTTGACACTTTCTTTTAAAATCTTTTTCTTTAAAGTGCCTTTACTTTCAATAGATTTCTTTATCACATGTTTCTTTCCAGCCTTCCTATAACCCACAAATTTTTGCACAAATCTTTGAAAGTTCATCTGTTGGTTAATAGGGTTAAAGTAACAATACTTAGCCAAATGATTCAACTTGTCACATATAAAACAAGGTTTTGGTCTATTGATTTTATTCAGATCAACTCCTTGTTTCTGAGCCCATTGATTATTCCAGTTTCTTTGATTTCCTCTTTTTAAACCAGAATTTAGGCTCTTGGCTTTATTGCAATCACACTGTTTACAAGATCCAGGATTCACAACTGTGGTTTGTTTGTAATGGACCTTGTTATCATTTCCTTTAGTCTTCTCTATCTCCTTGGACTTGACCCAGATTTTCCCACATCCTTCATTGGTGATAATATTGTTTTCTAATGGTATCTTTTTACTCACATTATTATCCCTGTTCTCACTGGCTCCTTTCTCAGTCAAATCCTTAACTACTACCTCATCCAAAGGATCTATCTTAAAAGCTTCTTCAGACAAGTCCTTTTTCTCCTTAGTTTCTAACAGGTCTGATGTAGGAGAAATATAGTTGTTATTGTAAGGAGGGGGTGTATTGTTGTATCCAATACCAGGCTTCATCTTATCATGTATCTGAGCTTTTAGAAGAGAGTCCATTGCTTTTGAAGCATAAGAAAACTTGTCTATGTCAAGCTTAACTTTTGACAGTTCCTCTTTCAGTCTATCATTCTCTTCTAAGGACTTAGACAGTTTGGTTTCTAACTCATTCTTTTCCCACTTCCAATAGTTTGTGTCATAAGAGTGTTGAAGTTCATTAGCTTGAAAGCCTTTGATTTGCTCTTCAAATCTCTCTACTATCAACACATAATCTTTTCTGTCCTTTTCTAATCTTTTGAGGTCATCACACATACTTTGATTGTGATCCCTGTATCTTTTAACAGTGTCAATGCAAGATTTAGTGCAAAGATTAGAACTTACCTCAGTGGGGAGATCAGACACTTCTGCCATAAGAGCTTGATTCTGAATGGCTTCCTCAGCTTGATCACTCCAGTCAAATCCCATTCCTTGTTGAGAAACAAGGGCTTGAGCAGGATTCTTGTTCAGATTGTATCCTCCATTCTGAGCTTGTTGATGGTTGTTGTTTGGAACAGCACTCCTGCATTCTCTAGCAAAGTGTCCTTTCTTGTGACACTTAAAACATTCCACCTTGGTTTTGTCAAAACCAGCTCCATCTTCTCTTCTTTGAGAGAAGTTATTTCTTCCAGTTCTTTTAATGAACTTTTTCACCCTCATGGATAACATGGCCATCTGCCATTTAATATCTATCTCCTCCAGATCATCAGGGTGAATTTGATCAAGATCATCATTAATCAGAGAATTGCTGCTATGACTGGACAAAAAGGCTTCAAAGATAGTTTCAGTGCCTTTTTCTGAACTTACTCCACTGGCAGTACTAACTGCTTCAGGGTTGGCAGTAGTATCAGTGGATGCTGAAAGAAGTTCAGCATTGTGAATATAACCAGAGGGCTTCTTCTTGGTTTCTACCTCAGTTTCAAAAACTCTTAGATCATTGTATAGATCATCAAGTTCTTTCTCTTCCAGATTGTCACTCTGTCTATATGAGACAGTGTACATAGTCCATTCATCCCCAAGAGATCTGAGGAACTTTCTGTTGATATCATCTTGTTCCATCTTCACCCCTACAGTAGCCAGTTCACCTATGAGTTTATTGAACCTATCAAAAGTTTGAGTCATAGACTCATTCTTTATGGAAGTGAAGTTCTCATACTGCTGCTTTAGAACATCTCTTTGATTTCTTTTGATGCTCTTAGTTCCAGCAAATCTTTTCTCTAGAGCATTCCAGAGAATCTGAGCATCAGTACAGTTGCAAAATTGATGCTGATATTCATTGGGAATGTCCAAGAGCAGAGTGCTCAAGGCCTTCATCTCTGTCTGTCTGATCTTCCTCTCACCATCTGTCTTTGGTGGAGGTCTTTTCCCATCTGGTCCTATCCTTCCAGCTTCAGAAGGACCATTCTCAATGATATCCCACATTGAGTAGTCAGTGAGAAGAATATATTGTCTGATTCTGATCTTCCACATGTCAAACTCACTTGGTTTGAGCATTGGAACCTTAGAAACCAAAGTACTGCTTGATTCTGTAAGATTTTCCATGATGAATAACTATTTCTGAGAGAGTTAGGCTCTGATACCACTTGTCAGGATCAAATTCTCAACAAGAATTAATTCTCAGAAACAATATCAAAGAAGTTTGCGGAATAACACTTTGATATTTAATCAAACAGAAAATCAAAACAGAATATAATCAACAAACTGTAAACTTGTATTGAATGCTTTGAAGTTACAAGATTACACACTCAACCTCAATATTGATGAACAGGCTCACCAATACGAATTCTACTTCTCTAGAATTAGGATCTATGCCTTGAGGTTGATTTTCTCTCTAATAGAATGAAGAAAACAAAAGTTAACTCTCTATTCTAAACTATACAATATATATACTGAATACAAAGATAATTACAATAAATAAAATATCTTCAGTATATCTTCCATGTATATCTCTAAGCTTCCATGTATATCCTTTCATACGAATCTTCATCATATAAGCAGTATTAATCTTCAGCAGCATTAAATTTCTTCTAGCAGCATTAACTACTAAGCAGCACTAACCACTAGCAGTACTAACTAGCTAAGCAGTACTAACTTTGTTCAAGCAGCACTAACTTTGACTAGCAGTATTAATTTTACTAGCAGTAGTAATACTCAGCAGTATTAACCTTGAAGTCTTCTAGCAGTAGTAACTTTGAACCAGCAGCATTAACCATACTTGATGAATTCTTCAGTTCCCAACAAACGGTGTAAATATATATATATATATATATATATGGACGCAACATATATATATATATATGAGTATTATTGCATATTAAATATATATACACATATATATAGATAGATATGGTCATGCGTATATATAATGTATTTACATATCGTGTGGTTTAATGAGCCGGTAAAGTAAGGGTGTAGGTGGTGTCCGGGTTTTAGACACCTAATTTATAAAGGAGATTGAGTAAAATATTACGGGATTATTTAAAGGATCGTGACTAACGAATAATTTATAAGAAAATGGTACTTAGAAATTATTATGATTTATGTAGGATTCGGGAGCTACTTTGTGAAGGGTGAACCTACAATAAATTGAGGTGAGTTTTCATGAGACTTTTCTAGGATGCATACATACGTAATTAAAAATTATGTTGACATGATAATTATTTGGTGTACGTATATGGTGTAAAAATAATACATTTTTATGTGCATGTTTACGGTGTATTATTACATGTATATAAATGTGTTATTTATTTGGAGTACGTATGTTATGCATGATAAATGGGTTATGTACATGGTTACGGGCGAAATGTTTCATGTACATTATGTTTATAAAGGAGATTGCATGCTATTGTTTCATCAGTTTATAAACATTCTTAGCATGTCATATTTATGGGTTGATTTCATGTGACACATTTTGGTGTCGATATTGGGTATGGGATCGGGCTCGATATGTCACGTTTAGGGGTGGCACGACCCCGTAATGGGCGCCGGACGGGTGTGAGCCGTGCGACCCAGGGAATGCCAGTGACAGAGCGGACCTACCCGGTGAGAGGGTTTTAGGAGATCTCATTGGTGTCAAAATGTTTTCTGAAAACAATATGCATACTATTTAATTGGGGTTTAATATTTTTATACTTGATGGAGTGTGTATTTATGTGCACGTAAACCATGAACTCACTTAGCTTTTTAGCTAACTACTAGTATGCATCTCAGGAGCCGGTGGTTCAGGTGTGGACAAAGGAAAGGACAAAGCGTAATTAGATTACTCTTGTTATGTTATTTAATGCTCTGTTAGTTATCAACTTATTTATTATGTATTTGGAGCGTTATGTAATATAGTCCGGTATGGGACAGACTAACGTTGGAGACTTGTATTACTTTAAGTTAAGACTTCCGCTGTGATGGTGATTTGCTTATATCTTGATGTCACATTCAACGACATAAGGTAATTTTTGGGCTGAAATATGTGACATTACCCAAGGGTAAAATGGGGGTGTTACAGGTTGGTATTAGAGCCATAGCTTAAGAGAATTAGGTTAAGTACTTAGCCTAAGCTTAAACTGGACTTTGTTTTGGAGAGGAGGGGATAGAGATTTCGTTAGGCAAGAGTAGGTGTATGTGATCGTTTATGTCCTAGCATTATCTTGCTTTATATTAAGTTTGATCCCACTATGATACCTGACCCAGTGTCCTTCTATGGTTTTGTAGGAGCATGCCTAGAGGCGGTAGGGTTGCAGCTCGAGCTCGAGAAGGTCGCACGAGAGGTGGCGCAGCAGCGATAAGGCTAGGTGTGAGGGGTGGATCCGGTGACCACCATCGCAGTAGCTCTAGTAGGAGCGGTCCTAGAAGGAGTGGCCCCAGTAGGAGTCGACGCAGTATGAGTCGTGAGAGCAGCCCTAGCACGAGGGACATTCAGGTCTTGTCGGATCCGGAGGAGGAGCGGTCAGTCACGCCATCTGAGAACTCATACGAGGAGTATAGCCCCAGTACACCCACCCGGGAGGACTATCAGAAGGAGGCACTCAGACTACATGGTGAGATTTCCATGCTCAGGGATGATCTATCCCGATCCCAGGAGGAGACCTCCGGAGTGAGAGACATGATGCACCACCTGCAAAGGGTGCTCGCAGACCGACAGGCGAGGGTAGACGCACTGACTGATGAGAATGACGCGATTCGAGAGATGAACAACGTACTTAGTTACAGATTGTCAAGTTGAAGTGGGAGTTGAGGCTAGCGAGTAGATCTTGGAGGACTCGCATAAGATACTGTACTCGATACTACCGTGTTGCAGCATCGGGATATTTTGGCACGATTCGAGATTACTTCTCTCGTTGGAGGCGCTTGTTCCGCCGAGGCCCGAGCCTGAGGTTTCTGAAAGTCCAAGATCTCTAAATCTTTAGAGAGAGAAAGTAGAGAGATAAAGTAGGAGCTCCAAATGTAATCAAGTGTATTCAATTAGAGTGCCAAAGTTACAAGAACAAAGGACTAAGGGGACTTAAATACCCTAGCCTTAACAAAACAGATTACATCAATAAGAACAGTCTAGGCTAGAAAATAAATACAATGATTACTATAAAAACAGATCTAACAATCTCCCCCTTAGTAATCATTAGCGTCATGGTCTTCAAAAACAATCTTCAAAAACAGCATAGACCAACCAGGCGACTTTGGAGAATCACTGACGCTCTTCTCGTTGACGAAGTCTATTCATCCCGATTAACACTTCCAAACGTCGCAGAGTGGAACGGAAATTCAATCTCTCTTGAATTGAATTTAAAGTCTTCTGGAGAAGTCGGATTTCATCATTATCAACCAGAAATGCATTTTCTCTTGTTTTCAAAAATCTTCTTTTAGCCTCCTTCAGATGTTGCTCCAACTGAAGCTTAATCACCTTTAAAGTTCCATCAGAGTAATGAGCAATTTCTTCAAATCTGAGAAAGCATTTTTCATTTGAGCCATTCTTGTACACAACTCCATATGGATCTTCAACTATGGTGAGAAGTGGATAAGACTCTAAGTTTGGTAAGCTTCGGTTAGGCCTCAGAAGATTTACAACTGGTTGGAAGCTTTCAACGGCCATCTGGAAATCAAAAACTCTGAAGAATCGAATTTTCCGTCGAATTAATCTTTTGATGACGAACAAAGCTTGTGAAACATCCTGTGATCTATGATAGAGATTCCTGAAATGGTCATATAAGAACTCCATGTCATCTATAGAAAGGTTAGCGAAGTCTGCCTCTGAGAATTTATACCGCTTGCAGTCTCTTCTTTCAACTTCAAAATCAGGATACCAGATATTCACAAACTTGTTGATTGTGACACTGATGACTCGAACAATTAAGTTTTGAGAAGAAACGGTATTATTCCTTTTGCGCTGACACTTAATGAACATTAAGTATTCAAATTGATAATCATCTGACTCTTTATCTACTCCAAGAATTGCATAGATGTTAATTGGACTTCTTCTAGAAACAAAGATGTTACTCTGAGTGTCTTCTAGAAAAGTCGATCTTAGTCTTGAAGCCATGTATCTCTATTGCAAATTCCTCTGTCTCTGTTGTCTAGATAAAGTTGGTCCTTCTTCTAGAATAGATGGTGGAATCACAGGATCAGAAGGTGGAACATAAGCTTGTGGTCTTGACGACTGACCAAATTCAAATGAACTTGAAGGAATAGTGGTAGTCGGAGCTGAACTAGTAGCAGGAGTAGATGTGACTTTAGCAGTTTCAGGAATCTCATCATGAGCAGGAAGATCACTGTATAACATTTCTGCCTCTTCTTCATCTTTTACATCCATGAACACTGAATCATCTTCTGTATCAGAAATGATAATGATATCATCACAATCTTCTATCCTCACTTTACAGACTTTTTCATACTTAGAAGCATCATCATCATCTGAATTAATTTCAATAATGTTAGAAAAGAAAGACTTCATATCAGATACAATTTCAGCATTAGCAACAACAACTAGATTAGAAACTAAGTCTGGATCTTCATAGACCACAATCTGCCAATTTTTCTCTTTGTTCTGCTAAGAAATTTTGATAAAATCAGACATAGAAGAAGAATCAACCCTATCAATCAACAAATTCACCAAGTCATTAACATTGCAACATTCAACATTTTCAGCATTCTGTTCAGATCCACCAACCGCTTCTTCTTGAGTTTGATTAGCTATCCCTGAAGAAGTTCCTTCCATTCTTGGTCTCTTAGCCATCTCCCCCTCATGGCCTTGATGATCGGGATCATCTTGGTCATGTTGGCGCTTAAGAGACGGACCAGCCTCTGTTCTGCAGCTTTGTTGAAGATTATCAAACCGGTTAGCAAGATCAGAAAAAGATTGAGTCATGAAAGACCTTAAATCTGCAAAACTAGTTCGAACTCTTGATCTGAAAGAATGGAATTCATTAGATAACACTGTAATCCTGTCAGAATCAGATGAAGGCGCTTGAGGCGGTGAAGGTTGGAAATTTCTCAGAAGAGAAATCAGATCCTGATCTTGATGTTCTGGCGGAGACATGGAAAGAAGACGTGCATACAAGAAATCAGTCAATTCGGAAATAGGCATATCATGCAAAGAAGACCTGAAAGCTGTAGCAGAAGGAATTGATGTGAAAAGTCCAGCAGACATAGTGAATACAGGAGGAACCGGTAGAGAAACTATTGGAGAAGCTGTAGAAACTGGTATAGAAGAAGAATCTCTGATAATAACACAAGTAGGTTTTCTGAAGGGAATCTCTGGAGGAATGACAGACGTATCAATCTCAGGCATCTTGCCTTTGAAGAAAGTCTTCAACTTCAGAATTTGAGCTTCCTTTTCTGCATCCATTCTCTCTGATAACTGATGAATGACATCGTTCAAAGTAGAGAATTTGTCAGTAGAAGCCCGAGCTTGATCAGAAGTAAGCTCTACAGCTGGAACTGTTGTAGACTGAATAGCCGCAAGCAAAGTTGCTGGAGCTTGACTTTGTACCGGAGCTGAGGCTTGATCAAATGTTGTATCCAATTCATCTACTTGAAGACGTGCAACAGAAGGATTAACAGGAACATAATCATCTTCAGAAACAACTTCTGTTGAAACAACCACTTCCGGTGTCCTGATCTTTCTTTCATAAATCCGAATACTCGGTTGATCAGCATCATCACCATCATCACCAGAATCATCATTACCATAAGTAGCATTAGCAAAATCTGCAGAAATAAGAGCACTATATTCAGTAGCAATATGATTAGCAGCATCAGAAGAATCATGTATCGGGGAGTCAGTAGCAATTTGAGCAATTACATGTTCAATTTGTTGAGAAGCGACATCTGCTTGAACTTCTTGATGTTCAATATTTACCTCAACTTCTTGTTCAACAGCTTTGTTGACCTCTTGTTCAGAAACAGATACTTGAACTTCAACTTCTTGATTATCAGGAATAGATGCAGCCCTTTCATCATGAGATGGTTCATTATGATCAGCTTCCAGAAGTATTTCATTATCCATGAAATATTCGATAATACTTTCATCTGAAGGATCTGCATAATTCATAATAAGATCCGAAGGAATAGGCATCGAATAGTCAAAATTCCGCTTCACCTTTTGGATGTAAGTCATTTCTGTATCAGGAACATGTGGCCAAGATAATCTTCGAGGAATATCCGGATTGCTTATGAGTATGCTTCTGATGATAAGCTTCAAGAATCGAATGAATGGAATAAACTTGCGTTTCTTGTTGGTAAGCTTGTCATGCACCACCTCCGAGAGTTCGGTCCAGAAAATGAATGTGTAGTCGACATGCAAGTCATAGACGACTGCATGGAACAAACGGAGATACAGTAGACTTGTACTATCCGTGCCAGAATGTTTTGACGTAAGGCACCTGATGATGACAGAGAAGAGAGCATACCAAACTGGAGGTAATTTAGACTTATAAAAATCACGCACTTTGTTCAATGTCCCAACATATCCAAGATTCCTTATCCTTCAAAAACTTCCTCTTCAGATGGAAAGTTGTCATATGTAGTTCGGCCGGGTCTGGAGTTGGGCTCTGGAAGCTCCAGTATTAGTCTGAGACGCTTGTATGAAAGAAAAGAATCATACTGATCTATTTGAAGATCAAAGCAGTACGGACGAGCCAGTTCATTCTTTGTAATTATATGCCAGGCTTGCTGAATGTATACTTCTGGAACTTCAGCACATGACGAAAGAGCCTGAGCAAGTGGATGTCCTCGTAGAATTGCACAAATCACCGAATGTATTTTGATTCTGTCGAAGTCCATAAAATAATTGTTGGGCTTGTAAGGCAAAATATACATCAAAGAAGGGAAGACATCGTTCGGCATTCGGCGAGATGCAGAAATATTAGCCCCGACTGAAGGAACAGAAGTCATCGGCATCTCAAGCGATGCTTGATCAGAAGGATCCTCGAGAAGTACATTCTCGTCTTGAATCATTGGATCTGTATTGGGTTTAGAAGACATTTTACACCTAAAAGACAAAACAAAGAAGAATTAGACAAAACAGGAGAAACACAGAATTCCCAAGGCAGGTTTGCGCACCAAGTTAGATGCGCAAACCAAGTTTTGCGTATTTAACATGATACGCAAAGATAGATTTGCGTATCAGGCATGATACGCAATCTGAGGTTTGCGTATCTAACTAGGTCCGAAAACAAGACTTGGAAATTAAAACACAACAAAAACACTAAGAATGGTTTGCGTATCAAGAAAGATATGCAAAGAGAAGTTTGCGCATTGAACGTGATACGCAAAGGACAGTTTGCGCATCATGCATGATACGCAAACTGAAGTTTGCAAATGTAGTTCAGTTCGCAAACTAAGGTTTGTGTGTTGAACAAGATATGAAAACTAAACTTGAAAAATTTTCCAACAAAAACAAGGTTTGCGGATCACTAAGGTTACGCAAAGTACACTTTGCGTATCCAACAGGTTACGCAAAGTGAACTTTGCGTATCCTACGCGTTACGCAAATTAACAATCAAAACACAGAAATAAAGCAAGGTTTGCGTGTCACTAAGGTTACGCAAAGCACACTTTGCGTATCCAAAGTGTTACGCAAACTCAACTTGAACAAACACACAAAAAATACTGAGGTTTGCGTATCAAGTTAGATACGCAAAGTATGCTTTGCGTATCCAACGGGATACGCAAACTGGACTTCGCGTATCCTATTGGATGCGCAAAGTAGAGTTTGCGTACACTGACTTGATACGAAAACCTAGATTTTCGGGACTTCGAACCGAAAAGCACAAAAACTCAAAAATAAACCTAATAAACAACAAAATAGAGGGTAAGAAACATACCTGAGGTTCGAAATACAAGACTAATCAAAACCTAATACTCGATTTTGAGCAAATAAACTCGAATCTGAGAATTTTAGAAAAGATGAACAGTGAAAAACGCGAAACACAGTAAGGAATCGAATACTAAACAATACTAAAATTACTACAAATCAACAATACAAGAAAATAGAAAACATACCTGATTCGAAGAACAACAAACTGAAATCAAACACAATGAACTGAAGAATCGGCGCACAGAGAGAAAGAGGAAGATGAACAGTGTAGAGAGGTCAACAAGCGGGAAAAGAAAAAAATGAAAATAGAAAATGCTATTTAAACCAAGAAAACTAAAAGTAAACTAAAATTAAAAACATAAAAAAATACCAAATAAAAAAAATAATATATGAATACAGTTTACTCCCCCTACACAAATGCACAAAAATTCATCTGTTAGTATAGCAAATGTGTAGAAATATCTGAAATTCTTACCTGTTGAACTTCTGATCAGCACAAATATTTTTACTTACTCCCCCTCAAACAAAGAACTGGTTCATAAAAAAACTTTTCAGATTGGCTCTCCCCCTCGAAAAATGCACAGACCATTTAACAAAAATATGGATACACAACCATATAAACATCAGTGTAAAAAGAAAAATAATACTGAATATAAATTTTGAAACAACTGAACATGTAAAATTTTAAACACTAAACAAATTAAAGTCTACTTAGTAAAATTTCACAGATTTATCAATCATTTGAAAGCAAGCATATGTTGTTGGATGCAAGACCAAGTATAATTGCATATCAAGTTAAGACATGTTCAGTTTCAAAAACTTCCATCTGTCTATTCAGTGTGCTCGCATGTGAACTTCAATTAGCTTCAAGAAAAATGCAGTTCTAAAATTATTATAGAAAACTTTGCATGTACTAACACTAAGCCATCAAAAATAAAGATTTTCACAAATTTACAGGTTTATCACAACTCAAACATATCACCAAGTATCATGAGATGTGTGCACATTGGCATCTTTTTAGCAGTGTGCACATTGGCATCTTCACATGAGTGTGCTCTTTGGCATCTTTTAAGCGTTGTGCACTTTGGCATCTTTTAATCAGAGAGTTCATTAAGTAAAGAACATGCCGTAAACGTAACTTTCTATCTGACCCTATTGCAGGATTTGGGTCAGCCACTGCCAGACCAGTTGGCCTTAGGGGACTAGGTGTCAAGCACCCCTTGTAACTTACTTTCCCGGATCAGAAAGGCTACATCGACACATCGTAAACCCATTCATACCAGTAGAACATGACTTTCGATCTAGTTCTATAGAAGGATTTGGGTTCGATCACTCCCAGATCAATTGACCTTAGGGGACTAGATGACAAGCATCCCACGAAACTTACTTTCCCAAACCAGAAAGGTCACAGGTACAAACTTTTAAACTTAGAGATTTCTGTATTTTAAGAATTTATTATTCATCTCAATCACTTAGATCAATGTCTAAATGCTTATCCCATATTTTCATTCCGATCTATAATTCTGATCATTTAGGTAGTCTAAGCAAAGTAAACTATAAATATTCTGACTCACATATCTTTAAAGCAGTATCAAAAGCTACAAACATGTTGCTAACTTTTCGACTTTTGTAAGACTTGAAAGTTGAACATATAAAACTTTAATATAAACAAAGAACTTGTAAAAGATCCTAGACATACATTTTATTCAAAAGAAAGAAAATCTGTAAAATTTTATTTTATAGAATAAAATTTGTAAAGATTTAAACTTTTAAATTCAACATGCCTAATTTTGAAAGCAAAAAATTGAAACGTTTTTCATCTAAGGCTTTTGTAAAGATATCAGCAAGTTGATATTCAGTTGGTACAAAATATAATTCAATAGTACCTTCTTCCACATGATGCTTTATGAAATGGTACCGCATATCTATGTGCTTGGTCTTGGTGTGTTGGACCGGATTGACTGATATGGCAATTGCGGACTTGCTGTCACAATATATTGGCACTGTCTTGTATAGAATCCCGTAATCCTGTAGTTGTGTCTTCATCCATAGGACTTGAGCGCAACAACTAGCTGCGGTGACATATTCTGCCTCTGCAGTCGAGATAGAAACACAGTTCTGCTTCTTCGACGCCCAGCTTATCAGTCTGTCACCCAAAAACTGAAGATGACCTGAAGTACTCTTCCGGTCCAACTGATTACCGCCAAAATCTGCATCAGAATAAGCAATCAATTTATAGTCAGAACTTTTAGGATACCATAAACCTAAGTAAGGAGTTCCCTTGATGTGTCTAAATATGCGCTTGACTGCTAGCAGATGAGATTCTTTAGGCTTGGCTTGGAATCTGGCACATAGGCACGTAGAGAACATTATATCCGGGTGACTTGCTGTGAGATACATCAGTGATCCGATCATTCCTCGATATGTCTTTTGATCCACAACTTTTCCATCAGGATCAAGTCCGATTTTGGCACCATGAGCCATCGGCGTACCGATTGAAGTAGATTTGTCCATCTTGAATTTCTTCAAGATGTCAAATACATACTTTGACTGGTTGATGAAGATTCCATCTGGAAGTTGCTTCACTTGTAAGCCGAGGAAGAAATTGATTTCTCCCATCATGCTCATTTGAAACCTAGAAGTCATTAGATCAGAAAACCAAGTACATAAAGATTTGTTAGTCGCACCGAAAATAATATCATCTACATATATTTGTACTAAGCAAATATCCAAGTTTGATCTATAAATGAAAAGAGTGGTATTTATGGATCCTTTGGTGAAGCCGAATTTGACTAAGAAAGCTGACAACTCGTCATACCACGCCCGTGGAGCTTGTTTCAGACCATACAAAGCTTTATCGAGAAAATATACATAATTAGGACGATCTTTGTCAACAAATCCATCTGGCTGAGATACATAGACTTCTTCTTTCAATTTGCCATTGAGAAATGCTGTCTTGACATCCATTTGATATACGGTGAAGTTGCGATAAGCAGTGAAGGCAAGAAACATCCGAATAGCTTCCAATCTGGCGACGGGTGCAAATGTTTCATCATAGTCAATACCTTCTTCTTGTCGATATCCTTTGGCTACCAGTCTTGCTTTGTTGCGAATAACAATACCATCTTTGTCTTTCTTATTCTTGAATATCCACTTGGTACCAATTATGCTCTTTCCTTTCGGCCTTGGTACAAGTCTCTAAACTTTGAGTGCGTCAAATTGATTGAGCTCCTCTTGCATTGCTATAATCCAGTCCGGGTCTTCCAACGCTTCAGAAACTTTTGTTGGTTCAATCTTGCTTAAGAAGAAAGTGAAGAGACATTCGTTAGAGGTAGCCGTCCTGGAACGTGTAGACACACTAGCTTGAGGATCTCCAATAATTTGATGAATTGGATGAGATCTTGTCCATTTTGTGATATGATGGAGAGGATCAATGATGTCTTGAACCACTTCTAATTGTTGAGAGGTAGGTTCAGAAGATTCTATGTCTGTTGAAGATATAGACACAGTTTCAACTGGAGGAGGAGGTAACTCAACAACATCTGGATCAGATTCTGGAAGAGTTTGTTGAATAACATCATTCTGTTCTTCTTCCTGAACTGATTCCTCTTGAACAGATTGTTCATGTACAGATTCTTCTTGAACAAGTTCTTCATGAATAGGCTCAGATTCTGATTGTGTCTGATCAGCAGGAGGAACTGGAACAGCATCAGGTTCAGAGATAGATGCAGCGGAATTGGAAGTAGATATGTTCTCAGTTTCCTGATTCAAAATATGTGAGACATTTTCAGAGTTAGATCTAGGCACATCATCATAGAAATTTTCAAATAGAAAATCTAAATCAGAAAGATTAAGAATAGAAGAAGAAGAATCCTGATTTGACTGTTGAAGTGCAGGTTCTGAACTGAGTTGTTCAGAAGCTGAATTCCCAGTAAGTACGGGTTATGTGCCTGATTGACCAGAAACCAAATTAGCAGCTTCGTCAAATTTGACATTTACGCTCTCTATCACTTTTCTTGCGGAGATCAAAAAGATTCTCTAAGCAGCAGAGTTAGAAGAATACCCCAGAAAGATACCCTCATCTGCCTTCGGACTGAACTTGTTCTTGTCAGGATCGAATTCTCAACAAGAATTAATTCTCAGAAACAATATCAAAGAAGTTTGTGGAATAACACTTTGATATTCAATGAAACAGTAAATCAACACAGAAAATATGAATAACAAACTGTAAGCTTTTATTGAATGCTTTGAAGTTACAAGATTACTCACTCAACCTCAATATTGATGAACAGGCTCACCAATACGAATTCTACTTCTCTAGAATTAGGATCTATGCCTTGAGGTTGATTTTCTCTAAAAGAATGAAAAACAAAAGTTATCTAACTATTCTAAACAATACAATATATATACTGAATACAAAGATAATTACAATAAATAAAATATCTTCAGTATATCTTCTATGTATATCTCTAAGCTTCCATGTATATCCTTTCATACGAATCTTCATCATATAAGCAGTATTAATCTTCAGCAGCATTAACTTCCTTCTAGCAGCATTAACTACTAAGCAGTACTAACCACTAGCAGTACTAACTAGCTAAGCAGTACTAACTTTGTTCAAGCAGCACTAACTTTGACTAGCAGTATTAACTGGAAGCAGTAGTAACACTTAGCAGTATTAACCTTTAAGTCTTCTAGCTGTATTAACTCTGAACCAGCAGCATTAACCATACTTGAGTTTTTCTTCAGTTCCCAACAATCTCCCCCTAACTTGACTTTTAGGAAAATAAGTCAAGTTCTTCAGATCTTCTTCAAGATGCTCCCAAAACTCCATCATGACCTAAATTCCAGTATTTGCATCCAATCCCAAACTTTGATTAATTGTTCTTTGGATCAAATATTTAGCCATTTCTGAATTTTCACCACATCCAAGCTTCTTCTTCAACATTAAATGAAGTTTCAATCTGCTATGGTTGTATACTTTATCCACTAGGAAGTATTCAATGTGATTTCTATCCAAAGTCACAGAATATACGCCACTAGTTTCATACAAAGTCCAATTGGTAACTGCTTGAAAAACACTCCTTATGATCTCCTCCACTTCATCAGGTTTGAACATCATACACAGATACTCCATCACCAGTTTTGTAATTGAAATCCCTGGAGCTTTCAACTGATCTGCATATAACTTCATCCCTATATCAAACATTTCTTCAATATCAGACCTTGAGCATGTTCTGACAATTTTAGCCCAAGTACTGTAGACTTCATACTTTTCATCTTTTCTCTTCAGTCTGATATACTCCTTGCCATCTACTTCCAAAACATCCCAGTGAATGACTTCAGGAGGTTTAACTCCTACAGGTTCTGCTGCAATTGGTTTAGGCACTTTGTCCATCACAACCATGTACATCTTGACATCCTCAGTACTTGCAGGTTCTTTCATTGTAGATGACTCAGGTGCCTCTTCTTCTTCAGCAACCTTTTCAGCCTCTTCTTCCACTAATCTAGGCTTCTTTGTAGGCTTTCTCCTGGCAATCATCTTTGTTCTTTTTAAAGTCCTTAGACTTTCACCAATTGTTGTTTCCTTCTCTGGAGTTTCTTGATCATCAGGGAATGGTTTTTGTAAGAAATCATTGCTTTCTTTCATTCTTTTCTCCATTTCAACCCTTGCAAGATCATCCCCTTGAAGCTTTATCATCTCAGCATCATACATCTTCTTGAGCTTCTCAAAAGACATCTTTGAAAACATCTCTACCTTGACACCTACTGCACCCTTGAGGAAAGTAATCATTTTCATTCTCTCTTGAGCACCCAGGTATGTTTTTGAAGGTTGTCTTTTCCTTGCAGCCATTTTGATCTTAGCAGGCTTCCTCAAAGATGTGGCTTTCTGCTTGGCTTGTTCTGTTGCTAAGCTTTGTTGATAGGCTTTGTTTAACTCTGCAGCCATTGCTTTAGCTATCTCTCTATCCTTTTCCACTTGCATGGTTTCTGCTTCTTCAAGTTCAGCCTGTATCTTCCTAGCTAGAGCTTCATCTGATTCAATCAGCTTCTGCTTTTTCATTGGTTTATCAGATTCAACTAGCTTTGCCTTACCTTTCTCTTTACCCATCACCTTCTCAATGCTAGAGTTCTTTGCTGCATCACCTCTTTCTTTTATGACAACTCCTTTGGCCTTTGAGGTGACCTTGGGAGTATCATGTTTGGCTTTGATGAGTGTTTCTGCAACCTCAAGCTCTGTAAGGACCTCTTTTACTGTTTCTGTTGCTTCTTTCAGCTCAGCAGTATTAACCATTTCTGCTGCTTTACTTGAACTGGCAGTATTAATGGTTTCTGCTGCTGGCTCTGTTTCTGCTGCTTGCTCATTCTCCCCCTCAACATCATGTTTTTCCTCTTGCTCCCCCTTAGCTTTGGCATCAGCTTCTGACTCCCCCTTTTTGGGAGCATCAGTCACTGGTTTCCTCCTTCTGAGCACAAATTGTTTCTTCTTCCTTTGCAGAATCAGTTTCCTTACCATTTGCTTCAACTTGATGATTTGTTCTTGTTGTGACAGAACTATGAGTTTAAGCTCTTCTATATCTTTGCCCTGTTTGAGTACATCCATGTTGATGTTGCCCATGGTTTCCATCAATTCATAATAGTTATATCTGTCCTCACCTTCTCCAGAAGTGTTACCCTCTTTTGAAGGATCATTGGATCTTTTTGTAGTGGAAGTCTTCTGCCTAGCAGAAGCACTATCCACCCCCTTGGGTTCTTGGCACCTGGGACCTTTGGATGATTGCTCACCCAAAGTTGCCATGGGGAAGGTCTTAGAGATGTTACCACTGTCCTTCTCTGTGCTAGCAGAAGTAGTGGCAGCCTTCTCACCCATATGCTCTTCCATCTCCTTAGAGAGCACCTCCTGAGGGTTGGGAGACACCCTATTGGATTCCCTTTGGATATTCTCTATTGGAGAATGCTCCAATAGAGGGCTTAAAGGCTTAGTGGGGGATGGTACAAGAAGGGAAGGAGCCTTCTTTACCTGTTTTCTCTTGTAAGTTTGGGTGATGGGAGAGGTTGGTTTTTCAAGAAGGGACTGGGGAATTGATTTTGAGAGGGAAGGTTGGACTTGGCTAGCAGTGGGTTGGTCTAATGGGGGCCTTGACCCTGCTGCCATACCTTCATTGGTTTGGGACACCACCATCATTGTAGAGAACAATGGGGTGTCAACTCCTTCAGAGTCCCCAACAGATCTTCTCATATTTGAGAAAACCTTTCCTTTGGGGGGTTTAGGTACATATACCCCAACAGGTTGAGGTATATCCGTTAATTCATGAGTAATAACTTCTTGTACAAACCTGGGATACATAAAAAAGCTCTTTTTGTTTCCCATGTTTGAGACAAGATCATTGAAAATCATTTTAGAAAAATTATACTTTCTGGCAGTGGCCAAGCACACCAAAGCATAAGCAATAGTGCTGCTGAACTCACTCCATCCAGTAGTCTTTTTGGATATACAATGCATAAGAGTATGGACAAAGAAACGCCATTGGGGTGAGAATTTTGCTTTAGAAAATTTGAAAACACCCAATGGGCCTCCATACCCCATTCTTGTAAGATTTGAAAACAGTTCATCATTTGGGATAGAAGTTATACCAGAGGCATCGTCTAGACGTAGACTGATGCGAATAACCTCTTCAGTAACTGTAAGTGATTGATCACAGATTCTTGTCTTGATCATTTGCACACCATTTTCCACAACAATTGTTGCATTAGCCCAGAACTGCCTTTGATGCTCAATGTAGATTGTAGGTGATACAATAAGAGCATGAGCAATGTGGCTTGTCTTGAGGAAATCCACAATCTGATGAAATCCTGAAGCTTGCTTTGGCTTTTGTAGCATCGCAATCTCGTTGTGCTCGTCGATGAAAGTCATGGATGCCATTGATCTTAGTAAAAAGCTTGCCTGAAAACTTCGAACTTGAGAGATAAAAGGTTTTGAGCGCAAGAGAACAGTATTCAAAGAGTCGTTATGAACTTTTAGGCGGGCAAAGAGTATTTATAGTATTCGGAATATAAGCAGTATTAACCTAGAGCAGTATTAACTACTAGCAGTAGTAACTGCTAGAAGTATTAACTAACTAGCAGTATTAACTGAAAGCAGTATTAACCACTAGCAGTATTAACTGAAAGCAGTATTAACCACTAGCAGTATTAACTGAAAGCAGTATTAACCACTAGCAGTATTAACTGAAAGCAGTATTAACCACTAGCAGTATTAACTGAAAGCAGTATTAACCTCTAGCAGTATTAACCGAAAGCAGTATTAACCACTAGCAGTATTAACTGAAAGCAGTATTAACCACTAGCAGTATTAACTGAAAGCAGTATTAACCACTAGCAGTATTAACTGAAAGCAGTATTAACCACTGGCAGTATTAACTATACTTACTCCTTTTAAACTTGCTAAACACTGAGTACTGCTATGCATATCCTGAAAAAGAAGATTAGTAACACCAAGAATAAAAATATACAGGTATAAAACCACTTTTTGAGAAGAAGATTATTCAGAGTTTATCATTCCCACACTTGTTACCAAGAAAGTGAATCTACCC
This sequence comes from Arctium minus, assembly GCA_954870635.1. Taxonomy (NCBI): domain Eukaryota; kingdom Viridiplantae; phylum Streptophyta; class Magnoliopsida; order Asterales; family Asteraceae; genus Arctium; species Arctium minus. The sequence continues at coordinate 109,389,974 of OX941081.1, forward strand.
ACATCAAAAGCTTTAGTGAATAGATCAGCAAACTGATTATCAGTGTGAACTTTGACAACTTGAAAGTTTCTTTTCATTACAATCTCTTATAAAGTGATACCTGATTTCAATGTGCTTTGTCTTTGAGTGCTTGACTGGATTATTTACAATGCTAATAGCACTGCTGTTGTCAATAAAGATTGGAGTGTGTAGAAAGGTTACCCCATAATCCAACATTTGATTCTGAATCCATAAGACTTGAGAACAGCAACTTGCAGCTGCTATGTACTCTGCCTCTGTTGTAGATGTGGATACTGTGGTTTGTTTCTTGCACTGCCATGAGACTAGTCTAGCACCCAAAAACTGACATCCTCCAGAAGTAGATTTTCTGTCCAAGTTTGCCCCACCTAGATCACTGTCTGAGTATGCTATTAGGTCAAAAGGTGAGTTATGAGGATACCAAAGTCCCAATCTGGGTTGCCCTTTGAGATATCTGAATATCCTCTTAACAGCTTGAAAGTGAGATTGCTTTGGCCTAACTTGAAATCTTGCACATACACAGACTGGAAACATTATATCTGGCCTTGATGCTGTGAGATACATGAGAGAGCCAATCATGGATCTATAATAATGCACATCCATATCCTCCCCCTCAAGATCTGCTGTGATCTGCTTGTGTGTTTCCATAGGTGTGCTGGCAGGTTTTGATTCTGAGAAACCAAACTTGGTTAGAATATCCTGCACATACTTGGATTGACATATGAAAATGCCATCTGACTTCTGTTGAACTTGGAGTCCAAGGAAGAAAGTAAGTTCCCCCATGGAACTCATTTTGAACCTTTGATGCATTAAATCCTCAAACTCCTTGCACATGTTGTTTCTTGTAGATCCAAAGATAATGTCATCAACATAGATTTGGACCAGCAAGATATCCTTCTTCTTTCTTTTGATAAATAGAGTCTTATCAATGACTCCTCTTTCAAAGTCATTTTTCAAGAGATAGGATGACAAAGTGTCATACCATGCTCTTGGAGCTTTATGTAGTCCATAAAGTGCTTTCTTTAATTTGTATACCCTGTCTGGATAGCTTGGGTTTTCAAACCCTGGTGGTTGACAGACATATACTTCTTCTTCAATTGATCCATAGAGAAAAGCACTTTTTACATCCATTTGATAGACTTTGAAGTTCATGTAAGAAGCATAGGCTAGGAATAGTCTGATTGCTTCTATCCTAGCCACAGGTGCAAAAACTTCTTCATAATCTATACCCTCTTCTTGAGTATAGCCTTGAGCCACCAGCCTTGCTTTGTTCCTTATGACAATACCTCTTTCATCTCTCTTGTTTCTGAAAATCCACTTTGTGCCAATTGCTCTGTGACCTTTAGGAAGGTCTACTAGATCCCATACATCTTGTAGCTTGAACTGTAACAGTTCTTCTTGCATTGCTTCTATCCAGCTAGATTCTTTCATAGCATCATGTGCCTTTTTAGGCTCAAGCTGGGATAGAAAACAAGAAAGGACTGTATGCTGTTGATCTTGCATTTCTTGAAGCCTGCTTTGATGTCTAGTCATCATAGGAGAAGAGATATCTCCTATTACCAGCTATGGAGGATGATTCTTTTGAACTCTGGTGTTATGACTAGGTTCTTCATTCAGTCCAGCCTCTAGATTAGAGTCATGCAACTCAACTGAAGTGTTTTCAGAAGCCACTTCTGATTCTTTATTTTCTTGAGTCTCCTCATCTCTAGTTTCTTCTTCACTCTGATTTGGTCCAGTACATGATTCCTTTTCACAGTCTTCACAAGAATTCACTGTGGGTATGGGAAATATCACAGATTTAGATATACTTTCTGAGACTTGTGTGGTCCCTGATCCTCCACATCCTGTTCCTGTAGAATCATCACTACTGAAACCAAAAGAATTAGTTAGTGAATCAATGTCAAATAGCCACTGAGGTCCAGACCCAACAGGATTTGGTGTGTTCTCATTGCATTTGACATTGTCACTTTCGTCAATTATTCTAGAAGATGAGTTAAAAACTCTGTAGGCCTTACTCTGAGATGAATATCCAACAAGAAATCCATCATCTGCTTTGCTATCAAACTTACCTAAGTGAGATTTGGTATTTAGAATTGTACAAGAACACCCAAAAGGTTTGAAGAAACCAATAAAAGGTTTTCTGTTATTTAAAAGCTCATATGGGGTCTTGTTCTTTTGTTTGACCACTAGAACTCTGTTTTGGACATAACAAGCAGTATTAACTGCTTCAGCCCAGTAGGTAATTGGCAATTTTGAATCAGCCAACAGAGATCTAGCAGCCTCTATTAGTGTTCTATTCCTCCTTTCAGCAATACCATTCTGTTGAGGAGTCCTAGGAGCACTATATTGCCTCTCAATACCTTTTTCTTCACAAAAGGTGTTTAGATCATGATTTTTAAACTCAGTTCCATTATCTGATCTAATGACTTTTACTCTTTGATTAGTTTGGTTTTCAATTCTTAGAATAAAGGATTTGATAAGACCACTTGTTTCATCCTTAGTCCTTAGAAAATATACCCAAGTAAATATGGAGTAATCATCAACAATAACTAAGCAGTAAGATTTCTTGCCTATACTCATAACATTTGTAGGACCAAACAGATCCATATGCAATAACTGGAGACAAGTAGAAACAGAATTTAACTCTTTGGTCTTATGAGAAGTTTTGTGTTGTTTGCCTTTAAGACAAGCAACACAATGATCATCACATGAAAAGACTTTTGAAGGTAACCCTCTTACAAGGTTATTTTTAACAAGATTGTTCATAGTCTTGAAATTCATGTGACACATCCTTCTGTGCCATAGAGAGGATTCATCTACAGAAGCTTTTGAAACAAGACAATTTAGAGATGAATCACTATCAACATTGTCCATATCAAGACAGTAAACATTGTCCTTCCTTGCAGTTCTAAGTAGTATCATGCTTTCATCAACTACCTTGAACCCTGGAGCAAGGATCATACACTCAGTATTTGTAAATAATATACTATGTTGTTTGTCACAAACCTGTGATACACTTAACAGGTTGTACTTTAATTGATCAACATAGTAGACATCCTCAAATGTCATCTTACCTTTGGTGACATTACCTTTTCCACTTATCTTACCACCAGTAAGATTGTCTCCAAATGCAACATGTCCTCCATTGATATACTTGAAATCCTGAAGGCATCACATGTTGCCTGTCATGTGCCTAGAGCAACCACTATCAACATGCCAAATGCTCTTTCCCTTGAGCTGTTGGTTGCCCTGCACATTAGATAAATCAATTAGTATGATTTAGGAACCCAAGCCAAAGTGGTCTTAGGTACCCCTTTCTCATCAAAATATTTGCATTCTTTCTTGACAAGATTTTTGAACTTTAACTCCTCATTCTTGGAGTACTTTGTTACAATAATAGGCTTGGAACTATGTTTGCTAGAATCAGTACTAGTTTTAGAAGTACTAACTACCTTGGCAGCACTTGCATGCTTAGCAGCACTAACTTTGTTAGAAGTAGTAACTGTGTTAGCAGCAGTAACTGTGTTGGCAGTATTAACTTTTGAAGAGGTATTAACAGTATTAGCAGCATTAATATTTTCAGCAGTACTAACACTGTTAGCAGTAGTAACTGTGTTAGCAGTACTAATATTGTTAGCAGTACTAATACTATTAGTACTTCTAGGCACCCACATTTTGAAACTTTCTTTTAAAATCTTTTTCTTTAAAGTGCCTTTACTTTCAACATATTTCTTTATCACATGTTTCTTTCCAGCCTTCCTATAACCCACAGATTTTTGCACAAATCTTTGAAAGTTCATCTGTTGGTTAATAGGGTTAAAGTAACAATATTTAGCCAAATGATTCAACTTGCCACATATAAAACAAGGTTTTGGTCTATTGATTTTATTCAGATCAACTCCTTGTTTCTGAGCCCATTTATTATTCCAGTTTCTTTGATTTCCTCTTTTTAAACCAGAATTTAGGCTCTTGGCTTTATTGCAATCACACTGTTCACAAGATCCAGGATTCACAATTGTGGTTTGTTTGTAATGGACCTTGTTATCATTTCCATTTGTCTTTTCTATCTCTTTGGACTTGATCCAGTGCTTTCCACATCCCTCATTGGTGATAATGTGATTTTCTTTAGGAATCTCACCACTCACAGTATTGTCCTTATCCTTGACAACTTCTTTCTCAGTTTTATCCTTAACAACCACTTCATCTAAGGGATCTATTTCAGTGGCTCCCTTAGGTAGATCCTTCCTATCCTTTGTTTCTAACAGCTCTGAACTAGGAGGGATGTAGTTGTTGTTATAGGGTGGTGGTGTGGTATTGTACCCTATACCTCTTCTCAGTTTATCATGAATCTGAGTTTGTAACAAAGAATCCATTGCTTTGGAAGCATTAGAAAACTTTTCTACATCAAGTTTGACTTTAGCTAGCTCTCCTCTTAGCTTTTCACTTTCTTCTTTAGATCTGGTCAGTTGAAGCTCTAAGTCATTCTTCTCCCACTTCCAGTAATTTGTGTCATAAGAGTGTTGAAGCTCATTAGCTTGAAAACCCTTAATCTGTTCTTCAAATCTCTCAACAATCCTCACATAATCTTTTATGTCTTTTTCCAATCTCTTAAGGTCATCACTCATGTTCTGGTTGTGTTCCCTATACCTTTTAACAGTATTAATGCAATTTTGAGAGCAAAGATTGGAAGTTACCTCTGTAGGGAGACCAGACACCTCTGCCATTAGAGCTTGATTCTGAATAGCCTCTTCAGCTTGATCACTCCAATCAAACCCCATACCTTGTTGAGAGACAAGGGCTTGTGCAGAGTTTCTGTTGAAGCTTCCAGATTGAGCTTGATGGTGGTTGTTATTCTGAGACATTCCACTTCTGCATTCTCTAGCAAAGTGTCCCTTTTGATGGCATTTGTAACATTCCACCTTGGACTTGTCAAATCCTGCTCCATCTTCTCTTCTTTGGGAGAAGTTGTTCCTCCCAGTTCTTTTGATGAATTTTTTAACTCTCATGGAGATCATGGCCATCTGCCATTTAATATCCATCTCTTCAAGATCATCTGGATTGAGTTGTTCCAAGTCATCATTAATGAGAGAAGAGTTTCCATGACTTGCCAGAAAGGCCTCAAACACAGTTTCAGTGCCTTTCTCTTGGTTTGTTCCATTGGCAGGACTAACTGATTCAAGGTTGGAAGTAGAATCAGTTGATGCTGAAAGGATTGCAGCATTGTGAACATACCCAGAAGGCCTCTTTTTATCCTCTACCTCAGATTTAAAAACTCTTAGATCATTATAAAGATCATCAAGTTCCTTTTCTTCCAGTTGATCATTCTGTCTGAAAGATACAGTATACATGGTCCATTCATCACTCAAGGACCTTAGAAACTTTCTGTTCAGATCATCTTGATCAATTTGTACTCCCACTGTAGCTAGTTCACCAATAAGTTTGTTGAACCTGTCAAAAGTTTGAGTCATGGACTCATTCTTGGTTGACATAAAGTTCTCATATTGTTGCTTCAGAATGGCTTTCTGATTTCTCTTGGTACTTTTGGTACCAGAGAATCTCTTCTCCAGAGCATTCCAGAGCATCTCTGCATCAGTGCAGTTACAGAACTGATGTTGATATTCATTGGGAATAGCCAAGAGCAAGGTGCTCAAGGCTTTCATCTCTGTCTGTCTGATCTTTCTTTCTGCATCAGTTTTTGGTGGAGTTCTCTTTCCATCTGCACCAATCTTTCCTGCTTCAGAAGGACCATTCTCTATGATGTCCCACATAGAATAGTCAGTGAGGAGTATGTACTGCTTGATTCTGATCTTCCACATATCAAATTCATTGGGTCTAAGCATTGGAACCTTTGAGACCAAAGTACTGCTTGATTCTGCAAGATTTTCCATGATGAATAGTTGTTTCTGAGAAATCAGGCTCTGATACCACTTGTCAGGATCGAATTCTCAACAAGAATTAATTCTCAGAAACAATATCAAAGAAGTTTGCGGAATAACACTTTGATATTCAATGAAACAGTAAATCAACACAGAAAATATGAATAACAAACTGTAAGCTTTTATTGAATGCTTTGAAGTTACAAGATTACTCACTCAACCTCAATATTGATGAACAGGCTCACCAATACGAATTCTACTTCTCTAGAATTAGGATCTATGCCTTGAGGTTGATTTTCTCTAAAAGAATGAAAAACAAAAGTTATCTAACTATTCTAAACAATACAATATATATACTGAATACAAAGATAATTACAATAAATAAAATATCTTCAGTATATCTTCTATGTATATCTCTAAGCTTCCATGTATATCCTTTCATACGAATCTTCATCATATAAGCAGTATTAATCTTCAGCAGCATTAACTTCCTTCTAGCAGCATTAACTACTAAGCAGTACTAACCACTAGCAGTACTAACTAGCTAAGCAGTACTAACTTTGTTCAAGCAGCACTAACTTTGACTAGCAGTATTAACTGAAAGCAGTAGTAACACTCAGCAGTATTAACCTTTAAGTCTTCTAGCAGTATTAACTCTGAACCAGCAGCATTAACCATACTTGAGTTTTTCTTCAGTTCCCAACAGTTCTGATTGTCTCTATCATTCAGAACATAACATTTACACCCAAATGACTTGAAATATTTGATGTTCGGTTTGATACCGTTCATCAGCTCATATGGTGTTTTGTTGAAACGACGATGCAGAATTGACCGGTTCTGAGTATGACAGGCAGTTGACACAGCTTCAGTCCAATGAGAGAAAGGAAGACCTGAATAAGCAAGCATTGATCTGGCAGCCTCTACAAGCGTTCTGTTTCTTGTTTCAACAACCCCATTCTGTTGCGGTGTTCTGGCAGCAGAAAACTGTTGTTGTATACCTTGATCCTCATAGAATGCTTGAAGAATATTGTTCTTGAATTCAGTGCCATTATCTGATCTTACCACTTTGACTTGCTTTTGCTTATTTGTCTGTATTGTCTTGATGAGATTGATGAGAACTTCAGGAGTCTCATCTTTTGACTTGAGAAACTTTACCCATGTATATCGAGAGTAATCATCAACAACAACCAAAACATATCTTTTCTTACCTATGCTCTTTGTCTTCATCAGACCGCATAGATCAACATGTAAAATATCAAGAATGTCCGACGTGCAGTGTTCAGGCTTTGGCTTATGAGATGCTTTCTTCATCTTTCCTTTCTCACAATCCTGACAGAGATGGTCTTTCTGAAAACGGAGAACTGGAAGACCTCTCACTGAATCATTTTTGACCAGGCGATCCATATACTTGAAGTTGAGATGAGCGAGTCGACGATGCCAAATCCAACTTTCATAAACTGAAGCTTTAGACAGTAGACATATGTCTGATGGGATGTTGACTTTGGAAATATCAATGGTATATAAGTTGGATCTTCTTTTTCCCACCAGTAAATCTCTGCCACTCTCATTCTTCACAGCAACTCTTTTAGATTTGAAGTTGACTTCAAGATCTTTATCACAAAATTGTCCGATGCTGAATAAGTTGTGACTTAGGCCTTCAACGTAGCTGACTCTCTTGACTGTTATATTACCTTGAACTAGATCACCATAACCAAGAATTGGAGCAGTCTCACAGTTTTCAAACTTAACACGACCGCAACATTTTTCTTTAAAATTGGACAGAAGTGATTTGTTGCCAGTCATGTGTTTAGAACACCCCGAGTCCAGATACCATAATTGACCTAACTGCATTCACAGAAACTACACATGTTTAGGTACCCATATGCTTATGGGTCCCTTGTTAGATTTGTGTCTTTTGTTTTTCACAGATTTATTTTTCAAGCAAACATGAAAGCAATTATCAATAGAAGATAAAACACAATCATCAGAATCAGAACTAGAAGAAGCATATGAGATATTCTTTGATATATGAAGCATTTGCTGAAATGAATATTTTGGGTTTTTATTACAGGAAGCAAATGTATCAGTATCACAAAGAGTTTCTACACATTTAACTCCTAACAGTTCAGATTCTGGAGTTTGCTGTTTAAGCCTCCAAATCTGCTTTGGTGACTTCCTCACAGTCCGATCTGAAGAAGAAAAATTAGAAACATTAGAATTTTCAAATAGGACAATATCATGTTTCCTTGACTTCTTTGATCTTCTTCTTTTACGCTTCTTTTTATAAAATTGACCATTTAGCAGTAAAGAATCATCAATAATTGAATCAGAAAAGGAAACTTTATCGAAGAAATCAGCCTGAGTATTAGACATTGACGAACTAGCCTCGGAATGAAATTTCTCAAAAATACACAAGTCTGGATGAGGTTTGCGCATCCCATTGGAGGCTCAAACTGAGCTTTGCGTATCCAATTGCGTGCGCAAACTGTCAGTTTGCGTATCCAACATGGTGCGCAAATGCAAACTGTTTTTCAAAACTTTAGTATTTTCCTTAGAATCTTTTGAAAATTCAGTAGAAATTTTATCTTTAAAACTTGTTTTCATTATAAAAAGAAATAAATCGTTTTCTAAACAAGTTTGAAGATTTTGTTCTTCCAATCTATCTTCAAGATCATTAATCTTACCTTCTAACACTAATGGAGGAATGTATCTCTTAGTATCATAAGACACTGGAGATACATTTTCCTTATCTGTGTTAGCAAATATATCAACAAAATCTGTTGATAATGAAGATTCATTGGAATATTTGATATTTAAAATATTTTGAGATTTTCTGGATTTCTTAGATTGATCAGGAAAATACTTTGCATTTTCAGAGGTGTAAACGAATGGCATTTCCATCCTCTTGTTTTTCATTCTTTTCACATTTTCATCTTCCAAAATTTGTTTCTCAGTTGTCCAAAAGAATTTAAACTGAGGAGCATATATTGCAATACTAAGATGATCATATTCATATAAAGTAGGAACTTCGATTTTAGCATGATTTAAAAATTGCGGGTTTTCAAAACCAAGTCCCCACTTTTCCTTTATAGCTTTTTCACTCCTTGGTTTGTTCATGTAAATGGTTTGCTCAGATTGCTCTCTTTTATATAATTTCCTTTCTAGAACAATTATCTTATTAGAAAGATTTTGATTTGAAGAAGTCATTTCAGTCAAAGAATCATGATAAGTCTGTTTTGAATTTTCCAATTCATCCAGCTGCTTTTGAAATTTCTCTTTTGTGTCAATTAAAATTGGCTTTTCATCTTTTAGAGAAATTTGCAGTTTGTCGATTAAAACAGACTTTTCTTGATTTTCTAACTTTTCAGAAGTGAACTTTGAACGCAAATCATGCAAAGTAGTGATAAAAACATTCATTTGAGATAAAAAGAAATCATAGTTAACCTCAGAAATTTCCTTAGAACCATCAGATGAGGTATCATCTTCCTCATCATCACTTTTATCGTCACCAATAAAGTACATGGCTGCAGTCTCCTCATTCTCAGCTTCATTGTCCGAATGAGCCAGCCAGTACTCTTCTTCAGCCAACAGAATGGTTCCACTTTCCTTCTTATCAGCTAGAGCTAACTTCTTTCTATAGAAAGCAACATCTTTTACCACTTTGACTCTGCATTCCTTAGCAATATGTCCAGGCTTTCCACAGTTAAAGCAATTCATCACCTTTTTCACATCCTTCTTCTGTTCAACCACCTTAGCTGGTTCATACTTAGGAGTGTATGTCTTTGACGGAGCATCTGGTTCTACTTTCTTAGAACCGGAAGTAAACCGAAGGTTGTTTGAACCAGATCTGTGCTTGAATCTTTTCTGATAGTGCTGAGTCAAAAGTACCATGGCCTTTTCTAGAGCTTCGCCATCATCATCCTTTGATCCATCATAAGTTGATTCAGTTAATGCTTGCTCAGTCAGTTGGCTAGCCATAAGTGCAATTGGATCTACGGTCATAGGCTTATTCTTCTTTTCCATCTTTGCCTTCTTCTCCATCACCATAGATTCATCTGTCATCAAAATTTCGTACAACTCCTGAATTGGCATGGTAGAGATTCTGACATCGTTTCTCATTCTATGGCATGACTTGTTCCATTCTGGTTGTAAAGCATTCAGAAATTTCAAGTTAGCCTCCAATTCAGTCTTCGTAACTTTAATCTTGTATAAATCGTTGATGACAGCCCAAAATCGGTCAAATACACTCTTCAAGCTTTCTCCATCCTTAGCCTTGAACTTTTCAAAATTGTTCATATACCTAGTCTGACGCAACTGAGTTGACATTGCAGTACCAAGCATAATCTTTTCAAGTTGAGTCCACATCAGCATTGGATTATGTTTGAAGCAATCGATTCTGTTATAAATGGAGTTGGGAAGAGCAAGGATCAGATTTGATTTGGTCTGACTGTCTGCTTGATAACGAAGGAGCACATCAGCATCATATTCCCTCAAAGCTTTTTCTACTGTTGTAGCATCAGTGTTTGCAGTAGCAGGAATAACCTTCATTGGCCTTTCCATTGGACCCTGAGTCAAAGACTTCATCATATTGTCCCCATTAGGTTGTCTTTCAATGAAGTTGATAAACCGATCCTGCCACTGTTCGAATTCGTTCTCATTGATCAGTACTGGTGGACGTGTATCAGACCCCAATGATATCATGAGGTCATTCTTGTAGATTTGTGCTTGCAAAGACATCTTTCGAGAAAATCAGAAAATTTCAGAGAGAAAAAGAAATTCTAAGTCTTGAGCTTGCGCAAACTGAAGGTTTGCGTATGCAGTGGGGTGCGCAAAGTAGGTTTTGCGTATGCAGTAAGGTACGCAAACTGGAATTTGCGTATGTAGAGTCATCCGAGAAACTGACTTTGCGGAACCTTGATGATCCGAGAACCTGACTTTGCGTAAGCAGAGTGATCCGAGAAACTGACTTTGCGGAACCTTGATGATCTGAGAACCTGACTTTGCGTAAGCAGAGTGATCCGAGAAACTGACTTTGCGAAACCTTGATGATCCGAGAACCTGATGTGAAAATCCTGAAAACTACTAACACATTGATTAGAACACAAAGAACTTACGCAAATAAATATGAATCTTGCGCAAACCTATATGAATGATGCGCAAAACTGCATGAACTTGCGCAAACCACAGAACATCAAAAAAAATTTGCAAGATTGAATGAAACTTTGAAAAAATACCACGAAAATCACACATAAATGCTCGAAAACAACATTTTAACAACTTTTGATTATCAAACTCGATTAAAAACCACTAAATCTAAAATTCTTGAAAGTAACAGTACGTTTGACGAGTTTTTCTGAAAAATCACAAAATCGAGGATCAAATCATGGTTTTTATGCACAAATATAAGAAACAATAACGATCGACTTACACAAACGAATCTAAACAAACCAAATTCGCACAAATTCAACAAGAAACCTAACCAAATTTGATGAATCAAGCAAAAAACGAGATTTTCTTGAAAAATCAAGAAAATCAATCAAATTCTCTGCTTAATCTACAAATTCAGTATCTAAAAACAATTTCTCTCAATCCTCTCAAGATCTAGTATGCTCTGATACCAATTAAAAGTCCAAGATCTCTAAATCTTTAGAGAGAGAAAGTAGAGAGAGAAAGTAGGAGCGCCAAATGTAATCAGATGTATTCAATTAGAGTGCCAAAGTTACAAGAACAAAGGACTAAGGGGACTTAAATATCCCTAGCCTTAACAAAACAGATTACATCAATAAGAACAGTCTAGGCTAGAAAATAAATACAATGATTACTATAAAAACAGATCTAACAGTTTCTCTGGAGGTACCGTCCAGAGAGGAGCTATGAGGAGGAGGTGCGAGCCATTTACTATCCGTACGACATGCATTGAGAGATGGTGTTATGTGGGGAAAATGTTATTTCTTAGTACTTTATTTACATTAGGAGTTTGTATTTTGTCATGCATGTGTGGTCGGCTTTAGACTCAGTTATCTTATCTTGGTTGTTTTTTATTTATGTTCAGTAACGTTTATTAATGTACAAACTTATTAGTTATGTGAATAAGAATGTCATTTCTTTTAGTATGTGACCTTGTGTGATGATGTCTATTTAGGCTATGGTTAAGAGTAAATATGGAGATTAATGGTGTCTTTTTTTATCAGTATGGCGTCTAGAGGATCAAGGAGAATTGAACTCATCGGGGAAGGTGCCAATGATGTGGTACCACCGATGGGACGAGGCCGAGGTCGAGGTCGCGGTGAGGGTCATACCGCTAGCTCTAGTGCCACCCCATCTGTACATGCTAGTACAGCCACAAGGAGAGGCCGAGGACATGGGAGGGCACAACGAGGGGGAGGCGGAAACCCTATGACCGAGGAGATGATGGCTGATAGAATGACACAGATCTTCCAGAATACCCTACCTGGTATGATAGAGGAAGCGTTAGAGGCCAGACTAAAGAAACAGGCAGAAAAAGAGAAGACTGAACAAATAAATACTGAGATAGAAGACCAGAAAGATACTGAGGCAAGCAACCAGGAGAATACTAAGGTGGGTATGAATGAAGAGGACAAGATAGTGGTTCCAACCACAAAGAAGAAGGGATGCAACTTTAAGGACTTCAGTAACACACGTCCGAAAGAGTTTAAGGGTACCGAGGGGACTGTAGCCCTAATGAACTGGATAAAGAAAATGAAGAGCTGCTTCAAAATCTGCAAGTGTTCCGAGCATCAGAAGGTGACATATGCGGCTACTACCTTGGTGGACTCGGCACTTGACTGGTGGAATACTGAGTGCGAGATTAGAGGAGAGGGTGAAATTGCTTCTATGTCTTGGGAGAAAATGAAGAAACTAAAGATGGAGAAGTACTGCACCCAGTCAGAGGTGAAGAAACTAGAGTCTGAATTCTTGAGGTTGGAGCAAGGGTCATCTTCAGTTCATGAATATGTCAATGATTTCTTGGAGAAGGCAAGGTTTGCAAGTTATCAGGTGGCGACGGAGCAGAGAAAGATATATCGTTTTAAGGACGGTCTCCGAATATAAATCAAGCGATATGTTGACATGAACGCCCCAAAGACATTCGTTCAAGCTGTGGAAATGGCGACAGTGGCAGAGGAGAATAATGCTAAGGCAACTGGTGAAATGAGGGACAATAAGAGAAAGTGGGTAGGCCCAAGCAAGATAGTTAAGAAGGCGAAGGTGAGTTCATCTGTGTTGAAGATAAAAGGAGAGATCATTGTTCCTCGGTGTGGTAACTGTGGGCGAAGGCACAGGGGTGAGTGTCGGGCTGGTACCATCTCTTGCTATAGGTGTGGAAAACCAGGACATACAATGCGTGAATGTCCAGAAAGGAAGGCTTGTTATGAGTGTGGTGTAGAAGGGAATTTGCGTTATGAGTGCCCTAAGATTCAGAAGGGAACACTGAATAGTGTGAAGTCATCAGCTGAAGGTGCGGGAAGGAGTTTTGACAAAAAGAAGAAGGTGCCCAAGGGACGTGGCTGAGCGTATAACATGACATTGGAGGAGGCTAGGGAGACCCCTGACGTCGTATCAGGTATGTTCCCTATTAACAATGTCTATGCTTATGTATTATTCAATTCGGGTGCAAATGGTAGTTTTGTGTCTACTGCTTTCCGCCACTACCTAAACAAAGATGCTTGTAGATTAGAGAAAAGCTATACTGTAGAAATAGCTGACGGTGGTCAAGTCAAGGTAGAAGAGATAATTAATGGTTGCACGATCTGTATAGATGTTAAGGAATTGCCTGTTAGCCTAATGCCAATGTGTTTAGGAGGTTTTGATGTGGTCTTAGGCATGGATTGGTTATCTGACAACCATGCTCAAATTGTATGCAATAAGAAGTTGATCAAGATTCAGACCCCAGAGGGAGAGATAATTCACGTCTATGGGGATCGAAAGAAAGACGACACTAAAGTGATCACGGCATTGAAGGCGAGAAAATGTCTTCAAAAGGGGTGTATAGCTTACTTAGCTTATGCTATAGACACCAAGATGGAGGAGAAGACGGTAGCAAGTGTACCAGTAGTAAGGGAATATCCAGAAGTGTTCCCGGAGGAATTTCTAGGGATACCACCAGAACGTCAGGTGGAATTCCGAATTGACTTGGTGCCGGGATCAGCACCAATCGTAAAGACACCATATCGGTTAGCTCCGACGGAGATGCAAGAACTAATGAAGCAACTCCAAGAGATGTTGGATAAGGGGTTCATAAGACCGAGTTCGTCACCCTGGTGAGCACCGATATTGTTTGTCAAGAAGAAAGACGATACGATGAGGATGTGCATCGATTATCGGGAGTTAAATAAGATCACGATCAAGAATAGGTACCCATTACCAAGGATCGATGACTTATTCGATCAGCTTCAGGGAGCCAGTTATTTCTCAAAGATTGATCTGAGATCTGGTTACCACCAGTTGAAGGTTCGAGAGGAGGATATACCGAAAACGGCTTTCAGAACTCGTTATGGGCACTATGAGTTTCTGGTAATGCCTTTTGGGTTGACGAATGCACCAACTGCATTTATAGATTTGATGAACAGGGTTTATGGACCCTACCTAGATAAGTTTGTCATAGTTTTCATCGACGACAGCCTTATCTATTCAAGGAGCAAAGAGGAGCATGAGAAACATTTGAGAGCAATTATCGAAATGTGAATTCTGGCTACGAGAGGTGCAATTTCTTGGTCATGTGGTTAACACAGAGGGGATCAAGGTGGATCCAGACAAGATTGAGGCAGTAATGGATTGGGAGTCGCCTAAGTCAGCGTCAGAAATCCGAAGTTTCCTGGGCTTAGCAGGCTACTACAGAAGATTCATCCAGGGTTTCTCAAAGATAACGACGCCCTTGACGACCTTGACTAGAAAGACAGTTAAGTTTGATTGGGGTCATAAACAAGAAGAAGCGTTCCAAACACTTACGGAGAGGTTGAGCAGTGCACCAGTACTGTCCCTACCAGAGGGAACGGAAGACTTTGTTGTGTACAGTGATGCTTCAAAAATGGGCCTAGGGTGCGTATTGATGCAAAGAGGCAAGGTTATTACCTATGCTTCACGCCAACTAAAGGAGCATGAAAAGAAGTATCCAACACATGACATGGAGCTAGCCGCAGTGGTTTTTGCACTAAAAATATGGAGGCACTACCTGTATGGCACGAAATGTTTGATTTACACGAATCATAAGAGCTTGAAGTATCTCTTCGATCAGAAGGAGAAAAACATGAGGCAGAGAATGTGGATGGAGTTGTTAAAAGATTACGACTGTGAGATTCATTACCACCCGGGTAAGGCGAACGTGGTCGCCGACGCCCTAATGTCTGGATCTTAATTCTAAACAAGAATAAACACTCAGAAACAATATCAAAGGAGTTTGCGGAATAACACTTTGATATTCAATAATTAATGGAACACAGTAAATCAGAACAAGAATTTGTAAACTTTATTGAATGATTATAAAGTTACAAGATTCAACACACAACCTCAATATTGATGAACAGGCTCACCAATACGAATTCTACTTCTCTAGAATTAGGATTACAGACCTTGAGGTTGATTCTCTCTATGAAAACAAAAACTCATAATGCTAAAGTTATTAAAAGTTAATTTCTATCAATTCTAAACTATTATATATATACTGAAGATAAAAGATAATTACAAATAATAAAAGATCTTCAAAATAATCTTCTATCTTTATCTTCAAGCTTTCCTTAATCTTCAAACTTGATCTGCACGAATCTTGATTATCTCATAAGCAGCACTAAGTCTTCAACAGTATTAATACTTTGAGCAGTATTAACATTCAGCAGTACTAACTACTAGCAGTACTAAAATTGCTTAGCAATAGTAATCTCCTCTAGCAGTACTAACCTTGACTTAGTAGCATTAATCTTGTTCAACAGCATTAACTTCAGAAGTAGTAATCTTCAGAAGTAGTAACCAAGTTCTTCTAGCAGTATTAATTGTACTTGTGAAATTCTGAATTTCCCAACAATCTCCCCCTAACTTGACTTTTAGGAAGAGAAGTCAAGTTCTTCAGATAATCTTCAAGATGCTCCCAAAAATTCATCAAGTCTTATACTCCTGTATTTACATCCAACCCCAAACTCTGATTTATAGTTCTTTGGATCAGATACTTAGCCATTTCTGAATTTGAAACACATCCTAGCTTCTTCTTCAGCATAGCATGAAGCTTCAGTCTGCTGTGATTGTACACTCTATCCACTAGGAAGTACTCTATGTGATTTAAGTCCATAGTTAGTGCATATACTCCACTAGTTTCATATAGAGTCCACTTGTTGACAGTTTTGAACACATTTCTGATGACATGCTCCACTTCTTCAGGCTTGAACATCATACACAGATACTCCATCACTAATTTTGTAAATGAAATCTCTGGAGCTTTCAGTTGATCTGCATACAAATTCATTCCTATTTCAAACATTTCTTCAAGATCTGACCTGGAGCATGTTCTTACAATCTTTGCCCAAGTATTGTCTACTTCATACTTTTCATCCTTCCTCTTGAGCCTGATGTACTCTTTACCATCAACTTTCAGTGTATCCCAGAAGATGACTTCAGGAGGCTTCACACCAACAGGTTCAGCAGAAATTGGTTCAGGCACTTTGTCCATCACTACCATGTATAGATTTACATCATCAGACCTTGTTGATTCTTTCTGTTCAGATGACTTAGGTGCCTCTTCTTCTTCAGCAACCTTCTCAAATTCTGCTGCAGCTATTCTAGGCTTCTTGATTGATTTTCTTCTTGCCACCATCTTGGTTCTTTTTAGAGTCCTTAGACTTTCACCAAGAGTTGCTTCTTTCTTTGGTGGTGTTTCTTTCTCATCTAGAAAAGGTTTTTCTATCATGAAATCATTGTTTTCTTTCATTCTCTTCTCCATTTCCACTCTTGCAGTTTCATTCCCTTGAAGCTTGAGCATTTCTGAATCATACAACTCTTTAATCTGCTCAAATGGCATTGTTGAGAACATCTCCTTTCTGACTCCTACAGCACCTTTGAAAAATGTGATCATCTTGTTTCTCTCTTGGTTACCTAGGAATGTCTTTGAGGGTTGTCTCTTCTTTGCAGCCTTCTTGATCATCATAGATTTCTTAAGAGTTGCAGCTTTCTTCTGAGCCATTTCAGTTGCTAAACTTTGTTGATAAGCTTTATTCAGTTCTGCAGCTAAAGCCTTTGCCATCTCCCTATCTTTGTCTGCTTGAACCCTCTCTTCTTGCTCAAGATCGGCTTGCATCTTCCTGGCCAAAGCTTCATCTGACTCAACCAACTTTTGCTTTTTGATAGGTTGATCAGATTCCACTAGCTTAGCTTTGCCTTTATCTTTGCTCATCACCTTCTCAATGCTTGATTTCTTTACAGCCTCAGCTTTTTCTTTGATTACAACTCCTTTGGCCTTTGAGGTGACCTTGGGAGTATCATACTTGGCTTTGATTAGAGTTTCAGCAATTTCAAGATCTATTAGTACCTCTTGTACTATTTATGCTGCTTCTTTCAGATCAGCAGTATTAACAGTTTCTGCTGCTTGGCTTGACTCAACAGCATTAACTGTTACTACTTCTTGTTCAGTTACTGCTTCTTTCTCTTTTTCTGTTGCTTGTACAAACTCAGTTTCCACAGCTTGTTGCTCCCCCTCAACATCCACTTTCTCTTGCTCCCCCTTAGCTTTGGCATCAGCTTCTAACTCCCCCTTTTTGGGAGCATCAGTCACTGGTTTCCTCCTTCTGAGCACAAATTGTTTCTTCTTCTTTTGTAGAATCAATTTCTTCACCATTTGCTTCAAGTTGACAATCTGTTCTTGTTGAGACAGAACTATCAGTTTCAGCTCTTCTATTTCTTTGCCCTGTTTGATCACATCCATGTTGATGTTTCCCATGGTTTCCATCAGTTCAAAATAGTTATATCTGTCCTCACCTTCTACAAAAGTATTACCCTCTTTTGAAGGATCATGGGATCTTTTTGTAGTAGAGGTCTTCTGCCTAGTAGAAGCACCTGCTACCCCCTTGGGTTCTTGGCACCTGGGACCTTTGAATGATTGCTCATTCAAAGTTGCCATGGGGAAGGTCTTATTTATGTTACCACTGACCTCCTCTGTGCTAGCAGGAGTAGTAGCAGCCTTAGCACCCATATGCTCATTCATCTCCTTGTTGAGCACCTCCTTGGGGTTGGGAGACACCCCTGTGGTTTCCCTGTTGATATTCTCTAATGGATAATTCTCCATTAGAGGGCTTAGAGGCTCTGTGGGTGAAGGTACAAGAAGGGAAGGAACCTTCTGTACCTTTTTCCTTATATAAGTTTGGGTTATTGGAGAAATTGGCTTTTGAACAAGAGACTGGGGGATTGCTATGGAGGGTGAAGGTTGGGATTGACTAGCAGTGGGATGGTCTAATGAGGGCCTTGACCCTGCTGCCATACCTTCTTCATTGTGGGACACCACCATCATTGTAGAGAACAATGGGGTGTCAACTCCTTCCGAGTCCAATGGAGATCTTTTCATGTTTGAAAAGACCTTAACTTTGGGGATTTTTTGGTACATATACCTCATCAAAGTGAGGCATATCCGCCAATTCATGGGTTATAACTTCCTGAACAAACCTGGGGTACATGTAAAAACTCTTTTTGCTTCCCAAGTTTGAAACAAGATCACTGAAAATCATTCTAGAAAAATTGTACTTTCTGGCAGTGGCCAAGCAGACCAAAGCATAAGCAATGGTACTGCTAAACTCACTCCATCCAGTAGCCTTTTTGGAAATATAGTGCATTAAGGTATGAACAAGAAAACGCCATTGGGTATGAAATTTTGCTTTTGAGAATTTGAACCCACCCAATTGGCCTCCATACCCCATTCTTGACAAATTAGAGAACAAGTCCTCATTTGGAATAGAAGTAATACCTGCAGCATCGTCTAGACGTAGACAAATGCATATCACCTCTTCAGTAATGGACAGGGGTTTGTCACACACCTTTGTCTTCATTATCTGCACACCATTCTCTGTCACTACGGTGGCATTCGCCCAGAACTGTCTTTGATGCTCTATGTATATTGTTGGTGACACAATGAGAGCATGGGCAATGTGGCTGGACTTCAGAAAATCCACAATCTGGTGGAATCCAGCAGCTTGTTTCGGCTTCTGTAGCATCGCAATCTCGTTGTGTTCATCAATGAAATCCATGGATGCTATTGAAGCTTGAGTATGTTGGACTAAAACACTTGTTCTTGAGAGAAAAAGGGTTAGAGAGCAGATGAATCGAAATCAAAGAGTCGTTATGGACTTTTGGGCAGGCAAACAGGGTATTTATACGATTCGGAACATAAGCAGTATTAACTGAGAGCAGTATTAACCACTAGCAGTATTAACTAACTAGCAGTATTAACTGAGAGCAGTATTAACCACTAGCAGTATTAACTAACTAGCAGTATTAACTGAGAGCAGTATTAACCACTAGCAGTATTAACTATACTTACACTGTTTGAAGCTTGAGATACTCTGAGCAAGGTAATAACTTCCTGAAAAAGATGTTAGTAGCACCAAAGAATAAACCAATAACAGGTATGAAAACACTTTTTAAACCAAATGAGCTTATTCAGAGTTGATCATGCCCACACTTGTGACCAAGAAAGTGAATCTACCCACATCAAAAGCTTTAGTGAATAGATCAGCAAACTGGTTGTTAGTATGAGCTTTAGCAACTTGAATTAGCTTCTTTTCATTACAATCTCTGATAAAGTGATACCTGATCTCAATGTGCTTAGTTTTGGAGTGCATGACTGGATTGTTAACAATGCTTATAGCACTGCTATTGTCAATGAAGATTGGAGTGTGAAGAAAGGTTACCCCATAGTCCAGCATCTGATTCTAAATCCATAGAACCTGAGAGCAGCAGCTTGCAGCAACAATATACACAGCTTCTGTTGTTGATAAGGACACTGTGGTTTGTTTCTTACACTGTCAGGATACTAGTCTTGCACCCAAAAGTTGACATCTACCTGAAGTAGACTTTCTGTCCATGTTAGCACCTCCCAAGTCACTATCTGAATAGGCAATCAAGTCAAAGTTGGATTCATATGGATACCAAAGACCTAGTCTAGGTTGCCCTCTTAAGTATCTGAAAATCCTTTTAACAGCTTGAAGATGTGATTGCTTTGGATTAACTTGGAATCTGGCACACAAACACACTGGAAACATGATGTCTGGTCTTGAGGCTGTGAGATACATGAGTGATCCAATCATTGATCTATATAGATGGACATCCACATTCTCCCCCTCAAGATCAGCAGTGATCTGTTTATGAGTCTCCATAGGTGTGCTTGTTGGCTTTGAGTCTGTTAGACCATATTTGTCCAGGATGTCTTTCACATATTTTAATTGGCTTATGAAGATCCCATCTTTCTTTTGTCTCACTTGAAGCCCAAGGAAGAAGGTAAGTTCACCCATTGAACTCATTTTAAAGCTCTTGTGCATCAACTTTTCAAAGTCTCTACACATCTGATCTTTTGTGGATCCAAAGATGATATCATCTACATAAATCTGAACCAATAGGATGTCCTTCGTACTTCTTTTAATGAATAGGGTCTTGTCAATTATTCCTCTTTCAAACCCATTCTCCAAGAGATAGGTAGACAGTGTATCATACCATGCTCTTGGGGCTTGATGCAGACCATAAAGTGCTTTCTTCAGTTTGTATACTCTGTCTAGATATGATGGATTTTCAAATCCAGGGGGCTGACAGACATATACTTCTTCATCAATTGTACCATACAGAAAGGCACTCTTCACATCCATTTGGTATACCTTGAACTTCATGTATGAGGCATAGGCTAGAAATAGCCTAATTGCTTCTACCCTTGCCACTAGAGCAAACACTTCTTCATAGTCAATGCCTTCTTCTTGAGTGTACCCTTGTGCCACCAGCCTTGCTTTGTTTCTTATCACAATGCCTCTCTCATCCTTTTTGTTCCTGAAAATCCACTTGGTGCCAATAGCTCTATGACCTTTTGGAAGGTCCACCAAGTCCCAAACTTCTTGCAACTTGAACTGCAGTAACTCTTCTTGCATAGCTTCTATCCAACTGGAATCTTTCATTGCTTCAAAAACCTTCTTAGGCTCAATCTGGGATAGAAAGCAGGAGAGTACTGTGTGTTGCTGATCCTGCAACTCTTGAAGTCTACTTTGATTCCTTGTTATCATAGGAGAAGAGATGTCTCCTATGACCAGCTCTGGAGGATGATTCTTTTGAGTTCTAGTCTGATGACTAGGTTCTTCATTGATTCCCACATCCATATTGGAATCATTGAAGTCAGCTGAGGGGATCTCATCAACTGCTTCTGACTCATCATGCACATGAATCTCCTCATCTCTTCCTTCTTCTTCACTCTGAATTGGTTCAGCAGCAGTCTCTTTTTCACATACATCAACAGGCTCTATTGTAGGTATGGGAAAGATCACAGACTGAGGAATAATATCTTGTACTTGTACTTGTTCATCTCCTGATCCTCCACTTCCTGAACCTGCATTGTAATCACTACTGAAACCCAAAGAGTTAGTTAGTGAATCAATATCAAATAACCACTGAGGACCAGATCCAATAGGATTTGGTGTGTTCTCATTGCACTTGACATTGTCACTTTCCTCAATTATTCTAGAAGAAGTATTAAAAACTTTGTAAGCCTTACTCTGAGATGAGTAACCAACAAGAAAACCATCATCTGCCTTGCTATCAAACTTTCCTAAGTGAGTTTTGGTATTGAGTATGGTACAAGGACACCCAAAAGGTTTGAAAAATCCTATAAAAGGTTTTCTGTTATTTAAAAGCTCATAAGGTGTCTTGTTTTTAGGCTTGACTACTAGAACTCTGTTTTGGACATAGCAAGCAGTATTAACTGCTTCAGTCCAGAAAGTAATTGGAAGTTTTGAATCTGCCAACAGAGATCTAGCAGCTTCAATCAGTATCCTATTCCTTCTCTCAGCAACACCATTTTGTTGTGGAGTCCTAGGAGCATTGTATTGCCTGTCAATTCCTTTTTCCTCACAAAAGGTGTTTAGGTCATGATTTTTAAATTCAGTACCATTGTTTGACCTAATGACTTTTACCTTTTGATTAGTTTGGTTTTCAATTCTTAGAATAAAGGATTTGATCAGTCCACTTGTCTCATCCTTAGTCCTTAGAAAATATACCCAAGTAAATCTAGAGTAATCATCAACAATAACTAGGCAGTATGATTTCTTACCAATACTCATAACATTTGTAGGACCAAACAGATCCATATGCAACAACTGAAGAGAATTAGAGATTGTGTTCAACTCTTTGGACTTATGAGAAGTTTTGTGTTGTTTGCCTTTGAGACAGGAAACACAATGTTCATCACATGAAAAGACTTTGGAAGGTAAACCTCTTACAAGGTTGTTTTTAACAAGTTTATTCATTGTTTTAAAGTTCATGTGACACATCCTTCTGTGCCATAGTGATGATTCATCCAAAGAAGCTTTTGAAACAAGACAGTTTAGGGATGAATCAGTTGAAACACTATCCATATCTAAGCAATATACATTATCCTTTCTGGGAGTTCTTAGTAGTATCATCTTCTCATCAACTACCTTGAATCCAGGAGCAAGGATAATGCATTCAGAATCTGTAAATAATATACTATGTTGCTTGTCACAAACCTGTGATACACTTAACAGGTTGTACCTTAACTGTTCAACATAGAATACATCTTCAAAGGTCATTTTACCTTTGGATACATCCCCCTTGTCACTTATCTTACCTCCATCTGGAGTATTACCAAAGGCAACATGTCCACCATCAATTTTCTTGAAATTCTTGAGGCATGACATGTTCCCTGTCATGTGCCTAGAGCAACCACTATCAACATGCCAGATGCTCTTCCCTTTGAGCTGTTGGTTGCTCTGCACATAAGATTAAACAATTAGTATTGATTGGGGACCCAAGCCAAAGTGGTCTTGGATCTCCCTTTCTCATCAAAGTATTTGCATTCCTTTTTGATGAGGTTTTTAAACTCAGAGCACTCTTTATTAGAGTACTTTGTCAATATGATTGGTTTAGCAGCACAAACACTAGAAGCAGTACTAACTTTGGAAGCACTAACAGAGTTAGCAGTACTAACAGGTTGAGCAGTACTAACCTTATTAGCAGCACTAACAGAGTTAGCAGTATTTACTTTTGAAGAAGTATTAACAATGTCAGCAGTACTAACATTGTTAGCAGTAGTATTACTTCTAGCAGCACTATCATTGTCAGCAGCACTATTTGTGGTAGCAGTACTAACATTTTTAGTGCTTTTAGGAACCCACATATTGACACTTTCTTTAACAGACTTTTTCTTCATGTGGCTTTTAGATTTAATAGATTTCTTAGCCACATGGTTCTTTTCAAACTTCCTATAACCAAAGGGTTTTTGCATGGATCTTTGAAAATTCATCCTTTGATTCATAGGATTGAAATAACAGACTTTGGCAAGATGATTCATTTTGCCACAGATAAAACAAGGTTTTGGTCTATTGATTTTACTCAAATCAACCCCTTGTTTTTGTGCCCACTGATTATTCCAGTTTCTTTGATTTCCCCTCTTTTTATCATGTTTTTGGGGCTCAGTCTTCTTACATGCACACTGTTTGCAAGGACCTGGATTCACAACTGTGGTCTGTTTGTAATGTACCTTACCAGACTTTCCCTCTGTCTTCTCTATGTCCTTGGATTTGATCCAAGCCCTTCCACAGTCCTCATTGGTGATAATATTATTTTCTAGAGGAATCACACCACTCACCTTGTTCTCCTTACTCTTTCCAACCTCTTTCTCAGTTTTATCCTCAACAACTACTTCATCTAAGGGATCTATCTCAGTGGCTCCCTCAGTCAAGTCCTTCCTATCTTTGGTTTCTAACAGTTCTGAAGTAGGAGGAATGTAATTGTTGTTATATGGTGGAGGTGTGGCATTGTACCCAATACCTCTTCTCAGCTTATCATGAATCTGAGTTTGTAGTAAAGAGTCCATTGCTTTAGAAGCATTGGAAAACTTTTCTACATCAAGCTTGACCTTGGTTAGTTCATCTCTCAATTTCTCACTCTCCTCTTTAGATTTGGTCAGTTTAAGCTCTAGATCCTTTTTCTCCCACTTCCAGTAATTGGTGTCATATGAGTGTTGGAGTTCATTGTCTTGAAAAACTTTAATCTGTTCCTCAAACCTCTCAACAATTCTCACATAATCTTTGATATCCTTTTCTAATCTCTTAAGGTCATCACTCATGTTCTGGTTGTGATCCCTGTACCTTTTAACAGTGTATATGCAAGTTTTAGAATAGAGATTAGAATTTACCTCAGATGGGAGATCAGATACTTCAGCCATAAGTGCTTGATTCTGGATAGCCTCTTCTGCTTGATCACTCCAATCAAACCCCATTCCTTGTTGAGAAACAAGGACTTAAGCAGAGTTTCTGTTGTTATTGAAGTTTCCAGATTGAGCTTGTTGGTGGTTGTTGTTGTGAGACACTCCACTTCTGCATTCTCTTGTAAAGTGTCCCTTCAGATGGCATTTGTAGCATTCCACCTTTGATTTATCAAACCCTGCTCCATCTTCTCTTCTTTGGGAGAAGTTGTTCCTCCCAGTCCTCTTTATGAACTTCTTCACCCTCATGGAAAGCATGGCCATCTGCCATTTAATATCCATCTCTTCCAGATCATCATGATGAAGTTGTTCCAAATCATCATTGATTAAGGAGGAATTCCCATGACTGGCAAGAAAGGCTTCAAACACAGAATCAGTGCCTTTTTCTTGATTTGCTCCATTAGCAGCATTCACTGATTCAGGGTTAGCAGTAGAATCAATTGATGCTGATAGGAGTGCAGCATTATAAATATATCCAGAAGGCTGCTTCTTTGCCTCCACTTCAGCTTCAAATACTCTAAGATCATTGTACAGATCATCAAGTTCTTTTTCTTCCAACTGATCATTCTGTCTGAATGAAACAGTGTACATGGTCCACTCATCTCCAAGAAACCTTAAGAACTTTCTGTTCACATCATCTTGATCAATCTGTACTCCCATAGTAGCCAGTTCACCAATCAGTTTGTTAAACCTGTCAAAAGTTTGATTCATGGACTCATTCTTAGTTGACATAAAGTTTTCATACTGTTGTTTTAGGATTGCCTTTTGATTTCTGTTGGTACTTTTGGTACCAGAGAATCTCTTCTCTAGAGCATTCCAGAGCATCTGTGGATCAGTGAAATTACAGAATTGGTGCTGATATTCATTTGGAATGGCCAAGAGCAGTGTGCTCAAGGCTTTCATCTCTGTCTGCCTTGTCTTTCTGTCTACATCAGTCTTTGGAGGGGTTCTTTTGCCATCTTCACCAATCTTTCCTGCATCAGATGGGCCATTCTCAATGATGTCCCACATAGAGTAATCTGTGAGGAGAATGTATTGCTTGATTCTGATCTTCCACATGTCAAATTCATTGGTTCTGAGCATTGGAACCTTTGAGACCATAGTACTGTTTGATTCAGCTGTGTTTTCCATGATGAATGAGATTTCTGAGAATACTAGCTCTGATACCACTTGTCAGGATCTTAATTCTAAACAAGAATAAACACTCAGAAACAATATCAAAGGAGTTTGCGGAATAACACTTTGATATTCAATAATTAATGGAACACAGTAAATCAGAACAAGAATTTGTAAACTTTATTGAATGATTATAAAGTTACAAGATTCAACACACAACCTCAATATTGATGAACAGGCTCACCAATACGAATTCTACTTCTCTAGAATTAGGATTACAAACCTTGAGGTTGATTCTCTCTATGAAAACAAAAACTCAGAATGCTAAAGTTATTAAAAGTTAATTTCTATCAATTCTAAACTATTCTATATATACTGAAGATAAAAGATAATTACAAATAATAAAAGATCTTCAAAATAATCTTCTATCTTTATCTTCAAGCTTTCCTTAATCTTCAAACTTGATCTGCACGAATCTTGATTATCTCATAAGCAGCACTAAGTCTTCAGAAGTATTAATACTTTGAGCAGTATTAACATTCAGCAGTACTAACTACTAGAAGTACTAAAATTGCTTAGCAGTAGTAATCTCCTCTAGCAGTACTAACCTTGACTTAGCAGCATTAACTTCAGAAGTAGTAACCAAGTTCTTCTAGCAGTATTAATTGTACTTGTGAAATTCTGAATTTCCTAACACCTAAGTAGAAAGGAGAGGGTTGAACCGATTAAGGTTCGTGCCATGTGGATGAATATTCAGGTAGATTTGATTGACCAGATTCGAGGAGCTCAAAATGAGGCCCTATTGAAGGAAAACATCAAGAAGGAGAGGATGGTCGGACAGGTTAAACTGCTAACCGTTGGGTCAGATGGTGTATATAGGTTTGGGAATTGGGTTTGGATTCCTTGCAAAGTAGATTTAAGGGATATAGTGTTAGGTGAAGCGCACAAAGCCAAATACACTATGCACCCAGGCAGTGATAAGATGTACAAAAGTTTAAAGGAGAGCTACTGGTGGCCTGACATGAAGAAGGCAGTAGCAAAGTATGTAGAGAAATGTTTGACATGTCTACAGGTGAAGACGGAACATCAGAAGCCGTCGGGTATGTTGCAACAAATGGAGATTCCCGTATGGAAATGGGAGATGATCACGATGGATTTCGTGACTAAATTGCCAAAAACGGTGAAAGGGCATGATGCGATATGGGTAATAGTTGATAGACTCACAAAGTCTGCTCACTTCCTGCCTATCAGCGAAAAGTATTCTCTAGAAAGGTTAGCGCAATTGTATGTCAATGAGATAGTCTCAAGGCATAGAGTGCCACTATCGATTGTCTCAGATAGGGATATGAGGTTCACGTCGAGATTATGGGCTAGTTTTCAACAAGAAATGGGAACTCGATTGAACTTGAGCACTGCATATCATCCTCAAACTGACGGTCAAAGTGAGAGTACGATACAAACATTGGAGGATATGTTAAGAGCTTGCACTATCGATTTTGGATGGAATTGGGATAACCATCTCCCATTAGTAGAATTTGCTTATAATAATAGCTACCACTAGTATCAAGGAAGCGCCGTTTGAGGCCTTATACGGCCGTAAATGTAGGACGCCAGTGTGTTGGGCTGACGTCGGAGAAAGACAGTTGGCTGGACCGGAGTTAGTCCAGCAAACTTCTGATAAGATAGTGTAAATACGTGAAAGGTTGAAAATTGCCCGTGAGAGGCAGAAAAGTTATGCGGATAAGAGGCGTCGACCTTTGGAGTTTCAAGTAGGAGATAGGGTGATGTTAAAGATATCTCAATGGAAAGGAATAGTAAGATTCGGAAAGAGGGGCAAGCTAAGTCCAAGATATGTTGGACCATTTGAGGTTATTGCACGGATAGGAGCGGTAGCTTATCAGTTAAAGTTGCCGGAAGATCTCAAAGGTATACATGACACATTCCACGTGTCAAATTTAAGGAAGTGTTTGGCTGACGATTCAGCTGTGGTGAATATAGGAGAAGTTGAGCTAAACGATAAGCTCGACTATATTGAGGAGCCAGTCCAGGTGTTGGACCGGAAAACGAAACGACTAAGGCGCAAAATTATACCTTTGGTGCTAGTCAAATGGAGGTTTCATAAAGGGTCAGAAATGACCTGGGAGCCCGAACAGGAGATGAGGGTGAAATACCCTCAACTATTTTCAAGTGGTGTGTATTCCGGGGACGGAAATTCCTAAAAGGAGGGGAGAGTTGTAACACTCGGAAAAAAAAAAAGACGTAATAATTGGAAATAAAGGTTGAGGGGAGAAATAAATTCAAACTCAAGTGAAGGGTTAAAAGTGAAAAATAGAGAAAAGATCAAGGGTGATGAATGTAACTTTCAGGGACCTGTTTTGCCAAACTTCTAAAATTTTGAAAATGAAACGTGGTTGTGAACTATGGCGGCAACAGTTTGAGGCTTCCTTCATTTACGAATAGAACTATGAAGAAGGTCCGTCATTTTCATTTTTGCATGTTTGAGAAAGTGAGAGAGAGATAGAGAGATCGATAAAGTGAAAGGAGAGACTCGGGAGAACGGAAAAGAAGAGGCGACGAACGGGAAGGGTACGGTTCAAGTCGGGGTTCGATCACAACGTCGTTGGGGTTTTCTGTAAGATTTTCGTTTTCCCGGTTTCCTATGTTGGGCGTTTTTACTTATCGAAGCAATTTATGTTCGGTTTACTCTCAAACTTGAGAAATGGCTCGATGTTGGGAAAATGACGTTAGGCCGTGAAAACCGATGTTGTTGAACGATGTTGGAGCCATACAACGAAATGGTTTGAGGTTTAAAAAACATTTAGTTTTTCTTAAATAAAACATCACCGGTAGTCGTCGTTTTCCCCACCGTTAAACTCGATCGAGATGTTTCCGGGTTTAAAATTTGGCCTACCGAGTCGAACGAAAATCCAACGTTTTTACGGAAACGATTTGGGTCAAGGTTTTTTACGATGTCGGATCGTTTAAGTTGCTTAAGGCATGTTTTGTCGTGGTACCCATTAACCGGTAAAATTAACGAAGAAAAGGAAAAGAAGAAGAGTCGATTGATCGATGTATTTTACAAGTCATGCATGTGTGTGTGTATATATATATATACACGTCTGCATGTATGGATATAAAAAGGAATGGAACATAGATTGGGGTGATGTGTTAATGTGTAGGAAATGACAAATGTTTTAGCAACGGTTTTAAAAAAAAAGAGTAAATCTTGGGGAAGGAAAGGTTGCCATGCATGAGAAATTAAGAATTAAATCATGACATGGGCAGATTATGTTATTATAGGTATGATCATATAATTATGTGTGTATACATATATGTATATATTCATTTTAATGTGCAACGGTGCAAATATATATATATATATATATATATATATGGACGCAACATATATATATGAGTATTATTGCATATTAAATATATATACATACATATATATAGATAGATAGATATGATCATGCGTATATATAATGTATTTACATATCGTGTGGTTTAATGAGCCGGTAAAGGAAGGGTGTAGGTGGTGTCCGGGTTTTAGACACCTAATTTATAAAGGAGATTGAGTAAAATATTACGGGATTATTTAAAGGCTCGTGACTAACGAATAATTTATAAGAAAATGGTACTTAGAAATTATTATGATTTATGTAGGATTCGGGAGCTACTTTGTGAACGGTGAACCTACAATAAATCGAGGAGAGTTTTCATGAGAGTTTTCTGGAATGCATACATACGTAATTAAAAATTATGTTGACATGATAATTATTTGGACGTATATGGTGTAAAAATAATACATTTTTATGTGCATGTTTGCGGTGTATTATTACATGTATATAAATGTGTTATTTATTTGGAGTATGTATGTTATGCATGATAAATGGGTTATGTATATGGTTACGGGTGAAATGTTTCATGTACATTATGTTTATAAAGGAGATTGCATGCTATTGTTTCATCGGTTTATAAACATTCTAAGCATGTCATATTTATGGGTTGATTTCATGTGACACATTTTGGTGTCGATATTGGGTATGGGATCGGGCTCGATATGTCACGTTTAGGGGTGGCACGACCCCGTAATGGGCGCCGGATGGGTGTGAGTCATGCGACCCAGGGAATGCCAGTGTCAGAGCGGACCTACCCGGTGAGAGGGTTTTAGGAGATCTCATTGGTGTCAAAATGTTTTCTGAAAACAATATGCATACTATTTAATTGGGGTTTAATATTTTTATACTTGATGGAGTGTGTATTTATGTGCATGTAAACCATGAACTCACTTAGCTTTTTAGCTAACTACTAGTATGCATCTTAGGAGTCGGTGGTTCAGGTGTGGAAAAAGGAAAGTGCAAAGTGTAATTAGATTACTCTTGTTATGTTATTTAATGTTTTGATAGTTATCAACTTATTTATTATCTATTTGGAGCGTTATGTAATATAGTCCGGTATGGGATGGACTAATGTTGGAGACTTGTATTACTTTAATTTAAGACTTCCGTTGTGATGGTGATTTGCTTATATCTTGATGTCATATTCGACGACATAAGGTAATATTTGGGCTGAAAGATGTGACATTACCCAAGGGTAAAATGGGGGTGTTACAAACACCTTCGGGAAGTTTTAGAAGTGTTGATAAAGGAAAGATTGTATGTTAAGTTCTCCAAGTGAGACTTTTGGTTAGAGGAGGTTCAATTCTTTGGTCACGTTGTCACTTGAGAAGGATTGAAAGTGGATCCCTCTAAAATTGAAGCAATGATGAATTGGGAACCTCCCAACAGCCCGTCAGAGATACGAAGCTTCTTGGGTTTAGCAGGCTATTACAAGAGATTTATTCAAGACTTCTCCAAAAGCGCTTCTTCTTTGAAGACCTTGAATCAGAAGAATGTGAAGTTTGTTTGGACTGAAGTGCAAGAAAAGGTATTCCGGACCATACAAAAGAATTTGTGTGAAGCTCCCATTTTATCTCTACCCAAAGGGTCGGAAGACTTCGTGATTTATAGCGACTCTTCAAAGATGGGTTTGGGTTGCGTATTGATGCAAAGAGGGAAGGTGATCGCCTACGCATCGAGACAACTCAAGGTTCATGAGAAGAATTACCTTACCCACGATTTGGAGTTACCAACGGTAGTGTTCGCCTTGAAGCTATGGCAGTATTATTTCTATGGCACGAAATGTACACTCTACACGGATCATAAAAGTTTGAAATACGTCTTTGATCAAAAGGAGTTGAACATGAGGCAAAGACGATGGCTTGAGTTACTTAAAGATTACGATTGTGAATTGCTTTACCACCCCGGTAAAGCAAATGTGATAGCCGATGCCTTGAGTCGGAAGGACTATAGTGGGAGCATCTGGGCCACCCTTTCGAGAATCGAGTTGGTGTCAAGCCTCATTGAGCGAATCAAGACGTCTCAATCTGAGGATTTGTTGGAGGAAAATCTGAAAGATGAAGTGATGACTAAACAGCGATTACTCTTGATGGAGGATAGCCGTGGGGTAAAGTTGTTCAATGGGAGAGTTTAGGTGCCTAAGGTTGGGGGAAATCGATAACTTCTTCTTGAAGACGCCCATAAGTCCAAGTACTCCATCATTCTGGGAAGCACAAAAATGTATAGGTACTTGAAGCTACATTATCGGTGGCCGATTATGAAATTAGATGTGGCATACTACATGGAGCAATGTGTGACATGCCTTCAAGTGAAGTCGAGCATCAATGAACGTATGGAAGTCTTCGATCCCTAAAGATTCCCGAATGGAAATGGGAACACATTACCATGAACTTCATGACCAAACTGCCGAAAACCTTGAGAGGTCACGATACCATTTGGGTGATAGTTGACTGTTTGACCAAGAGCGCTCACTTTTTAGCCATGCGCGAGACCCTACCAATGGACAAGTTGGTAAAGTTTTATATCGATGAAGAAGTTTCAAGGCATGTAGTGCCCTTGTCTATAGTATCGGATAGCGATAGTCGATTTAGTTCCAACTTTTGGGACGACCTACAAAAAGAATTGGGTACCCGAGTAAAATTGAGTACGACCTACCATCCCCAAACCGATGGCCAAAGTAAAAGAACGATTCAGACGCTAGAAGATATTCTAAGGTATTGCGTGATCGACTTTAGGGGTAGTTGGGACTCTCACCTACCTTTGGTGGAGTTCGCGTACAATAATAGCTACCACTCGAGTATCGGGATGGCACCATTTGAAGCCTTATACAGGCAGAAGTGCAGAACTCCCATGTGTTGGCTTGAGGCGGGGGAGAAGTAGTTCACCGGTCCCGAAATAGTGCAAGAAACGGCCGACAGGGTGAAAGGCATTCGGGAATGGTTGAAAGCGTCCCAAGATCGAAAAAAGATCTATGTTGACAAGAAGAGAAGGCTGATGGAGTTCCAAGTGGAAGACCGTGTCATGCTTAAAGTGTCCCCTTGGAAGTGGATAATCCGGTTTGAAAAGTGCGGGTAGTTGAGTCCCCATTTCCTTGGACCATTCACGGTGCTCAAACATGTGGGACTTCAAGCGTACCAATTGGAGTTACCACCAGAAATGAGTGGGATCCATAATATGTTCCACATTTGTTATCTTCATAAGTGTTTGGCGGAAGAGGAGAGTGTCATTCCCCTTTCCGAGATAAGAGTGGACGAGGCTAACTGTTTTGCGGAGGAGCCCGACGCTATTCTAGAGAGGAAATGCAAGAAACTTCGCCACAAAGAAGTCACTATGGTCAAAGTTGTAACACCACAAAAAATATAGGACAACAAAAATTTTCAAAAACGGAAATGTGGTATATATATGTCAAAAGACGAGCTTTCCTAAAAGGGAACAAAAAATATACCTTTTTAATTACATGTCTGTAATTTAACGGTAAGAAATAACAACCACCTAATATAAGCTTTAACAAGAAAGTAAGATTACAAATGGTTGTCATCTACTTCACAAAATAAGGTTCTTCAAGTATGGCATCCCAGAAATTGTTTACCCCAAGCTAACTCCTACAGTCCGCCTAGCTCTCTTGGTGACCACACCGCTAGAACCTGAGATGCATGTAGACACCAACAAGTGTTAAGCCAAAAATCCTAGTGAGCTGGAACATAATATAAACCACAAATAAAGTGATTCATAAACAATATGAAGTATTAGGCCAAATATGGACTCAATGGAGGAGACCCAAAACACTAAACAAGTTTCACCTCAAGAGTCGATACACCTTGATGTTCACCCATTTGGGCAACACCGCAAAGGCCCGACACATTGGGGACTACCTCCAAGGCATTACCCTAAATGGCGGAGATCTAGGCACACACCTCCAAGGTAGCCCCCAAGAATATATCCTCCTAGTGCCTACTTGTTAGTTCATCCAAATAGTTCAACAATACCAATAATACCATCTTACTCCAAGCAATGTGTATTTATATCCATGTCCAATTCGGTGGTCCAACCACTTTAACATCAATTAGGCCTTACGTGAAATACCAAGAATTTCCCAAATAATCAATTAAGATTATAGCATCCCATAATAACATGCCAACATAAGATTTACTTATAATGCAAGTAAAGGCACACGTTTGTCATTTATGAGCATTTTAAGACAAAGAGCCTCATTTAAGGTCAAAACCCATGTTGGGTCTAAACCATTAGGTGCATATGAGTTTCATAAAAATGCCAAGTTTTACTACTAGTCTTCCAAACAAGATTCTACCATTTTCCAAGATGCCAGTAATATTTTTCACATAGGACTCACACTTCCAAAATGGTATATTATGAGTATTTCTTCATTTAAAATGGGTTTCACCAACAAACACATAAATAAGGATGAAATACACAAATAATGACATGTATCTAGTTTTGACAAGGTTTAGAAACTCACAACCTAGGTTTTTGGATAAAACCTAGAAAAGTAGCAAAACCCTAGAAATTGTTGGTGAAGTAGGGTTGATGGATGATTTGGCTTGGAGATCTTTACTAAATGCTCCCCAAAATGATTTGTTGACCAATAAATGCTCCCAAAAGATTTACCCCAAGAATTAAATGAAGAGAGAGTGCTAGGGTTTCCAAAATCGCCATGATTTACCAATCTGATTTTTAAGAAAGAATGAGCTAAAATCAGGTAGAGGTAAGTTTTTATACTCCTTGCACCAGACAGCGACAGTGCTCAGCGACCTTGCCATTGGCACTGTCACAAGTCATTATCGTGGGCCTTGCCCCGCTCTCGGTACCTTTCCATCGACTGTGACACTGGCACTATCGTGGTCACAGTCGCACAAGACATACCATGGCTCCCTCTCCCATACCGATCGTGACCAGCGACTATGACAGGTGTCATAGTCGCATGGCACTATTGCGCCGACCATGACTCCGCTTCGTTTTCTTCGTTTTTATCAGATAACGAGACCAAGCTAAAAGGATAGTATTGCAAAGAAGTTCTAAACTAAAAATTTTAAACTCAAGGCACATACGATTACGAAGGTGTGACGCGACACGATGGTGATTCTTACTTGAATTTTTTGGGCGTTACAAAAGTGCAATGGAAGCATCACCATGGGGCCAATGTGACTTGGGAAGCCGAAGAAGACATGAAGCAGAGATACCCCCACTTGTTCGTGTAGCCTAGATTTCAAGGACGAAATCGTTCCCAAGTTGGGGAGGATTGTAACGCCCGGAATTTTTGGTAAGAATTTATAAGATGTGGCCTTTATAATCCATTATGAAATCTTATACTTAATGTATTGATTGTGTTATAAGACTTGTACCCTGGACCTAGATGTATCACGGGAGTTTTTGAGCGCAAAAAAGGAAAATCTCGGGGCCCTGCACTATGTAGGCGACAGTGCCCGCGACTATAACATGCGTCACTATCACGGGGCAAGGTCGCGGAGGTCTCGACGCCATCGGTACATTCTGGGTGATAGTGCCCGACGAATTTTCCAGGGTCACTATCGTAAGGCATAACCGCGGGACTTGTACAGTAGGTGGGTTGGCTTGAGCGATAGTGCCATGCAACTATGCCATGGGCATAGTCGCTGGTCATAGTCGCGGTTGGGGGAACTAACCTTTAAATCCGAATTTTCTCCATTCCTTCTCATTTATAGCTACAACCTTCATCCCCAATCTCTCTCAAACTCATCCTTACCTCATTGAATGTGTTTTTGAGGTGATTAAGAGCCTAGATTCCAAGTGCTAGTGTGCTTCCAATCCATCAAGACTAGGTTGAAGAATCTACACTCCAAGATCTTTCACTTCACCATCTTCATCATCACCAAAATACTAGGTTTTGGGATGTTTCTAGGTTTTTAATAAAACCTAATATTATGAGTTATGTTAGATGTGAATTGTATTCAAGATTAAAAGTGAGGGTCTTTATTGTAATTGTTGTAAAGTGTGAGGGTTTGTGTTGTAAAGTCAACTTCTATTGACTTAGTATAAATAGCAGGTCAATGTGTTGTTTAGAAAAGAAGAACATATACGCACATTCATAAAACACACACATACAGTGAGCTTACAAAGAATATCCAAGAAATAGGGATATTACTTTATGTAAATGTTGTGATTGATTGATTCATAATAAAAAAAGTGTAATTACTACATTGTTGTATGTTGATTAAGAGCTAGAATCTGGGATCACATTTGGTATCAGAGCAAGATCAGATTGAATTATAAAGATCAATTTTCAAGATGGAAAGTTCACTGTTCGTCGTATACTGTTTCATTGATCGAAATTATGTTTTTGTGATGTTTTGTTTGTAAATTTCATAGCATTATAATCGCATACTAGTATAGAACAAGTTTGGTTTACACTAATTGCACATTAGATTAGCATCGATTGATCATGTTTGCAGTTTTTAGAAAGTTTTCTGTTTTCAAACTGTTCATGATCAAATTTACTTAATTGTAATTGTTCTTGATGAAATTGATTCACAAGGATTGTTCTCGATCATCCAGAGAGTAAATTGTCAAATTTTGGTGGACAAATACCAAGTTTTGGGTGGAATTCAGTGAAATTTTCAAAGAAAAAGCTCAAGATCTACAGAATTCGCACATATCATGAAGAACTCGTACGAAGAACTCGCATGGTGAAAGAATTCGCATGTTCAGTGTGAAAAATGTTTCGAATGATAGAATTCGCATAAGAGTCTAATATAAATTCTCAGGAATTTGCATCATAGTGATGTACGAAAAGCTCAGATTTCGCACATAGCTTTGTACGAAAAGTCAAGGTTTTGCATGAAAGCTTATACGAAAAGCTAAGAATTCGCATCAAGTTTTTGAAATTTTTTCTAAGGCAAGAATTCGCATCGATACGAATTGTTCAAGATTTGAAAATTTTCTAAGGGAGGAATTCGCATCATTGTTCATACGAAAAGTTCAGAATTCGTATCCTCCTACATGCGAAATGTGCAGAACTCGCACATAGCTTTATGCGAAAAGCTAGAACTCGCATAATGCTACATGCGAAAAGTGAAGTTTTCTAATCCTTTGCTTGTGTAAATTGTGTGTTTATGCGAATTGTGTGCATGCGAATTCTATACTTAGAATAATTTTTGAGTGATTTTTCTGTGATTTTAATAGTTGATTTTTCTGATTATCTGATTAACGATCAGTTCTAGCTCATATTCTTTAAAACAAATCACAAGATGCCATACATTGACGAGAAGGGAAATACTGTTTTGACCAAGAGAGACTGTGATATCGCGTATATGCCTGAAATACCCGCATGGGAAGCAGAAAATAAGAATCTGAAAATTCAGAATTCATCTCTTCTTAATTAGATTAACAAATTGAAAGAAAATTCTAACGTTTTAAGGAAATATTTTATTTGCTCAGATTGCATTTCTAACTCTAAAATCAATTTTGCAGGGATCATTGAATCAAAAGAGATAGAGATTTCTAATCTTCAAACCAAGCTGAAAAAATCTGAAGAGGAATCCAAATTTTTGAAAGCAAGTAATGGAAATTCTACTTGGTCCAAGAAACAGTTGATGCAAAAAGAGCTTGATGATCTTAGAATGAGAGCAAATATTGCTGGAGAGACATGTGATGGACTGAAAAAGATAAATTCACAATTTTTTTTCTGAACGAAGCCAATTGAGAGACAAAGTGTTCAGTCTTGAAGTTAAAATAAACATGCTTAAAGAGAGAGCCTCAAAAGAGATAAACAACTCAAGAACTCAAGAAGAGGTAAAGAAGATTGAAAGAAAAAGAAAGAATTTGGAAAGAGATAATGCTAAGCTTCAAAAGAAGATTACTGAACTGAAAGAACAGATATCTGAAGATGAAAAGAAGTTCAAGAAAGAAAGAGAAGAGTTTGAAAGAGAAAGAAAAACATATGCACAAAAGTTTTCTGACTTCTCAATATAGCCCTTTAAAGAGAAGAAGTTGGATGAAATCAAATGTACAAAACTTTTTCAACAAGTGTCAGACTTTGAGAATGTTATCATCATGGAGAGAGACTGTTAGGTTTATATTTTCTAGTAATCAATGTATTTATTCCCTTGTTGCTAAAGTGCTTAGTTTTGCTCTACCTTGTATGTTTAGCCAAGGGGTATTTAAGTCCCTTTTGCTTTTCCTTGTAAACAACTATGTGATATATTCTAAATACACATTAAGCTTTTGCGTCTACTTTCTCTCTCTACTTTCTCTCTCTAAAGATTTAGATCGATCTTGGATTATCAATTGGTATCAGAGCATAATATGAATCTGAGAGATTTGAGAGAAACATTTTTCATTCTGAATTTGTTAATAATTCAGAGAATTTGATCGATTTTCTTGATCTTGATCAAGAAAATCTCATTTTCTGAATTTTTTACAAATTTTTACTGAAATTTGATTCGTTTTTCTTGAAAACGAATCAATTTTTCACATCAATTTGCAAGAAAATCGATTTTTGAAGATCAAGTTTTTTTCACATCAATTTGCAAGAAAATCGATTTTTGAAGATCAATTTTAAGAATTTCGTAGTTTTGAAATTGTTCGATATAGCATACTGTTTGATTGTCAAAGTTTGATTTTGTGGAGTATTGTTCAAATTGGGTGTATATTTTGATTAGAAAATAGATTTCGATCGTATCTGTGTGGGTATAATTCATCAGATTTGTGTCTGTAATCAAATTCGAAGATTTCTCGATTTTGCACCAAGTCATACGAGTTTGCGCCAGTTCATCCTCGTTTGCGCCATCTTCATCTTCTTGAAGATTTTCTGTTTCGACTAAGTCTTCAAGAGGTCTGGGCCAGATCATCGTATTTTGCGCCAGTTCTTCAAGGTTTTCGCCAACTTCAATCAGTTCTTCAGGGTTAAGTTTCTAGAGCAAAAGTCAGTTTCTCGCCAACTTCAGTCGCGCAAAGCATTCTTTGCGCCACCTTCTCATCGCGCAAATCTCTATTTTGCGCCACCAGTTTGCGCCAGCTTCTCTGCTTCCAGACTTAGATTTTTTCTGAGTTTTATGACTTTGTGGTTTTTTGTGAAGATGTCTCTTCAAGCACAGATTTACAAGAACGACATTATGATGTCCTTGGGAACGGACACTCGTCCTCCGGTTCTGGTCAACGAGAACAAGTTTCCGCAATGGCAAGACCGTTTCATCAACTTTATAAAGCGACAAGCCAATGGTGAAAACATGATGAAGTCGCTCACAGATGGACCATTCGTCAAGCCTATGAAAGATATTCCCGCCACTGCAACCACACCGGCCACACAAATCTTAAAGCCAATAGGCGAATACACGGCCGAAGAGACTTTGCGAGACCAAGCTGATCGCGAAGCAATGTCTAACCTGATCCTAGCACTGCCTAATCCCATCTACAATCGAATTGACTGTTTCAAGAATAATCCGATGATGATGTGGACCCAGTTAGAAAAGATCATGCTTGGGTCAGCGGTTGCAACACAACTCCGACAGACACGCTTCATGAACAATTTCGAGGAGTTCAAGGCAAAGGATGGTGAGACTCTGAAGAGTGTCTTTGACAGGTTTTGGGCTGTGATTAACGATCTGCATAAGATCAAGGTGACCAAGATCGAGTTGGAATCCAATCTCAAGTTTCTTAATGCTCTTCAACCAGAATGGAGCAAATCTTGTCACAGATTGAGGAACGATGTCCGGATCTCCACTATGCAGATACAGGAACTATATGAGATTTTGATGACTGATGAGAGCTTAGTGCTAGAGAAGAAAGCGAAGCTTGACAAAAAGAGCAAGCCAAAGACAGTGGACCCAATTGCTCTTCTTGCGAGCCAGTTGGCTGAACAAGCATTGTCTGAGAATGCTTACGACGGGGCCATTGATGATGATGGAGAAGCACTGGAAAAGGAAATGATCCTTCTCTCTCAGCATTATCACAAGAAGTTCCATCACCGATCAGGTTCCAACAACCTCCGCTTCACTTTAGGTTCAAAGAAAGTGGACACTGGTGCTCCTTCAAAGCCGTATGTTCCGAAATACGAGCCTGCCAAAGTGGTCGAGCCAAAGAAGGAAGAGAAGAAGGCTATTACATGTTTCAACTGCGGGAAACCAGGACACTTTGCAAAGGAGTGTCGAGTAAAGGTTGTCCGAAATTCTGCATTTTACCGGAAGAAGAAGATGGAACTTGCTGAAAAGAGAGAGAACGGAACCATCTTGCTAGCTGAGGAGGAATATTGGCTAGATCACTCCGATAATGAAGCAGAAAATGAGGAAACTGCCGCCATGTGCTTTATTGGAGATGATGACAGTTACAATGAGGATGAGGATACATCTACTGACGAATCTGAGGTACCTTCAGAATTTGATTACAAATTTATTTCATATCAAATGAACGTCATTATCACTGCCTTACATGACTTACGTTCAAAGTTTTTATCTGAAAAGCATTTTAATCAAGAAAAGTCTATCTTGATTGAAAAATTGCAAATTTCTTTGAAAGATGAAAATTTTATTTTGAAAGATACAAAAGAGAAATTTCAAAAGAAATTGGATGAATTAGAAAATTTAAACAAGACATATCTTGATTCTTTGACTGAAATGACAAACATAAAAGATAGTTTTTCTGATAAAATAAATGTGTTAGAAGAAAATTTATATTTGAGAGATCAAACTGAACAAACAATTTATATGAATAAACCGAGGAGTTATACTTCTATAAAAGAAAGATGGGGACTTGGTTTTGAAAATCCACATTGTTTAAACAATGTTAAAACAAAAACCCCCCACTTTATATGATTTTGATTATCTAAATCTTGCAAGATATGCTCCTCAATTCAAAATTGAGTGGATGAATGAAAAGCAAGAATTAGAAATCGAAAATGAGAAAAGAATGAACAACACAAGAATGGAGATTCTGTTTGTTTATACTCGCGAAAATGCAAAATATTTTCCTGAAAAATCAAAGAAGTCCAGAAGATCTAAAAATGTTTTAAATGTCAAATCTTCCATTAAATCTTCATTACCAAACGATTATTTCGATATATATGCTATTAACGCTAATAAGGAAAATATATCTCCGGTTTCTTATGATACTAAGAGATATATTCCCCCATTAGTGTTAGAGGGCAAAATCGTTGATCTTGAAGTTAAAATGGAAGAACAAAGTCTTCAAAACAAATTTGAAAACGATTTACTTCTTTTTATCATGAAATCAAGTTTTGAAGAAAATTTAATTTCTCAAAAACAAGATTTTGATGACAAAATTAATTCTGGATTTTCTACTGATTCTAAGAAAAATACGCAAGAAGTTCCAAATTTTGCAAAATTGCGCCACCCATTGGTAGCGCAAACTGACTGTTTGCGCCATCCTTTGGTAGCGCAAAACCAGGTTTGCGCCACTAATGGGTCGCGCAAATCTCCTCCAGACTTGTGTTTTTCTGAAAATTATGACTCCGAGGCTAGTTCAAAAACGATGAATGATCAGTTTGGTTTCATAGATAAAATCTCTTCTTCAAATTCAAATATTAAATCGGAAATTATTGATGACTCTTTTACGGTAAATGTTGATTATTATAAACCAAAGAGTAAAAGAAGAAGGTCAAGGAAGTCAAAGAGGAAAGAGTCAGTCCAAACTGAAAATTCTAATTCTTTCGATTCTAATGTTTCAGATCGGACTTTGAAGAAGTCTACGAGGCAGATATGGAGGGTCAAGCAAAAATCAAATGAATCTGCAATTCTAGAGGATAAATGTGTAGATAATCTTTGTCATAAGGATACATTTGCATATTGTAATAAAATCACAAAATATTCAATAAAGCAAATGATTCAAATTGCAAAGGATGTCTCATATTCTTTATCTAATTGTGATTCAGATGATTATGTTTCTTCCTCCATTGATGATTGTGTTCATATTTTCTTAAATTATTCCCATATTTTTTCTAAAAATAAATGTTTGAAAAATAAAAAGAAATGGACTAACAAGAAGGGACCCATAAGCATATGGGTACCTAAATCTGTGTAGTTTCTAAATGTGAAGCTTAGTTAATTATGGTATCTGGATTCGGGGTGTTCCAAACACATGACGGGCAACAAATCGCTACTTTCAAGTTTTAAAGAAAAATGTTGCGGTCGTGTTAGATTTGGAAACTGCGAGACTGCTTCTATTCTAGGATATGGTGATCTTGTGCAAGAAAATATCACTGTCAAGCGTGTTAGCTATGTCGAAGGTCTTAGCTACAATCTATTCAGCATCGGGCAATTTTGTGACAAAGATCTTGAAGTAAGGTTTAAATCCAAACGAGTTGCTGTAAAGAATGACAGTGGCCGGGATTTACTTGTTGGAAAGAGAAGATCCAATTTATATACTATTGATCTTTCCAAAGTTAAAATTCCATCAGATATATGCTTATTATCTAAAGCCTCTGTACATGAAAGTTGGATATGGCACCGAAGACTAGCTCATCTCAACTTCAAATACATGGATCGACTTGCCAAGAATGATTCAGTAAGAGGTCTCCCAGCACTCAGATTTCAGAAAGACCACCTCTGTCAAGACTGCGAGAAAGGAAAGATGAAGAAAGTTCCGCATAAGCCAAAGCCCGAAGCCTGCACTAAGGATATTCTTGATATCTTACATGTTGACTTATGTTGACCAATGAAGACAAAGAGCATTGGAAAGAAAATATACGTTTTGGTGGTAGTTGATGATTATTCACGCTACACATGGGTCAAGTTTCTCAAGTCCAAAGATGAAACTCCCGACATTCTCATCAACCTAATCAAAACGATTCAGACTAACAAACAAAAAGCAGTCAAAGTTGTCAGATCAGACAATGGTACAGAATTCAAGAATAACATTCTTCAAGCATTCTACGAAGATCAAGGCATTCAACAACAATTCTCTTCTGCTCGAACACCACAACAAAATGGTGTTGTTGAACGAAGAAATAGAACGC
Organism: Arctium minus; assembly: GCA_954870635.1. NCBI lineage: Eukaryota > Viridiplantae > Streptophyta > Magnoliopsida > Asterales > Asteraceae > Arctium > Arctium minus. The sequence continues at coordinate 109,431,812 of OX941081.1, forward strand.
TTGTCGAGGCTGCCAGATCGATGCTTGCATATTCCGGTCTACCTCTTACAAAGCTGTATCTACTGCGTGTCATACTCAGAACAGATCTATTCTACATCGAAGATTCAACAAAACACCTTATGAGCTTATGAACGGCATCAAACCAAATGTCAAATATTTCAAATCATTTGGGTGTAAGTGTTATGTTCTAAATGACCGCGACAATCTAAACAAGTTCAGTCCAAAGGCGGATGAGGGTATCTTTCTTGGTTATTCTTCTACTTCTGCGGCTTACCGAGTCTTTCTTCCTTCAGTCAGAAAAGTGATAGAAAGCGTCAATGTTAAATTTGACGAAGCTGCAGATTTGGTTTCTGGCCAAACAGGTCCAGAACCCGCAATTTCAGGGATTTTAGCTTCTAGACAAATCAGTTCAGAACCTGCATTACAAACGTCAAATCAAGATCCACATTCTTCTTTGCTTAATCTTACTGATCTTGATTTTCTATTTGAGCATTTTTATGATGATTTGCCTAAATCTAACACTGAAAATGCTTTAACTATTTTGAATCAGGAAACTGTGAGCGCATCTACTTCAAATTTTGCTGCATCTATCTCTGCAAATGATGTCGTTCCTGTCACTTCGGTATCTCAAAACATTATTTATGAACCTCATCAAGACCAATCAGAACCTGAGCAAGTGTACACTGAATCAGTTCAAGAAGAAACAGTTTAAGAAGAAGAACAAAATGCTGATATTCAACCGACAATTCCATAGTCTGATTCAGATGTTGTTGAATTACCTCCTCCTTCTGTTGAAATAATTTATGTCCCCTCGTCTGACACAGAAGTATCTGAAGCTCTCTCCCAACACCTAGAAGTTGTTCAAAAGGTTATAGATCCTCTCCCTTACACCACCAAATGGACAAGATCTCATCCTATACATCAGATTATTGGTGATCCTTAAGCAAGCGTATCTACTCGTTCAAAGACGGCAACTCCAAACGAATGTCTATTCACTTGCTTTCTAAGTAAGATTGAACCATCAAAGGTATCTGAAGCGTTGGAGGATCCGGATTGGATAATTGCGATGCAAGAGGAACTCAATCAATTTGAAGCGTTAAAAGTTTGGAGACTTGTTCCAAGGCCAAAAGGAAAAAGTATTATTGGCACAAAGTGGATATTCAAGAACAAGAAAGATAAAGATGGTATCCTCATTCGCAACAAAGCGCGATTGGTAGATAAGGGTTATAGACAAGAAGAAGGAATCGACTACGATGAAACTTTCGCGCCGAATGTTTCTTGCTTTTGCTGCTTATCGAAATTTTACCGTGTATCAGATGGATGTAAAGACAGCCTTTCTAAATGGGAAACTTAAATAAGAAGTTTTTGTTTCTCAACCGGAGGGGTTCGTTGACAAAGACCATCCTGATCATGTATATTTTCTTGATAAAGCATTATATGGCTTGAAACAAGCACCGCGGGCGTGGTATGATGAGTTGTCTGCCTTCTTGCTAAAATCCGGGTTTACCAAAGGATCAATCGATACTACTCTTTCCATTTATCGTTCTAACTTGGATATTTTCTTAGTTCAAATATTTGTAGATGATATTATATTTGGTGCGACTAATAGATCTTTATGTACTTGGTTTTCTGACCTCATGACCTCCAGGTTTCAAATGAGCATGATGGGAGAAATTAATTTCTTCCTCGGACTTCAAGTGAAACAGCTTCCGGAAGGTATCTTTATTAATCAGTCGAAGTATGTTTTCGACATTTTGAAGAAATTCAAGATGGACAAATCCACTTCAATTGGCACGCCAATGGCTCATGGTGCTAAAATTGGTCTAGATCCGGATGGAAAAGTTGTGGACGTCAAGAACTATAGAGGGGTGATCGGATCACTTATGTACTTAACTGCAAGTCGGTCGGATATCATGTTCTCTACATGCTTATGTGCCAGATTTCAAGCAAAGCCGAAGGAATCGCATCTGTTAGCAGTCAAGAGAATCGTTCGTTACATCAAAGGAACTCCGTACTTAGGTTTGTGGTATCCTAAGAGTTCTGATTATAAATTAACTGCTTACTCTGATGCAGATTTCGGGGGAAATCAATTGGACCGGAAAAGCACTTCAGGACATATTCAATTTCTTGGTGATAGACTGATAAGTTGGGCGTCAAAGAAACAGAACTGTGTATCTATCTCAACTGCAGAAGCAGAATACGTCGCCGCAGCTAGTTGTTGTGCCCAAGTGTTATGGATGAAGACACAACTTCGTGACTACGGGATGCTGTACAAAACCGTTCCAATCTCCTGTGACAGCAAATCTGCGATCGCGATATCAGTCAACCCGGTTCAACACACAAAGACCAAACACATCGATATGAGGTACCACTTCATAAAGCATCATGTGGAAGAAGGCACTATTGAATTATATTTTGTTCCAACTGAATATCAACTTGCCGATATTTTTACAAAAGCCTTAGATGAAAAACGTTTTAATTTTCTGCTTTCAAAACTCGGCATGTTGAATTTAAAAGTTTAAACCTACACAATTTTTATTCTATAAAGTAAAAGTTTTACAGTTCTTATTTCTTTTGAATAAAATGTGTGTCTAGGATAAATTTTCAAGTTGCTTTGTTTATATCTAAGTTTTATATGTTCAAATTTCAAGTCTTACAAAAATCGAAAGGTCAGCACCATGTTTGAAACTTTTGAATATTGCTTTAAAGTTGTGTCATTCGGAATATTTATAGTTTACAATGCTTAGAAAACCTAAAAAGTCAGAATTATGGATCGTAATGAAAATATAGGCTAAGCGCTTAAATGTAAAACCGAGTGATTGAGATGAAAATTAAATATATATATATATATATAAAATACAGAAATCGCTAAGTTTAAAAGTTTGTTCCTGTGACCTTTCTGGTTTGGGAAAGTAAGCTCTGTGGGATGCTTGTCATCTGATCCCCTAAGGTCAATTGGTCTGGGAGTGATCGAACCCAAATCCTTCTATAAAATCAGATCGAAAGTTATGTTCTACTGGTATGAATGGGTTTAGAATGTGTCGATGTAGCCTTTCTGATCTGGGAAAGTAAGTTCCAAGGGGTGCTTGACACCTAGTCCCCTAAGGCCAACTGGTCTGGGAGCGGCTGACCCAAATCCTGCAATAGGATCAGATAGAAAGTTACGTTTACGACATGTTTTTTACTTATCAAACTTCTTGATTAAAAGATGTCAATGTGCACAAGCTTAAAAGATGCCAAAGAGCACAATCATGTCAAGATGCCAATGTGCACAATCAATAAAAGATGCCAATGAGCACACATCTCATGATACTTTGTGATATTTCTGAGTTGCAATAAACCTATAAATTTGTGAAAGTCTTAATTCTTGTCAGATTAGTGTGAGTAAAGGCCAAGTTCTCTATTATATTTTTAGAATGACATTTACTTGAAGCTAATCAAAGTTCGCATACTAGCATACTGAATAGATTGATGAAAGTTATTGAAACTGAACATGTATTAACTTGATATGCAATGAAACTTCTATATGTATCCAAAAACACACACTTGATTTCAATTGATTGATTAATCTGTGATATTTTACTGAATAGAATTTAATTTGAATAGTGTTTAAAATTTTATATATTTAGTTGTTTCAAAATCTATATTCAGTATATTTTTCTTTATACATTGATGTTTCTATGTTTGTATTCCCATATCTTTGTAAATTGGTATGTGCATATTTCGAGGGGGAGAAAATCTGAATGAAAAATTTATAACTACTAATTTTGAGGGGGAGTGAATAAAGTGGACAAGTACGTATCTGATACAGTGATTAAAGTCCAGATCAGAGATTTATCAGGTAAGTACTTCTGATTTTTCTATACAAATGCTAAATTGATTTGTTATATTTAGTGCATTTGTGTAGGGGGGGTAAAAACCTTTAAAAGGTGAAAAATGACATTTTCTTTGTTATTATAAAAGCAAAGCTGATGTCATTCACAAGTTCATTTTCCCTCTATCTTTGAAATACTATCTTTTGGCTCTCTCTATCTGTTCGACTTATCTTTTATTTTCACTATTTCATCTTCGAGGATTGCTTACAGTGAGTTCATCTTTGTTCAAATCATCTATTGGGTTATTCTTAGTTTCTAATTTCGACTCCAGGTACTGTAATGGATTCAGACATTGTTTCTGTTCAACAAGATGAGAACCAAATCCAAGATGAACACTATGATCCATTTGATCATGTATCCCGAGAGGCTCCAATGCCTTCTGTTCCATCTACCAGGGCGGACTTATCTGTTTCAAGGCGAACATCGAACGATGTTTTTGCCACTGCTCTATATGTTTTTCCGTACAAACCGAATAACTACTATGTTGACTTTGACAAAATCAAGATTGATCCAATTATTCGCGCTATTCTTAGAGGACATCCTATTGCTCCAGCTCTCACTTTATGTGCTGATGTTCCCGAGGTCTACCTTCAACAAGCTTGGCATACGATATCCAAGAATGAGATGGTTCGTCCTCATCGTTTCGAGCTGCAAGTGGATCAATTTGATTCCTATATCACCTACAACCGTCTTCGTTTGATTCTCTATCTACTCATGGCGTCTTCTCGACCGGGTAGAAATACGTTTGACAACTTTGCACCCGAATCAGAAGTTCTTGCTGGAATTAGAGCTCTTGGATATGTCGGTGAGCTAACCAAGGTAAGCCAGTTTGAGAAGTCAAATCTTCCATCAGTGTGGTATGCACTGTTTTCTGTTCTTAACAGGTGTCTTACTTCTAAGCACTCGGGAACCGACAATGCCAGCCTGCACTACCTTCGGTTATTCCATGCAATCGTTTACGATTTGCATGTCGACTATACACTGGTCTTCTGGACCGAACTGTCAGAGAGAGTTCATAATAAAGAGACGAACAAGAAGCGCAAATTCATTCCGTTTGTTCGCTACATGAAGCTCATCGTCCGAAGCATGATGCGAAGCAACCGAGACATTCCAAAGCGCAATTCTTGGAATCAAGTAGGCGACAACGAGATGACCTTTATTCAAACTCAAAGGAAACCATTTAATTTCTCTATGCCAATTCCTTCAGTTTTGATCTTGAGTTATGCCAATCTTACAAATGAAAGTATTATTCAGTACTGCTCCGATCATGGCATTGACTTGCCAGCTGCTGATGAAGAAAAAGTTGAGCTTGCTAATGCTGAAGCTGCTTAAGCTGATGAATCTGAACAAGTTCAAGTTGATGAGACTGAAGCTGAACATGGTGATGATGCTCAAGACAATGTTGTTGAATCGTCTGATAGTGATGACCAACCTGATGAATCAGATGGTTATGATGATCAAGGTGGAGATGGAGATCGTTTTGCTTCTCAAGTTCTAGAAATGGTTATTTGAGACACTGCTATGATTGATCATGATGATGATTCAGTTTCGATAAATGCTGCAGTGGGTGCTTTACAGGGTGATGAGCTAGACTTGGCTTTTTCCAATGCCACGGCTCAGCTTGGTACTGGTCCTTCTGCTTCTAAGGTCATTCCTACTTTTTCTATCGAGACTTCTGCCATAGAGACCTCTTTTGTTGATACTTCTTCTGTTCAAGTACACGACTCCACTAGCAAGTTTATGACTCTTAATGAGATTATTCGCCAGATGAGTGATCGTTTTGATGCTGAGAAAGAGGCATAAATTCAGAAGATGAAAACTCTTTTCAAGGGAAAGATGGTAGAGATTGATGCTGATACGATTCCACAAGATATTCCATTCAGAAGACCGTCTAGGGTGGTTATTCGAGAGTCATCGAGTATTCTGACTTCTGCTCTTTCAAGGGTGATTATTCCACCTCTTTCGGTATTTCCTTCTACTCCAGTGTCTACAGCTCCTTCGTCTTCAAATGTTCCTATTCAGGAAATTCCAGTATCTGAACTCTCAGATATGTTGTATGCACGGTTATTGTCTATGTCTCCATCTGATCAGCAACATCATGATCTTATTTCTTTACTTCGGAACTTCCAACCGAATCCAGCTCCAACTCCTGCTCCTGAATCAGATAGGCTATCTGTTTTATATGAGGAGTTCACTATTTTTAAGTCTGAAGTAAGGACAAATTTCTCTGACATCAAGGAAGGTTTATCTCTAATGACTCAAGCCATAACTTCTTTATCTGACAGGTTTGATCGTCATGAGTAGATTTGCGGATCTGAAGCTGGACTGTCTCATAAAAGGAGACATAACCATGATGATCCTGATCATCAAGGTCATGAGGGGGAGATGTCAAAGAGACAGTGAGTGGAAAGTTCTTCAGCTCAAGAAGATCAAAGACAATCTGAGTCTGTTGCTCAAGAGAAGAATGTTGATGATGCTGCTCAAGATTGCAATGTTGAAAGTCTTGTTAACATCATGCTTGATAATGTTGATCTTTCTTCCATGGCCAACGAATTGAACATTTCCGAGTCAAACATCGAGAACAACTTACAGCTTGTTGTATATGTTGATCCTGACTCTGCACCAAAGTCAATGATGATAGATGATTCTGAAGCTGCAAATGATATGAGATCTTTCTTTGCCAACTTTATTGAGATCAATTTTGATGATGATGATGATGTCAGATATGAAAAGTTATGCAAAGTGAAAGAAGAAGACTGTGATGATATAGTTTTTATTTCTGATACTGAAGAGAATGACTTTTATCTTGATGTAAAGGATGAATAGATAACTAACACATTGTACGGAGACTTGCCTTCTCAAGAAGACATTCCTGCAGCTACTCCAGTCACTCCTAGTCCTATTGCTGATCCAGCTCCGACTACTACTGCTCCTTCAAGTACATTTGAAGTATGTCAGTCGTCTAGAGCTCAAGCTGACATTCCTAATTCTGAACCAGTGATTCCTCCGAGTATCTTAGAAGAAGGTCCAACTTTGACAAGACAGCAAAGACTACAAAGTTTAGAAGAAAGGCATATGGCTTCGAGACTCAGATCTGCTTTTCTCGAGGATTCTCAAAGGAACATTTTTGTTTCTAGGAGAAGAGAGATAAACATTTATGCCATTCTGGGAGTTGAAAAAGAGTCAGCTGATTTTCAATACGAATATTTGATGTTCATCAAATGCCAACGTCTCGGAAAGCTTCTTGTTTCTTCTCCTCACCTGATAGTAAGGTTTTTCAGTGTTTCTATAAAGAAGTTTGTTCACATCTGGTATCCAGTGTTTGAGGTTGAAAGAAGAGACTGCAAAAGATATACTTTCTCTGAGGTTGACTTCAATGACTTATCTATTGATGACATTGAGTTTTTGTACAATCACTTCAGGAATCTTTACTACAAAACTGAAGATGTCTCACAAGCTTTGATTGCAATAAAAAGATTCATTCGGCGTCAGATCAGATTCTACCGAGTTTTCGACTTCCAGATGGCCGCTGAAAGCTTTCAACCAATGGTTAATCTTCAAAGACCTGATTGTAGCTTGTCAAACATTGATACATACTCTCTATTCACCATTTTGTAGAGTCCATATGGTGTTATACACATAAATGTTTCTGGTCAGAACTGTTTTCTAAGGTTTGAAGAGATCAATCACTACTCTAACGGCACTTTAAAAGTGATCAAGCTACAATTGGAGCATCGTCTGAAAGCTGTTGAAAGAAGATTCTTAGAGACAAGAAGAGATGTTTTCCAGCTCGAGAATGATGAGATTCACCTTCTCAAGAAAGCTTTGAATTCTATTGATGAGAGGCTGGTTTTCCGTTCTACCCTAAGACACTTGGAAGTTTTGCTTGGACTTAATCGACTACATCAAAGAGAAGAGCGCCATTGATTACTAAGTGGGAGATTGTTAGGTTTATATTTTCTAGTAATCAATGTGTTTATTCCCTTGTTGCTAAAGTGCTTAGTCTTGTTCTACCTTGTATGTTTAGCCAAGGGGTATTTAAGTCCCTTTTGCTTTTCCTTGTTAACTGTTGATCCAAGCTCTCTCAGTGATTTGATAACGACCCTCTTTTATACTTAGTGAAAATTACGTTTAATATGTATTAGTTTTTCACCATCAGCGATCAGACTGAGTCTGTTCAGTTATCGTTGATAGTTCTTCTTACAAACATTTATATGTATTAGTGTTTCACTATCAGTGATCAGACTGAGTCTGTTCAGTTATCGCTGATAGTTCTGATGTAAACAGTAACGTAATCCCTGAATACAAGTCTCGTGTCAACATATGTTCATAGCTGAATCGAAGACGAAGCCACTGAACAAAGAGAAGTCTACTAGTGACCTGATGCGGATATCAGTGAAGAAAAGACAACTCTACTTATACGCGAAGGAACATGAGGAAAAGCTTTAGCGATAGCTGAACCTCTTTATATCTCTGAAGAAAGAGATATTCAGCGATCAATCGATCACAAAGCTTATGCCTCAAGTTTCCTTTTGTCTTACCTTGCACAAACCAGTACGATGTGTCAGAACGGACATATCTCTGCCACAAATCGTACAACAACTCTGTCAACTACACTGTTCATGATACGGCCGAAAGCATGTGCCCCAAAAGTCAGACTACCAAAGCTAATCACTGAATGACACGTGTAAAGTACCCTACCATGCATTTAATGCATAGGGTATACATAGAAAGATCACCTCTCCAATTAAGGGTGTGCTCAATTCTTGAACCAATATAGAAACCTTTGTTTTCTATACTTCTAAAACCCCCTTTCTCTATATTCTTGTGCAACCATCTTAGTGTTTCTTAAGTTTGTTTAGATTGAGTCTGTCTTAATCTTATTCCGCAACGAACTTGTAAATTGTGTTTGATTTATCAATAAACAATTTATTAAACTTTAATTTATGTGTTTGTATTCAACCCCCCCTTCTACAAACTTGTTAAGCACCTCCGGGACCAACATAAACAACTATGCACTATATTCTGAATACACATTAAGCTTTTGCGTCTACTTTCTCTCTCTCTACTTTCTCTCTCTAAAGATTTAGACCGATCTTGGATTATCAGAGACAAATTTGAGAAAGAGAAGATGAAAACTGAACAGAAGAATGTTGGTGTCTTCAAAGAAATATATGAACAAAGAATATCTGTAGAGAAAGACTTTGAGGAAGAAAGAAAAGTGTTTGAGGATGAGATAAAGAAGCTAACAGGAAAACTATCTGAACTGTCATCAACTGTTATGAAGGAGAAGAAGACGAAGTCTGAATTGCACAAGAAGTTTGATCTACTTTCAAAGGAAAGAAATAGTTTATCTTCAAGGATCAAAGAACTTGAAGAGATCATGTTCAAGGTGAAGTTGACTGAGCAAAAGACGCTAGAATCAATTGTTCAATCACCGAGAGATGATCTAGATGATTCAGAATGCTCATTCAAAACAGTGTCAAGTTCACATTTTCTGAATGTTTCTAATAATCCTTTGTTTGATTTAGATGATACTCAAACTTCTAAAAAATAAGGATCAGATTCGTCCTTCTAACCTTTTCTATAATAAACTTGTTGATGGTTCAGGTAAACATAAAAGGTCAAATGACAAAGAAAAATGGGTTTGGAGGGTAAAAGGATCCGCAGATGAGAAGTGTGAAGTCCAAATCAAGCCATTTACAATCAATTCAATGCAAATCAAATCACAGATTCTAGAGAGAGAGTGTAGAGAGAGAAACAGTCATATGTAATAAACGTAGTCTCAAGATTACAATAGTATGCGCATACTCTCAGTTACATGCTTCTCTCAAAGACAAGACTATTTATACATGACTAAAAATCTCACACCAAAGGAACTCTCACAAAACATAAAAGTCAAATACATCAAAAGTCAAACTTGATCTAAACAATACATTAACATTCTCCCCCTTTTAGATCAAGCATTAATGATTGGCCTGCCCCAACGAGAATGACTAGCTTGTCTGATCCCGAGCAATGATTCAAAGATCCTTATACCCCTTCTGAAATGCAGTTTATCATCTAAAGCATCCAATACTCGGGTCAAAGCAAGTCTATCAAACTTACCAAGGCCTTTCTCTCCTTTGTTGACTTTTTCTTTATCCTCTTTGAACTTTCTGTTGAGTTGGAGTCTAACCACCTTGATAGTTCCATCTGAAAACTTTGACAATTCAGATATCCTCATGAACCTCTTCTTGTTCTCTCCATTTTTGTATACAACTCCAAGCTTTGGTTGATCAATAACTTTGAATAGATCAAGATTCTCCAAGTCTTCATAATCCAGATTAGGCTTAGTCATGTTCACCCTTTTCTGATTAGTCTCCAAAGCAAGCTGGAAATCATAACAGTAAGTATAGTTGGCTTGCCTTCTGATGAATCTTTTAACTGCTTCCAAGGCAAAAACAATGTTCTCCGGACGTATTGTCATGTTCTTGATTAGATGGTAAAGATATTCAATGTCGTCTACATCCAAATGAGAGAAATCAGCTTCAGAAAATTCACAGTGTGTAAGATCTCTTCTTTGAACATAAAACACTGGATACCAAACTTTTCTGTGAAACTTTCTCAACTTGACATTTTTAACAGTAACAATCCTCGACTTATTCTTTACATATTTTTCTGCCTTTCTTTCCTAGGTGATCAGCCTTGCATATTCTTCCTGAATATCCCATGGTAAATGAGAAACACCCAAGACCTTGTGAATATCTAACTCCCTGACCCTATGCACAAATAATTTCTTCTTATCCTCCTCCAGAAAAGGTACTCTCAAAGCATTCCTCATGTGTTTGATTTCAGCATCAGTAGGCACAAGTGATGTTTGAGGAGTGTCTGAGGTTCGTGCTTGGGTTTCAACAGTGTTGGAAGGGAAAAAGGCTTCAGGTTCGGCTTCAGGGTTGGTTTCAGGGTTGGTTTCAAGGTTGGTTTCAGGTATTGGGCTTGGGAATTTGTTTAGGCTTGGAAGGTTTACAGGGCTAGGTATTCTGTTTGGGCTAGGTGGAGGTTGGTTAAGTGGGATTTCTAGACTAGATGGAGGTTGGTTGACAGGGCTAGGTATGTTTTCTGGTTGGTTGGAAGGTTCATCTAGGTTAATTTCTTTGAAGGTAGGTATTTCAGATGGGGTTCGGACGGTTTCTGAAATATCATGGTGCACAGGACTCAATTGTAAGTCATCTAGTATGCCCATCAAGATGTCAAGGATGTTCTCATTACCCTCTTCATCGGAATCCATTAATCCTTCTCTTTCCTCCTCTTTCAACCTCCAGAAGTTATCATACTTCTTATACGTTGTCTCCTCTTCATCTCATGAAAGATTAATAATGTCAATGTCAAGCATCCCAGTTAGCAACAAAATTTCATCTCTTTTAGCAACCTTAGGCTTTGCAACCCTTGGTTCTACCTCCTCATTCACATACAGCATTATCTCATCAACTGGTTCATTAACCCCTACATTTGTCATCTCAACATCATCTCCTTCTTGAGAATTAACCTGAGCAACTTCAGTGTCGGTAGCAGTTCTTTGTCTCTTACTTATCTCCCCCTCATGATCTTGATCAGAATCATGATCATGTCTTTTACTAAGAACTGTTTGAGCTTTGCAAGATTCCTAAATTGCTCGGGTGAGATTTTGAAGATTCTATACCACTTCAGACTTGAAAGACTGGAATTCTGCAGTAGTAACGTAGTTTGAAGGTACCTGATGTTGTTGAGATCTCAATAAAGAAATCAAATCAACCTCAGATTCATCAGCTGGTGCCTGTGATAGTAACTTGGCATAGAGTAAGGATTTCAGCTCCTCCACAGATTGATCAACGGGCTGTATTGGTGGTGGTGGAGGTGGCTGAATAGGCATCTCTACAGCTGGGCCTTTCCCTTTCAATAGGCTCTTAACTTTTCCCAGTTCCTCCTCAAATTTGGCAGATAAGCGGTCTTCAACAGCCTTTAAGGCGCCGTTGAGAAACTCCGTAGACACGAAGTCTAGGAAAATAACTCCGGGGTCACTTAGACTTCCCGTTTGCACAACTGTTGAAGATTCAACAGTGTGGCATGTGTTCAAAGTTGGCATGATGGTAGCAATGACAAGACTTCTACTTAATCCTCGTAGTTCGGATTGCGGATCTACTACAAGTGTTCCAACCGGGTCACTTAGACAACCGGTGATAGCAAAAGTATGTATGAGTGTCCTAGGAATAGAAGTTGGAAATACAATTGGTGCTAGACTCAATAGTGCACTGAATGGCATTGAGCTCTGGGGCATATGAGCTTTATTTTCAATACCCACACTTTCCGAGTGAAAGGTGGATAGAGTATGTGCTAAAACCCCGTGCAAAGATGAGACTATTGCCTGTTGAGAGGCTATAGAATGGATGGTTGGGGTGTGCAATTGCATAAGTGGGCTACTTATGTCTTGAGCATCCGAACGCAACACATGCGTCGGAGTGCTAGATGTGGTTGCCCTTCTGGATCTGTAGGTTAGGTTACACACTCACGCACCATATTCTTTTTCGACATTCTCACTTGGCCTCATATTTTCTGGATTTTCAACTTCAACTCCCTCAGATCTCCTTATATCTTCCAAAACATTTTGAATATCAGTTGCAGCTGTATCAATCTCCATATCATCATTGTGTAATGAAATATCATCAAGAAATCCAAAACTGTGTTGGAGATTTTCATCTTCAACATCATCGTTATTAACATTCTCCACCTGATATTCTGAAGTAGCAGAAGGAATAGAATCTAAAGAAGTTGCTTGCCGATCCGACTCAGTTTCAGAATTCTCACCTTCATTAGCAATCTCTACCTGAGGACTTGATTGACAAATGATAGTCCTGTCAGGTTGAGATGTAGAGACTTCTTGATGAATGGCAACTTGTGTCGAAGTCCCCACAGCTTCAGGTTGAGTATTCTGACCCCCGCCTGTACCCCTCTCTAAATTTTCTCTCGACTCTCCCTGTTCCAGGACTTCCGTAGTCTCAGTAACCCTCACCGACTTCTCTCTTCTAAGGTTAGAGTCTTGGGTAGGGATAACCGGTTTTGGTAATCCCATCGACTCTCTATATTCCCTAACGCACTCAGAGTTCGGATTGGCATAGGAAAGTAAAGCTGCTGGGATAGGCATGGAGTAAGTAAAAGACTTCTTCTGCTTTTGAAGATATTTCATTTCAAACTCAGGAGCAAGTTCATGATGTCTCTACTAGATCGGATCATACTTCAAACAATCAGTTGAAGAAACCTCTGATATGGCACATATAAGGGTTTCTTTGAAGTTCTTTTGCTGATGACCTTTTCATAAAGCTCCGTTCAAAATGCCACTGAATAATCTACGTGCAGATCGTACACGATAGCATGAAAAAGTCTCAAAGTGTGCATATTGGTGTTGTCAAGGCCTGAGTTCCTTGAGGTCAAATAGCGGTTGATAATGGAGAACATCTGATAGTAGAACGGTGGAAGATTCGTCTTTTTGAATTCGATGATCTTAGTTAATGAACCCACATACCCTAAGGCGCGGATGCCTTCAAATACTACTGAGTCAACAGGGTATGGGTCAAATGTGGTTTTGCCCTCTCTTGAGTCAGTTAAGTCAAGAATAAGTCTGAGTCTCTGGTAGGTCAGGATTGAAGTTAAGTTGTCAATCCTGATTTGGAAGAATTTGATCTTGTTGCTCTGCATCACGTATTTGATAGTCTTCCAGGCCTGCTGTAAGTATAGAACAGGAATTACTGCAGTGTCTGTCAGGGCCTTGCTTATTTGATGACCCTTCAGTATTTCAATGACCAATGTATTGACATTGAGGTTGTCAAAATCTACATGGTGGTTGCTTGGGTAGAGCAACAAATACTCAGACGGATTGATTAGGGCAAGATCAGGATCTTCACCGACAGTTGACTGTATATGAGATCGGGAAGATGGCATAGGAGTCTCTTTTGACACATTGGGATCATTTTCATCCATCTGGACAACTGGATCATGAGATATTTCTTCTGCCATTTAGTACCTGAAAAAGATAGAAAGTATTGGATAGAATCCAATATGTTAGCAATAAGCTCAAAAACTTGTTTTTCGGAAAATGATTTTGATACACACAGTATCAAGTACAGAATGATTGTACTTTTGAGCACACAAGATAAGCACAATGAGTTGCATGAAACAAAATGCAACCAAAAAAATTACAGAAATAAAATGACTAAACTGAACAAAAATGAAAAAAACTGAACAAGACACTTGTTAGTTTGATTTTGTTCTAAAAAATGAAGTAGTATTGTTTGAACTCTCAATCATCTATAATGGTTAAAAAAATTGAACTTTTTAAAAAAAAATGTCTAAGTCCAGAACTCTCATGACAAAGAGTTGGACTAGAACTCGCAGAACATATGAACTCGCATGATACCTAAAACTCGCAGAAGTTTGAAACTCGCATGAACATAGGATTCGAACTATGAACTCGCATGAACTTCAAACAAAGTTCAAAACTCGCATGAAGTAATAAAGCACATGAAGAACTCACATAAGGAAGTGTTCTAAGTCAAGAACACTCAAAGTACTGTTCACTTAACAATTTTTGAATTTCAAATATCAAGATGAAATCTTTACCTAATAATCTGAAGTATTTTATTTTATTAAGATCGATTTGGGTTTAATGTTAAGATTTTCATGATTATAGTCCAAAAATTTGAGTTCAATAGAGTTCAACATGAATCCAACAGTTTCGAATATTTCAAAAGTTTCAGTTCAAAAATTCAAGTCCAAAGAAAATCCATGTCAAGGTAACCTTGAAAAAGAACATTCAATACAAACCCATATAGGAATCGAGTTCAAACACACAATACAAACAACATTTTAAAAGAACATATTCAAACAACAAGTATCAAGTCCAACGAAGATGAACAGTCACAAAAACTTATGTAATCTGGAACCCTGGAAAATTAAAAATTGAACAATGAAATCACATCAAAAAGATACAAAACAGATTATAAAACAAGAAACAAACATCAATAATCCATAAACCTACACTGAATCGTCAATGAGATCGAAGAAGTCGAAAAGTCGCAGAACAATGTTCAAGAGAAAATTCACTAAGTGTATGAACTCGGAAGAGTAGTCTGAGAGAAGTGATTCAAAGAATGAGAAAACTTCAAATATATACTCTAAGATTCTTGCATACACGTGGCACGATATGATTTGATTACACACTTCTCGCAGACCAAAGAAGAGGCATTTTCCGCACAACGAATGGCAAAGTCGTGTGTGCACTTCGCGCATGAAGCGATGTGCGCGAAGTGTGATGAACAGTAGAAACTCGCAAGCAGTTATGTGCGAGAAGTGGAAACTCGCAAGACATAGGTTGCGCGTTTTGTACTTTGCGCAGCCTTTGCTATGCGCGAAGTGAGAACTCGCACGACACTGTCTGCGCATCCTACACTTTGCACATGCAATGGTGTGCGCGTAATATAAACTCGCACAACACTATGCGCGTTCTATACTTAGAAATTTTTTTTGAGAAATTTCCAAAAATGGAAACTTTCCAAAAATATTTTGTTCCACTTTCCAAAAATGGCAAGTTTATTAAAACACTTTTAAGCCCAAAAAAATGCAACTTTTTCTCTGAAAAATTACTTTTTGATTTCAAAAACTTTTTCAAGCACAGACTCACACACCCACTTACAGGCTTTACAGTTCTGCTCCCCCTTGAAGTGTGCTTTGTCTGTTCTCTCCCCCTTGATGTATGCACTATGCTCATCATACTGAAGTACGAGTCCTGATCTGACTTGATCAGAAGTCAAAGTCCATGATGTCAGCATTTTATACACAGCAAAAATCTGTTACACTGCAAAACAGAATAAGATACTGGTACTCATTGTACATGAGTCCACAGTTGTTAAGAGTATCAAACTTTGAGAATATGTAATTACCGAAACACTTAAGCAGATAAACTCAGATTCAACTCCCCCTCAACAACAGGTACAGAAATAAGAATATAACTATGCATCAAGGTTTAACATTCCAAGTTTGTTGACCAAGAAATTAAATCTCTTTTCATCAAGAGGTTTAGTGAATAAGTCAGCAACCTCAAAATCTGTTGAAACAAAATTCATTTCTATATTCCCTTTCTCAACATGATCTTTAATAAAGTGGTACCTGTTGTCGATGTGTTTGGTTTTGGAGTGTTGTACCGGATTAGATGTTATTGCTATTGCACTTTTTGAGTCACAGTAAATGGGGACCTTATTGAATGTGTATCCATAGTCCTTCAGTTGTGTCTTCATCCACAGAACTTATGAGCAACAACTTGCAGCTGCCACATATTTTGCTTCAGCTGTAGAATTTGACACACAACTCTGTTTCTTCGACGACCAGCTTACTAACTTGTCTCCCAAGTACTGGCATGATCCGGAGGTACTCTTTCTATCTAACTTATTTCCTGCATGATTTGCATCTGTGTAGGCAATTAGCTCAAAACCAGAATCTTTCGGATACCAAAGGCCCAAATTTGGTGTGCCTTTAAGGTATCTTAGGATTCTTTTAACAGCAGCAAGATGGGACTCTTTGGGATTAGCCTGATACCGTGCACAAAAACAGGTAGCAAACATTATGTCAGGCCTACTTGATGTCAAGTAAAGAAGGGATCCTATTATGCTTATGTAGGTTCGTTGATCAACTAATTTTCCGAAGATATCAGCGTCCAACAGACTTCCAGACTGCATTGGAGTCTTCATGGGTGATGAAGAGTTCATGTCAAATTTCTTCAACATTTCTCTTATATATTTGGCTTGGTTTATGAAAATCCCTTGCGGGGTTTGTTTTACTTGCAAGCCTAAGAAAAAATTCAGTTCACCCATCATTGACATCTGAAACCTGCTCTTTATGATGTTTTGAAACTCATCACAAAGATTATGGTTCGTAGACCCAAATATAATATCGTCTACATATATTTGTACAAGTATCAAGTCCTCACCTTTCTTCTTAAGAAATAAAGTAGTGTCAATAATACCTTTTCAAAACCCAGACTCAGTCAGGTAAATTAACAATGTTTCATACCATGCACGTAGAGCTTGCTTCAGTCCGTAGAGTGCTTTGTCCAACACGTATACATGGTATGGGAACTTTGGATCTATGAAGCCTTCAGCTTAACTTACATACACTTCTTCGTGTAGTATACCGTTGAGGAATGCCGATTTGACATCCATCTGATATACCTTGATGTTTTTATGTGCAGCGTACGTAATAAAAATCTTTATAGCCTCGATCCTTGCTACGGGTGCATAGGTTTCATCATAATCAATGCTCTCTTGCTGATTGTAACCTTTTGCCACTAACCGTGCTTTGTTCCTGACAATTATACCCGCTTCGTCTTTCTTGTTCCGAAAAACCCATTTAGTACCGACTATGGTTTTATCCTTGGGTCTTGGTACTAGTCTCCACACTTCATTCCTCTTGAATTCATTCAGCTCGTCTTGCATCGCGTTAATCTAATATGGATCTTTAAGTGCCTCAGACGACTTTTTCGGTTCCATGCTGCTTAGGAAGTTTGAGAACATACAAAAGTTAGCATATGCAGATGCAGTCGCAGATCTTGTAGACACCTTAGCATTTGGATCTCCAATTATGTTTTCTGGAGGGTGACTCTTTGTCCATATATGAGTGCTTACCAACACATCTCTCTCAGTCTAATCATTTGAAGTGTCAAATTCATCCTGAATAGCAGGTAGATCAGTTTCTGATGTAGTTGGACTTTGTGCACTTGAAGATGGATCAGTTTCCTCTGTTGTAGGTTCTGGCTGACTTTCTCCAAATACTGCTGATGTAGATTATGGTTCATTCAGTGGCGATACTATTTCAGTTGTACTATCTGGATCAGCTTTTTCAGAAACCTCTTAAGTTTGACTTGTAGAAGCTTCACCTTCAGAAGGTCCTGATATGTCTACACTTGTAGGATGTGAGTCAGTATTGATTAAATTTTCTTGACTGTTATTTTCATTAGATAAATCATTGAATACATCAATAAATAACAGATCAAGATCAGATTCAGTGAGAGGTTCAAGAATTCTAAGTCTTTTGTCGATCAGGTTCTACACTTGTTGATGTAGAAGCTTTGTCTTTAGTTCCGAGTTCTGAACTGCTTTGTTCAGAAGTCCTTGTCTTTAGTTCATTAAAGGTCACATTGGCACTCTCAATCACAATATTTGTCTGTATGTTGTACACTCTGTACGCTTTTGATGGAAGAAAACATCTGAATGAATATTTCTTCGTCGGCTTTTGGTTGGAATTTGGACATATTCTCTCGATCGTTTAGCACGTAGCACCTGCAGCCAAATACACGGAAAAATTTAACCGTAGGTTTACGACCATTAATAATTTCATAAGAAGTTTTATTAAAACGCTTATTTATTAAGGTCCTGTTTTGTGTAAAGCAGGTGTGAATCCAAGATCTCTAAATCCTAGAGAGAGAAAGTAGAGAGAGAGCTGAAAGCGCAAAGTAATCTTGAATAGAATGAATGTGCGTGAAGTGTTACAAGGAACAAGGACCAAAGGGACTTAAATACCCTGGTCAGAAACAACACAGATAAAACCTATCTTAGTACAGTATAAGACCAAGCCTATAAATACAATGATTACTATAAAATCAGACTTAACAATCTCCCCCTTAGTAATCATTGGCGTTGTGGTCTTCAAAATCAATCTTCTAAATCAGCATGGACCATCTAAGCGACTTTGCAAAGCAGCTTTCTGACTTAAAAAAAATTTCTTCTCGGCAACTTTCAGAATTAGTTGTCTTTGTTGTCTTGACAAGACTGGACTAGTTTGAATAAGCTTGAAGGAACAATTGGTTCAACAGCTTGTGCTCTAGACGATACACCTCTTTTAAATGAACTTGAAGAATTTGTGGTGATCGGAGCTTGAACAGCAAAAAGACAAATATTGTTGAAGAAATTAGAATCTTAAGCAAATCTTGATCAGCAGATAAACTTTGGAAGAAATTAGAATCTTGAGCAAATCTTGATCAACAGATAAACTTTGGAGCTCTTTGTCTCTTTAACATCTCCCCCTCATGACCTTGATGATCGGGATCAACTTGATCATGCAAATGTTGGAGACGAGACAGCTTAAGATCTGCAAAATCAAAGTAAAGGAAAAACAGGGAAGGTTTGCACTACACGTTGGTGGCGCAAAGTGAGGTTTGCGCTAGCCGAAGGTGGCGCAAAGTGAGGTTTGCGCGACCAACTGTTGGAACAAATCTGACTTGAACTCAAAAAATTTTACCTTTTTGAGCTCTTTGACTCCCCCTACACAAATGCACTAGATTTGGCAATTCAAGTTAGCATTCATATAGAAAATCAGATACTCCCCCTCAAAAACAGATATGATCATTAAGAAAATTCTCCTTTTTCACTCCCCCTTTAATAATGCTCAAACCCATTTGTAAAGAAATATGAGAACACAAGGAATGTAAATATCAACGTAGAAAGAAAAATATACTGAATATGTATTTTGAGACGACTAAATATATAAAAATTTAAACAGAAACAAATAAAATTCTATTTAGTAAAATATCACAATAAAAACCATCAGATGAAATCAAATGTATGTGTTTTGGATACAGAACCAAGTTTTATTGCATATCAAATTAAGACATGTTCAGTTTCAAAAACTTTCATCAATCTATTCAGTGTGCTCACATGTGAACTCCGATTAGCTTCAAGAAAATGCAATTCTAAAAATATAATAGAGAACTTTTCATGTAATCACACTAATCCATCAAGAATTCAGACTTTCATAAATTTACAGGTTTATTACAACTTAGAAATATCACCAAGTATCATGAGATGTGTGCTCATTGGCATCTTTTAGCATTGTGCTCTATGGCATCTTTACATGAATGTGCTCTTTGGCATCTTTTAAGCTTGTGCACTTTGGCATCTTTTAATCAACAAGTTCGGTAAGTAAAGAACATGCCGTAAACGTAACTTTCTATCTGACCCTATTGCAGGATTTGGGCCAGCCACTCCCAGACCAGTTGGCCTTAGGGGACTAGGTGTCAAGCACCCCTTGGAACTTACTTTCCCAGATCAGAAAGGCTACATCGACACATCCTAAACCCATTCATACCAGTAGAACATGACTTTCGATCTGATTCTATAGAAGGATTTGGGTTCGATCACTCCCAGATCAATTGACCTTAGGGGACCAGATGACAAGCATCCCACATAACTTACTTTCCCAAACCAGAAAGGTCACAGGTACAAACTTTTAAACTTATAGATTTCTGATTTATAAGAATTTAATAATCATCTCAAACACAAGGTTTTACGTCTAAGTGCTTAGCCCATATTTTCATTACGATCCAAAATTCCAACTTTTTAGGTTTTCTAAGTATTGGAAACTATAAATATTCCGAATCACACAACTTTAAAGCAAAATCAAAAGCTACAAACATGTTGCTGACTTTTCGACTTTTGTTAGAGCTGAAATTTGAACATATAAAAACTTTAATATAACAAAGCAACTTGAAAATTTATCCTAGACACACATTTTATTCAAAAGAAAGAAAAATTGTAAAACTTTTACTTTATAGAATAAAATTTGTAAAGATTTAAACTTTTAAAACAACATGCCGAGATTTAAAAATAGAAATATTTGATCGGCAAATTTATATTCAGTTGAAACAAAATAGAATTCAATAATATCATCTTCTACATAATGTAAAAAGAAATTTGTGTCTCTTTTGTAAAATTTTGGGTTGAACAAATTCAGGAGATGAATTGAAATGCTCAGATTCTTTAAAAAATATGAGAAAACTGGAACAACATCATTATCAGAGATAAATGCAGCGGAATTAAGTAGATGTACTCACAGTTTCTCAATAGTCAGAAGCTTAAAGCATTGAAGAACGAGTCCTAGACTGACATGTCTAGAAGTCATAGTCTGTTGAAGTATGGGTTCTGAGTTGAATTACTCATAAGCCATAATGTTGACAATGAAGTCCGGGTCTTGAGCTGATTTACTCAAGAGCCATTATCTTCACATTAAAGTCCAAGTTTTGAGCTGATTTACTCAAGAGCCATGTTTCTCTTACTCCCCCTTGACATGAGGTGCCTGCAACTTTGAGTCAGATTGAGATTTTGGTACCCACTTGAATTTGGGCCCATGTTTGTTAGTTGCAGTTCGTATGGGGAAATATTGATTAGATTTAACACGAGAAGCACGAGAAAGATTATCAGAAAAATAAGCACAGTCATCAGATGAATACAAGGCATAATCATCTGAACTAGAATCAGAAGAAGAATATGAGACATTTTTGGAAATTTGAATCATTTGCTTTATTGAATATTTTGAAATTTTCTTACAAACAGCAAATGAATCACTTTTATAATATTTGTCTACATATCTATCTCCATCAGTCTGAGATTCATCAGATATCCGCTTCGCTCTCCAAATCTGCTTTGATAACTTGCTCAAAGTCCTATCTGAAATATTAGAATTAGAAGAATTAGAACTGTCAGAAAGAACTTTATCTTGTTTCTTCGACTTCTTTGACCATCTTCTTTTACGCTTTGGTTTATAATACTGATCATTTAGCGTAAAAGAATCATCAAGAATTTCCGAATTAATATTTAAATCAGAAGAAATAATTTTACCTAAGCAACCAATCTGATCAGACAATAAATCTGAACTTACCTCGGAGTCAGAATTATTTTGAGAAAAGATATCAGATTTAGAAACTTCCATTCTGTTTACTTGACAATCAGAAGAAAGGCTAGAAATAGAATCTTGTTTTTGAGAAAATAATTTTTCTTCAAGACTAGAAGTCAAGAAAGAAAGAATAATATTAGATTCAATTTCTTTTAAAATATTTTGATCTTCCATCTTATCTTCAAGATCAATGATTTTGCTTTCTAAAATTAAAGGAGATGTATATCTCTTAGAATCATAAATGATTGGAGATATATTTTCCTTATCAGATTTATTAGCAAAAATATCAACAAAATCATCAGACACTGAAGATTTGACAGGAGATATATCATTTAAACCTTTTCTATCTCTTCTTGATAATATTTGGCATTTTCATATGTGTAAACAAAAGGAATTTCCTTGTGAGTGTTGTTCATTCTTTTCTCATTTTTGATTTCTAATACTTGCTTTTCATTCATCCAATCAATTTTAAATTGAGGAGCATATTGAGCAAGAGTTAGATAATCATATTTACATAAAGTTGGGGATTTTTCAATTGCATTGTTTAAACAATGTGGATTTTTAAAACCAAGTCCCCATTTTTCTTTTAAAGCTTCCTCACTCCTTGGTTTATTCATAAAAATTGTTTGCTCAGATTGGTTTCTTCGATATAACTTTTCTTCTAATTTATTTATTTTATCCAAAAATTTGTCTTTTAAATTGGTCATTTCATACAAAGACTCAAGATAAGTCTTATTTGATTTTTCCAAATCATCTAATTTCTTTTGAAAGATGTCTTTTGTATTTTCCAAAATAGATTTTTCATCTTTCAAAGAAATCTTCAATTTGTCAATCAAGTCTGACTTTTCAGAATTTAAATTCTTTTCAGATAATAACTTTAAGCGAAGATCATGTAAAGCAGTAATTATAACATTCATCTGAGAAGAAATGAATTTATAATCAAATTCAGAAGGTACCTCATCAACATCGGTGTCAGAATCATCATCTGACTGATCATCTCCAACAAAGCAGATCTGAGCGATCTCGACATTTGCAGCTTCATCATCAGAGTGATCCAGCCAGAATTCTTCTTCTGCAAGCAAAGCAGTTCCGTTCTCTCTCTTTCCAGCCAGTTCCAATTTCTTCCGATAATATGTCGAATCCCGAACCTTCTTCACTCTACATTCCTTTAAGATGTGACCCGGATTTCCACAGTTGTAACAAGCAATAGTCTTTGGCTCGGGCACTTTAACATTCTTGGACCCAGAAGTGAAGCGAGAAGTGTTGGAACTCGAACGTGGTTGGAACTTTTTCTGATAATGCTGTGAGAGAAGGATCATTTCTTTCTGCAGTACCTCACCATCATCATCAGTTGACCCGTCATAAGCATTATCAGACAATGCTTGATTAGCCAGATGGCTCGTTAGAAGTGCAACCGGGTCCACTGACTTCTTGTTCTTCTTCTCCAGTTTGACCTTCTTTTCAGTTACAATGCATTCATCAGTCAGCAAGATCTCAAACATCTCTTGGATTTGCATGGAAGAAATTATGACATCATTCCTTAGTCTGTGGCAAGATTTGTTCCACTCTGGTTGAAGTGCATTGAGGAATTTTAGATTTGTCTCAAGCTCAGTCTTTTCAACTTTAATTTTCCTCAGATCATTTATAATGGCGCAAAATCTGTCATACACAGTTTTCAGTGGCTCCCCATCCTTGGCTTTGAATTATTCAAAGTTATTCATGTAACGAGTATGTCGGAGTTGAGTCGCAACTGAAGAGCCAAGCATAATCTTCTCAAGTTGTTGCCACATAAGATTAGGATGAGTTTTGAAACAATCAATCCTGTTGTAGATAGAGTTTGGCAAGGCTAGCATCAGATTTGCCTTAATATCACGATCAGCTTGATACTCCGATAACTCTTTAGATGAATATTCTTTAGTAGGCTTATATAATCCAGAAGCCAACTTGGGTTTTTCAAAAGGTCCTTCTGATAGAATGTTCATCATGTCATTTCCATTCTTTTGACGCTCAATGAAGTTCAGGAACCGATCTTGCCATTGTGTAAACTCGTTTTTATCAATAAGCATCGGAGGACGATTTTCTGCACCCAATGACATCATGAGATCGTTCTTGTAGAACTGAGCTTGATAAGCAAACGTTGCAGTATCCATATCTTCAGAAATCCAGAAAAAATTCTAAGTCTTGACTGAGATGGCGCAAACTTGAGATTTGCGTGAGAAGCAAAAGACGCAAACTGAGATTCTCTCGAGCAGAAGGAAACGTAAACTTAGATTTGCGTGAGCAGTAAGTGACGCAAATGAGACTTTGCGTGAGAAGAGCAAGACGCAAACTGTACTTTGCGTGATACAGGAGAAGCGCGAACTGAACTTCGCGTGATGCTTTGATGACGAAAACTGAAATGCTCGTGAGCCAAGTAAGACGTAAATTGTTCTTTGCGTGAACAAAGACTGGCGCAAAGCAGACTTTGCTTGAGATGCTGAAGGCGCAAACCTCACTTTGCGTGATGTAAGGAAAACGCAAATTTCACTTTGCGTGAGTAGCAGATAACGCAAACTTGTGTTTGCGTGATACAGATTTGGCGAGAACTTGGTTTTTCGTGAGATACTGGAGACACAAACTTAAATTTGCGTGAGAGGTTGATTTCTAAACTTGATGAAAATCTTAAACACACTAAAACAAGACAAGTAAGATCACGCAAACCAGATGATGAACTCGCGCAAACCACAATGAACTGGCGCAAAGTTTAAATCTGGCGCAAAACGATTAATAAACACAGAAATCTTCCAAAACTGATTACAAAACTGATTTTAAGAAAAATCTCTCACACAGACTTGATCGAAAACAACATTCAAACATTTTTCAATCACACTTTTCGATTAAATTTCACAAAATCACCAATTCGAATAAAGAGCAGTACGTTGAAAAACTTTTTCCAGAAACTTCAAAAATCTCAAAATTGACAATCAAAAACTGTTTTTCTTGAAAAATGATGTGAATTAAAAGTATTTAGCAATCAAAATTGAATCCAACAAACCAAATTTCACATAAATTCATTCAAAAACACAACTGAATTTGATGAAAAATTCAAAAACGAGATTTTCTTGAAAAATTCAAGAAAATCAATCAAATTTTCGAATTAAACTACAAATTCAGAAATCGAAAACAATTCTCTCAATCCTCTCAATCCTCTCAAGATCTAGATTGGCTCTGATACCAATTGTGAATCTAAGATCTCTAAATCCTAGAGAGAGAAAGTAGAGAGAGTTCAAAGCGCAAAGTAATCTTGAATAGAATGAATGTGCGTGAAGTGTTACAAGGAACAAGGACCAAAGGGACTTAAATACCCTGGTCATAAACAACACAGATAAAACCTATCTTAGTACAGTATAAGACCAAGCCTATAAATACAATGATTACTATAAAATCAGACTTAACAACAGGCAGTGGCTACTGCTTCAGCCCAGAGAAACAATGGTAGTTCTGAATATGCAAGCATTGTCCGTGCAGCTTCTACCAATGTTTTGTTCTTCCTTTCAACTACCCCATTCTGTTGAGGTGTCATCGCCGCAGAAAAATTGTGTGAAATGCCAACGGAGTCAAGAAATGATTGAATCGTTGTGTTCTTGAACTCGGTATCGTTGTCACTTCTCAATTGTTGTACCGGGATTTGTTGAAGAACTTGAATTTTCTTTATGAACTTGATTATCAGATCGGGAGCCTCAGATTTCTTTCGTAAGAACTCTAACCATGTGTATCTAGAGTATTCGTCCACCATGACTAGAATGTACTTCTTGCCATTAATGGATTGAGTTCTCATCGGTTCGCACAGATCCATATGAATGAGCTCCAAACATTTGTTGCAGTTAGATGACATCCTGAGCTTGTGTGAACTTCTCTTCATTTTTTCCTTTTTCGCACGTAGAACAAAGAGAATCTTGTTCAATCTTCAGTTCAGGAAGTCCCGTAACAAGATGTTGTGTTCTGAGCTTATTCAGATCCCGTAAGTGCTGATGAGACAGACGTCGATGCCACAACCAACTTTCTTCTGTAGATGTCTTAGAAATGAGACAAACTGGCTTTGAAGCTTTGAGTGTTGGAAAGTGAACACCATACAATAATCCAATTCTCCCAGCTTTAATGAGTTCTGCTCCACTTTGATCTTTGATTTAACAATAATCAGCATCAAATTCAATCTTACATTTCTTCTCTGAAAACTGACTTATCGAGAACAGATTGTATGCCAAACCCTCTACGTACAACACTTTTGAGATAAAAATCATATTGTTCCTGATTGTGCTGTAACCTCTGACGTATCCTTTCATTTCATTTCCAAAATTAACTAATCCTGCATAATGATCTACATAGTCGAACAACAGGTGCTTGTGCGCTGTCATGTGTCTTGAAGCTCCAGAGTCAATGATTCACACATGACACGCCTGCAAGCAACAGTCACTTAGATTTAGGTACCCATATGAATATGGGTCCTTTCTTGTTAGTATCCTTAACAGTTTTCAAATTAGCTGATGACCCTTTAATTCTCCACTCAAATCTAGGTCCTTTTGATAAAGTTTGTTTTTGAAGTTCAGATTTGGGAACCCACTTCCACACAAACTTTACTTCAGCTATTTTATTTACATGAAAATCACTGTTTTTCTTCTTAACAGAATAAATTTCAGCTTTATTGACTTTAGAATGATCAGAAGATTTCTTGTTCTTAAACTGGATATTTTTCCTTTTCTTTGAATACTTGGGTTTCAAAGAAAATGAACTTTTAAGACAGTATGAACATTGCAACCTAGTAGCAGCTTGTGTCAACAACTCTTTTCGAGAAACGGTTTTTGTTTTATTAAAACTTTGTTGACAAACATCATTACAAGCAGTCACTACGCTATTACGTTCACATCTATCAAAATCATTCACAATCTTGTCCACTTCAGTCTTCTTCTTCTTCAAACTTTCTTTCTTCAACTTTTCATCTGAAACACAATCAAATTTAGAAACATTAATGGATGAAGAAGTTGAACATTCACCTATTTCATTAATACTCACCTCTTTTATAGTGTTTTTAAACTTTCCAAGTCTGATTTAACAACATGAGGTGTAGTATCTATTTTGATAGACTTAGACTTAATCTCAACACTTTGATTAATAGAAATTGAAGCATCTTTATCAATGAAAACCTCTTTACCTTTTGAGAGTTTGAAAATTTGGGACTCTAGACTTCTGATCTCTTTTTGCAAAGATTCATTTTGAATAAAACTTGAGTCTAGCTCCATCCCAAAGTTTTCATTGGCTTCTTCCAATTCAACAATTAAATTGTTGAGATGTGAAATCTGCCTTTCCAACTCATCAATTTTATCTAAAGCTTCTTGATATTCAAGGTCAGAAAATTTGGAAAAATTTACAGAAACAGACTTGTGAGAAATTACTTCTTCATCTTTATCTTCTTTGATTGAACAAGTCAGAACAGTTTTATTTGAGTCAGAATTTGAATTGGCTTTAGAAGACTCATATTGTTTTGGAAAAATATTTTCATATTCGACAAATGTATTCTTTTTACTTTCGTAAGAAGAATTTAATTCATCATATGAAAATTTAACTGAATTAAAACTCTGAGTTTCTGAGTCAGTTTTAATTTCTAACTTAACTTCTACTGTTTCTTCCTTCTTCATCTTAGGAGATTCAGGCAAAGAATTCTCTGGTTTGACAAAAGTCTCCAAGATGTGGGGTATCAAAATGATAGGCTCATCACCCGACTTTTTAAAATTATAAAGATTTCCGGGTGCCTTTTTCAAAACATCCACATCTGTTAAACCCAAACCAGGTTTTGCCTTATAAAATCTGGTGTCTTTCTGATTATTGGTCAAGATTTTCAATGTTTGTTTTGTTTGACTTCTTTTGAAGTTAAGATCTTCCAATTCCTTAATCTTGGTGTAAGCTTCAGTCCTGTCTTTCAAAACGATATCATACTGAAGTGTCAGATCAAGATTCTTATCCTTTAATGTAACTATCTCTTTTTGTAGTTTAGAAATTTTAGTTTGAAGTTTTGATTTTTCCAATTTCAGAACATTTTTCTCTTCTTCTCTTTCTTCAGCCAATGTCTTATAGATCAGTGCTTAATCTTGATGTCCTTGAATGATACTCTTTTGTTGTTTGAAATTTTCTTTCAATTTTAAAAATTCAGAGTTCATTAAGTTTAACTGGGACATCAGGTTCAGCACTTCTTCATTATCACAAAAAGAATCAGAGTTGTCAGACATAGAATTTACCTCGGAATCTGACTTTTCATTCAGGTGTGCCATCAAATTGTAGTGCACCTAAGTCAGATTCACTTTTACTTCATCCTCATCTTCATCAGAATACTCAAACCAGATCTCCTCCTCAGCTTTCAGTGCTTTACCTTTTTCCATGGCCTTATCAAGCTGGGCTTTCTTTGAGTAGTACTCGTAGTTCTTTACCCTTTTCACTGGGCAGTCTCTGATGAAGTAGCCAGATTTACCACACTTGAAGCATTTATCTGACTTCTCCTTTTCTTTCTCTTCTCTCTTCTCTTCTTTCTTCCCCTCTTTCTCCTCTTTCTCTTTCTCTTTCTCTTTCTCTTTCTCCTTTTCATACTTGCCTCTAAACTTGCTAGACTTGTAAGAGTCATACTTTGGCTTGTTGTAGAACTTTTTCCTCCCAAATCTCTTATGAAAGTTCGAAGTCAACAGTGCAAGTTTTTCTGCAAACTCTGTCAGCTCATCATCCTCTGACTCTTCTGATGTCTACTCATCTGAGATGTCTGAAGTCTCTATCAAGCTGGTCACTAAAGCTTTCTTCTTTGAACTCTTTGAAGAACCAGAACTTGTCTTGATCAGCTTTCCCTTACCCTGATCCAGAAGTGCCAAGGAATCCTCAACCTTTTTCTGCTTATCCTTGAGTTGAGACAATTCCTTATTCACGGTAGCTTGTTCTTTTACTTTATCCTCATGCTGGTTAAGGGCACAGAAAAGATCATTAAGTTTCTCCTCGTCCATATCCTTGTTTATCTGCATTTGGATAGTGTAGACGTCCCATTCTGGTTGGAGATTCTTAATAAATTTGTAGTTAATCTCAGACTCAGACTTCTGCACTCCGTTCCTTCTCAGATCGTTCAGAATGATATTGTATCGGTCGTAAGCTTCCCTCAGAGATTCCCCTTCCTTTGCTTTAAAACCCTCATAAGCATTGATGCTTTGATTTCTCTTTGTCTTTATGGACTTAGTTGAACCCAAAAACTACTTTTCCAACTCATCCCAGATATCCTTTGCCGATTCTCTGCTGTCAACCCGGTTGAAGATATCATTCGGAATGGCCATGATGAGGAAAGTCAAGGCAGTAGCATCTCTTTCGACTAACTCTTTGTCCAGCTCATTATACTGAATGGGGTCTCTTGCCACTATTCGCTCAAGAATTTCAGGATTTGTATCTGTGGATGGAATCCTAGCGGCAGTAACATGAGGAAAGTGAGGACCATATATGATAGGTGTTAAGTCTAAACATTGTATCCAAGATTTAATAGGAAAGTCAACAATGTAAAAGTCAACTTTGTCATTGTCAAAGCTAGTTTAGTTTCCTTAGCCATTAAGGCTTTGTAATAGATAGATGGTATTTATAGTTTGGTTTGTGTAATCATGTAATAACGAACTAGAGGAATTTGCATATTGTAAATCTAGAGTGTGTGAAATACAAGATCTACTTTCTCTCTCTACTCTCTCTCTAGTTCTTGAGCATATTAGATAAATCTTGAGTAATTAGCTTGATAGATTGGGATTTATGATTATCAATTGGTATCAGAGCCATACCAAACTTTTCAAAATTGATTTGATCATGATTTGAATTGAAATTTGGTGTTTTTGGATCGAAAATTTGAATTTTTCAAAAGTTTTTCAAGAAAACGAGTTTGTTACTGTTTCATACGAATTTCATGTGAAAAATCGTTTTTAATGCAAGAAACTGGATTCATTGTGTTCGATTTATGTTGGTGATTGATTGTTGTTTTGATTCCATCTCGAAATTCGAACAAAATCGGTTTCAATTTTTGTTTTTTGATATTTTCGTGAAAAACATGTTCAGTTACTGTTCTTGATTGAAAATATTCGATTTGATGTTTTTAATCGAAAATTGATTGCTTGTGTGTGTTTAGAATTGTTTTTCGATGATGCTAACAAATTCTTGAAGTTCAATTGTGCAGGAATCAATCGATTTGAGAAAGATAATGTCAAGAAATCGACTTTGCGTGTCATTCATACGGTTTGCGGGTCATTCATACAGACCTGAGAACCATACTTTGCGTTTCAAGTGAGACCCGCATACCATACTCTGCGCTTCAAGAAGGACCCGCAAAGCTCATATTGCACTTCAAGAAGGACCCGCAAAGCTCATATTGCATTTCAAGAAGGACCCGCAAAGCTCATCTTGCGTTTCAAGAAGGACCCGCATTCTATACTATGCGTTTCCTTAAGGACCCGCATTCTATACTATGTGTTTCCTTAAGGACCCGCATACCTCACTATGCGTTTCCTCAAGGACCCGCATACCTCACTATGTGTTTCCTCAAGGACCCACATACCTCACTATGCGTTTCCTCAACAACCCGCATTCTTAGCTATGCGTTTCACCAAGGACCCGCACATCTAGCTTTGCGTTTCGGTCAACACATGCAAACCTCTTTTTTCTAAAAAAAAAAAAGAGTCTGGAAAAATTTTTTGGTCATCTTTGGAAATATTTTTTTCTACATTGAGAAATAACAAGTATTGTTCAAATTTCAATTTTCACGAAATATTTTTTTTAAGATTTCAATTTGATCTGATTTTTGATTTTCTGATATACAGTTTGGGAACGATCATTCTCATCAAGCTATTTCTAAGAGAGAGATGAGTTCACCAATTTTGCTCAGAGGAAGATACGAGCAGTGGAAAGCTGATTTTTTCAAATTTGTAGATACAAATGAGCTGAGTTGTTATATCAGATTGTCATTGACTGAAGGAGAGATGACACCTCATACTCCAACAGAAGATTGTACTGAGGATCGAGAGAAAAGAAAGAATGCTGATAATATGGCTCGAACTTTTCTGTTGAATAGTATTCGTCATGAGTTTAAAGGTCACATAGATACATATCAGTAGACAGGAAAAGATTTGTACAAATCAACAGGAAAAGAGATATGGGACTATCTTGAATGGACTATGATAGGGCCAACAATTGTGTCAGATCTAAAAGGAAAGATTTCTGAGTTGGAAGCTAAAATTTAGCAGAAAGTCTCTGTTAAGAGCAATGAGCAGAAAATTAAGAAATTGGAATATGAGAATGCTGAGCTTCGAAAGAATTTATTTGATTTGGAAAAACAGCTTGTTGCAAATAAAGCTGATTTTGAAAGAGAAAAGAAAAGTTTTTTAAAGAAGTTCTCAGATTTTTCAAAGAAATGTTTTGAAGAGAAGGAGTCAGTAGAGCTTAAATGCATCAAGCTTTCTCAACAAATCTCTGATTTTGAGAAAGTACTGATTTTAGAAAGAGAGAAGTTTGAAAAAGAGAAGAAGGCCATAGAAAAGAAGAATGTAGGAGTCTTTAAAGAGTTATCTGGCCAAAGAAACACTGCAGAAAGAGGGTTTGAAGAAGAAAGATTAATCTTTGAATCTGAAATTAAAAAGCTGACTTCTAAGTTGTCTGAACTGTCTGCAGCTGCGCTGAAAGAGCAAAGGACGAAGTCTGAATTCACAACAAAGATTGATCTGCTTGAGAAAGAAAGAGACATCTTTGCGTCAAAGATCAAAGAGCTTGAAAAATCTGTTTCAAGTTCAAATCAGAAATTCATCCCTTCACAAAGGTCAGTCAAATCCTTTAATCAGATTCGTCGCACTAACCTTTTCTATGATGATTATTTAGATGGTTCAGATACTTTTCCAAGGAGAACAAGTTTCAAGAAAGAGAAACTGGTGTGGAAAAAGAAACCAATCAAAGATGATAAAGAAAATGAGCTAAAAGAGAAGAAATCATGTGTACATGTACACAAAGCAAAGAAGAACAAAGCACCTAGAGGTAAGAAATTTTATTGTTCTATTTGGTGTACACATGATCATTTTCACAAAACAAATGATCATTACTGGTATGGTTCTTACTCCATTTCCCCCACACGCACTGCAACTAACATTTCTGGACCCAAATACCAGTGGGTACCAAAACCGAAACCTGAATCTGTGTTGCAGGCACCTCACTCCAAGGGGGAGTAAGAAAGACAATGGCTTTTGAACATAACAGTTCAAAACCCGGACTTCAAGGATAAAAGATTATGGTTTCTAAGCACATCAGCTTAGGACCCGGTCTTCAACGGAGTTTGGCTTCTAAGCACAACAGCTTAGGACCCGTACCTCAGTGATCAAAAAGACCTTCCTCCTGTATGCTTGCATCCGATGGATATTGATGGTCTTCATCCCGAGTGAATTGATCTGATCTCTATCCTATATTTTTTCTTTGCTAAATTTTCTGATATTGATGGTCTAACAATTCAAAGGGAGTGTTTGATCTCTATCCTGTTTTAACTGACATATTTCAGATGCTTAATTTAAGGGGGAGTAAAGGTGATGACTTCTGATTACTTCAGATCATAACTCAATCTATAAACTGTTTTACTGCTTTCTGTCTTTTTATTTTTTAAATAAAGTGAATAAAGTGGCTTCTGATCAAATGACAGATCAAGACCCGTTCATCAATGATCAAAGATGGATATTGTGCTAATATCCAGGGGGAGCTCAAAAGATCAAATCTTTATATCATGATTTGAGGGGGAGCCGAAAAGGTAAAAATCTTCTGATCCTAGATCTCTGATTGTTTGAAAGAAGGACAACTTTCGAACATGAAAAACAATTTTTGAAATGTTCAAACCACTTCTTTATTCTCAAAAGTTTTCATGATTTTAGAAGTGAGATTTTAAATGTTTTTCAATTCTGAGCGTTAATGTTTAACTGACCGTGTGTTTCCAAAGATTAATACTTGTGTATTATCTTGTCCATATACTGTCAAGTATTCATACACACCGGTTCAGTATTTTATTTGAAATTGTTATTACCATGTCTCAAATTCAAACA
Organism: Arctium minus; assembly: GCA_954870635.1. NCBI lineage: Eukaryota > Viridiplantae > Streptophyta > Magnoliopsida > Asterales > Asteraceae > Arctium > Arctium minus. The sequence goes on from OX941081.1 coordinate 109,464,519, forward strand.
ATTTTTCGATGGTAATACCCCCGTTTGAAGTTCAAAGTTGATGAGCATCATACATCTTTTTCATATTTGTGCTTTCATTGATAAATTGTTTATATTTGTTCATATAAACAAAATATCCAATTCTTTGATACCCTAGCTATTTCATTTGATCTGCTTTTAATCATTGTCAAATTCTCAAAACAATTCTCTTAATTTCATTCCGTTCTTTCAATATCTTTGTTTTGAGAAATCTTCAACGTTCAAATGCTCAAATTTCATTCATATTTTTTTAATGAGCATACATACACTGACATATGATTTCTTGTGATTTAGATGTCAAGAAAATCATTGACTAGCATGTACTTTTAGGAACATGGGATTCAGTGTGAGTGCTTAATAGATCTTCCATGGATTCACGATAACCAGTGTTTCCTACCCCGGAAGAAATTCTTTGAGTGATTGAGGGGAGAGGGGTCTAAAAGAATTGAGTGTGGGAATGAGCAGAGGTAAAATGGAAATGAGAGATTGGTTAGATGTAATCTTATATGTTTAAAAGAAAGAGGGTGTGAGAACAAAGTTAAAAGAATATCAGAACTCTGCACCAAACATCTTTCTGAGCCGGGCAGCCACATTACTGATTGGTTCACATTTCTTTGGTGACCATCATTGAAATAGGCAAATAGCTCATGCCATCTCTTGTATACAACCCCACTAGCTACTCATTCTTTTCTTAAAAAGAGAATGTTTCACATTTTCTGGGGAAGCAGCACATAATCTATCGGATCTTCACTTGGAAGATACTGATATTGAAAAAGAAGGAAAGTTGCCCCACCTTCGACCCTTTCTCGTGCACATTGAGTCCATGTATAATCATTGTTGTCTCAGTGATTTACATACTTTGAGCCTTATGAAACACAATCATTGTACTAATTCTTTCAAACACAAGCACGAGCACACAGAAAATTTGTTTTTCTGTCAGAACATTCATAGATAAACCTTGTGTTTTTCAATGATTGAATGGAAGTCCTGAGGAGTCAACATCAAACCAGGTCCCTAAATTGTACATCTGTTGTACACAGTAACTTTGTGTTACTGACAGGCACTTCTAACTGTTTCATTTGTTGAATCAGGGTTACACGCTTATTATGTCTGAATTTGCAAAGATTCGGATATAAACTGGTTATCAAAGGGGAGATTGTTTCAAAGGGGTTATCAAAGTCTGAGTTGAAATTGAAGAAATTTTGATGATCTGATGCTCACATCATCAAAAAGGGGGAGAACGATATAAAGATTCAATTTCAGAGTTCGAGTTCAAAGTTCAAGCCTTAAATTCAAAATGTTTCCGCTGCTGATTCAAAGACTGATTCAAAGTCAAAAGTTTCTGATAAATAATTTCAAGTTTCAAGAAGGTTTGTTCTTCCGAAGACGATTCAGTGATCAAAGTGATGAAGATATAATTTTTGTTTGAAGACGAAAGATTTTTCAGAAATGAAGTTTCAAGTTTCAATGAAGTTTCAAGTTTCAAAGAAGTTTCAAGAATTTCCTGTTTTGTTCAAGGCATGTTGACTTTCCAAAGCTTCAAAGATTAAAAAGACATTCCAAGATTCTTCAAAAGTTGCAAAAGAGCAAAGTTTTTGAAAGTTTCAAGAGACAAAAGATGAAGAATCAAGAGTTGAAGATCTGCATCAAGTTTTTATTAAATCTTGAATACAAAGGGGGAGATTGTTAAGTCTAAATATTGTATCCAAGATTTAATAGGAAAGTCAACTTTGTCATTGTCAAAACTAGTTTAGTTTCCTTAGCCATTAAGGCTTTGTAATAGATATATGGTATTTATAGTTTGGTTTGTTTAATCATGTAATAACGAACTAGAGGAATTTGCATATTGTAAATCTAGAGTGTGTGAAATACAAGATCTATTTTCTCTCTCTACTCTCTCTCTAGTTCTTGAGCATATTAGATAAATCTTGAGTAATTAGCTTGATAGATTGGGATTTATGATTATCAATAGAATTCATCAATTTATTATCCTGATTGTTCAAGAAATTGATCATTCTTTTCCGCCACTGAGGGTACTCATCAGCTTGTAGAACTGGAGGCTTAGATTTCGAACCCATGCTCAGAAGATCACGAGACATGATTGCAGAATAGAGAAAGATAATTGATAGTAGGCTTGAAACAAAAGATCTCCCAAACAAATCAGAAAAAGTTGACTTGAAAAGCCAAACTCCTATTACCACTTGAAATCGATTTCAGAAAAAAAAATACCAAGTACAGAACTCGCAGACTACTGAAACTCGCAGGCAATAGAAACTCGCAAGAAACTGTTCACTGAACTTCGCGCTAAAAGCGTTGTGCGCGTTTGAAGAACTCGCAGATAACTACAAACGCGTTTTGATAAACTCGCAAGTAGGGTCGTGCGCGAAGTCACTTCTCGCAGAGTACTTCGTGCGCGTTTCAAACTTAGAAAATATTGATCAAGTCACTTCTCGCAGATGAATGCAAACTCGCAGATCAAGAAAAACTCGCACGATCCTTAGCGCGTTCTAGAAACTTCGTGATATTTGAAACTCGCTAAATGTAAACTCGCACGGTCTAGAAACTCGCAGAAGCTTTTACGCGAACCACACTTAGAAAAAATTCATGAAACTTGAAACACGCATAATCCAAACTCGCAAGGCTTTAAGAACTCGCAAAATACAATCAGAAAACTCGCACCCAATACTTTGCGCGAACCTTCTTCTCTCAGATAGAACTATGCGCATATTAATCCAAACTCGCAGAAAACACAAGAGTCATCATCATGTGCGTTCTTTCAATTCGTGCGTGTTCTTCCTTAGCGCGTTTTGTGGATCTAGCGCGTTCTATACTCAGAGACACAAAATCAATCCAAAAGATCAATTTTCCTGCAAAATGATTGACAAACTGATCCAATATGCTCGAAAAGTGAAATCGAACACTTTCTCAACAAATAAGAATGTCTAAAATCGAGAAATTACATTGCAATCCATTTAATACAGTATTCGTGTTCGTTTTTGAAAAAAATTCAAGAAAATCAAAATTCAAATTGAAGTAGTGATTAATTCGTGAAATTTCGTGAATACAAAATGATAAAAACAAGAATCGATCACAACTACACCATTATTACAATGTAAACACAACTGATCAATGCGAATTTGATCAAAGTATGAAAAATCAGAAAGACCGTCTGCGTGTTGTTGAGAAATCAAGAATCCAATTCAAAATGGTAATAAAAAACGATCTGAATTGTGATGGTAGGCTCTGATACCAAATGTGAAGTCCAAATCAAGCCATTTACAATCAATTCAATGCAAATCAAATCACAAATTCTAGAGAGAGAGTGTAGAGAGAGAAACAGTCAATGTATTAAACGTAGTCACAAGATTACAATAGTCTGCGCATACTCTCAGTTACATGCTTCTCTCAAAGACAAGACTATTTATACATGACTAAAACTCTCACACCAAAGGAACTCTCACAAAACATAAAAGTCAAATACATCAAAAGTCAAACTTGATCTAAACAATACATTAACAAGAAGAAGGATCAGAAATCATTTGTGCATACATTAATTGGAAAGAAGAACAATGCTCCTAAAGGTAAAACTTTTGGCAAACCTGGTCTTGGTTATACTGTTAATCAATTGATCAGGTTAGCATAGAAAAAAATTAATTATTCTTACTGTGGTACAAATGATTTTGTTTGCAAAAATTATGTGAATTACTGGTATAGTTCTTACTACATCTCTCCTAATAGAACTTCAACTAACAAACCAGGACCCAAATACCAATGGGTACCAAAAGCTAAATCTGTGTTGCAGGCACCTAAAGACTAAGAGGAGAAAGATGAATGACTTCTAAACACATCAGTTTAGGACTCGTACTTTAATGTCAAAGAATGATGACTTCTGAGTATGTACAGATCAGGACTCAATCTTCAAAAATCAAAGCATGACTTCTAAGTAAATCAGCTTAGGACTCAATCCTCAATGTCAAGATAAATGGCTTCTGATTACAACAGATCAGGACCCGATCCTCAAAGTGAAAGAACTTTGATATTATCATTTACGTACAGAGAGAAACTGTAGAGAGAGAAACATTCAAGATCTATGAAATAAAGTCAGATTTGTGATTCAATCTTGTTGGTAACATCAGAAAGAACGATGACTTCTAAGTACAACAACTTAGGACTCAAACTTCAATGTTCAAGAATGATGACTTCTGAGTAAACCAGCTCAGGACTCAGACTTCAATGACAAATGACTGTACTCCGAAACTTAAAAGATGATCAATCATCAAGGGGGAGTACATATTATTTCTTCTGATAAATTTATGAATGCAAATTTTCAGGGGGGGTTTGACTTCTGAATTTACTTCAATCCTAGTAATTCAGAACTCGGTTTAATGATTAAGGATTATGCAACTGTTAAGGGGGAGCTTATATGTTTTATATTTTTACAGACATATTTTCTGATTTTTCAGGAGGAGATTAAAAGATAAATTCATTGTTACTTTTAGGGGGAGTTAATACTCTCACCGGAGAATATGTACAGATGGCTTCTGAATATCTCAGTTCAGAACCCGCTTTCGACTATTTTTCTTCTTCGGGATGCTTAATTGATAACATCTTTCAAAGAAGTTTTTACTGTTGATTCGAGGGGGAGTTTATGAAATTTTAATTGTTATATCTTTAAGGGGAGATAAGAAAAGTTACTTATATTTTAATTGTCATATTTTTCTAATGAATTGACTTTTTACAGATACGTAGGGGGAGTATCTGATGTTTTGTTAAAGGATGCTTACAAGATGATATTCATTTTAGGGGGAGTTAAGAATTCTATGTTAAAGGTATATTTTTCTGAATCTCAAACTCTATCATACTTTGAAAGAAGAACAACTTTCAAGTGTGAAAAATGATTTCTTAAATGTTCAAACCACTTCCTATTCTTAAAATGTTTTCATGAATTGAAAAGTGTGTTTTTAAATTTTTTTTTGGATACTTTGATGATTATTTGACCGTGTGTTTCCAAAAGATCAATACTTGTGTATTATCTTGTTTATATACTGTCAAGTATTCTTACACACATCGGTTCAGTACATTTTTATTGACTTTGTTATTACCATGTCTCAAAAGATAAATCTTTCGATGGTAATACTCCGGTTTGAAATTCAATGTTGTTTGAGATCAGACGTCATTTTTACTTTAAATGTGCTTTCATTGTTAAATTGTTTATATCCTGTTCATATAAACAAATATCCGTTCTTTGATACCCCATTACATTTTTCTTCATGATATTTGATCTGATTAAATCATTGTCAGATTCTCAAAACCATGAAATTGAATGATCATAAATGTTCAAAGTTTTGAGAGATCTTAAATGCTCACATTGCTCAAATTTCATTCTTATTATTCATGAGCATACATTTTCGGACAAGTGGTTTCTTGTGCTTAATTGTTAAGTTAATTGTTGAGCAACACATTCTATTTCGGGCAATATACATAAGACTCAGTGTGAGTGCTTAAAAAACTTCCATGGATTCACGTTATCCAGTGTTTCCTACCCCGGAAGTAATCCTTGAGTGATTAAGGGGAGAGGGGTAAAAAGAATTGAGTGTGGGAGTGTGCTGAGGTAAAATGTAAAAGAGAGATTAGTTAGAAGCGAGCTCAAATGTTTAAAAGAAAGAGGGTGAGAGATCAGAGTAAAAGAATATCAAACTCTGCACCAACTTTTTCTGAGTCGGGCAGCCACATTATCTGTTGTTTCACAATTCTTCGTGAACGACATTGAAACAGGCAAATAGCCCATGCCAACTCTTGCAAACAACCCCACCAGCTACTCATTCTTTTCTCAACAAAGGAATGTTTCACATTTTAAAAGGGAAGCAACACATACTCTATCTAATCTTCATTTGGATGATTCGGATATTGAAACAGAAGGAAAGTTGTCCCACCTTCGACCCTTTCTCATGCACATTGATTCTGTGTATAACTATTGTTGTCTCAATGGTTTACATAATTTTGAGCCTTATTAAAAAGCAATCATTATGCTTAATTCTTTCATACACAAGCACAAACACACAGAAAATTCGTTTTTCTGTCAGAACGTTCATAGATTAACCTTGTGTTATTCAATTATTGAATGGAAGTCCTGGGGAGTGAACATCACTCAAGCTCCTTATACAGTACATCTGTTGTACTAAGTAACTTTGTGTTACTTACAGGCATTATAACTGTTTCATTCGTTGATTCAGGGTTACCATTCTTAATTTGTCTGAATTTGAAAAGATTTGGATAAATACATTTTATGAATTGATGGCAGACTATCAGATCAGACGAAGAATGTTCATAAAACTCTTTGGGGGAGATTGTTTCTGTTTCTCATGAAGACTGTGCTTATTTGTTCATAAAGGGGGAGATACTTCAAAGACAGAACTGACCTTAAAATGTTTTGATGATTCTGATTCTCACAATTCATCAAAAAGGGGGAGATAATTCAAGATTTCAAAGTCAGATGATTGTTTGATTAACAGGGGGAGCATACAAGGATGAGAAATTAAAGTCAGATGGTTGAATGTTATAAAAGGAAGAAGTTTGTCGAAGTAATGATTCAAAGAAGAAGTTATAGTCAAGAAATGTTTCAAAGTGAAGCGTGATGATTCTCAAGTTGTTGAGCTTATCTGAAATTGCATTTTTACTCAAAGGGAGAGATTAACAAGTGTTAAAGTATTGAAGACTTCAAAGTATTGTGAAGATTGTCAAATGTGTTCAAGAAATCCAAAGGGAGAGTTACTTAAAGCGCTATCAAAGATTATCAAAGCTTCAAAGATTTGAAGGTGTCAAAGCTGTGAAAGATTATTTGTTGAAGATTTTTTTGAAGGAAGAAGACCTGAAGATTCGTGTCAAAAAAATTTTAATCTTGAATCCAAAGGGGGAGATTGTTAGATGTGAGTTGTATTCAAGATTAAAAGTGAGGGTCTATATTGTAATTGTTGTAAAGTGTGAGGTTTTGTGTTGTAAAGTCAACTTCTATTGACTTAGTATAAATAGCAGGTCAATGTGTTGTTTAGAAAAGAAGAACAGATACGCACATTCATAGAACACACATATACAGTGAGCTTACAGAGAATATCCAAGAAATAGGGATATGACTTTATGTAAATGTTGTGATTGATTGATTCATAATAAAAATGTGTAATTCCTACATTGTTGTATGTTGATTAAGAGCTAGAATATGGGATCACAAGTTCATCCTACTCTTTTAAACGTTATACATGTCAAAACCTTTTATTTTGATCTCTTAAACTTCTCCTGACCATATTTTCTCATTTGGTGGATTTTGACCTAACTTGATTATTTTGAAAAGTTTTAGGGTTTCACCATTTAATGGAAAAATGAAGGGTTTTATGTAAAATTGTATGGAATGAAGTTTATATGCATATTTATGGTAGAACACTTGAATAATCCATTTTGGTCATATTTATGATTTTTATTATATTGGGAAACTTATTTGGTGAAAGTGGGTTTTGGAAATAAATGAATGGATTATTGTTTAGATAGATTAAAGTTATCCCAAAGTCTTATAAACCCCTTTTGTGAACATATTATGTTGGAAATGGGAATGGTCATTTGTTAGACCTTTGTTTGGAGTTACCTTTACATGGTGTTCTTTATGCAAGAAAAGCAACTTATGGAAATGTTGATAATTTGATAACTATATGTGTGATTATAGTTGGTCACAAATGTAATTGTGACAAGTCTAGACTATTAGGGGTTGTTTACCAAATTTTCCACTAAGTCCTGTATGGATAAATGTGTCTGTCTGGATAAATTTGTCTGTCTGGATAAATTGATGTTGTTGTTTACTTTTTTATCTAAATTAACAGTCTGAATACAAAAATGACCAATTTACCCCTGAATATGAATTTTAAGTTGTTTTATAAATTGTTGTTTATTTTTTAAGCCATGTATTCATAAATTCATTGATATAATCCAAAAAGCAAACAAAAATTCATTAAGTACTTAAACTTTCAAGTTCAAACACAATGTAGTCAAGTTCAAACAAAAAGTAGCAAGTATGAAACAAGTATGAAATCGACATTGTAGAAATCATGGTTACAAAAATCTACATTGCAAAAATGTCGAGCAGCTATGGAGAAGAAATAAGTATGGAACAAAAATCGACTGAAAAACAAGTAAGGAACAACAATCGACTGAAGAAAACAAGTATGGAACAACAATTGACTTAAGAAATAAGTATGGAACAACAATCGACTGAAGAAACAAGTATGGAACAACAATCGAGTATGGAGAAGAAACAAGTATCGAACAATCAGTAAAATCATTACCTTTGGAGAAATCGACCAAAGGAAATTATTGTCTAGGGTTGAAATCGAACCAGCAATGAATTGAAATAGTGTAATCGAACCAGCAATGAACTCGAAGCAGTAAAATCGAATGAGCGGTGAAGGTGAAATCGAAATCGAACAAGCAATGAAGGTGAAATCGAGCAGCTAGGTTTTTATTGCGTGATTATTGAGTAGGAGGGTAGGCATGTCTTTATTTTTAAAGGGTAGAAATGTCAAAGATGTGTCTTAATGGGGACAACACATCTTTCCCCTATTTAGTGAATAAGTCGGAAATGTCTGCGCGAATAAGCTGATTTTGTCATTAAGCTCATTAAGCCCCAAGTAAACACCCCGTTACTAATGGATCCATAGGTATTAAGTCGGCTTAATTGTGGGATTACTCCCGTTTGTAACTAGTTAAGACATTGGGTCCTCGGAAGGCAACTTGGTACAGTTATGTGGGACCAGATACTAGTCATGGACCGTAAATGTAATCCTAGTGAATGAGTATGATTAGGATCATTGGGTGCCCTTCCCCACATCTGAGTACGAGTCGATGAGCTCGTGACCTTCATCCTAATATTCAGCTCACAACTTGGAAAGTGGCTTATTTTTGTGTTCCGCCACGATCCTTGGAAATCGGGTCTCCCCCGTCATTGCAACATGTTTTTGGACCCTATGGGTCGTATGTGGTATTTTGGGAAAGTAAAATTGTTTATTGTAATTGCAAAGATTCTTTATCAAATTGTACTTTTAACGGATTTATATAAACTGTTTGTTTTCAATAGGCGTAAAGCCTAACATTTTTTCTTAAATGACATGTATAACAGGTTCCCTTAGCGGCGGGTCTCACAAGGTTTAAGGGACGAGTGTTGGGCCATTGTGGCATCTTTTGGATTAGGACTTTTGGAGACACGACATATATGAAAGATAGATTCTTTTGGGAGATTGAGTCGACAACCTTCATAATCTAGATATCGTTGTTTAGATTAGTATGTTGTTGATCTTAATGTCAATTTATAGAAATTGTAAACGTTATTCTACGCTTCCCTTTTTTGGGTGATTTCCCATTTATGAAGATGTCGTATTTCATAAATTTTAAGGTTTAAATTTGCCCCTATTTTTAGGGTGTTACATCACCGGCTTGTAGCGTGGTTGTAGCGTTTTTGGATCAAACTTCGTAATGTGAGTATTGTCGAAATATCTAAACGATAACCCAACTTGAATGACAATTCTGTTGTCATTTTCCAGTTCAAATCGGCATCAAACGACCATATTTGACCTTGATTGTCAAGTATCAATTGACTTGAATCGCCCCCCGATCTCAACCCTGGGCACGTTTTTTCGGTGTGACACCTTAAGGTTGAATATCCTTCCGCCGTAAGGAGAGCTCAACACATTTTGCATTGTGCCTTATTTTTCTCGTTCGTGAAGATCACCATGTTGTAAAAATTCCAAACCTTGGACTTTCGTCTGTGCTCGGAGAAAACTTAGGCAATTGTTTCGTTTGATGCATCATGATGTTCACTGGCCATTTTGGAAGAAAAAGAGAGAAAGAGATGAGAATTAAGAGATGAGAACTTGCGAGAAAGGAACACGAGCCGAAATCACGAAATATAGCGAGAATTGTGAACGCTTTTTGCATTTTGTAGGTTGGTATCTTGCCCCATACACCATATGACTTATTCATAGTGTTAGGGGGGCTAAAAGATGAAAAAAGGTCAAATTTTGCCAAAACGGTCATATGACTGTTGCCTAACGACTAGAAAACGGTAAATTTTTTTGAAAATCCGGTTCATGTAGGGCCAGTTCCACGAATCCCTCCAAATCCATAACCGATTATGTCTGGCGGTCCCAAAATTGGTCCTAGGCCAGGGCGGTCCCTAGTTGGTCCCGATTTCGATCCTCCGATAGTCCCAAGCCAGGTCGAGCCCATTTGGCCACCTCTACCTGGCAGTTTATTATATAATAAAGAGTAAATTACATATTTGGTCCTGTGGTTTATGTTTTAAAACACTCTGGTCCCTACTTTGAAATATCTATGGATTGCATCCTTGTGGTTTGTATTTTATAACGTATTGGGTCCCTAAGTCTAACTCCATTCAAAACGTGTTGTTTAACTCATTAATATAGAGGGGTATTTTTTGTCATTTAATTTATTTTCAATTAATTTACTCTACTTTTTTTATTTACTCTATCTTATTCATATTCTCCGGCAAGATACCCACCCTTTTCCTTTCACCGGTCATCTTCTCCGACCACTTCTCTGGCCACTACCACTACCCCCATCTCCATCCTCACACTTCATTTCCATATCAATACACAAAAACCCAAATTCATTTCAAAACTTTGAAACAATGAGCAAAAAAACCCAGATTGAGAAATTTAAAACCTAATAGAAACACATAAATCAACATTTGAGAACTCTAAAACACATTCATATCAAGAATTTAATATCCAGTTTAATTAACCCAAAAATACAGTAAATATAGGCACAATTTATTCAAAAATTTGAGATACAAGCCCCCAAATGAAAATTCTTAAATCTAAACACGAAACAAGAAAAAACCCTAACCTAAATCATAACCCGAAAGTTAAATATAAAAAACTCATCTCATGTTAAATACCCAGTTCTCCACCTTTTAGTTCTTGACCGAGATAGAGGAAACCCATTAGAGATCTACCCTCGTTCCCCATTATCAAATCGTCCTTGTCAAGTCTTGTTGTGAACGAGAAGAGGAAATCGAGAGAAGGGTGGAAATCGTCCCTGTAGTGTACGAGAAAGGTTGATCGAGAGAATGAGATTTGGAGTTGCAACGATGGAGGTGTTGAAGGGCAGATCTGGAGAAGATGATGGTCGGTGAGGGTCGGTGTTCTTTGAGGATGATGGAGAACACTGGAGTTGTAGCAATGGATTTGCAGCGATAGAGGTGTTTTAGATGGTGTAGTTGCCGGAGGGAGGAGGCAGAGCGACAAAGATGACGAAGTTTGGAAAGAGAGAGGGGCTAGGGTTATGAATATCAGTTGATGAAGATGAAAGATTTGAACTTTTAAATGATTTTTGTTTTTTCTTTTATTTCTATTTGGTCTTGTGGTTTTTGTTACATATTCAGACCTTGTGATTAAATGACCAAGATGGCTTCTTACTTAACCTAATTTGTAATACCCCAAAGTTTGTTATTATTATTATTATTATTATTAATTATAGTGGGATTTATGGTGTTAAAAAAATGAATATAATAATAATAGCTTTAAAAAAAAGTGGGGTTCTGCACATTCACGATAAAGCTGTGGGAGTTTTAAAAAAAAAATATATATATATATATATATATATATATATAATAATAATAATAAAAACGTGTTGTTTATCTTGATAACCACCTTTCCGAGAGAAAATGGGAGACCTTCGTTTCTTGCCGATGAGGGTCACGTTGGTGTAGAGATAAGAGGAGAGGGTTAACTCTCCCTTATTTATTGGTTCGGTGGTTTTCAAAGAGAAGAAGATTGGAGAGACGATTTTCTGGAAAAGAGTGGTAGAGATCGAGAAGCGGGAAGTTAAGGCGGTGCTCGGAGCTAGGATTTGACTTCAGTTCGGTAAGGTAAGAAGTTATCGTCCTTTCGATTTAACATTACTTTCAATCCATAAAGTGAATGAGTTTATGAACGGGTTCGGAATAATGGGTGAGTAGCAGTTCATGTTTTGGTGATGTTTAATCGTGCTTACGATACTTGTATCGCATAGATTATGTATGGTTTAGAGGTGAGTTTGATGTCGTCGGAAGAAACCGAAACAGATCAGCCTTGAAGGCCATGTACAGTTGGTACATGAAGAAAGAAAGAAAATGGTTTTGAAAGCGGGTTAGTGAAGATTTCGTTGAGACTGAAAATCATGCTTACATATATGGTGTGAATATATATATATATATATAAATATATATATGTAAATATGCAGAGAGTTAAATTCATGCATATGCAAGAAGTATGTATATATATATGGATTCGTAAGCTGCATGTGGGTGGAAAATCAAGAAAAGTGGTGTATGGTTTTGGTTGGTTTTTTTTTTAAATAAACATATTTGTATTATATATATATATATATATATATATATATATATATATATATATATATATATATGTAGTGCCTTATATGTATGGGTTTTTTCAAGGTGTCAGATTGAAAGCAAACCCTCACATCAACTGTTGGATAGATTTATATATATAATAAATATATATAATTTAATTATTCAACTTTTGGAAGCATTATAACCATATGTATATATCATCTAATTAGTGGCTTGAATTAATAACTTGTATGTGTTGGGTTATTAATTATTATGTTACCACTTTAATCTGGGAGTGGAGAATTACAATATAAAATATCAAGTCTACAATTATAAAACGGAAGTAGACTATAGGCGTGGGAGATAATTCGTAATTGACCTTAGTTGACATTTGGTGAGTTGGAACATTAATGAGATGAATGTGTAAATTGTAGGTCGTGGTTCAGAAGCTAAATCTAACCGATCTACACAATCAGGTGAGTTTTCATGTGATTTACCCTGGGATGTATGCATATGTATCTTATATGTTATTTTGGAGCATGAAAATATTGTTAATAGGTATGTTACATTTTGGAGATATTTACATGTTATTGTATGTTGCCATGACATGTATGAAATGTCGGTGTTTTGGGGATTGCATGCGATTATTTTACTTATATTTAAAGTTACTCGCATGCCATGTTAGTATTAAATTTGGTGGTCTATGAAACGGGTCTTGGTGTGTGTCAGGATTACAACCGGTTTACCGGTAAAAACAAACGGGCTTGGTCCCGAAAAGGAGAACGGCCAGATGTGGGTTGCGCCCACCAGAGCCAAATAAAGGAGATCACAAGGAGGTAATCCCTACCATACAAAGACCAGTCAGGAGATTTTCTTGGTGTCATTGTTAGCAAATAAATACATGATATTTTTATTGATGCTTAAATATTTATTTTCTTGATTATGTGTGTTTCCATGCACGAAAACCATGAACTCACTTAGCTTTTTAGCTGACTATTAGTGTACATATCAGGAGCGGGAGGTTCAGGTGTGGATAAAGGCAAGGGACCAACTTAGAAGCTTATTTATTCTTTAAGTACTTTATTTATTGTCAGAACCTTTAGCTTTATTTAGTTTTTTATTTTAGTTCGGTTTTGGGACGAACTAAGGTAGTTTGAGTTGTGTTGATTGAAAATATTCCGCTGTGGTTTGGAGTTTATTTCCTTATTTTAATTAAGATATTCTATTCTTGGAGGATGAATGATGTAACATCTTTTATTGCGAAATTAAGGGTGTTATAAGTTGGTATCAGAGCAGTAGTTTAAGAGAATTAGGTTGTGACCATGGCCTAAGCTTAAACTAGATAGATTGGTGGAAGTAGAAGGAAATATTTTATGGTTGGTTGTGTTATGATATTTGTTAGGTCTGATTTTATAGTAATCATTGTATTTATAGGGCTTGGTCAAATACGGTGTTTAGAGTATTATCTGTGTAGTATTGACCAAGGGTATTTAAGTCCCTTTGGTCTTTGTGTCTTGTAAGTTTCACACGCACATTTGAATAGAAATATACTTTGCGCTCCTATTGTCTCTCTCTCTACTTTCTCTCTCTAGAAGTTCTAGTGATCTTGGACTCTCAATTGGTATCAGAGCAAGCTAGATCTTGAGAGAATTGAGAGATTGCATTCTTCGAATCTGAATTAGTGATCGAAATCGAAAATTTGATCGATTTTCTTGAATTTTTCAAGAAAATCTCGTTTTCTTGATTTCTCACAAAATTTGGATCTGTTTCTGGTTAAATTTGTGCGATTTTGATTGTTTTAGATTCGTTTTGATTAGTCGATCAAGTTTGATTCATACTGTTTTGCATAAAATTCATGTTTTGATTCTTGATTTTGCGAATTTGTATTTTCCAAAAAAAAAAAAAACGTGTTTAGATACTGTTACATTCTAGTTTTTGAGATTTAGTGTTGTTTAATCGAAATTGGTTATTAATTGTTGTTAGAATTGTGTTTTCGAAAATCAGTATGTGATTTTCTTGGTTAAATTTCTTGGTTTGATCTGTTTTTGCTAAAATTTTCGAGTTTTTGAACTTTGCGTTTCATTCATATAGTTTGTGGGTCATTCATATTGCTTTGCGTCTCATTCATCATCTTGTTTTTCAGGTTTTCGCTTGAAGCCTCAAACGCAAAGTCTCAGTTTGCGTTTCTAGCCTAACCCGCAAAGCTCAACTTTGCGTTTCCCACTACACCCGCAAACCCCTTTGTGCGTTTCCCATTGCAAACGCAAACCTCTGTTTGCGTTTCCCACAGCACCCGCAAAGTCCATCTTGCGTTCCTCACTATACCCGCAAATCATACTTTGCGTTTCCCACTACACCCGCAAATCTAAGTTTGCGTTTCTGTCTTCACCCGCAAAGGTCCACTTTGCGGGTCTCCCTGTCTTAGATTAAAAAAAAAAAAGTCTGGAAAATATTTTTTTTTGTGTGTCATCTTTATTTTTTTTAAACTTTGTGTCATAACAAGTGTTTTTCAAATTTACAATTTTTAATATTTTTTTTTCAATTCATACTGATTTTTGTTTTTCAGATCCATCAGCAATGGATTCTGCCAAGTTTGCTTTACAAGCTAGATTCTACTCAAATGATCTGATGATGCAATTGGGAACAGATACTCGTCCACCAGTCTTAATCAACGAAGAAGAGTTTACACAGTGGCAAGATAGGTTCATAAATTTCATTGAGCGTCAGACAAATGGAGAAAATATGGTGAAGTCGTTTACTGAAGGACCATTCATCAAGCCAAAAGATGACATTCCTTTGACTGCTGATGAAATCAACCGTGAAAAAGCCGATAGAGAAGCAAAGTCCAATTTGATGCTAGCTCTGCCTAACACGATCTACAATCGAATTGACTGTTTCAAACATAATCCGAATATGATGTGGACTCAGTTAGAAAAGATCATGCTTGGGTCATCAGTTGCTACTCAGATTCGCCAGACACGCTTCATGAACAACTTTGAGGAATTTAAGGCGAAGGACAATGAATCTCTGAAGGCTATCTTTGACCGGTTTTGCGCTGTGATTAATGATCTTAGAAAGATTAAAGTGGAAAAGACTGATCTGGAGACGAATCTGAAGTTCCTTAATTCTCTACAACCAGAGTGGAACAAATCATGTCATAGACTGAGGAACGATGTCAGAATTTCCACGATGCAGATTCAAGAATTGTATGAGATTATGCTAACTGATGAGAGCTTGGTGTTAGAGAAAAAGGCCAAGCTGGATAAAAAGAAGAAATCAGTAGATCCGGTTGTTCTTCTCACGAAGCAACTGAATGAACAAGCGTTGTCTGATAACGCTTACACCGGGTCAACTGATGACGATGGAGAGGCATTACAGAAAGCTATGATCCTTCTCTCTCAACATTACCAGAAGAAGTTCCAACCGAGATCGGGTTCCAACTCTTCACGTTTCTCTTCCGGTTTCAAAGCCAAAGTACCCGAGTCAAAGACTAATGCTTGCTACAACTGTGGAAAGTCGGGTCACATCTCAAAGGAGTGTAGAGCAAAGAAGGTTAAGGACTCAACTTATTACAGAAGGAAATTGGAACTGGCTGAGAAAAGAGAAAGTGGATCAGCTTTGCTAGCCGAGGAAGAATTTTGGCTGAATCACTCTGACGACGAAGCTTCGAACGAAGAGATCGCTCATTTATGCTTAGTCGAAGATGACCAGTCAGACGATTCTGACACTGATGAGGATGAGGTATATTCTGAATTTGACTACAATTTTATTACCTCTCAGTTTAAAATCATAATTAATGCTTTGTCTGATTTGCGCTCAAAGGTTTTATCTGAAAAGAATCTAAATTCTGAAAAGTCAGATTTGATTGACAAACTGAAAATTTCTTTGAAAGATGAAAAATCCATTTTAGAAAATACAAAAGACATCTTTCAAAAG
The DNA here is from genome assembly GCA_954870635.1 of Arctium minus. Lineage (NCBI taxonomy): Eukaryota > Viridiplantae > Streptophyta > Magnoliopsida > Asterales > Asteraceae > Arctium > Arctium minus. Next base: position 109,480,861 of record OX941081.1, read on the forward strand.
AAATTGGAGGATTTGGAAAATTCAAATAAGACTTATCTTGAATCTTTGACATCAATGACTACTTTAAAAGATGAATTTTCTGATAAAATAATTAAGTTAGAAGAAAAGCTTTATCGAAGAGACCAATCTGAACAAACAATCTATATGAACAAGCCGAGGAGTGAAGAGGCTTTAAAACAAAGGTGGGGACTTGGTTTTGAAAATCCTCATTGTTTAAACAATGCGATTGAAAAATCCCCAACTTTATATAAATACGATTATCTGACTCTTGCTCATTATGCTCCTCAATTTAAGATTGATTGGATGAATGAGAAGCAAGTGTTAGAAATGGAAAATGAGAAAAGAATATATAAAAAGAAAAATGAAATTCCTTTTGTTTATACGTCCGAAAATGCCAAATATTTTCCGGAAAAATCAAGAAGAGGAAGAACAGTTTTAAATGATATATCTTCTGTTAAATCTTCAGTGTCTAATGATTTTGTTCCTTCTTATGCTCCTGATTCTGATAAAGGAAATATTTCACCAATCATTTATGATTCAAAGAAATATACTCCTCCGTTAATATTAGAAGGAAAAATCATAGATCTTGAAGATCAGATAGAAGATCAAAATATTTTGAAGAAAATTGAATCTGATATTTTTCTTTCTTTTATGACTTCAAGTCTTGAAGAAAATTTATTTTCTCAAAAATCATATTCTATTTCTAGTCTATCTTCTGATTTTAAGGAAAACAAAAAGTAAATTTCAAATTTTAAAAACCTTTCTCAAAATTCTTCAAATTCCAAGGCTAATTCAGATTTATTAGTTGATCAGATTGATTGCTTGGATAAATTTATTTCTTCTGATTTAAATATTTCGTCTAAAATTCTTGATGATTCTTTTACACTAAATGATCAATATTATAAACCTAAGCGTAAAAGAAGACGGTCAAAGAAGTCGAAGAAACGAGATACAGTTCTTTCTGACTGTTCTAAATCTTCTGATATAATTCTTACAGATAGGGCTTTGAGCGCTCAATCCAAGAAGCAGATCTGGAGAGCGAAGCCGAAATCAACTGATTCTATGTTTGATGGAGATCGATGTGTAGACAAATTTTATAATAGTGATTCATTTGCTATTTGTAATAAAGTTTCAAAATACTCTATAAAGCAAATGTTTCAAATTTCCAAAAATGTCTCATATTCGTCTTCTGATTCTAGTTCAGATGATCATGCTTTATCTTCTGATAGTTGTGATTATTTCTCTGATCATATTCCTCGTGCTTTAAATTTCAAATCTGCTCATTATTTCCCCATAAGAACTGCAACTAACAAACATGTGCCCAAATTCAAGTGGGTTCCCAAATCTTTATCTGATTCAAAGTTGCAGGCATCACATGTTAAGGGGGAGTAAGAGAATATTGGCTTCTGAGTACTTCAGCTCAGGACCCGTACTTCATCAACTACGACTTCTAAACACAACAGTTTAGAACTCGTTCTTCAATGATTAAGCTTATGACTTAATGAGATACTGTGAGCACATCAATTTTAATTTCGCTGCATTTATCTCTGATAATGATGTTATTCTAGTTTTTCTCAATGTTTCAAGAATCTGAGCTTGTTTATCTAACTCATGAATTTGTATTACCCAAATTTTTTCTTTTAATATGAGACACAAATTTATTTTCTTTAATGTAAAAGATGAAATAGTTGAATTTTATTTTGTTCCAACTAAACATTTATTAAAAGTTTAAATCTTTACAAATTTTATTCTATAAAGTAAAGTTTTACATTTTTTCTTTCTTTTGAATAAAATATGTGTCTAGGATAAATTTTCAAGTTCTTTTGTTTATATTAAAGTTTTTATATGGTCAAATTTCAAGTCTTACAAAAGTTGAAAAGTCAGCAACATGTTTGAAACTTTTATTATTGCTTTAAAGATATGTGAGTCGGAATTTTTATAGTTTAGTTTGCTTAGACTACCTAAACAATCAAAATTTTAGATTGAAATGAAAATATGGGCTAAGCATTTAGACGTTGATCTGAGTGATTGAGATGATTATTAAATTCTTAAAATACAGAAATCTCTAAGTTTAAAAGTTTGTACCTGTGACCTTTCTGGTTTGGGAAAGTAAGTTCCTTGAGATGTTTGTCATCTGGTCCCCTAAGGTCAGTTGGTCTGGGAGTGATCGAACAGAAATCCTTCTATAGAACCAGATCGAAAGTCATGTTCTACTGGTATGAATGGGTTTAGGATATGTTGATGTAGCCTTTCTGATCTGGGAGAGTAAATTCCAAGGGGTGCTTGACACCTAGTCCCCTAAGGCCAACTGGTCTGGGAGCGGCTGACCCAAATCCTGCAATAGGGTCAGATAGAAAGTTACGTTTACGGCATATTCTTTACTTAATAAACTTTTTGATTAAAAGATGCCAAAGTACACAACGCTTACAAGATGCCAAAGAGCACACTCATGTGAAGATGCCAATGAGCACACAGCTAAAAGATGCCAATGAGCACACATCTCATGATACTTGGTGATATATTTGAGTTGCGACAAACCTGTAAATTTGTGAAAGTCTTAATTTTTGATGACTTAGTGTCAGTACGTGCAAAGTTCTCTATAAGATTTTTAGAATTGCATTTTCTTGAAGCTAATCGAAGATTCGCATGTGAGCACACTGAATAGATTGCTGGAAGTTTTTGAAACTGAACATGTCTTAACTTGATATGCAATGAAACTTGTTCTTGTATCCTACAACATATGTTTGATTTCAAATGATTGATAAATTTGTAATATTTTACTCTGTAGAATTTAATTTGTTTAGTGTTTAAAATTTTATGTGTTTAGTTGTTTCAAAATTTACATTCAGTATATTTTTCTTTCTACATTAATATTTGCTCATTGTGTTCTCATAAATATTTTAATGGGTTTATGCATTATTCAAGGGGGAGTGAACAAAGAGAATGATTTTCAAATATTATATCTGGTTTTGAGGGGGAGTGTCTGATTTTCTTTATATGAATGCTAATCTGAATTGTCATATCTAGTGCATTTGTGTAGGGGGAGTCAAAGGGTTTCAAAAGGTAAATTTTTTTTTCTAAGTCTGCTTTGCGCTTCAGGCATGACACGCAAAGCTTGTTTTGCGTGTCCTTCATGAACCGCAAACCTTGCTTTGTGAGTCACATGTGAACCGCAAACCTTGCTTTGCGCGTCACACATAGAACGCAAACCTTGCTTTGCGCTTCCTGCATGAAACGCAAACCTCCCCGTTTTTCTCTGTTCTTTTGATTTTGCAGATCTTTCGCTGTTTCATCTCCAACATTTACATGACCAAGTTGATCAAGATCATCAAGGTCATGAGGGGGAGAAGTTAAGGAGAAGTTTAAGAGACAAAGAGCTCAAAAGATTATCTGTTGATCAAGATGCGCTCAAAGATTTTATTCTCTCAGCTACATCAAATTCTTTTGCTGTTCCTGCTCCGAACATCACAGTTCATTCAAGATCATTCAAAAGAGGTGTATCGTCTTGAGCTTAAGCAGCAAAGAAAATTTCAATCTGCAAGATGCTGAGAAGAAATTTTTTCTTTAAAAGTCAGAAAGCTTCTCAAAGTTGTTTTGTTGGTCTGTGCTGATTTAGAAGATAATTTTTGAAGACCAAAGCGCCAATGATTACTAAGGGGGAGATTGTTAGGTCTGATTTTATAGTAATCAATATAATTATAGGGCTTGGTCAAATACTGTGTTTAGAGTATTATCTGTGTAGTATTGACCAAGGGTATTTAAGTCCCTTTGGTCTTTGTGTCTTGTAAGTTTCACACGCACATTTGAATAGAAATATACTTTGCGCTCCTATTGTCTCTCTCTCTACTTTCTCTCTCTAGAAGTTCTAGTGATCTTGGACTCTCAATATTGTTTCGTATTAAGTTTGATATTATATCGGTAATTGACGTAGTGTTTCCTTGCGGTTTTGTAGGAAAATGGTGATGTTTGATAGGGCATTGCATAGGGTCATGAGGCGTGGACGCGGACGTGGAGGTCGTGGTCCCCCGATAGGACTAGGTCCGAGAGGTGGGTCAGTGGATAGTCGTGCTAGCTCGAGCAGGGCAAGTCGCCATAGCCCAGGTGCGTCGGTTTCTGTCCAGGAGGCACCATCTCAGCCAGTAGTCGAGAGAAGTAGCTCGTACTATCCTACAGAAGATTATACGCCCAGCCTCGAGGAAGAGCAGTTGGAAACACTAAAAGGAAAGAACATAGAGTTAGAATGGAAGAATGCTAAGTTACAAAGAGGATTTAGAGCGACTACAAAGAGAATATCTTAGAGACAGAAAGAAGTTGAATCTTTTGCAAGCCGAGAATGGTGGCCTGATAGACAGGATTTCTGCCCTGGAATGGGATAAGGTAGCTTTGGAGCAAGAGCGGAGGATAGCCATTAGGACCTGGAGGTCCCGAATGAGGGATCGTGCTCGATATTTTCGAGGAGCGGTCCAGGAGTATTCAGGAGTGGCACGTAAGTACATATCTGCTTGGGCTCAATGTTATCAGAAGGGACCGAGGAGATCCGTTCTTTGGCGATTCCGTCCATCTAAGGGTTATGAGCAATGGTTAAGAGACACCTACTACCCACTCTAGATGGGGTAGGACCATCTAAGGAGAGAGAGATTTCATTCAGTTCATATATTAGGATATTTCTTTGTGTGTGTTAGGATTGCTTTGTTATTAGGAGTTTTATCTAGAGATGTTTGGTTAGGTTTTATTTGATTATGTAAAGACTCTCTCTCTTTCTATGATTAAATGAAGTGCTAGTTTTTTTATAATTGGTGCCTTGTTATTATTATTATTATTATTATTATTATTATTATTATTGCTACTATTATTATTTTGGAAAATAAATGTATGTTGTATGATGAGAGATGGCGATAAGTCATTCATGGAGAATGACGATGTTTTATCATGGCAGAATGGTGTCTCGAAGGTCAGTAAGGACTTCCACCCCGAGTGGAGAGGATGTTAATGCCGGGGTACCACCCACAGGACGAGGTTGAGGTCGAGGCCGAGGGGGTGCAACTCCGTCTGCTCAAGCCAGTTCAGTTGCAGGTAGAGCCAACAGAAGGCCTGAAACTACTGGTCAGGGTGAGAATCCAATTACTGAGGAAATGTTGACTGAAAGAATGACTCAGGTCCTTCAGAACACATTGTCGGCCATGCTTGAGGCAATGTTGGAGAATCGACACAAGGAAGAGGAAGAGAAGACAGATGAAAAGGAAGACAAAGTGGTGGTGACTCCACCACCTAAAGAGAAAGGACGTAGCTACAAGACTTTTAACAGCACCCATCCTAAGGAATTCAAAGGGGTCGAGGGTCCTGTTGCTTTGATGAACTGGATTACAAAGATGCAGAGTTGTTTCAACATTTGCAAATGCATTGAAGAGAAGAAGGTAATATATGCGGCAACAACCCTTGCCGACTCGGCACTCCATTGGTGGGAGGTTGAGTGTGCAATCATCGGTGAAGAGGGTATGTCCAGCATGACTTGGGAGAAGATGAAAAAGTTACTTATGGACAAGTATTGTACCAAGTTTGAAGTGAAGAAGTTGGAATTTGAGTTCCTCAGGCTAGAACAAGGGTCGTCATCAGTTCAAGAATATGTCAACGAGTTTCTGGAAAAATCAAGGTTTGCCAGCTATCAGGTGGCAACCGAGCAAAGGAAGATTGACCGCTTTATGGATGGACTGAGAGTGGAGATCAAGCAGTATGTGGACATGACTTCCCCGTCAACTTTCGTCCAGGCAGTGGAAATGGCAACGGTGGCTGAGGAGAATAACACAAAGGCGTTTGGGGAAAAGAAAGATGGTAAGAGGAAATGGGAAGGGTCAAGCAAGTTGGTGAAAATACCAAAAATTACTTCGGCACCAGTTAAGACCCGTGGAGAAGAAATCATTATTCCGCAGTGTAGCAAATGCAGCCGGAGGCATAGGGGAGAGTGTAAAGCTGGAAGCTTATCGTATTATAGATGTGGAAAGCCTGGGCATACGGTGCGGGAATGCCCAGAATCCAAATCTTGTTACAGTTGTGGGGCAACGGGACACCTAAGTTTCCAATGTCCCAAATCTCAAAAGGGTCCAGTAAGCAACTCTAAGACGATGGGTGATGGGTTTGGCAAAGGTTCAGACAAGAAGAAGGAACTACCTAAGGGATGTGGAAGAGCTTATACTATGACTTTGGAGCAAGCTCAGGAGACTCCTGATGTGGTATCAGGTATGTTTCCTATCAACAACGTCTATGCTCATGTATTGTTTGATTCGGGTGCAAATGGTAGTTTCGTGTCTACTGCATTTCGTCACTATCTGAATAGGGATGCCTGTAGGCTAGAAAATAAGTACACCGTAGAAACTGCTGATAGAGGACAAATTAAAGTTGATGAAGTAATTGATGGTTGCACGATATGTATAGATGGTAAGGAGTTGCCTGTTAGGCTTATGCCAATGTGCTTAGGAGGGTTTGATGTAGTCTTGGGGATGGATTGGTTGTCCGAAAATCATGCCCAATCATATGCAACAAGAAGATGATCAAGATTCAAACCCCAGGAGGCGAAATCGTTCATGTGTATGGGGAGCGAAAGAAGAACGATGTTGGGTTGATCTCAGCGTTAAAAGCGAGTAAATGTCTTCGGAAGGGATGTGTAGCTTTCTTGGCATACGCAGTTAATGCCAAATTGGAAAAGAAGATGGTGCCAGATGTACCAGTAGTGAAGGAGTACCCAGAAGTGTTTCCAGACGACTTGCCGGGATTACCACCGGAACGTCAGGTTGAGTTCCGGATTGATTTAGTATCGGGTGTGGCGCCGATCGCAAAGGCACCTTATCGGTTGGCCCCGACAGAAATGCAGGAGTTAATGAAGCAACTTCAGGAGCTGCTAGATAAGGGATTCATAAGGCCAAGTTCGTCACCATGGGGTGCACCAATATTATTCGTCAAGAAGAAGGATGGCCTGATTACAATGTGCATCGACTACCGCGAACTAAACAAGGTCACGATCAAGAACAGATATCCATTACCAAGATAGATGATTTGTTCGATCAACTTCAGGGAGCTGGTCACTTCTCAAAAATTGACTTGAGATCTGGTTATCACCAACTCAAGATTTGAGAATAAGATATACCAAAGACGGCGTTCAGGACTCGCTATGGGCACTACGAGTTCCAGGTAATGCCTTTTGGATTGACGAATACACCAACTGCTTTCATGGATCTGACGAATAGTGTTTGTGGACCCTATCTAGATAAGTTTGTCATAGTCTTCATCGATGACATACTTATCTATTCGAAGAGCAAAGATGAACATGGGCAACATCTAAGAACGATTCTCGAGTTGTTAGCAAAAGAGAAACTATATGCCAAATTCTCGAAATGTGAATTCTGGCTACAAGAAGTGAAATTTCTTGGTCATGTGGTGAACGCAGAAGGAATTAAGGTGGATCCGACCAAGATTGAGGCGGTGATGGATTAGGAACCGCCGAAGTCAGCATCGGAGGTTCGAAGTTTTCTATGTTTAGCAGGCTATTACAGGAGATTCATTCAGGATTTTTCGAAGATAGCGACGCCTCTAACGACTTTGACTAGAAAATTGGTCAAGTTTGATTGGGGACAAAAACAAGAAGAGGCATTCCAGAAACTTAAGGAGAGATTGAGTAGCGCACCGGTGTTGTCTTTACTAGATGGAACAGAGGATTTTGTTGTCTACAACGATGCCTCTAAAATGAGATTAGGTTGTGTGTTTATGCAAAGAGGCAAGGTTATTACCTATGCATCACGGCAACTAAAAGAGCATAAAAGGAAGTATCCAATGCACGACATGGAGCTAGCTGCAGTGGTATTTGCGTTGAAAATTTGGAGGCACTACCTGTATGGTACAAAGTGCCTGATCTACACTGATCATAAGAGCTTGAAATATCTCTTTGATCAGAAAGAGTTGAACATGAGGCAAAGGAGGTGGATGGAACTGTTAAAGGATTATGATTGTGAAATCCATTACCACCCGAGGAAGGAAAATGTGGTTGTCGATGCCCTGAGTAGAAAGGAGAGAACCGAACCGATTAAAGTTCGTGCCATGTGAATGAATGTACAAGTAGACTTGATTGATAAGATACGAGATGTTCAAAGGGAAGCTTTGTTAGACGACAACATTAAGAAGAAAAGATTGGTCGGGCAGGTCAAGTTGTTGACGATGGGGTCAGACGGTGTGTATAGGTTTAAGAACCGGGTTTGGATTCCTAGTAAAGGTGATCTAAGGGACATAGTGTTGGATGAAGCACACAAGTCCAAATACACCATGCACCCTGACAGAGATAAATGTATAAGAACTTGAAACAAAGTTATTGGTGGCAGGGTATGAAAAAGGCAGTAGCAAGATACGTAGAAAAATGCTTGACATGCTTACAAGTAAAGACAGAGCATCAGAGACCGTCAGGACTTCTACAACAAATGGAAATCCCAGTATGAAAGTGGGAAATGATAACCATGGACTTTGTTACCAAGTTACCAAAAACGGTTAAGGGACATGATGCAATATGGGTGATTGTGGACCGACTTACTAAGTCTGCTCATTTCCTACCGATTAGTGAAAAGTATACGCTGGAGAAGTTGGCGCAAATCTACGTAAATGAGATTGTATCGAGGCATGGGGTGCCGTTATCAATTGTCTCTGATAGAGACGCAAGGTTCACGTCAAGGTTCTGGACTAGTTTTCAACAAGAGATGGGTACCCGACTGCATCTAAGTACGACTTATCATCCTCAAATTGATAGTCAAAGTGAAAGGACGATACAAACTCTAGAAGATATGTTGAGGGCTTGTACACTCGATTTTGGTGGGAGTTGGGATAATCATCTTCCATTAGTGGACTTTGCGTACAATAATAGTTATCATTCGAGCATTAAAGTGGCACCTTTTGAGGCATTATACGGTCGGAAATGCAGAACACCTATATGTTGGGCTGACATTGGGGAGAGGCAGTTGATGGGACCAGAATTGGTTCAACAAACTTCAGATAAGATAGTGCAAATTCGGGAGAGATTAAAGGTCGCACAGGATAGACATAAGAGCTATGCGGACAAACGACGACGACCATTGAAATTTCAAGTAGGGGATAAAGTGATGTTGAAGATATCGCCTTGGAAAGGGATCGTAAGATTTGGAAAAAAGGGAAAGCTAAGTCCAAGGTACGTTGGACCATTTGAGGTTCTCGTTAAAATAGGGGCAGTGGCTTATCGACTAAAGCTTTCGGATGAGTTAAGCGGTGTACATGACACCTTCCATGTATCTAATTTGAGGAAATGTTTAGCTGACGAATCAACTGTGGTGACATTAAGCGAGGTAGAACTTAACGATAAGTTGGTCTATACAGAGGAGCCAGTTCAAGTCCTGGACAAGAAAACGAAAAGACTAAGGAATAAAAGTATACCGCTAGTTTTAGTGAAATGGAGGTTTCACAAGAATTCAGAAATGACATGGGAACCAGAAGAGGAGATGAGGGATAAATATCCTCACCTATTTTGTTAGAATTAATTCTGAGGACGGAATTCATTGAAGGAGGGGAGAGTTGTAATACCCCAAAGTTTGTTATTATTATTATTATTATTATTATTAATAATAATAATTATAGTGGGATTTATGGTGTTAAAAAAAATTAATATAATAATAATAGCTTTAAAAAAAGAGTGGGGTCCTGCACATTCACGATAAAGCTGTGGGAGTTTAAAATATATATATATATATATATATATAAAATAAAAAAAAACGTGTTGTTTATCTTGATAATCACCTTTCCGAGAGAAAATGGGAGACCTTCGTTTCTTGCGGATGAGGGTCACGTTGGTGTAGAGATAAGAGGAGAGGGTTAACTCTCCCTTATTTATTGGTTCGGTGGTTTTCAAAGAGAAGAAGATTGGAGAGACGATTTTCTGGAAAAGAGTGGTAGAGATCGAGAAGCGGGAAGTTAAGGCGGTGCTCGGAGCTAGGATTCGACTTCAGTTCGGTAAGGTAAGAAGTTATCGTCCTTTCGATTTAACATTACTTTCAATCCACAAAGTGAATGAGTTTATGAACGGGTTCGGAATAATGGGTGAGTAGCAGTTCATGTTTTGGTGATGTTTAATCGTGCTTACGATACTTGTATCGCATAGATTATGTATGGTTTAGAGGTGAGTTTGATGTCGTCGGAAGAAACCGAAACAGATCAGCCGTGAAGGCCATGTACAGTTGGTACATGAAGAAAGAAAGGAAATGGTTTTGAAAGCGGGTTAGTGAAGATTTCGTTGAGACTGAAAATCATGCTTACATATATGGTGTGAATATATATATAAATATATATGTAAATATGCAGAGAGTTAAATGCATGCATATGCAAGAAGTATGTATATATATATGGATTCGTAAGCTGCATGTGGGTGGAAAATCAAGAAAAGTGGTGTATGGTTTTGGTTGTTTTTTTTTAAATAAACATATTTGTATTATATATATATATATATATATATGTAGTACCTTATATGTATGGGTTTTTTCAAGGTGTCAGATTGAAAGAAACCCTCACATCAACTGTTGGATAGATTTATATATATAATAAATATATATAATTTAATTATTCAACTTTTGGAAGCATTATAACCATATGTATATATCATCTAATTAGTGGCTTGAATTAATAACTTGTATGTGTTGGGTTATTAATTATTATGTTACCACTTTAATCTGGGAGTGGAGAATTACAATATAAAATATCAAGTCTACAATTATAAAACGGAAGTAGACTATAGGCATGGGAGATAATTCGTAATTGACCTTAGTTGACATTTGGTGAGTTGGAACATTAATGAGATGAATGTGTAAATTGTAGGTCGTGGTTCAGAAGCTAAATCTAACCGATCTACACAATCAGGTGAGTTTTCATGTGATTTACCCTGGGATGTATGCATATGTATCTTATATGTTATTTTGGAGCATGAAAATATTGTTAATATGTATGTTACATTTTGGAGATATTTACATGTTATTGTATGTTGCCATGACATGTATGAAATGTCGGTGTTTTGGTGATTGCATGCGATTATTTTACTTATATTTAAAGTTACTCGCATGTCATGTTATTATTAAATTTGGTGGTCTATGAAACAGGTCTTGGTGTGTGTCGGGATTACAACCGGTTTACCGGTAAAAACAAATTGGATTGGTCCCGAAAAGGAGAACGGCCAGATGTGGGTCGCGTCCACCAGAGCCAAATAAAGGAGATCACAAGGAGGTAATCCCTACCATACAAAGACCAGTCAGGAGATTTTCTTGGTGTCATTGTTAGCAAATAAATGCATGATATTTTTATTGATGCTTAAATATTTATTTGCTTGATTATGTGTGTTTCCATGCATGAAAACCATGAACTTACTGAGATTTTTAGCTGACTATTAGTGTACATCTCAGGAGCGGGAGATTCAGGTGTGGATAAAGGCAAGGGACCAGCTTAGAAGCTTATTTATTCTTTAAGTACTTTATTTATTGTCGGAACCTTTAGATTTATTTAGTTTTTTATTTTAGTTCGGTTTTGGGACGAACTAAGGTAGTTTGAGTTGTGTTGATTGAAAATATTCCGCTGTGGTTTGGAGTTTATTTCCTTATTTTAATTAAGATATTCTATTCTTGGAGGATGAATGATGTAACATCTTTTATTGCGAAATTAAGGGTGTTATATAATTAACATAAAAAAATCTAACAAAGTTAGTTTTAGGGACCCAGTGTGTTATAAAATACAAACCACGAGGATGCAATCCATAGATATTTCAATGTAGGGACTCAAACTATTAAAACACATAAACCACAGGGACCAAATATGCAATTTAAACTATAATAAATGAAGTTAAGGGACCAAATGCATAATTTTTGACATACCTTAAGGACCAAATTCGTAATTTACTCAAATATTTATTTATTAAAAAATATTCAAAAAGCATAATCAATCAAAGGCTATTTACCCAACGCTTGCCCGGTAAGTGTTTATCGGTAAGAGACAACACTATAACATAATAATCGGGTAAGGTTTTAGTCTATTAAAACGACATCATATGAAACAATTTATCCGGTAAGCACTTACCGGGTAAGAGTCATTACTCTCACTTAGGGGCCGTTTACCCAAGTGCTTACTCGGTAAGCGCTTACCGATAAAACATGACACACTAAGGGGCCGTTTACCCAAACACTTACCCGGTAAGCACTTACTAGTTAACTTCAATGTTATCACTTACCTTATTGAGTAAGCTTTTAGTCCATTCAAACGGTATCGTAGGCAAAAATTTACCCGATAAGCGTTAACCGGGTAATAGCCGTCGCCCTCACTTACCGTGTAAGACTCTTGACCATCGCTTTCGCTCTTACCGGGTAAGATTATTGGTCATTGTTATATTCATCGGTTAAGTTAATATAGCTTTGTAAGCTTGGTAAATGCTTACCCAGGTAAGCGTTTGGTAAACGGCCTATAACTTACTTTACTGAGTAAAATTGTTATCATCACGATGGTATCATAGACAACGATTTACCCGGTAAGCGCTTACCCGGGTAAGAGTTGTCACTCTCACTAACTGGGTAAGACTCTACATCCTTATCCTCGCTCTTACAGGGTAAGATTCAATGCTCTTGTCATATTCATCCGCTTAGGTAATGCCTTGGTCAACACTTACCGAGTAAACATTTTGTAAATGACCCCTTACTGGATAATTTTCGGTCATTGTCATCGCTCTTACCGGATAGATTAAGAAAAAGAACTCTCTTTATATATAAATTCTTCTAATTTTTCTGTATGCTAAATTACTAATCTTTCGTTTTGAACTAAAAGAAAACTTTTGGGCGGAATATACACATTGTGCGTAATATCTTCACTCTCAATAGATGGCTTTTCCCGGATGAAATGCAAATTGGATTCATGGAACAGGAGTATGAGTGGATACCGCCACTATCAAAGATCTCGGGTGTGATGGTCAATCATCTATCCATATGCTAACTTTCTGGTAAACTTTGAACCTTTTCTATGTCTTGTTTTTAGTTAAATCTGGATCCTAATGTTTATGCAGGTAAGGTGTTTGATTTCAAGGCTTGTCATGTTCATCCGATAAGGTAAAATCTCCCTGTAAGCTATTTACCAAATAATAAGATCAACTTTTCTAAACATTTCCCATTAATTTCAGCAAAAATGTAAAGACACATTCACATCTATCGTCATTTAGGAAGTGTTTGAGATTGCTTATTTAAAACGACTTATATCTTTTTGTGAAAGTGCTTATCAACTTATGTGATGTTAAACTGGAGTTTTGTAAAAAGTATCTGATTAGCTTAAGGTGATACCAAAACGTAATAAGCTAATAAGTTGTTTTTAGGGGTGTTTGGTATTGCTTATACATGTAAAAAAACCAAAAAGTTGATAAGTTGTTTCAAATAAGTCAATTAGTTAGAATGAAATAACTTATCAAAAAGTTGTTATCACGGGTGCCAAACCGATATAAACATTTTTTTTTCCACCCAAACAATACATAGGTTTTATAATTCGAGTGACTTGCACGTGACCTGTATGAACCTCTTTCCTATACGGAGACGCTGGAAAGCCTTCCCTCCCTTGCCACTCTCACCGTGTCGAATTGCGACGCCACCACCAAATACTGCCACCCTATCGCCGCCTCTTCAAATCTACTCTTCTCTTCCGCAGGCAACTCTCCGAAAGTTTCTAGGCGTGAACGCTGCGATCGCATTCTTTCTCCATCATCCTTCGTTATCTTCGCCAAAGGTATCTTTAAAACCTAGGTCAAGTTCTTTTCGCTCTCTGTTTAGACAATCATATCTGTCTATTGTTCCTTCTGTGTGTATTGTTTTCAACTTCAGTTTTCTATTTGAATGGGTTATTTCGTATGATTTTGTTCAACTTTATGCTGTTTATATGGTTTATCGTAGTACTTTCCTCTAAGACTATTATTCTGATATAATATAGAATAGGAAATTGGGTTCTTTTTAGGGTTTATATAACAGAACACTTGTTAAATAATAATATTGAAGCATAAGGTAATTAATCGGGTGTTTCTAAGCTCACACATTGTAAAAGAAACTGAAGATGAGTAATTTTCATAGAAAATGGAATTACTCCCAGATTGTAATTTACTGCTGTTTAGGTCTAGTGAATTATGAATCTTAATTGATTATAATCAGCATAAGTTCCATATTTTGAATATATACTTATTGAAACAAAACTGTGAGCTACATACGCCATGTGTTGATTAGTCGATAGCAATGCAGTGAATTTATATAACAGCTATCAAACATCATCAATAAGCATGTGATCTCCTACCATACAACAAAACCTTTTTCCTGAAGGAAAGAAAATAATAGTTCAGGCAACATTTCATTAGTATTCAAAGTAAAAGGGACAACTATATCATCTTCGTCTGACTAATGTTTTGATTTGTACTTGATCTGCTTTATTCTTGATAAGCCGAGATAATCTTACTGTCGCCATGAATTATGACTATTATTATGTTTTCCAGCAGGGATACATTTCCACCGTGAATATATGAAGTGTGCCAATGTCTTCGTAAATTCAGTTTTCCTATAGCTATAAGTGTCCTTACCATTTAAGATTTAAAACATAGAGAAAGATAGATCATAGTCATTTCCTTTTGATGACCAAAAAATCTTGTATAAAAACTGTGTTGAGTAATTGGTCCAACTTGGCCCTTTTTAGATTTTTATGGTCCTCTTTGGAGCTGAGGGTTTATTGTGGATCCATACTTTGCTATTATGAACAGTCATTTTGAATTATCTCGTTTTTTGGTTGGATTTGATAGTTTTCTGGATATGTCATCTCAATTAACGCCATCCAAGAGGCCACTTGAGCAGAGTGATTCAGAGCCCAATGGAAAAGGGAAGTTGCAGAAGCCGGCTTATTTTACTTCCCAAAATACATCATTTAAAATTACTCCAGGAAGCATTGTTTTTCGAGTGCTTTGTGCTGCTTCTAAAACTGGAAGTGTTATCGGAAAAGGGGGTAACAAGATATCACAGATACGCCAGGATACTGGTGCAAAGGTCAGGGTTGAGGAAACCGTCCCTGGGTGCAATGAGAGAGTAGTTGTCATTGCAGGATCTGGGATTGAGAATGGAATTTCTACTGATCAGAGCAAGGATGCAGATGAAGAAACTAAAGAAACTCAAGCAACTGAAGAGACCAATGATGCAGAAAAACCTGATGAGGATAGTACACAAAAACAGTCTGTTGCAGGGGAAGATTTGCAATCCGAAAAGGTTGCTTCTTCTGTGCAGAAGGCTCTGTTGCTTGTGTTTGAAAGAATGGTTGAAGGAGAACAAGGTGAACCAGAGACGAATGGAGGGGATGAAGATCATAACAAAGAGACCACAAAAATTGTTGTGAGGCTACTTGTACTTTCTACTCAAGTGGGCAACCTTTTGGGAAAATCTGGTGGCGTAATCAAACAAATGGCTTCTGAAAGCGGGGCGCAAATTCGGGTTCTTCCTAGGGACAAACTTCCTGTATGTGCATCTTCTTCCGATGAATTGGTTCAGGTAATTTTTACTTTTTGGTGTATTTTTCTTTAGACATGTCAAAGCTGGTGGAATTTAATGTCGACCAAGTTCTATTCCTATATTAATCTTTTATATTTATCGTACTTCAAACATGCAAATCTATGGCAAGTATCAATGCTATTATCAAACTCACGCAATAGCTTTATGTAGAAAAAAGATGTAATACAATACATATCCTCTCTCTTCATAATTTACACACTCTCTTCAGAAAAAAAGGAACAAAATGTGAGGATGGTGGTAGCATTGGTGGTTTCCATAGATTTACTTCATTTAAACATTTCAACTTTTCAGTTGGTATACTTATGTTTGACCTGCCACACTTTCTACATCACACATCTTGAATATTTACCATTGCATTGAAAGTACCTTTATAAAATAGTATGGCCATGGATCTAACTAAGGAGCTTCAATCAGCAAGGGAATTAAAGCAAATTTTTTTTTTTCTTTTTTGCTTTTTTGCTTTTCTATTCATTCAATGCACATGAAGTGAGATGTAATAAAGTGATAGTAAGATATACGCTGTCGTTGAACATTTCTCATTTATTGTTTATAAATTGTAATCAACTTCCCTGCACCTCAACCGCGACTCCTACCTTCCTGCATCTCCCCTTTCCTCTTTGCACCTCTTCTCTCAACTCCCTGCAACTCAACTACTGATTTTCCCCTTTGTTTTTCAATCGTTCCCTCACCACCTACTTCCCCATATTTCTTTTCTTCTTCGCTCTCTCACTTTGACTTATCTGCTAAAGCATTCTGGATTCTGCATCCGGTTGTTATGTCTTGCTCAAGTGAGGCCTGATGATAAATAGAAAGATAAGGAGATTTCTGCTAAATTATACAATAATATTAGTTATACTTATACCAAAGGCTGGGGTCTCTCAGGAATCATTCCTAAGACTTTACATGCAATTGTAAGATAGCTTAGAGAACAGTTTTCCCCTTTTATTAGCATTTAGAGAAAACTCTTGAGAAACACTAAATGTTCTATTCAGTGATTTAATGCTTCAACGTTTTTCAACATTAAGCATTGGTGATTAGAACTTCTTCTAACAATTATGGAGACCCTATTTTATATTTGGAACAAGAAACTATTATCAGACTAGCGTATACTTCCCGGTTAATAACGTACTTATGGAGGCTCAACTACCCTAAATCTCCAATTATCGATAAGAGAGCTAATTACAATAATTGCCATCCATTGGAATGTGGAATGAAACAATAATAACCTACTAATATAAGAAATCCTAATGACCAAGCCAAACATTAAATCATCGAACTCATGAATCAATTACATGATCAAGGAGTTGGGATTATTTCTTGGTCAGTTTTGGAGGTTATACATGTATCTGAATTTGACACCGGTAAGTAATGCATGTTAATTTGTTGCAGTTGAAAGAAATGTGTTTCGACATAGTAGTTATCCTTGAATAATAAGCCAATGGCAGCATATTACACTTTTTCGATAGTAACTTCCTTCTTTTCTGAGTGGCTATGGTTTTTATCATAAGGTTTAGTACTAGGATTCCATCTCTGACCCACATATTAAGAAATGAAATGTAAATTAAATGCTGTGTCGGTGAGTTTGATAACAGAACATTGTTTTTATACATCTCTCTCTCCACTATTTTTGTCCCCTTCCTTTTTTTAGTGCGTGTATATGTCTATATAAGGATTACAATTATTTTCTTTCTGGTAAATTTAATTTCCAAATTAGCAATTTGCGTTGTTTTGCTGTAGATATCTGGAGAAGTAAACGCAGTTAGGAAAGCACTTCAATCTGTTTCACAACAACTTCTAGATCATCCACCTCAAGAGAATGATCCTTTCTCTGCCAACAATAGCGGCTCATCTCATTCCTTTGGTGGTTCTCTTTCTCGGCAAGACTCACATCCTTCTTTTCCTTCTCACGGAGGACCATTACCTGCAGGGCCTCGTGATGGTGGAAGTGGTACTTTTGGGCGTTTTGGTTCCTTCCAGGACATGCTAACCTACCGTTTGATATGTCCTGATGAGAAGGTTGGAGGTGTAATTGGAAAAGGGGGAACTATTGTAAAGGCACTTAAACACGAGACTGGATGTGACATTAAAGTCCTTGAAAGAACTGCAGAATCAGATGACCGTGTTATTGTCATCTCTGGACCAGCGGTATCAACTGAGACTTATCTTTGTATATGCTATTTTACACTTCAGCTTCTAATGTAACAAAAACAGGCAGTGCTTAACAACCAATTAACTGATGCAGCACCCAGATGAGAGGATATGTGCTCCCCAAGATGCAGTTCTTCGTGTACAAACAAGGATATTTAGGGCTGCACCTGAGAACAAGGCAGTGACAGCAAAAATCATAGTGTCTGCACATCAAATTGGATGTCTTCTTGGCAAGGGTGGTGCAGTTATATCTGAAATGAGAAAGACAACCGGGGCTTATATTCGTATATTAGGAAAGGATCAAACTCCACAGTATGCTGCCGAAAATGAAGAAGTAGTTCAGGTATGGCTTGGACTTTTAACTTAAGTTAGTTCATGCTTTCTAAATGTACAATGAAGGTTTGGGAATTTTTCAATTTCCATGTTCCAATCAAGTAAATAGAAGAAATACTTCCAATAACATTATCACAAATGTAATATACAAATGGTTCACATTTTTGGATGTTCAGCTTCTGTAATATTTTCCATTCCTCTCTGATTGGCTAACTTCTATGGTTGGGAATCTTTGTTGAACAGGTAAATGGTGACTTTGATGCAGTCCATGAGGCTCTTTTGCAAATAACCACAAGACTGCGGAATCATTTTTTTCGAGATGCATTTCCTTCTATGAATCATCCTTCAAATCCTGGTTTCCCAGATCATGGTCCACCATTTCCATCATACATGGGAAGGAGGGATCTTTCACCACCAGGAAGGTACTCCTCTTTTAACCGGTTTGATGCTGGTCCCCCTCCACATGGTGCGTTTCATCCGCACGATGATCGCCCTCCATTTATGAATGAGCGACCAGGCTTCCCCCACCCTATGTCTGAAAGATTGCCATCTTCAGCACCATGGGGTCCTCAGGTATCACTCTGTTTGGAAGATCGTCTTGATTTGCTTTGTTTGATAGTTGAGGAAAGTATGGATAATACTAATACATCTGACAAAACCAGAAGCGCTTTATGCGTGTGTAGCAGTATAAGTGTGGATCATTATTCGACTTATTAGACAAGATATGAAACGGCTCTCAAACATTTTATATAATGTGTTTAAATATTAATTTATGCAATTTTATGCAGGCTATTGAAGGTGGTGGTGGATTTGGTGGACCTCTAGGCTTTCCTGACTTTGGAGGAGTCCCCCAAAGGAGAATGAGTGGATTTGGAGGGTGTGCATCTCTTTTATACACACGCACATTTCAATTATAGTCCTTCAAAATCATTATTGCTTTCTAAATGATTTTACTTGTGTCAATGTAGAGGAAGCCACCAAGCTATAATCACAAATACTACTGTGGAAGTGGTTGTTCCTCGTACTGTTGTACCTTCTATATATGGAGAGGATGGTGGATGCCTTAAACAAATCCGTGAGGTATGTATGCTGACCTTGGATATTATTGGCATATTTGCAATAATGGATCATTTATAATCTCTTGCTGAGGGAGCTGAAATTATCCTGTCAATGTATTGCACATTGAGGAAAGGATTTTTATTTATGTATTTCTATCATAGTTTTAAAAATCCCAATCGGGACTCGAGGCGTTTTCCCTCTACGAGGCGAGGCGTAAGCCTCGAGGCGGTCCGAGGCGTAAGCCTCGAGGCGTGTATATATATAATATATATATATATGTGTGTGTATATGACAGCAAACATTTGGCCATTTAGCTGTTGTAGTCTGATGAAATCGGACCTCCAATGGTCAGAAATCACAAACATTTGGCCATTTGGCTGCTGTAGTCTAATCTAAAATGCTGAGCATAATCAACATGGTGATAAAACAGTAGCTAAAAGTGAGAAAACAGTAGCTAAAAAATGAATAAACAGTAGCTAAAAATGAGAAAACAATAGCTAAAATAACTAGCAAAAAAGATGAAGTGGTGCATAAAAGAAAGTCAACCTCTTTCTTTCTTCTTGAGAAGAAGGAAGGACACCCCAAAATGGCTTTTTGTTCTTTAAAATTACTAAAAGTACAATTGCTTTTGTTGTTTGACTAGCTCTACCTTTTTTAAATATACAAAAGGTAATAAAAGTACAAGTCACTTAAAAAAAACATCAGTCTCCCCAAAAACATAATAATAGCTGAGGCTTACGCCTCACCAACGCCTCACGCCTCACCGCCTCGAGGCACCGCCTCATAGATTGAGGCGTAAGCCTCTACCAGGGACTATGAGGCTTAAGCCTCAGGAGCGGTTTTGGACCGCCTCGCCTCGAGACGCGCCTCGAGGCGTACGCCTCAAGCGATTTTGAAAACCATGATTTCTATTAATACTACCTCCTGCATAGGTTTTTGGTCTCATGTATGCCTATATGGAAGTAAATACTTGGGTTTATGCTAGAAAATTGTTGTTGCTTAATAAATAACCATATTTCATAGTACCATATATTATTGTCATTTATATGAACAAGCTACAAAACATCTTCATGTGTCCCAAATGGGAATCAGGAGGGTGAAGCAGGTCAAAACTGAAAACAACATTACTTACTTGTTAGTCGGTGCCTAGTCTTGGTAATCCAAAATTTTATTTGCTGGCTAGTAGTTAGTAGTCTCTTTTCTATGTAGGGTATTGTATAATAGCACAATGTTGAAATTCCTAAAGCTAGTAATGATTCTGGAAGATATTTTAGGATCCATAATATTAGAAGGATTGCTATATTTTCCTTTTATATGTTGTATCTCCTTGTATATAAAGGGTGTAATACCTTTATGTTGAATATAGAAAAATAAAAAACTTCATGGTATCAGAGCACGAACAATCCTAACAATCCTTCTGAAATCTTGCAATCCATCGTTCCCGACATACTCCTCGCTGACATCTGCAGTCAGCGCCTTCCTCTTCTTTTCAACCATTGCCGATCTTATAGTCCTGAAAAAAAAGGGAAAAAACAACCATGTTCGATTTCGATCAGAACGTATTTGTTCTCCTTTCTCTTTCTCACATCATCGCAGCCCTATAATTATAATCCAGGCTAAGTCGATTCCAGGCAAGCCCAATAGGCCTAATTTGGAGAAGTCGAACATCAAGCCCAATCCAGGTTAGTCAATTCCAAATCCAGGTTAGTCAATTCCAAATCCATTCAAGGATTAGACAAGCCTAATTTCAGTCGATCCATCATCCAACATGTCTCCGACCAGTTCCACTTCCGAAGTCTCGTCTCAACCCAAGCAAGGGAATTCCGGTTAGACAATCACTCCAAGTTCTGACAATACACCTCTCCTTATTACAAGCCACAAGCTTAATGGACAGAATTTTCTGCAATGGTCACAAATTGTGTGGATGTTCATATGTGGTAGAGGTAAGGAAGACTATCTTACCGGAGAAAATCCAATTCCCAAGAAAGAAGATCCCGATTAGAGGAAGTGGAAGATAGAAAATCACCAAATAATGTCATGACTTATCAATTCCATGAACATTGATATTGGTGAAAGTTTTCTCCTTTATGAGACAACCCAAGAAATCTGGGAAGCTGTTAAAGAAACTTTTTCAAGCTATGAAAACACTGCAGAACTATTCACTGTGGAGTCAATTCTTCATGATTTAAGGCAAGGAGATCTCCCAGTAACTCAGTATTATAATACTTTGATCCGACATTGACAGCAAATTGATATGTTTGAAAATCATGAATGGAAATGTCTCGAGGATAGTAAGCGATATTGCAAGATAGTAGAACAAAAACGGACTTTCAAATTTATGATGGGATTGAATAAAAGCCTTGACGATGTTAGAGGACGAGTGATGGGGACCAAACCACTTCCTAGTCTACGAGAAGCTTTCTCAGAAGTTCGTCATGAGGAAAGCAAGAGAAAGATCATGATGGGTGGACAACATTCATATGCAGCACTTGATGGTTCTGCACTTGCTGTTCGTGATTCACGATTTACAAACCAACAAGGTCCTCGTACTCAGAAAAAGGGAGACCTTGATCTGATCATTGTTCCAAACCCGGTCATACCAAGGAAACGTGCTGGAGAATACATAGAAAACCTGACTGGAAGTCATCTAGAATGAGCTTCGATAAAGACAGTCGTTCGAACTCCGCCAATACGGTAGAAGAGCAGCCAAATACACCCGAGTCAAGTCCTTTTACCAAGGAACAACTTGAAGCGCTCAAACAACTCATGAATAGTGCATTCATTCAACATACCACTCCTGTCCCATCTACTAGTATGTCCCATCTACTAGTATGCATGTACATGCAGGTAAACTGTAAATTCCTCCTCGATTGTTGACTCGGGAGCTTCAGATCACATGACTGGAGACGTATCATTATTTTGCAACTATAAGTTATGTTCAATGAATTTGAGTTTGTGAATCGCTGATGGATCCCTATCAAAAGTTGTTGGGATTGGATCCGTCCAAATCTCACCAAACTTAATCCTCAAATCTATTCTTCATGTTCCTATGATTGATTGCAATCTGATTTCTATTGGTAAGCTGATTCGGGATAATCATTGTCATGCTAATTTCTCTCCAAATGTGTGTTTTTTAGGAATTGGGCTCGAAGAAGAAGATTGGCAGTGCTGAGATGTGTTCAGGACTCTATCTCCAAAAAATATGCAACCTGTTGCTAGCAAAGTGTCAACCACAAGTCCAGTTTCCCCAAACCCAAGTGTCAAAAGTTTCTCATAGGTCTGTTTTTAATTCTAGTATTAATAAAGATAGTGATGTTATGATTCAACACTATCGATTGGATCATCCTAGTTTTCAGTATCTCGAAAAGTTGTTTCCAAGTTTATTCATTAATAGAAGTCCGAACCTTTTTAATTGTGAAATATGTCAACTTGCCAAACACACTCGTGCTTCTTATCCAGATGTGGCTTACACTCCATCGGAGCCTTTTGTTTTAGTCCACAGTGATATTTGGGGAGCATCAAGAATAAAAAACATCAATGGAGCACGATGGTTTGTGTTCTTCGTGGATGATCATACTCGACTCACTTGGGTGTTTCTCATGAGGGAAAAATCTGATGTTGTGAGAATATTTCAAACCTTTAACTCCATGGTGCAAACCCAATTTCACACGAAGGTCAAAGTGTTGAAATCCGATAATGCCCGAGAATATTTTCAATCCGCTTTAAGTGATTATCTAACAAGGCAAGGAATCATTCAAAACTATCATGTGTGAATACACCACAACAAAATGGAGTGGCGGAAAGAAAAACCGGCACTTGATGGAAATAGCTCGGTCACTCATGTTCTCCACAAACATTCCAAAATATCTATGGGGAGAAGCTGTTCTTTCATCTGCATATCTCATAAATAGGTTGCCTTCCCGAGTCTTGAAATTCAAAACACCAAAACAAATTCTCATTGATAGATTTCCTCATGCCCGTTTTTTGTCATCTAGCCTATCCTAAAAAATCTTTGGATGCTCAACGTTTGTTCATGTTTACCCCCAAAACAGGGGCAAACTTGATCCAAAGTCTATAAAATGTGTTTTCATCGGTTATGCTTCGAACAAAAGGGGATACAAATGTTACTTTCCAATTACACGAAAGATTTATGAAGCGATGGATGTCACCTTCTTTGAAAATAGTCCATATTTCTCCAAAACTGAAATTCAGGGTTGAGTATGCAAGACTTTCAGTATTGGAGTTGGGATTCCATGGTAGATCAACACCTCCTCCGTCTCCTGATCATTCAACACCTCACCCTGATCATCCAACACCTCCGGAGTCTCTTAGTCATATTCTAACACCTCCCGAGTCTCCTAGTCATATTCCAACACCTCCTGAGTCTCCTAGTCATATACTCGTGTATAACACCTCATGAGTCCTCCAGTTTTGAACCACAATCAGCAACTAAAGAATTTCAACTAAAGAATTTCTGGTTTATTCAAGAAGGAAAAAGCAACCTCAAGAGGAGCCCGAGACCGGGACACATCATACGACACTACATAATTCTGAATCGAGCCCGATGATTGTTGAACCTAGCACACAGAGAGAAAATGAGCCAAAGGATGGTGACAAGTCAAGAAATAAGGATCTTGAAATACCCATTGCGTTACGAAAAGGTACTCGAACTTGCACTCAACACCAAATTAAAGATTTTATTTCGTATGGAGATCTTTCGCAGGCGTATCAACTCTTTGTCTCGAAGTTGGACAATGTTCATGTGCCAAACAATATTCAAGAGGCCTTGAGTCATTTGGGATGGAGACAAGCAGTTCAGGAGGAGACCATGGCCTTAGAAAAGAACAACACTTGGTGATTGAGGATCTTCCACCAGGAAAGAAGGCAGTGAGCTGCAAGTGGGTATTTACCGTAATGCATCGAGCAGACGGAAACATAGAGCGTCTCAAAGCTCTTCTTGTAGCTAGGGGATTTACCAAGTCCTATGGAGTCGATTACCAAAAGACTTTTGCTCCGTTGGCTAAGCTTAATACCATCCGTATACTCATATCACTTGCAGCAAATCTGGATTGGCCCTTGCACCAACTCGACATAAAGAACGCATTCCTCAATGGAACTCTAGAAGAGGAAGTGTACATGGAGATTCCCTCGGGTCTATACATAGATCATGGAAGGCGGAAGGTATGTAAGTTATTAAAGTCATTGTATGGACTCAAACAATCTCCAAGAGCGTGGTTTGGTATATTTTCTCAGTCCGTAAAAGAAAAAGGCTTTGTTCAATGCCAAGCCGATCACACACTTTTTGTGAAACGGTCAACTGAGAATAAAGTAGCTATTCTGATTGTCTATGTTGATCATATCATCCTAATTGGGGATTATGAAGAAGAATTGCTACGAGTGAAAAGAAGACCTAGCCAAAGAATTTGAGGTAAAAGATCTCGGTCCGTTACGGTACTTTCTCGGTATGGAGGTGGCAAGGTCGAAAAGGGGGATATTTGTTTCTCAACGCAAGTATACCATGGATCTACTCATATGGAACCAAATAAAAAGTTGGGACACGAAGAAGAGGGAATTCCGGTTGACAAAGGTAGGTATCAACGCCTCGTTGGAAGACTTATTTATCTTGCTCACACTAGACTCGATATAGGTTTTGCAGTGAGCAGGGTCAGCCAATTCATGAACAATCCTATGGAAGAGCATATTGATGCAGCGTATCGAAGTCTAAGATACTTGAAGATGACTCCAGGAAAAGGGTTATTGTTCAAAAAGGGTGAAAGTCAAGATATCACTTATATTCGGATGCAGATTGGGCAGGAAACAAAATGGACAATAGGTATTGCTCCTTTGTATGGGGTAATCTTATAACTTGGCAGAGCAAGAAGCAATCTGTTGTGTCTAGAAGCAGTGCTGAATCAGAATTGAGAGCTCTAAGAGCAGCCATATGTGAAGGAATATGGATCAGAAGAGTTTTAACCGAGCTAGGAATGGAATTTGAGAAGACTGTCAAACTAAAGTGTGACAACAAAGCTGCAATTAACATTGCAAAAGATCCAATTCATCATGACCGGACAAAGCATGTGGAGATTGATCGCCATTTCATTGCTGAGAAGATTGAGAACTCATAAATTAAGATCACCTTCACTCCATCACAAGATCAATTAGCTAATGTCCTAACCAAGTCTTTGCAAGGAAGAAGCTTTGAGGAATTAGTTAGCAAGTTGGGCATGTATACAACCCAACTTGAGGGGGAGTGTTGAAAATTCCTAAAGCTAGTAATGATTCTAGAAGATATTTTAGGATCCATAATATTAGAAGGATTGCTATCTTTTCCTTTTATATGTTGTATCTCCTTGTATATAAAGGGTGTAATACCTTTATGTTGAATATTAGAAAAATAAAAACTTCACACGATATAGTGGTCGACAAAACAGCAATGGAACATGAGAAAGAAAGCCTATACTTGCATAATTTGTATCTAATATTTATTAAATGATGGTTTTTATCCATGTTTTCAAAGTGTTCAAGCAATGTGAGAGGTGCCCACCTAGGCATTTGTCATCATGGTTCTTATTTGTAGAATTCTTTTATATAAAATTTAGTATATGGACTTCACATTTCTTAACAATTATCAAGTTTACTATGAGGGCCTATTTGTAGATTTAGAAGCTAGAACTAAAAATGATATATTGGGGTCTGTTTGGGCTTTTAAAGTTTGAAAGGGTTAGACTTCAATTATATTGTGAGGTTGACAAACGGGATTCACAATTAGTTAAGGAAACTCTGACTTATATTCAAATTACAATGATATATACCGACAAAAATATGATGACAAAGTAAACCTTGAATTCTATTATCCGATCCATTGAACTCCCATCTTCAAAGTACTCGAGATTTTAGTCATGCTTGCTTAGCATGGCATGTTATTTGAGCACAAAACTGAGATTCTCTCTATGCTGAACTCATGTACAAAATCAGGCATAGACCAATATAGGGACGGACAAAAATGGAATATAGTAACACTGAGGAAGCATGTGTTTATAGACAATCATTCTTCTTCCACATGACATCATATGCATCATGGCTAACTTTGATAACTGTTAAACATATAGATAGCATGGATAATTGTGGGGGACTTGTCAATTAGTCTAGACTAATTGTAGGGGGCTGATCAATTAGTCAATATGTGAGATAAGTGTTGTGAGGAGTAGTATAAATAGAATAATCGAGGAAGAGATTAGTCATCTGATTTGTATTTTGTAATTGGTGAGAGCCTCTGTGGAGAGTATTAGCCTCTCGAATGCTGTAATTGAACCATCCAATTTCTAGTCCAATTTCACTTACGATTACCTAGTGTGTATCAAATAGTATTATAGCAGTCGTCTTGGGGATGGCCAAGAGTTTCACTCGCAAATTTCAACAAGATGGTGGGAGAGCTAAGCTCGGTGCAATCAGAGTTGAGCTTCATAAAAGAAATTTTTTAGATTGTGAAGCAGATGCTCAGAGAACAGAGAACAGGAAGTACAAGAAGATCCGTTCACAAAGTCACGAACTCTGGTAAGATCTATGAACTCGTCATGATTTGAAACCTTAATCTCATCTTAGTGCGTCATTTTCAAAATTCTAAGATTCTGTTACGAAAACAAAGAGAAGAAGGTAGAGATAAAATCAACAGTGAGGAATAAATCGACAATGAAGAAGGCTCCAACAGAGAAGAAACGAAGAACGGGCAAGAGGCTATCTTAGGTTGCATTGATAGTCGACAAAGAAAAGTGAAACAAGAATTCGTCGGGGAGTAATAGTAGTTACAACAGGGAAGATCTTGGTTAGGCAACAACCATCGCTTACTGCCGTCGTCGCCATTACCACTGTTGTCGTTGTCGTTGCCACCACCGATGCTGCTGTTACCACTGTCCCGCCGCCGCCACCACCTTCGCCGCTAGTCTTCCATGGTTCAATATCAGCGCTGTCTATTTTTAGGAATGATCGTAAGTATGTTCAAAGAAAAATCAAGGGTTTATTTATTTTATTGGACTTCAAGTGCTCGAATGAGGCCTACATTTATACCCCTCTCTTAACCCAAAATATGACTTTAACTATCTCTCAAGCCCTAAAAGCATCAATAATTCTCTACTCGCCTTAAGCTTCTTCACAGTTTACCTAGGGCAAGTATTGTGCACAGAAAATGATTTCTTGCTTCACTTTTTTCAAGTTTCACCTTAGCTTCTGGAAGGGCAACCTTCTATGGAGACGGAACATGTTTAATTTGATCAAGGACATATTCCAAACTCAGTTTTTGGATGCTTTATTTCTTTCCAATTTGAGTAGGGTGGAGGTTCAGCGGGCAGGTATAACACATATATAGTAGGGATAATCCTTGGGGGGGGGGGGGGGTCAATTAGTCAATACGTGAGAGAAGTGTTGTTACGAGTAGTAGAAATAGAACGAGTAAGAAAGAGATTAGGCATTTGATTTGTAATTTGTAATTGGCGTGAGCCTCTCCGGAGAGTATTCATCCTCTCGAATGCTGGAAGGAATACTTGAAGCATCCAATTTCTAATCCAATTTCACTTGCGTGTATCAATAACTTTGATCTCTTGGTCAAACTAAGAGTCTTTGTATGTCAGATATGCCAACTACTAGACATGATTACTTGAGGGCCTTTGTGGGCGTATTGTTTGATCTTATCAACTAAAAGCTTCATATAACTAAGGTTGCGTTTTATCTCCATCTGCATCAGATGTTTCTTTATATGTTGGCTAGATTTTTGGCTACACTAATAACAAATTACTTGATAGTCTGTAACAAATATCTTGAACTTTGCCTCTACATTGAATGTGATGACTAAATTTTTCTTTTAAATCTTTGATCCAACTAAATTGCACAAACAAAGATACATCATGCATACTTAGACCATCTACCATCAGACTTCTAGTCTAGTTAATGTAGGAAAGGTCTTCGTCATATGATGATCATGCCTTTGAAATAGACTCCTTCTAAGAGCTTGTGATAAGTAGCTAAGGATTCATGACATCCATATTGGTGGCATACATATGCATGTAGCAGCTAACTAAGCTAAATGTATGGGTGTGTTTGGTACAGGGAGCGGATTGTATGTCTGGTGTTTGCTAACTAGATTATGGCTAGACAAGTTGTTTGTATAATGTTTGGCAAACTAGACATGACAAGACAAATATTCTAAAAAATGACAAGATTGTCCCTCAAATGATGTTTTAGGTTTTTCTTATACCTTATAATAGGTTATAAACGATACGAATCAACTAAATATTTAGATATATATATATATATATATGTATACATGGTTTTCAAAATCCTCTAAGGCGTGCGCCTTGAGGTAAGGCGGCATCAAACTGCTTCTAAGTCGCCGCTTTTCACAACATGTTTGAAACGTACGCCTTGTATAGTCGAGGCGGTGCATGAGGCGGGGAGGTGCCATTGAGGCGTACGCCTTCCACTTCAATTGCCGTTGTTTTGTTAATATTATGTTATTTTGACACCTCTTTATCAGCTGAATCTTTGTATGTAGTCTAAAAATCCCTTCAAATCTTCCACATATAACTGTCACAATCACACCCTACTTCTAATCTCACTTTGTTGATATATTAGTATTTTCTTTCTTTACGAGTTGTGAGCATATTATTATTATTATATATATTATTAATCGATCAATATATATATATATATATATATATATATATTTTTGTGTCACTATCTATATTTTGTCATTGGAAAAAGTGTATGTAGATTCTTTTAGTTAGTATTATATATATATATTTTGTCTCTAGTACTCCAGTGTGTCATGTGTGCATGTGTGTATATATTGCATATAGTTTATGTGTATAATGTGGCAGTGGAATAAGATTGATATATATATATATATCGTGTATAATGTGTATATATATATACATCTATCTATCTGCCTCGAGGCTTACACCTCGACTCGTCGAGGGAAACGCCTTGAGGCTTGATTCTGCTTTTTAAAACCTTATATGCACACACACACACACACATCAATCAAACGAGGGTAGTTTCATAAAATAGTTACTTAGTCATATCCCCTTCTTTTTGTTCCAAAATAGGAACAAAAACAATGCATTAGAGTGTATAAAATAATAGTGGCATTGGAGAGTAAGATATGAAAAAAGTAATTGATCATCTAAATTGTAACATGAGACTAGCCTCTTGAAAGCTAGAATAATCATGCCATTAATATTTATTTTATTATTAGTCTATCCACACGTTTAATTTCTTCCATTTCTTGTGTCAAGTGTAAGAAAGTGTGATTCATGTTCAATTGGTATAAGAGCATGGTGCTGGTACGGTCACTCAAGTTTCCTAAAGGGTTGATGCCATGGAGGACGGATTGGATGGTGTACATTCGAAGTTGACAGAAATACAACATCTTAATGCTTGGATCACCTTGACATAAAAGATGACGGAATGGCAACGAAGAATGGTCACTTTCAATCAACCATAAGGCATGAGATTAGAGTTTCTATTACCAAGGTGGGGAAGTGGGGCAACATACTCGGAGCAATACTCATTCAAAATAGGGCTCGAGTCTTGGGGGGGGGGGGGGATTGCTGGAGTCAATGTTGGTGGTGTCGATTGGAGATTTAGGAAACTGGACATGCCATTCTTTGACGGTAATAATCCCGATTGGTGGGTTATGAGGGCCGAGCGATACTTTAATATCTATCTGTTGGGGGAGGGAGACATGCTCGAAGCAGCGGTGGTTTCCCTTGAAGTATCAATTCGAGTAGCGATGTCGACCACACTAATCAACAGGTCTATTGGGTGGGGGCAACTAGAGGAAGACATCACGGGACAAAGCAAAGGGCAGAGATCATACTGAGAAACAGAAGAATTCCGTACGGGTTTAAATAAACTTGGGAGGAATTGAAAACGTTACGCTTCCACCACTTCCGACCTACTCACTCCACTATCCATGAATAATGGTTTTTCATGTTATTGATTGGATTGGTTGTTGATTATCAAAGGAGTTTTATCAAAACGTCACCCCCTCCCCCCGGAAAATGTGTTCGATGAGATTGTTGTGGGCCATTTCATAAATGGGCTCTGGGTGACATTAGGGCCGAGGTCCAAGTTTTTGGGCTCAGAAACTTGGATGGCATCGAAAATAGAGAAGTTCACGGCCAACCCAAATCGCAAGGTCGAGTCTCGTGCAAATTTCCTATTGCCAAGTTTGAGCAACTAAAACTCCAAGAACCCAATCTCGGAGCAATTTTGTTCTAATTCTGTTAGCCTCATCCAAAGCTTCCCCCATCAACGCCAAATCCTCGCTAAACTTGGTTGTCGTATCTGGGGTGAACATGGAACATGGTACGGTACCATGTTTTTGTTTTGTTTTTTTTCCCCTCAATACCGTGTATGGTAAACAAATATTTATACCATGTACCAACCAACTGTACATGGTACCAACTTTTTTCGGTTGGTACAAACCATACCAACATCTCAAAATTTGAAGTTACCAATTCATTAACATAACCCACTATCCAAACAAATGAATAAAAATCTGTTATTAATGAAGAGAGGAAGAGAGGAGGCGAGGAGTAATGAGTTAGGGTTGCTAACTTGCTACGAGGACGCGTGGAGGATTGTAACGTACTAAACAGTAAAGTGTAAACAATAAAATGTTAGATTGATAAATTCCTCTAAAAGAAAAAGAATCGGATACATTAATAATTAAACGCAACTCAATTATTTTTTACTTAATAAATAATTAATATATATATATATATATATATATATATCGGTACGGTATGGTATTACCGTGTGGTAGACGATTTTCAATACCACGTACAAGTTTATTAAGTTGGTACGGTAGTACCAACCAATTTAGTTAGTACCAATCTAGTTGGTACGGTTGGTAATTCAATTGGTTGGTTTATCATGGTATAGATTTGACACCCCTAGTCATATCCACCACAACAACGAATCAAAAGAGTATTTACCAAATCGGTCAGGGAAGTACGTTGCTTAACGGATAAGGAACCTCAACAAACACGAGCGATGATTGCGTTTTCATTGTGACGAGCAGTGGAACTTCGGTCATCGTTGTTGCTGATGAGAGCTTGGTGTATTACTCGTTCAATCAGAGGAAGTGAGGAATGAGGAGGTGGAAGTTGGAACTACCCAGGGAAATGCTGACATTATATTGCACATCCAATGGAGAAGCTAGGAGTGGTAACGACAAATTGAAAGACGGTAATAATGAAGTTTCCCGTTGATGAAAAGTTTATCATCCTTCAGGTAGCGTTTGGTACGCAGGCATGATTGGACGGGACTGGATAGGACATAACTGGACAGAACAGAGCAAGAGGCTAGGACGGGACTGGACGGGATTGGACATGACAAGACAAATGTCTGTCTTTGTGTTTGGTACGACTAGGACTAGATAGGACAGGACTGGACAAATTTCCCTAAAAGTTGTTTGATGATTTTATGTCATATAATAGTTATAAATAACACAAATAAAGTATATCTTTAAATAAGTTAATTAAAGAACATTTTTATTTTTTTAAACGATTTTCATACATATAAATACATACAAAAACAATGGTAGGAAATTTGAATGAAGAATCTGAAATAATTGATGGTAGTTCGAAATCCGATTCATATAAAGAAGATATGAATCGAGGTGGTGCAGGAGGTTGTTATGGTTGATGTGGTGGAGGTATAGGTGGCCGACGATGGTAGTGGTGGTGGCAGTGGACAGGGGTAATGGAGGTTATTGTAGTGGAGGAAGAGGCGGAGGTCACCAACGGTGGTTGGCGGTGAGCGTCGGTGGTGGCGGCGACAATGGGTGGTGGTGATCGGTGGCGGTAGGCGGTGGTTGTGGATGTGGTGGAGGAAGTTGTAGTAGTGGAGGAAGAGGTGGAAGTAGTCGACGATGGTTAGTGGTGGCTACCGGTGGTCGTTGATGGTGGTGGCGGCCAAAGGTGGTGGTGATCGGTGTTAGTGGAGGCGGTCGACGATGGTAGTGGTGGTGGCGATGGCCGATGGTTGTGGAGGTGGTGGAGGAGGTTGTTATGGTGGAGAAATAGGTAGAGGTGGCCGACGGTGGTTGGCGGTGGCTACTGGTGGCCGCCGATGGTGGTAGTGGTGACCCTTGAGACTAATACCATATTAGGATTATACATCAAATGACGGTAGATATTTTTAGTTTCTGTCTCACTTTTGTCCCATGTTCCACCTATTTTGGTGGAACAAAAAAATACCATTTTTTGTCCCATCTTGTCCACATTGTCCAGGGACATTGTCCCTGTCCCATGTCGCGCCAAACGTGGGACAGTGAATTTTTGTTCTGTCCCATGTCACGCCAAACATGGGACAGTGAGTTTTTGTCCTGTCCCGTCCCATCTAGTCTGCAAACCAATCGCACCCTCAAGGAGATTTCATTGGATTTTACCCAGGTGACTTTGGAAAACATGATGAGAACATTAGCCAATGAAAGAAGGGGTTATCTACTGTAGTTGAACCAAGTGGAACACCACCACCAATCCAGTAAGGGTTTAGTTGTTCAGGAGTTCTTACAAGGCGTACTGCGTGCCTACCATCAGGTTTTTGAATGGCTCAATAGGTTATCCGCGACAAGGAAAAGGAGCACGTGGTAAATTTGATGGACGGAACCAACCCAGTTATTGTACGATCCTACTGATATCCTCATGCTCAGAAAACAGAAATTGAAAGGCTCATTAAGGATGTTCTAGAAGCAGGCATTGTTAGCACTCAAATATTTCTCTCTCTACCCTGGTGTACTAGTAAAGAAGTAAGATGGTTTGTGGAGGTTTTGTTCACCAAGGTGGTGCATTTTATGGATTTCCTTCAACCATTGTCTCCGACTGAAACAAGGTTTTCACGAGTATCTTTTGGCAAGAGTTGTTCCGTCCCCAAGGTATGACACTACTTTGTAGCACCGCATACGAAGTGGTCAACAAATCTGTCGAGACTTGCCTTAGATATTTCATGAACAGCAGCCAATAAACGTTGGCTCAATGGTTACTTTGGGCTTCTTCCATCACGTACACCCCTTTTAAGGCAATGTATGACTGCGACCTCCCCCCTCTCTAGGGTGTGTACCAACCATGTCCATTTTGGAAGAACAATTACCGGAATGGGATGCGATTTTGGATGAAGTTAGAGCGATTGTTGCTTAGGCAGCAGCGGATGAAGGCGATTAAGGACAAATCCCATAGGGTCATCAACTTTGAAGGCAGACATCACCGGTCTAAAATTTGCATCCGGTCTGCTCACTTGTAGTAGTTCCATTGACATTTTCACCAAGAAACACCACCTCTGAAAGCTGTAGTTATAGAAGTGGCAGTATGAGAGTTGATGCATACTGATTAGTAAAATAATTGACCTTTGAATGAATTTAGAAGTAACTTGCTTGTAGGCATCATTCACTTGTTATAAAGTTCTAATTTGAAATATGAGTTAGGTTTGCGTATTCGAGCGTCGTCCTCTTTACCATATCACATATTTAATTTTTTTTTTATCTTGAATGTTTTGAATTCTATCTTATCTTATGGTTAATTGCCTATTCTGTTATTTGGTATTTTCAGATTTCTGATGCCAAAATTACCATAACCGACCCGAAACCTGGAGCAAAAGAAACTTTGATCATAATATCCGGCACACCCGAGCAGGCTCATGCTGCACAGTCTCTTATTCAAGCGTTTGTGATTAGCGAGAGTGAAGGTTCTTGATGATCGTCACCTAACAACTTGCGAGAGTTTTTCATACGAAGATCTGGAAAATTGAATGGTAGGTACTAGGGAGGGCATGTTAGATTCAAGATTTGCTGCTTCTCTTCTGATACTACTATATATTTAGCAGCTTCTTAAGTTTTTCAGTTTTATAATTATACATCTTTTTATTGATTATTAATGTTTTTAGTATTTATGCCGGTTTTCGAGCATCTGATATATGTGACGGTACAGATTGATCTTTTTCTGTGCCATGCGTACTTGTATAGTGCTCACAAAACAAGCGTCATGAGAGTTTTGTGGTGTTGCAAGAAAGAATCCCGTGGTGGCAGGATCGTTAACAAAAATTGTCATCCCTGGTGTGGGGGAACCGTAAAACTGCATGTATGACGATGCTGAAATGCTGCCATTTTCAACTTATGGTACTCGGACTATAATATGTTTTGTGAATATGATCATAATTTAGAAGACGGTAAAAACGATTTTGTTGTATATAATATTTACATATGACAAATACTTACACACTTGTCACCTTTGTTTTGGTTTGAATCTTTGACTTTGTGATTGTGTTCTACCAATAACCTGGTTACCATTGGATCAATGACCCTTTGGTAGATAATGTTTAAAGGAAACAGAACAGTAATTTAAAGAACAGGGCAATACTCAATGGACTCGGTGAAAACTCTGATTATTATTAATCAAGGCAAACTTGGCTTTTATAGCCTTACAACAGAAACTTGAACAAAGAAAAAGCAGAAAATTAAGGAAAATAATCTTAAGAGGCTAACTTATTCTTGAAGCTGGGTCAAATAAACTTCGACTCATTCTCGTCTTTAATGTTGAATGAGCATACCAAGTCAACAATAACCCCGACAAATTCCTCCCTTTAAACTGATAAGCTTAACAAGCATCAGTTTACTCCTCAAGTCGTGAACTCCAAGCAAAATTCTAAGCTTCACGAACTGATCCAACTTAACAGGCTTAGTCATTATATCCGCCACTTGATCCTTATTTCCACAAAACACCAACTTCACAGCTCCTTCACTTGACAAATTGCGCAGATAATGGCATCTAACGTCAATGTGTTTAGTCCTATGCATAACAGGATTTTTGGAAAGCTTAATTGTTGAGTCGTCAAAGTGGCCACATGTGTTGCCACAGTGGCGGTGTAAGTGTACACCAGACACTATGATCTCTATTAAGTAATAAAGTGGTTGAGTACCAAGATCGTTTCCACAAGGACTAGTCAACTAAGAATCAGAGACATTCATGAATTTCTAGTGCTTGTTTGAGTTTTGAGAACAATATCAATTTTTGTGAGTTTTGATTATGCTAAATAACGATTAAAGTAATCAAATATTTAAAAGAGAGGATGTGGGTACATGCATTAACTAAGACAGACGTAGTAACATTATGGTTAGAAACAAGTGACACAAAACATCTATAAAAACCCCTTTCTCTCGAAAGTGAATTTCCACATTGAGTAGCCACTTGTACCCACAAAGTTGTCACCGCTCAAGACTTGCCGATTTAACTAAGTAAACCTCTAAGGATTTTAGTTCCACATATAGATGCTCAAATCTCTTTATGACACCTATATCGACCGACATTTTGAACCATAGTTAGAATCATGCAAAAACTCGTATCTCTACGTGATTATAAAAGACTCTCTCAAATCTTCTTGCATCACTCAAGACGTATCTCCGGATCCGCCTATCTCTGAGTCTAAGATCTAATATTAACACTTACAAATGATCGACTTGTCCACGTTGAGTTGAAGTCCTGACTCAAGTGACTAAGTCTAAGAGTTAGCAACGATGGCAACACCCAAGTGTTGCCTACTAGTCTTAGCCTTGGCTCATACCCACACCCAAAGGGGTGTTTAGCTCATGATAAAAGTAAAAGACATGGAAGAAGAAGAAGAATACATAAACATAACTTGCATAAACGAAAGTAGAAAGCTATCACCACTTATGTCGCCACAGTGGTGATGCTTTTACAAGAAATTTAAATGCAACTATAACTAAGAACTTAATGAGAGAATATGAACTAAATGCTAAATCTTCAAATATTGAGAGAATTCTCCTGGAATTGATGATCTTCAATGGTGCCCCAAAGCCTCCTTTTATAGTGCTTTGGAAGAGAAAAGGGTGATGTGACAAATCCTAAAAAGCTACTTTAAGGAAGATTGTTGAAGCTTCATTTGTCTTCCAAATTTTGTCTTTTTCCTTGATTATTCCTATGAAAGCTCATGTTCTCCTTTCTTCTATTTCAAAAAGCACATTACCATAAATGTCCAAGACTTATCCAGAACTTCCAGCCCACTGTCGCCATTGTGGTGACAAAAGTGGCCACTTTGCTGCACAAAAAGCTAGAAAAACCAATTTTTTGCATCCTTGAAACTTCATCACCATGACTAGGACTGTAAACGAACCGAACGAACACGAACAGATGCTTGTTCGTGTTCGTTCGTTTAACTTAACCGAACAAACAAACGAACACGAACGGTAAACGAACGAAATTTTTTGTGTTCATGTTCGTTCGTTAAGAAAATATATTTGTTCGTGTTCGTTTATGTTCGTTCATTAAGAGCTAAACGAACGTAAACGAACGAACATAAATGAACATAAACGAACGTAAACGAACGAACATATACGAACGTAAACGAACGAACATAAATGAACATATACGAACATAAATGAACATAAACGAACACAAATGAATAAAAAATAACCACCGTTACTCATAATTTCGTTCGTAAAAAATATAACAACAAAATAAAAAAAAAGGATATACTTAGGAGGTATAAAAAAGGAATTTTAAAAAATTAATTTAATTAATGCTTTGACAAATTAATGTCATAACATATATAAATATAAACAAATATAAACGAACATAAATGAACGAACATTCACGAACGTAAACGAACATAAATGAACGAACATTCACGAACGTAAATGAACGAACGAGACCATTGTTCATGTTCGTTCATTTAACTAAACGAACAAAAAAATGTGTTCATGTTCGTTTATTTATTAAATAAACGAACATAAACGAACTTCCCGCCGAACAGTTCACGAACGGTTCGCTGAACGTTTGGTTCGTTTACAGCCCTAACCATGACCAAATGAAGGAGGAAGAGGGCAAAATAGGCAAGAAAGTTGTGAAAATAAATGAGAAAAGAGAGGCAATAACTCTCAAGAATTGAGAGTTATCACACCCCCAAACTTGAACAATTACTTGTCCTCAAGTAAATGAAAAAAGAAAAAAAAAAAAACTCAAAGGTAAAAAAAAGTGGAATAATCAGATTTTTGCTTGATTGGAAAAACTTACATCGAACTTTCCATGACTCTTGATTTAAATGAAGCACTTGTTACACTCTAGCTTGAAAGATGTACAACGTCCTTTCATGATATCCGTAAGTTGAATTTAATCAGTAGGTCTTGTTTTGGGCTAGTGTATTTTGGTAATCATCTCTTGATATTTTCTTTTTAACTCTCCCAAACTTGACTTTTTTTAATGGCTCCAAAACTTGCCAATTTGTGGCATATTTTTCTTCTTTTTGCCCCCACCATTTGATCTTTGACCCGCCCCAAATTTGGATTTTACAATTTTTTTTGGGTAATATGGATTATCAAAGTATTTGCTTTATGCATATTACCTCACCCCCAAACTTGATACACACAATGTCCTCATTGGGATATTCGGACAAATTTGATTTTTTAATGGTTAGGCTTGGTGTCAAATGGGAAAGTGTATGGGCTAAAATCGTGAATTGAGGCCTATGTCGTTTTAAACCCAAATTTTACAGAAACAATCAAGTAATTGTACTTGCAAATGATATTAGCTAGAGTGGTAACCAGTAGTGGAGAATCATAAACAAACAGAAATGTAAGGGAACCAAAAGCAAGGCGTTACTCGATAAAAGTCAAGAACCACGATATCCAAAGAGTGAAACAAAAGAAATACCACAAGTGCCCAAAAGAAATACCAAACCAACAGTTCAACAACAAAAGTGATGATGTTCCAAGGGTGCTCACGGTTCACTAACCTGAGCATGTCGACCAACTTCAATCACGGTAGTGATAGGAGGAGCAATAACTAGTAGTCGAAACTTGAAAGTGGTTGGGAAGCAGGCAGGGCATCGGCTCTGAAGGTCTCGACCTTCAATTGGTGGTGAACTCGCCAACTGTTTTGTAAAAGGGCGGTGAACGAGATGTTTTTTTTGGTTTTTTTTGGGTCATAGCTTCAAGTTCCATATGAGAATGTAAAATAAGAGTGTGGGAGAAGGGAGTGATGAGTAAGAAGAAAGATAAAGGGTGATGGGATTAAAGAGGGTGAAGATATCAAGGGTGATGATGGACAAAAAGTAGGACTTGATGTTTGCTTTTTGGATCCTTGGAAACCCACACCATCCATCTTCTTTGCTGAAACTTCCTTTTTGAAAATTTCCCTGAAAAACCACTAGTCAAGAGAATGAAAGGCAAATGAATATTATTGACTAGTGTATAATTTGAGGTTAAAATGGATAATGGACAAAAAGTTAGGCCATTTGTTTTTTTTAATTAAAAGGTGGCATTTTTAGCAAAAAAACTCGTATCTAGATGCAATGCAGGAAATAAGTTTCAGATTTAAATATTTTTTCACAGAAAGCTTTTTTCTGAAAAAATTCAAAAATTCCCGCATGCATAAAACTCCCCACAATGGCGACCAAGGTGGCCACTTTGCACAACTCCGAAAATCTTCAATTTATTTTTGCAACAAAAATTGAAAACTGTTAATACTAAAAAGGACTGAAAAAAACATTTTATTAAAAGGCTATTTCTAGCATTCTCGATGAAACTTCAACAAGAGGGTTGGGAAGGTGACGACATACCATTCAACAAGAAATATTTTTTCTTGTGTTTATGATGGCTCAATCTTATTTCTTTCAAACATGGTTTCCCTCTTATTGGTGGTTGGATTTTCTTTAGACTCTCAAATTGAAGATCATTTTCGCTTTCTTCTCCAAACTTCTCACCACACATTTCAATATCTACACCTAAGTCTTCACTCAACAAATTAATGGCCGAACAATCTTCCAATTCATCATGGAACTTAAGGGACTTGAAAACATTAAATGTCACTTGTTGGTCATTTACCCTCACAGTTAACTCACCCTTTTGGACGTCGATCAAAGTTCTACCCGTGGCAAAGAATCGTCTTCCTAAAATAATGGGAACATTCTTAACGACTTCCTAGTCTAAAACTAAAAAGTCGGCCGGGAAAATGAATTTGTCAACTTGGACCAAAATATCCTCAATCTTTCCCATGGGATGTGCCAAAGATCTATCCGCTAATTGCAATGTCACGGTGGTGGGTCGAACTTCTCCTATTCCTAACTTCTTGAAGATGGACAACGACATGAGATTTATGCTTGCTCCTAAGTCACACAAGGCATAACCAACTTCCTTACCTCCTATCGAACAAGGGATGGTGAAACTACCTGGGTCCTTTAGCTTAGGTGGAATTTTGAAAGTGAGGAGGGCACTACACTCTTTTGTCCAAGCTACCGTTTCAAATTCACTCAACCTTCTCTTTTTGTTAAGGATGTCTTTCAAAAATTTAACATAGCTTGGCATTTGCTCGAGAGCTTCAACCAAGGGTATGTTAATATGGAGTTGTTTAAAAATGTCCAAAAACTTTTTTGAAATGATTATCAACACTTTTATTCTTCATCCTACCGGGAAAAGGGAGGTCTCTTAAGTCTAACTCTGGTTGGCTAGGACTTACCTTTTTGTGTTGTGAAGTGGGCATTGTCTCACTACTATGGCGAGGTTGTGCTGTTCGAAAAATAGGAGGTGATGTACCTGCTGCTTTTTAGGCCGAGAGTGGGCACTATTCTGCCACAGTGGGAGGAAATAGAGCTAGAAAATTTGACTTGTCAAAATGGTGGGGCGTTTCCTCTTGCACAAGCGTCTCAACTAAAACTTCGTCATCAGGTTTGGACATGCTTTCTTTACTTCTTAAGGTCATAACTTTAACGTGCTCTTTGTGAATACCCTTAGGGGTTTTGGTGTCACTAAGCAAAGTGCCTAGTTGTCTTCCTCTTAAATCGGCCGCAAATTGCCCCAATTGACTCTCAAAACCTCTCAAGGTTGCATTGGTTTGGTTTATAAAACCTTTAAGTAAAGATTCGAGAGAATCGTTACCTTCCGATGCACTTTGTTGTCTAGGTACATACGGTTGTGAGGATTGCCCACTTTGGTATGTATGAGGAGGTCCTTGATGAAATCCCTGAGGATTTGGTGGTCAGTTTGGGACTTGACTAACCCCGGGGGGGGGGGGGGGGTGAAGTCCTTGATTTCCCGACCATGAGAAGTTTGGGCGATTTCTTCAATTTGGGTTGTAAGTAGGAGAAAATGGGCTATTCCTTGAATGGTTCCCTACGTAGTTCAC
Organism: Arctium minus; assembly: GCA_954870635.1. Classification (NCBI taxonomy): domain Eukaryota; kingdom Viridiplantae; phylum Streptophyta; class Magnoliopsida; order Asterales; family Asteraceae; genus Arctium; species Arctium minus. The sequence continues at coordinate 109,521,191 of OX941081.1, forward strand.
AGAAGCGGGATTACCGGGATAACATTCAAAAGCATGATTGTCACCACAAAACACACAAGATTCATTTGTAACATTAGAATTTATAGCTTGCACTTGGTTCTTTTCGCCATTTACATTCAAGTTATTTTTGACCAAGTTAGTTAGAGCTACAATTTGTGCGTTTAAAGCGGTGATGACATCAATTTCAAGAACACCCGATGCATTTTTAGGAGCAAGAGCACGAGGGTTTGACCAATCGGTGTTGTTGTTGGCAACTGTCTCCAAAATGTCATATCCTTCATTATAAGTTTTAGAAGTGAAAGCGCCACCGGCCGTAGCTTCAAGACTAATTTTAGCGGAATTAGAAAGACCATTATAAAATGCTTCTAATTGGATGCAATGAGGGATTCCATGATGAGGACATTTCCTAGTTAAGTCTTTGAATCTTTCCAATGCATCCAAGACCGTTTAATCATCCTCTTGCCGAAACATCAAAATCTCATTTCTAAACTTAACATTCTTAGTCGGAGGAAAGTATTTTTTTAGAAATTTTTTGGCCAAACTCGTCCAACTGTTGATTAAATGAGGTGGTTGAGAATTTAGCCAGGCTTTGGCTCTATCTATAAATGTGTAAGAGAAGAGTGTTAACCGTAAGACTTCTACAGTAACACCATGAATACGAAAATGATTCGTCATTTTTAAAAATGATTTTAAATGAGAGTGCGGATCGTCCGAAGGTAATCCTCCAAATTGACCCATTTCTTGGATCATTTGAAACATTACCGGTTTTAGTTCAAAAGTTTGTGCCGTAATGTTGGGCCTAAGAATACCTGACTTTAATTGATCAAATTCACGTGTTGCATAGTCCCGTATTCCTCTTTCTTTGTCGTCGGCAACTTTAATCGTGGTTTCATTAGGTGGTGGTGGTAGATTTTCACCATTTCCAGCATTGGTTTGATTTTGCCGACCTCTTCTACCTCTTCTTCGTCTTTTAACGGTTCTTTCTATTTCTGGGTCGAGAGGTACAAGTTCACCGTGTTGTAGCCTTGGCATACAACACGGAAAATACTAAAAAAAAAGAGAAACAAGCGACTCAGGCTCAAATGAAAGTCAATATCTTAGGATTTAAAATCGCGCCAGTCCTCGACAACGACGCCAAAAACTTGATAGCGGAAAATCGTATAGGTCCACAAAGTGGCCACATATGTGGTCACAATGGCGGTGCAAGTGTACACCGGACACTATGATACCTATTAAGTAATAAAGTGGTAGAGTACCAAGATCGTTTCCACAAAGACTAGTCAACTAAGAATCAGAGACATTCATGAATTTCTAGTGCTTGTTTGAGTTTTGGGAACAATATCAATTCTTGTGAGTTTTGATAATGCTAAATAACGATTAAAGTAATCAAATATTTAAAAGAGAGGATGTGGGTACAAGCATTATCTAAGACAAATGTAGTAACATTATGGTCAGAAACAAGTGACACAAAACATCTATAAAAACCCCTCTCTCTCTCGAAAGTGAATTTCCATAGAGAGTGGCCACTTGTACCCACAAAGTTGCCACTATTTTCAACTCAAGACTTGCCGATTTAACTAAGTAAACCTCTAAGGATTTTAGTTCTACCAGTATGGAGTATGGATATAGATGCCCAAATCTCTTTGTGACACCTATATCGATCGATATTTTGAACCTTAGTTAGAATCATGCAAAAACCCGAATCTCTACGTGGTTATAAAAGATTATCTCAGATCTTCTTGCATCACTCAAGCCGTATTTCCAGATCTGCCCATCTCTGGGTCTAAGATCTAATATTAACACTTACAATTGATCGGCTTGTCCGTGTTGAGTTGAAGTCCCGACTCAAGTGACCAAGTCTAAGAGTTAGGAACGATGGCAACACCCAAGTGTTGCCTACTAGTCTTAGCCTTGGCTCATACCCACACCTAAAGGGGTGTTTAGCTCATGATAAAAGTAAAAGACATGGAAGAAGAAGAAGAATACATAAACATAACTTGAATAAACGAAAGTAGAAAGTTGTCACCACTTATGTCGCCACAGTGGTGTCTCACAGTCAGGCAGACTTATACCATTACGATCACGAGCAGAATCTTAGCTTGAGCCTACCTTTGCACACCTCCGTTACTCTTTAGGAGGCATCCGCCCCAGATAAATTACCCACCTCGCAGTGTCCCCCCCCCCCCCCCCCCCCCCCCCCCCCCGCGCGCGAAAATGATTGGTGCGGCGGTTAGGCATCCTTAGACGAAAGAGTGGTCTTTCAGGATTGGTCGTTGTGTGTCACCACCTCCCACCTATCCTACACATTCAATCAAGGTTGTCACTCCGAGGCAATAGTAAAGGTGCACGGGGTCTTACCGTCTAGCCGTTGGTACTCCACATCTTCACGTAGAATTCAATTTCACCGGTCATGTCAGAGACAGCGGGGCAGTCGTTACACCATTCGTGCAGGTCGCTACTTATGCGACAAGGAATTTCGCTACCTTAGTATGACACCCCAAAATGGGAAGATAAATAAATATGTAAAGAAACGAAAAAAAAGAAAGAAAATAAAATAAAATTGGTTTTTATTTTATTGGATCGAAAATGAGAAGAAAAATGTGAAAAGGGGTTTATTATGCCATTTAATGAAAGTGAGGAGTGAATAAAGGTGTTATTAAGCAACCGAATTAAAAAATGAGAGAAAATGTCAAATTAGGAGTGAAAAGTGTAAATTTGGCGAAAGTGTTGAAGTCAGGGAGGCAGAATATCAATTCTGAATGTTCAAGGGTGGTGTCAGATGTCAACAGTCCCAAACCAGAGGGACCTGTTTTGTAAATTTATCAAATATACAAATTTTCAGCATCGAAAGCAACCTGTGATCTTTGAAGCCTCCTATTGGCTTGCTTAGTCAACGAAAAATGCCAAAAATTCTAGATTTAAGTAGACAATACGGTTGGTTACATTTTTCGTTCAAGAAGCTTCAAGAAAAACGGAGAAATGAAAGAGAAATCGGAGCTCAAAGTCACCGTCCGAAATCTCCGTTTATTGACGATTTGAGGTAAAATACTCGACCAAATCTCGAGTAATTTATATGGTTAACTTCATTTTTAGGTCCTCTATCGAACCTTAGTAGCCTTATGTCTCAGATTTGAGTTTAAGATGTCCGATTTTGAGTTTTTCTACAGATTTTCGAGTTATATTGATAATCCAAGAATCACTAAATCTTAGAGAGAGAAAGTAGAGAGAGAGACTTTGAAAGCGCAAAGTGTAATCTGAATAGAATGTGCGTGAATTGCTTACAACAACCAAAGCCCAAAGGGACTTAAATACCCTTGGCTTATACAACAGATAAAACTATCTAAACACAGTATAAGACCAAACCTATAAATACAATGATTACTATAAATTCAGACTTAACAATCTCCCCTTAGTAATCATTGGCGCTGTGGTCTTCAATATCCATCTTCTAAATCAGCATGGACCATCTAAGCGACTTTACGAAGAAACTTCTTGACTTTAAAAAAAAATTTATTCTTATCATCTTTTAAACTCAGTTGTCTTTGCTGCCTTGACAAGACTGGACCATTTTGTAATAAGCTTGAAGGAACAATCGGTTCAACAACTTGTGCTCTATACGACACACCTCTTTTAAATGAACTTGAAGAATCTTGTAGTGGTCAGAGCTTGAACAGCAAAAGGCAAGTATATTTGAAGAAATTGAATCTTGAGCGAATCTTGATCAGCAGATAAACATTTGAGCTCTTTGTCTCTTTAACTTCTCTTTAACTTCTCCCCCTCATGACCTTGATGATCTAGATCAACTTGGTCATGCAAATGTTGGAGACGAGACAACTTAAGATCTGCAAAATCAGAGTAAAAGAGACAAAGGAGAGGGTTTGCGCTACACGTTGGTGGCACAAAGTTAGTGTTGCGCTAGACGAAGATGGCGCAAAGTGAGGTTTGCGCTACCAACTGTTGGCGCAAAGCTGACTTAAACTCATAAATTTTACCTGATAAGCTCTTTGACTCCCCCTACACAAATGCACTAAAATATGACAATTCAAGATAACATTCACATAGAGAATCAGATACTCCCCCTTGAAAACAGATATAATCATTAAGAAAATTCTCCTTATTCACTCCCCCTTGAATAATGAACAAACCCATTTAAAAGATATGAGAACACAAGAATTGAAACATCAATGTAGAAAGAAAAATATACTGAATATGTATTTTGAAACGACTAAATATATAAAAATTTAAACATAAACAAATAAAATGCTACTCAGTAAAAAATATCACAGATTTATCCATCAAATGAAATCAAATATATGTTGTTGGATACAGAAACAAGTTTCATTGCATATCAAGTTATAACATGTTCAGTTTCAAAAACTTTCAACAATCTATTCAGTGTGCTAGCATGCGAACTTCGATTAGCTTCAAGAAAATGTAACTCTAAAAATATAATAGAGAACTTTGCATGTACTCACACTAAGCCATCAAGAATTAAGATTTTCACAAATTTATAGGTTTATCGCAACTCAAACATATCACCAAGTATTATGAGATGTGTGCTCATTGACATCTTTTAGCATTGTGCACATTGGCATCTTCACATGAGTGTGCTCTTTGGCATCTTTTAATCAAAAAGTTTGGTAAGTAAAGAACATGCCGTAAACGTAACTTTCTATCTAACCCTATTGTAGGATTTGGGTTAGCCGCTCCCAGACCAGTTGGCCTTAGGGGACTAGATGTCAAGCACCCCTTGGAACTTACTTTCCCAGATCAGAAAGGCTACATCGACACATCCTAAACCCATTCATACCAGTAGAACATGACTTTCGATCTGATTCTATAGAAGGATTTGGGTTCGATCACTCCCAGATCAATTGACCTTAGGGGACCATATGACAAGCATCCCACGGAACTTACTTTCCCAAATCAATCAGAAAGGTTACAGGTACAAACTTTTAAACTTAGAGATTTCTGTATTTTAGATATATAATATTCATCTCAATCACTCAGTTTTACATCTAAGTGCTTAGCCCATATTTTCATTACGATCTATAATTCTGACTTTTTAGGTTTTCTAAGCATTGTAAACTATAAATATTCCGAATCACATATCTTTAAGACAGAATGCAAAAGCTACAAACATGTTGCTGACTTTTCGACTTTTGTAAGACTTGAAAGTTGAACATATAAAACTATAATATTAACAAATCAACTTGAAAAATTTATCCTAGACACACAGTTTATTCAAAAGAAAGAAAACCTGTAAAGCTTTTACTTTATAGAATAAAATTTGTAAAGATTTAAACTTTTAAAATTCAAATGTCGAGTTTAAAAATTTAAGACAAAAGTAAAGAATTCGGCAAATTGATATTTAGATGAGACAAAATAAGATTCAAGAATATTATCTTTCACAAAATGTGTAATGAAATTGTGTCTCAAATGAGAAATTGGGTTGTACAAATTCAAGAATTAGTTGAACTTGCTCAGATTCATGAAAAACAATTGAGAAAACTGGAACAACATCATTATCAGAGATAAATGCAGCAGAATTAAAGAAGATGTACTTACAGTTTCTCACTAGTCAGAAGCGAAACACTTTGAAGAACGAGTTCTAAATTGATATGTTTAGAAGTCATAGTTCTTTGAAGTACGGGTTCTAAGCTGAAGTACTCAGAAGCCAATTTTCTCTTACTCCCCCTTGACAGTAGATGCCTGCAACTTAGAAGCAATTTGAGATTTTGGTACCCACTTGAATTTGGGTCCATGAAAGTTAGTTGCAGTTCGTGTGGGGAAAAACTTGTTAGTTTTAACATTGAAAGCACGATAAAGATAATTACAAGAATGAACAGAATCAACAGTAGAGGACGAAGCATAATCATCTGAACTAGAGTCAGAGGAAGAATATGAGACATGTTTTGAAATTTGAATCATTTGCTTTATTGAGTATTTTGAAATTTTATTACAAGTAGCAAATGAATCACTTTTATAATTTTTGTCTACATATCTATCCTCTTCAGAAGTAGGTTCATCAGATGTCCACTTGATTCTCCATATCTGCTTTGTAGACTTATTTAAAGTCCGATCTGAAATATTCGAATAAGAAGAATTAGAATTATCAGAAATGACTGACTCTTGTTTCTTTGACTTCTTTGATCTTCTTCTTTTATGCTTAGTTTTATAATAAGCATCATTGAGCGTAAAAGATTCATCAAGAATTTTATACTTAATATTTGAATCAGTAGAAGCAATTTTACCTAAGAAATTCAACTGATCAACTAATAAATCTGAACTTACCTCGGAGTCAGAAAATTTTTGAGAAAAGTTTGCAGATTTTTGAAATTCCTTTTTTGTGATTTTGAAAATCAGAAGAAAGGTCAGAAACTGAATCTTGTTTTTGAGAAAATAATTTTTCTTCAAGACTTTCATGAAAGAAAATATAACATCAGATTCAATTTGTTTTTGTATATTTTGATCTTCCATTTTGATCTTCAAGGTCAATGATTTTGCCTTCTAATACTAATGGAGGAGTATATCTCTTAGAATCATAAATGATTGGAGAGATATTTTCTTTATCAGATTTAGTAGCATAAACATCAACAAAATCATCAGACATTGAAGACTTAATGGGAGATATATCATTTAAACCTTTTCTGCCTTTCCTTAATTTTTCAGGAAAATATTTAGCATTTTCGCTTGTATAAACAAAAGAAATTTCATTTTTCTTATTATTCATCATTTTCTCATTTTCGATTTCTAACACTTGCTTTTCATTCATCCAATCAATTTTAAATTGATGAGCATATTGAGCAAGAGTTAGATAATCTTATTTATATAAAGTTGGGGATTTTTCTATCGCATTGTTTAAACAATGAGGATTTTCAAAACCAAGTCCCCATTTTTCTTTTATAGACTCATAACTCCGCGGTTTGTTCAAATAAATAGTTTGTTCAGATTGATTCCTTCGATATAATTTTTCTTCTAACTCATTTATTTTATTCGAAAAATCATCCTTTAATTTGGTCATTTCAGTCAAAGATTCAAGATTAGTCTTATTTAAAATTTCCAAATCATCCAATTTCTTTTGAAAGATATCTTTTGAATGAATTAAAATTAATTTTTCATCTTTCAAAGAAATTTTCAATTTGTCAATCAAATCTGACTTTTCTAAATTTAATTGTTTTTCAGATAATAACTTTAAACGTAGATCATGTAAAGCAGTTATGATTATGTTCATCTGTGAAGAAATAAACGTGAAATCAAATTCAGAAGGTACCTCATCTTCATCAGTGTCATCATCATCAGTTTGATCATCTCCGATGAAGCACATTTGAGCAATCTCGATAGTGTCAGCTTCGTCATCGGAGTGATCCAGCCAATACTCCTCTTTTATGAGCAAAGCTGTTATATTCTATCTTTTCTCGGCAAGTTCCATTTTCTTCCGATAGTATGCTGAATCCCGAACCTTCTTCACTCTACACTCCTTAGCGATGTGACCCGAATTACCGCAGTTGTAACAGTCAGTAGCTTTCTTTGACTCGGGCACTTTGACTTTTGACCCAGAAGTGAAACGAAGATTGTTGGAACCCGACCGAGGTTGGAACTTTTTCTGATAATGCTGAGAGAGAAGGATCATAGCTTTCTCGAGCGCCTCGCCATTATCATCAGTCGACCCATCATATTCATTTTCTGATAAAGTTTGTTCTGCCAGCTGATTTGCTAGAAGAGAAATTGGGTTGTTCTTCTTGTCCAGTTTTGCCTTCTTATCATTGACTATGCACTCATCTGTCAGCAGAATCTCGTACATTTCTTGGATCTGCATGGAAGATATTTTGACATCATTCCTCAATCTGTGACAAGATTTGTTCCATTCTGGTTGCAAAGCATTGAGGAACTTCAGATTTGTCTCGAGCTCAGTCTTTTCCACTTTAATTTTGTTTAGATCATTAATCACGGCATAGAATCTTTCATACACAGTTTTCAGTGACTCCCCATCCTTGGCTTCGAATTCTTCAAAGTTGTTCATGTAACGTGTATGCCGAAGTTGAGTAGCAACTGAAGACCCAAGCATAATCTTTTCCAATTGTGCCCACAACATATTTGGATAATCCTTTCAATGATCAACCCGGTTGTATACAGAATTTGGTAAGGCCATCAGGTTAGCTTTTAATTCTCGATCAACTTTCATTCGCGAAGCCTCTTCAGTTGTTACAGGAGTCTCTTTGTTAGGCTTTACGAAAGGTCCTTCAGTAAGAGACTTCATCATGTTATCTCCATTAACTTGACATTCAATGAAGTTCAGGAATCGATCTTTCCATTGAGTGAATTCGTTTTCGTCAATCAGAACAGGAGGATGATTTTCTGTGCCCAATTGCATCATAAGATCATTCTTGTAGAACTGAGTTTGAAACGCAAACTTTGCAGAATCCATATTGTCAGAAAATGCTAAGTCTGAAACAGATAAGATGGCGCAATCTAAAGGTTTGCATGAACAGTAGAAGACGCAAACGAGATTTGAGTGATAAGTAGATGGCGCAAACTGACTTTTGCTTTAGAAGAAGGTGACGCAAACTTAGTTTCGCGTGAGAAGCTAATAGCGCAAACTAGGTTTGCGTGAGACACGGATGGCGCAAACGAGATTTACGTGATAAGTGAATGACGCAAATGAAACTTTGCGTGAGATGTGGAAGACGCAAACTAGGATTTGCGTGAAGCACTTAAGACGTAAAAATGACTTTGCGTGAGTCTTAGGTGGTGAGAACTTGACTTTACGCGATCAATGACTAGCGCAAACTGAGAGTTGCGTGAACTGTTGTTGGCGAGAACTTACATTTTGAGATGATGATGAGAACCACTCTTTGCGAGACAAGAAGATGGCAAGAATCTAGCTTTGCGTGATGAATAGAAGACGCAAAATACACTTTGTGCGATACAGAGATGATGCAAAACGGATTTGCGTGAGCTGAATCAGACTCAATCTGATCTTCGAGCGAGATGAAGGTGACGAGAACCAAGAAAACTTGAACTTTTCTTGAACAAAAACTGGCACAAATCTTTGAAGAACAGGATGAACTCACGCAAAGCTCGATGAACTCGCGCAAACTACAGATCTGGCGCAAACCGAAGATAAAACTCAGAATTCTTCAAAAAAATGATTACAAAACAGAATTTGATGAAAATTTCTTGCACAGATAAGATCAAAAACACCTTTTTAACACTTTGTAACAAACAATTTCGATTAAAAACCACAAAATCGAAGAATTGAAAATTGGACAGTACGTAATTTTTTTTTCAAGAATTCGAAAAATCTTAAAATTGAACAATCAAACTTGATTTTCTTGAAAAATGATGTGAATCAAATATGTTTTACAATTAAAATCGAATCCAACAAACCAAATTTCAGAAAAAATTGATCACAAACAAATCCGAATTTGATGAAAAATCCAAAAACGAGATTTTCTTGACAAATTCAAGAAAATCGATCAAATTTTCAGATTAAACTACAAATTCAGAATCCGAATACAATTTCTCTCAATCCTCTCAGATTTAAATTGGCTCTGATACCAATTGATAATCCAAGAATCACTAAATCTTAGAGAGAGAAAGTAGAGAGAGAGACTTTGAAAGCGCAAAGTGTAATCTGAATAGAATGTGCGTGAATTGCTTACAACAACCAAAGCCCAAAGGGACTTAAATACCCTCGACTTATACAACAGATAAAACTATCTAAACACAGTATAAGACCAAGTCTATAAATACAATGATTACTATAAAATTAGACTTAACATATATAAAAACCGAAATTTTAAATGAGTAGATGAGACTCAATACTTGATGGTTTTAGTTGATTCTTGTTCCTATGGTTGAAGAAAATGTTTTTCTAGAGTTTTGCAAAAAGAATCAATAAAAACGGTTAAAAAAGTAGGTCAAACGGTTGTTTTCGATTTTCCGATGAATTTTCGTCAAAACTGCAATCACTGGCGACGTTTTGCTGGGTCACGTGGGGGTGAGTTTTTAAGTTTTGAGTTTTGACTTATTCTACACTTGTACTTTCAAATGTTATATTTAGATCAAGAAGTTATTATAAATCAGTCCATCAATTTTCCATTTGTTTTGAAATTGTCCCATTAAATTTTAGAGTTTCATTCTTTTTAGATTAAGTATCTATATTGGGTATTTAATCTATTTTGGGTTTAAGTTGATTTAGATAATTTGAATTATGTTAATTAATTAATTTAGTTTCTAAATTAATTGATATGTTATGTGATTAATATATTAATTTATTTTAGAATATTAATTAATTCATTCATTCCAAAGGAGGTGTTTACGAGATTATTGATTTAATTTAAATGACGGATTTGAAGCGTCGTTTTTAGTTAAATATTATCGAGACGCTTTAACGTGGAGCAACTGACTCCTATAGTTTTTATAAGGATAAATCGACGTTAAGAGTCATTTTCAAGCGTAGAACTTGGAGGTTTGTTAAATTGTTTTTGATGAGTTAATAATGGGATTAAAGCGTCGTAACTTGAGTCAACTATTTATTGTGACACTTTAATTTAGAGAGATGGGTTTATGATTATAAAATGATTAAGTTGACGTCATTGAGTTTTTGAGTTTGATTAAGTTAGTCGGGGTTGATCGAATGGACCAAGGGTTGACTTTTGACTAGTTTGACCCACAAGGATTTTAATGATGGGGTCAAATTTAGTTATCTGAGGCATATTATGATACTTGGATATGGAGTTTGAATTTAGGTCGGGTCGGATTGACCATAATTGACATTTGGAGAATGAAGTCATTAATTGGAGTTGATGGCATGAAATGTGTCGGTTTTCAGATGAGAGCTATCAGTAGCCGACCTACACGCGATCAGGTGAGTCTTCATGAGACTTACAATGGGATGCATACCTATATACAAAATTTTTTGAGCATTATATGATGTTGTGTATGTATGCATGATGTTTCAGTTTTCATACATGATATATTATATTTTTCATGTATGTTATTTATGACCAGTCACATGTTTTATGTTTATTGTTTTCAAACAATTCTAGCATGTCATGTCATATGACAGTTTTATGATCAGTTCTAAGGGGTGGTTATTTGACTAGTAAGTCATGGACAAGTGGCACGACCCAGTCAAGTGGGTGATCGAGCAGAATAGAAAGTTCAATCCAGGGCGTGTCAGTGACAAAATGACCAATACCCGACGAGACAATTTATGAGATCTCTTTTCTTTTACTTTTGCATGTTTTTCAGAAAATACATACTATTTGGTGCAAAGTTTACAAGTTGATATGTATGATGTGAAATGACTTTTATTCACTCAAATCATGAACTCACTGAGCTTTGTAAGCTGACTATAGTATGCATCTCAGGGACAAGAGGTTTTAGGTTGGACAAAGGAAAAGGGCACACATAGAGACTTGTCTATCCCATCTAAGTTCAATATTTATGTTTAGGCATCTACTAGGAATAAATATCGTAACGCAACTCGGTATAGGACGAGTTAGCATTTAAGTTGCATATTTATTATTTTAAAGTCTTCCGTTGTAAACGGTTTTATTTTAGCCGTTATTTTGGAGTATTATAGAGAATTTGTTTAGATTACGTAACACTTTTCAAGGCGAAAATATGGGTGTTACAAGTTGGTATCAGAGCCGTAGTTTAAGAGAAATAATTTATGATCTATAGTCTAAGCTTGAACTGTTAGTTGTAAGAATGATACTTCAACTTTAGGTGTGAATCAATATCAATGTCGTACATCGATCAATGACCATAACGCATATTAGACGCAACATAATTCAACGTAAGTACAATATATCATTGTTGTGGCTATGTAATAAATTTAAGTGAAGTTATATTTGATCAAATTTCTTTCCCTTAGAGTTGATTGACGTTAAGAATGCACGTAAGGTGCTAAGAAGTAAGCTTTTGCAGAGTATGACAGAACAACTAGTATGGGCTTAGGTCCGAAAGTTAGTCATGTAAGTGTTCAGATTTAGAAGCGTCAAGGAAAAATCTGATTTTAATAGCACCAAAAGTGTTAGTTAGAACTTGAGTTGTTTCATATATTATCAGTTTATAGTTGACAATTTCAGTTTCAGTTAGCTTTAGTGATGCATGTTAAATTGGGTGTGTGTGTTAAAGGGTCACGTACCGGGGTATCAGTAAATCTGTCAGGGCACTGTAAATGCATAAATGATACATGTACCACGAGGGTGCCTCTATACATATGTTTATTTTGTTCAATTAAGTAACTAACTCATATTGTGGTCGGTACACATGGATGGTTCAAATATATAGATGACCCCTACACTACGCCAAGATTGTCAAGATCTCAGAGTTTTTAGACACTAGATTTATTGTTTCAGATCAATTTAAAGGTTACTGCTTTGAAGTAGCATTTTACCATATAATTTTTATGTTTGAAATCCTGGGCTTCGAGTGATGTCATCTAGGTTGAGAAACGCAACAGTTGCATTATGGACCTCATGAACGTAGAGCGTGGACCATACTTAGAGAACTTATTATAGTCGTTAATCGCAATGAGGCCATTTATTTGAGAAATAAGGCAACGCATATATAACAACAAAAGTTGGTCACACAACCATTAAAGAAGATAAGTTGTAAGAAAAAGAAAATTTTCTTACAAGCTGTAGACGCCAAGTTTCAGTTTTCTGGGTAATGTGGTTGACAAGAAAGACATCTAAGTAAAAGGGCAACAAACTAAGAGCCTGTATCGGATTTAAAGCAGCCAAGATTAGTAACCAATATATAAGTTTACTTTGGGTTACTAGATTATCGTCAGAGATTCATTCAGGGTTCTCAAATTTGTACTTTGTAATGTTAAAATTGGCCCAGAAACATAGTAAGTTGGATTGAGGTCAGAAAGAATAAGTCTTTCAGTTATTGAAAGCAATGATAAAGTTATGTATAAATTTGATGGTTGCTAGAAATACTAGAAACTTAGTGGTTTTCAGTTATATCTCGAAGTTCAAATTAGACTTAATAATGATGTATCGAGGCAAGTTTTTCGCCTACACATCAAGGCCAGTTGTAAGAATATGAAAAGGCTAATCTAGCACATGTTAGAGAGTTAGCAATATGGTAATTGCACTCATGTTTCATAGAAATTATCAACACGACTCGAAGTGTATTATGTACACATATCAAGATAGTTAAAAGCCAATGTCCAATTGGGAAACGATAAAGTTTGAGCTAGAGATGTTGATTAGCATCGTTGAAGAATTATGATGGTGAAATTCACTATCATCCAGATATACAAGGAAGGATCATAGTTGATCAGATGGTAAGTTGCGATGATAAACATCAAATTGAGTTCGAACGATCAGACTCAAGTAATTCAGTAAGGGACTCTTTGATAAGAGAATGATAAGAAATAAAGAATGGTTAACCACATCGAGCTTCTATCAATAGGTTCAGATGGATTATGCTAGATCTTGGAACGAAATATGGGTTCAAGTATAAAAGATCTAAGAAATATAATGTTAAACGGACTATGTGAATCCTTGTGTTTGGGGCACATCGATAGTGATAAACGTGCAAGAATTTGAAAAGATGTTTTAGATTGTGAAAAAAAACGTTAAGATGTCAAGTTAGTGGCAGTAAGTCGAGGAAAGCTCCAAGTTTCAGTAAGGACTCGTAAATGCCTTAGGGCCTATGTACAAAATCAAATTAGTAAAGCAAACTTTGATCCAAGAGCCTTTACGCGAAAATAAGAAAAGGATGCGACATGTGTTCCCTACCATATAAAGAGCCGGTAAAGCAAGATAGAGTATGTATTATAAGTTATATCCTTACACTTCAGTAGTTTTTTTTAGTATGAATGTCAAGTAAGCATTAATGTCTCCATCAGTTATCAATATATGCATTGAGTATGCATAAGAGTATTAGCAAGAGCATTAGCATTGTGCATCTCTGTCGATAAAGTATTCCTAGTGATGATCATCTATCTCATGTTTGATGAGTTTTCCCAACAATGTTCATGTTAACGCATGCTACGTTAATCATTGGATTTTTTTTCCATGAGGTGTCTTGCATAACTTATGTGAAAGTACATTATTTACAAGAAGTTTCCAGTATATGCATAAAAGTGCAGTAGTTAGATATTTACCAATATGAGTTAAGTAAAGAAACGAGTATAATAGAAATACATATTACATGGAAAGTTATGCTAACAAGCAACATAGATCACTAGAGTTCTGACCGGTGACAAAATGATGTTAAAGGCATCGCTTTCAAAGGACATAGTCATATACGGCTAGTAAGGTAAAAGTCTAAAGTACTTTGGACTAAAGAGTTAATCGCAAGATTTGATAGAGTAGCCTATTAATTAGGCCATTGGAGTTAAAAAGCAATATGTTGACACTTTTCAGTTTGCCGAAGTCAACAAAATGTTTAGCCGATTATTTAGTTATAAATTTGGAAAGTATTAAGTTTTAGCGACAAACTCGATTTTGTAGAAGAGACTGTTGAAGTGTTTGTCAAGAACACAAGATGATTAAGGAACAAGAGTGCATATTTGGTAATAGTAATGGTGTTAATGAAATTGGAATCCTTAAGATTCAGAAATGACATGGTAACCAAAGATTAAACAATGACTGAGACTCAATGGTCTAACCAGTATAATTCCGAGGACGAAATTCTTTAAAGGAGGGGATATTTGTGACACACCAAAATGGGAAAATAAATAAATATGTAAAGAAACGAAAAAAAAATAAAAGGAAGGAAAATAAAACAAAAATGTTTTTTATTTTATTGGATCGAAAATGAGAAGAAAAATGTGAAAAGGGGTCAATTATGCATTTAATGAAAGTGAGGAGTGAATAAAGGAGTTATTATGCAACCGGATTAAAAAAATGAAAGAAAATGTCAAATTGGGGGTGAAAAGTGTAAATTTGGCAAAAGTGTAAATTTGGCGTGTTGAAGTTGGGGGGAAGAATATCAATTCTGAAAGTTCAAGGGTGGTGTCAGATGTCAACAGTACCAAATCAGAGGGACCTGTTTTGTAAATTTATCAAATCTGCAAATTTTCAGCATCGAAAGCGACCTGTGATCTTTGAAGCCTCCTATTGGCTTGCTTAGTCAACGAAAAATGCCAAAAGTTCCAGATTTAAGTAGACAATACGGTTTGTTACATTTTTCGTTCAAGAAGCTTCAAGAAAAACTTAGAAACGAAAGAGAAATCGGAGCTCGAAGTCACCGTCCGAAATCTCCGTTTATTGACGATTTGAGGTAAAATACTCGACCAAATCTTGAGTTCTTTATATGGTTAGCTTCGTTTTTAGGTCCTCTATCGAACCTTAGTAGCCTTATGTCTCAAATTTGAGTTTAAGATGTCCGATTTTGAGTTTTTCTACAGATTTTCGATGTATACAAAAACCGAAAATTTAAATGAGTAGATGGGACTCAATATTTGATGGTTTTAGTTGATTCTTGTTCCTATGGTTGAGGATTTAAGTCTTGAAATACGTGGGGGTGAGTTTTTAAGTTTTGAGTTTTGACGGATTCAACCCCTTTACATTCAAATGTAATATTTAGATCAAGAGGTTATTATAAATCGGTCCATCAACTTTCCATTTGTTTTGAAATTTCCCCAATAAATTATAGAGTTTCATTCTTTTTAGATTAAGTATCTATATTGGGTATTTAAGCTATTTTGGGTTTAAGTTGATTTAGATAATTTGAATTATGTTAATTAATTAATTTAGTTTCTAAATTAATTGATATGTTATGTGATTAATATATTAATTTATTTTAGAATATTAATTAATTCATTCATTCCAAAGGAGGTGTTTACGCGATTATTTATTTAAATTAAATGACGGATTTGAAGCGTCGTTTTTAGTTAAATATTATCGAGACGCTTTAACGTGGAGCAAATGACTCTTATAGTTTTTATAAGGATAAATCGACGTTAAGAGTCGTTTTCAAGCGTAGAACTTAGAGGTTTGTTAAATTGTTTTTGATCAGTTAATAATGGGATTAAAGCGTCGTAACTTGAGTCAACTATTTTTTGTGACACTTTAATTTAGAGAGATGGGTTTATGATTATAAAATGATTAAGTTGACGTCATTGAGTTTTTGAGTTTGATTAAGTTGGTCGGGGTTGACCGAATGGACCAATGGTTGACTTTTGACTAATTTGACCCACATGGATTTTAATGATGGGGTCAAATTTAGCTATCTAAGGCATATTATGATACTTGGATATGGAGTTTGACTTTAGGTCGGGTCGGATTGACCATAATTGACATTTGGAGAATGAAGTCATTAATTGGAATTGATGGCATGAAATGTGTAGGTTTTCAGATGAGAGCTATCAATACCCGACCTACACGCGATCAGGTGAGTCTTCATGAGACTTACAATGGGATGCATACCTATGTACAAATTTATTTTGAGCATTATATGATTTATATGATGTTGTGTATGTATGCATGATGATTCAGTTTTCATACATGATATATTATATTTTTCATGTATGTTATTTATGACCAGTCGCATGTTTTATGTTTATTGTTTTCAAACAATTCTAGCATGCCATGTTATATGACAGTTTTATGACCAGTTCTATGGGGTGGTCATTTGACTAGTAAGTCACAGACAAGTGGCACGACCCAGTCAAGTGGGTGATCGCTCAGAATAGAAAGTTCAACCCAGGGCGTGTCAGTGATAAAATGACCAATACCCGACGAGACAGTTTATGAGATCTCTTTTCTTTTAGTTTTGCATGTTTTTCAGAAAATGCATACTATTTGGTGCAAATTTTACAAGTTGATATGTATGATGTGAAATGACTTTTATTCACACAAACCATGAACTCACTGAGCTTTGTAAGCTGACTATAGTAAGCATCTCAGGGACAAGAGGTTTCAGGTTTGACAAAGGAAAAAGGCACACATAGAGACTTGTCTATCCCATCTAAGTTCAATATTTATGTTCAGGCATCTACTATGAATAAATATTGTAACACAACTCGGTATGGGACGAGTTAGAATTTAAGTTGCATATTTATTATTTTAAAGTCTTCCGCTGTAAACGGTTTTAATTTAGCCGTTATTTTGGAGTATTATAGAGAATTTGTTTAGATTACGTAATACTTTTCAAGGAGAAAATATGGGTGTTACACTTAGGATAGTTAGAGTTACTGCTGCCATTTACCGGGGCTTCCATTCAAAGCTTATAACAATTCTCCTTCCGACTTTCCAGCACCTGGCAGGTGTCAGACTCTATACATCGTGTTACCACTTAGTAGAGTGTTACAAGAAATTAAGATTACAAGAAAACTAAATGCAACTACAACTAAGAACTTAATGAGAGAATATGAACTTAATTAGTGCACAAATAAGTTGGATCCAAGAACATGGGAATTATTGTCAAAAGTCCAAGTCAAACATAAATGAGAGAATATGAACTTAATCGTGGGAACTTAATTATTTCACTGTTTTGGATTGGAGTTTGATAGCTTTGGATTCGGATTTTGGTCTAGAACAACGTTAGTGCACAAAGATGTTGGATACTAGATCATGAAGCTGAAAGTCAAGTCAAAAGTTCAAGTCAACTCTCAAGCTAAAGTCAAAGTTTTTTGTAATAATGTCAAAGTCAAAGTGTCTTATGTTTTAAGTGTTTTCTCTTGTAATTAGTGTTAGAGTATAAATAGATTTATGTTAGTAGACTCATATGACTAAGAGATACTAAGAGAGTTGAGCACGTTTTGTAGTGAGAGAAATATTGCGAGAGTATTGTTGTAATTGTAATTGAAGATTGAAATAGAAACTATTTGAAATTCATAATCTTGTTGTCATCTTGATCTGATTTGCACACCTTGTGGGACACACAATTGGTATCAGAGCAGAACAAGAATTCATAAATGATTTTAATTTGATTTTTGGTCGACTTTTTCAAGAACTCGCAAAGCAACTGTAGAGGATCAATTTTTTTTTGATTTAGTGTGGTTTTTAGAGTTGTAATCGTAGATTTGTAATGGATTTCATGTTTAGAACAAGTTTGGTTTGAGTAGCTTTGTCCAATTCACAACTGAATTGTGTGAATTTGGATTTTTAAAGATTTCTGTTCGAGTTTGGAATACACACTGTGTATAGATCAATTTGTAATTTTTGGTGTTTTTGATTGAAATCACTTGTTTGTAACCTGTTCGAGATATGATCTAGAGATGATCTGCAAAGTTTCAGAGCCAATTTCGAAGTTTTAAATCGAATTCAAGCTGAAAAGTTAGTTTTTGGTCGAAAAGATAAAGAACGCGCAAGATCTGAAGAACGCGCAAAGGTCATAGGGAAGAACTCGCATAAAGCTAAATCACGCAGAGAGTGAAGAACACACAAGACTCAGCTTGCGAGTAGTACATACGCGCACATCTTTGTATGCGAGTTTGTATTGTTTGATTTCTTTGTCTTGCGCGAAGTTGGTTCTCTACAAGAAGTAATCCTTTTTGCGTGAACTAAAAGTTGGAAAAATATTCTAAGTATCAGAACACGCAATGTGATTGTGCAAAGTGTTAGCGCGAAGTGATTTGCAAGAAACGCGCAAGTCTTGGCCTGCGTGTAACACCCCAAAAATTGGGATAACAAAAATTTCCATAAACGGGAAACATGGTAACAAAATATGCCATAGCACGAGCTCCTCCCAAAAAGGGAGACAATAAACGCCTGTTAAGATTACAAGTTTGTAATGAATAACAATATAAGGGAACACAACCCTTTAATCTAAATCCTAACTAGGAACAAGATTAGTACAAGTTGTGATCCAATCCAAAAATAAGCCTTCTATGTAAAGCGTCCCAAAAATATGTCCCCAAGCTCCCATCTATGTCAACTAGACCTTCTTGGCGGTCGCGCCATTAGAACCTGAGATACATACCAAACCAAACAAGTGTTAGGCCAAACGGGCCTAGTGAGTTGTACAAAAGCATGTCATGATAATTGATAGACATATAATAGCATAAATAACGACTCAGACCACATGGCCATACTAGAATCAATGGGGGAGATACATCACACCAATGAGTTTTACCTCAAGTTAATGTACCTTGATGTTTAGTTCATATGAACAACATCCCAAAGGCCCGGCACACCGTCCCGGTGGCGGAGGCATTAGGTGCATACCGTCCCGGTGGCACCTAAGGCTACATCCTCCTAGCACATACTCACGGTTCCTCCAACATACATATATATATATATATACTATCCATTCCCATACATATCTCGCATCAACAAGATACATACACACACTATCCATTCCTATACATACCCCATATCAACAAGATACATATGCAAGATTACGCATGATTTCAATCCCATGTTAGGCCCAAAGCACCCAAGCATGTAGGTTCAACAATAGACTTCACATAATCCATGATATCACCCATCATTCCCAAAAATAAAAACATTTACAACTCAACAAGTCCATATATGAATCATTAGCCAAAACCTACAAATAATCATATAAGTAGCAGTTAGGTCAAACTTATCAGGTGATCAGATTTGTGCACTCTTACAAAGTAATACAAGTAATCATTCAAGATATGTATTCCATTTAAAAATTTTAGTAAAGAAAACTCACTATCTAGGTTTTATAGCAAGACCTTAGAAACTTGGAAGAAACCCTAGAAATGGGTGGAGGAAGGAGATGATCTTGAAGCTTGAGATCCTTGGTTGAGATCCTTGGTTGAGGAGGCTTGATTATAGCAATAAATGAGGTAGATTAGGTGGTTGGAGAGTTAGGGTTCGGTTTTGGGAAGAAATAAATGAAGAGAGAGTTTGAGAGAAAAAGGTTTAGAGAAAGTGAAGTGAATGAGGGCTGAAAATACCAATTAACTCGTCAGGGCTTTCTCGCGGGTTGTGCCGCAAGTTTAACCAGCGCGGTAACTCACGATATCCACTGTTTCTTCACGCGGACAGTGCATGTCGCGACTTGTGTCGCGGCTTAACCCGCGCGGAAACTCGCGACATTCACTGTTTCTTGCAATAACCCACTATAACAAAATTTAGAGTGTTACACTACGAGAATCTAGAACTCGCATAACTCTTTCTGCGAGAAGCTAGAACACACACCGTTCAGTTTGCACGAAGCTAAAACGCGCAACCTTCCTTTTGCGTGAACTTAGAATGCGCACAATACTTCCTACGCGAACCTTGAACGTGCATAGAACGTTTTGCGCGAAGTTTGTGCTTTCTTTGATCTGTGAGTTTCATCACTTAGAATTTTTTTTTGTGATTTTCAGCGTTGACCAAGTTTGACTTTTATAGGTCAAGTTTATTTCTAAATTTTTGACGATCATTTCAAATCAGTGCAAAGTTAAAGATGACTTCCAGAGAGGCTCTTTCTATTGGAACTGATGTCAAGCCACCAGTGTTATTCAAAGGCGAGTATGAGCAGTGGAAGGACAGATTCTTGGATTTCATAGACAGAAATGATCTGGGTGACTATATCAGATTATCTCTGAAAGAAGGAGTGATGAATCCTCCAACCAAGATTCATTCAACAGAAGCAGATGGAGAAGAGTTAGTCAATAAAGAGTATCCCTTGCCAATTGAAGATTATACTGAGGAACACACGAAAAGGCAAAAAACTGACAAATTGGCTAGATCTTTTATACTGCAAGGAATTCCCAACGACATATATGTGAAGATAGATAGCTACAATGCTACAGGGAAGGAAATATGGGATCAACTGAAGAAGATGATTCTAGGGTCTAAAATTGGTAATCAACTGAAAGTATCAAACTGCCTCAACAACTACGAAGAGTTTAAAGCAAAGGAAGGTGAAAGTCTTGAGGCTACCTAGGATAGATTTGTTACCCTTCTAAACGAGCTGAGCAAGAACAAAGTCAAGAAGTCTCAGATTGAGCTAAATGTCAAATTCTTGAGTATCTTACAATCTGAGTGGAAGTGGTTTACTCGTCAAATGAAACAGATGAAAGATCTGAATGAGATACCGCTACATGAAGTTTATGAGACTTTGAGACAAAATGAGGAAGAGGTAGAAGAGATTAGAGATGATAAGAAGAAACCTGAAAAACCAATATCTGATCCGGTTGCTTTGGTAGTGAAGAAGGAAGAGAAAAGATCTGTTAGTTTGAAGAAGAAATAGAAAGTGCTGGTGTCTGAGTTTGAAGAGGAAAGTACTGCTGATTTTGATTCTGATGATAGAGAGAGCTTAAAGCAAGCAATGCTACTGTTGACCAAAGCTTTCCAGAAGAAGTTTTACAAGAAACCGGGGTCAAACAGTCAGAGGTACTCATCAGGATCTAGAAACTACGAGCATAAGGAGAGAATAGATGGAAAAAGGTTTGAGGAGAAAAGGCCAAAAGAGAAGAAGTCTGAAAAGAAATATCTGAATGATTATGCTAAGAAGAAAGCTGATTAGCCAGTCAAGTGCTATAACTGCGGAAAAGTAGGTCATTATGCTAAAGATTGTCGGAAGCCGAAGGTCCGCAATTCAGAGTACTACAAGAACAAAATGCATTTGACCAAGCAGCAAGAAGCTAGCAAAGCATTAATGGCTGAAGATGAATACTGGTTGGATCACTCAGAACCTGACACTGACAAGGAAGAAAATGCTCACATGTGATTTATGGGTCAGAATGTCACTGAAGCAGATTCTGATGCTGAGGATACTGAAGAGGTATGTGATATGACTGAATCTGATTTCTTAAATCAAATGCAATCCATGATGATTGAACTTCAGAATTTACAGTCTAAACTTAAACGTGAAAAAGGTATCATTATAGAGAAAAACCAATTAATACTGAAACTCAACAATGATATTGCTGAGAAGAATGTATTGATTGATGCTTTACACAAAAATATTGATACCAGTGCTAGAGAAAAGACTGTAATCCATAATCAACTATCTCAAACATCATCAAAATTTAAACTGTGTGAACTTGAGGTTAAAGAAGTTGCGAAAAAGTGTTTATCTTTAAAGAAAGAAAACAAATCTTTAGTTAAAAAAGTGAGTGGTTTGGAAGAGAAACTTTATACTCTAGGTCAGACTGAGCAAACCATTCATCTCAACAAACCAAAAGAGAGTAGTGAGTGTTGGGGTATCGACTATGATAACCCACACTACCTGAAAAAGGGTATTTCCAAAGTGCATGCCTTATACGATTTTGGTTTTCTTAAATTGGCACCTCAATACCCTGAACTCAAAGTTAAATGGACAAAATTATCAGATGAGGATGAAGCTAAGGAAATTGAGAAAAGAAAAAATAAAACTAAAATGAAACTTCCATTTCGATATGAGAGGTTGAATTCTAGTTTTAGTTCTACACAGTCAAAATTTATTTCTAACGATTATTTTCAAAGCTATTCTACAGAGGAAATGGAGGCAAAACATATTGAAGGTAAAATTTATGTTCCTCCATTCATTTTAGAAAGTAAAATTTATGAACTTGAGAATACTCTTGTAGAAGAGAGAATTTTGACTGGGTTAGAACAAATGGTGTTTTCAACTGTTTTTATCAACACTGATTTCTCAAAGTCTTCCAGAGATTCTAAATCAAATGATGTTAATGGTCTGTTTGATGAAGGGTTTGATTTCCTAAACTCTGATGGTTGTTTTGATGAATGTGTTGATCAGTTTGATTTTAGTGCAAAACTTCCAGATTATACACAATTCATTATTAATTCTAATGGTTTACCCAGTGTGTATGAGAAAGGTGAATCATCAACGAAAGTTGATAAACTAGTTTCTGTGAGTACTACTCATGCCAAAGGTAAGAAGAAAAAGAACAGACACTCACATAAACGGATTAACACTGGTAAATCAAAGAATAAACAATCTTTTAAATCTCATAGTTCTAACTTTCAAAGTTCATATGTTTCAGACGTGAAAAGGAAAAATCCTGAAGTGAAATCATAGTGGAGACCAAAGAAGAAAATTGATGAGACTGCAAAATCATGTTCTGATATTCAGTGTAATAGAATGACTATTAGTAATACTGATGTAGTTGGTAATGTTGCTTTTTACAAACCAAAACTTGTAACTTCTTCCAAACATTACTCAATAAAGCAATTACTCCAATTATCTCCGTCTACTAATAAGTCTTCTTCATATCGTTGAAATGGTTTTGTGTCTCGCCAATATTCTGATGATTGGTTTGGTTCATATCATGTTTATAATTCATATGTTTCAAAAGGTTTTCAAAATCAAAGAGGACCCAAATTCAAATGGGTGCCAAAACCTTGTGCTAACATGAAGGGACCCAGATATAAATGGGTACCTAAACCTGTTGTTCCTTGATTTCTCATGTGCAGACCCGTCATATGTGGTACTTGGATTCTGGTTGCTCCAAGCATATGACCGGGCATAAAGATATTTTATCTAATTATACAGAGAAATTCTGCGGGAATGTCAGATTTGGAAATGACCAGTTTTCACCAATCTTGGGATATGGAGATGTTATCCAAGACAATGTAACAATTAAGAAGGTGAGCTACGTTGAAGGATTAGGGCACAACCTATTCAGCATTGGTCAGTTCTGTGAGAAAGACTTAGAGGTGAATTTTAAGGCCAAACGTTGTTGCGTGAGAACTGAAGATGGTAAAGAACTCTTGGTTGGGACACGGAAGTTAAACCTCTACACGATCAATTTGTCAAAAGTCAAAACTGATAATGAGGTATGTCTACTTTCAAAAGCCTCTATGCAACAAAGTTGGTTATGGCATAGAAGGCTATCTCATCTCAACTTTCGATACATCAACAAGTTGGTGACTGGTAATTTAGTGAAAGGACTTCCTGAGCTGAAATATGTCAACGAACATCTGTGTACGGCGTGTGAGAAGGGTAAGATGAAAAGAGCTTCTCATAAGCCTAAGCCTGAACCAAGAACAAGTACTTCATTGGAACTGCTGCATATGGATCTCTGTGGTCCAATGCGAACTCAAAGCATTAACGGCAAAAAGTATGTTTTAGTCATTGTGGACGATTATTCAAGATATACTTGGGTCAAATTTCTAAGATCGAAAGATGAGATGTCATCATCTCATTTTTAAAGACCACTCAAGTAAACTTGCAGAAGACAGTCAAGCTTCTCAGAACAGACAAAGGCACAGAATTCAAGAACAAGACTGTAGATGATTATCTCGAATCGGTCGGGATAACACACCATTTTTCTGCTGCCAGAACACCAGAACAGAATGGAGTAGTAGAAAGGCGAAACAGAACTTTAGTTGAAGCTTCTCGCACTATGCTGAGTCAATCTAATCTATCTCTATTTCTGTGGGCTGAAGTTGTGTCAACTGCATGCTATACGCAGAATAGTTCCATAATCCATCGCCGGTTTGGTAAAACACCATATGCTTTAATTAATAATAGAATACCTAGCATTAAACATTTTCACATATTTGGATGCAGGTGTTTCATGCTAAATGACAAGGAGAACTTGAACAAGTTCAATCCTAAGGCTGATGAAGGCATTTTCATCGGATATTCTTAGACGTCTGCTGCATATAGAGTTTACATGAAGAAATTGAAGATAGTTGTGGAGAGCGTAAATGTAACATTCGATGAAGACATGGCTTCTGTTCAAAGCAGTTCAGAACCCATTATTACCGGAGTATTAGCTTATGGACAAATCAGTCCAGAACCTGCGGTTAATGTTACTAAGTCTGATAAAGCGTCAACGTCTACATCTCATTTAACAGATTTAGATTTACTGTTTGAATTGTTCTATGATGAATTTATTGGTACTAGAGTGACTAAACCTGTTGTAATTGACAGATATGAAGATTCAAGCAATCATCATCCAATCACTTCAGATGTCTCAACTGAATCTGATCTCCCGATTCAGAAAGAAATTCAAATTCAAACACCTACTCACTCAGTTGAAGTTGCTAATGAAAATGTGGAGTCAGAAGGTACACAATCAGTTTGATGTACAACAACGCCTATTCAACAAACATCAAATGTCCAACCAACTGAAACTTCTGTACCGATTGCTTCAACTGAACCCCTTACTGAACAACAAGATGAAAGTGGATATCTAGATGCTCAACATGATCAATCTACATCTAATCCACTTCCTCACGTATACAAGTGGACCAAAGAGCATCCGGTTCATCAAACCATTGGAGATCCATCTAAGCCAGTGCAAACTAGGTCTGCATCTGCAAACGAATGCCTATTTAACTCTTTTCTGAGAAAAACAGAACCAACAAAAGTTTTAGAAGCTCTTAGTGATCCGAATTGGGTTACATCCATGCAAGAAGAGCTTAACCAATTTGAAGCGTTAGAAGTGTGGCGTTTGGTGCCCCGACCTGAAGGAAAAACTATTATTGGCACCAAACGGGTATTCAAGAATAAGAAAGATGAAGATGGTGTTGTAATTCAAAACAAAGCATGACTTGTTGCCAAAGGATACATACAATAGGAAGGCATTGATTATGACGATACGTATGCACCAACTACGCGTATTGAGGCAATTAGAATGTTTCTAGCCTACGCTGCACACATGAACTTTACGGTCTATCAGATGGATGTCAAGACAACCTTTCTGAATGGATTGCAAAAAGAAGAGGTGTACGTTTCTCAACCAGAAGGATTTGTAAGTGTAGACAAACCAAATCACGTCTATATTCTAGACAAAGCACTTTATGGACTCAAACAAGCCCCTAGCGCCTGGTATGATGTTTTATCTAAATTCCTGGTCAAGCCTGGCTTCTCAAAAGGTAAAATCGACACCACTTTATTCATTAAAAGGGAGAAAGCAGATATCATTTTAATTCAAATATATGTGGATGATATTATATTTGGTTCAACTAATCAAAAGTACTATAAGAATTTTTCTAACCTCATGGTGTCACGTTTTCAGATGAGTATGATGGGAGAGATGAACTTCTTTCTCGGATTACAAGTCAAACAGTTTTCTACGGGGATTTTTATAAATCAAGCGAAGTATATTACTGACAATTTAAAGAAATTTAATATGTCAAATTGTACTCCAATTTCTACACCGATGGCACCAGGAACTAAAATCGGAGCCGATCTTTCGGGAAAAACTGTTGATGTTAGAACCTATAGAGGTATGATTGGTTCTTTAATGTACTTGACATCTAGTCGTCCAGATATAATGTTCTCTACATGTTTATGTGTTAGATATCAAGCTTCACCCAAGGAATCCCATATGTCTGCTGTAAAGTGCATATTTAGATATCTGAAGGGAACTACAGACCTTGGTTTGTGGTATCCTAAAGATACAGGTTTTGAGCTAACAACGTATTCATACGCAGATCATGCAGGCTGTATGTTAGATAGGAAGAGCACTTCGGGTCAGATATAATTTCTTGGAGACAAGCTCATAAGTTGGGCATCAAAGAAACAACTTTGTGTTTCCACATCGATTGTTGAAGCAGAGTACGTAGCTGCTGCCAGTTGCTGCTCTCAAGTGTTGTGGATGAGAACACATCTTCGAGACTATGATTTCCAGTTCAACAAAATTCCGATATACTGTGATTCTAAGAGCGCCATTGCAATATTAGATAATCCTGTTCACCCCACTAAAACAAAACATATTGATGTGAGATATCATTTTATTAAAGATAATGTCGAAAAAGGTACAATCGAACTTTACTTTGTAAACACATATTATCAATTTGCAGATTTGTTTACCAAGCCACTTGACGAAAAGATATTTAATTTTCTCATTTAGAAACTTGGCATGTTAAATCTCAAGACTTAATCTGTTGTTACCTAGTACAGTTTAGTTTTGTTATTTTTCTGCATTTCTTTATTTTTAATCTGAAAGATATCTGCACTGAAAGGTTTTGTTCATGTTTTCAGGAGGATTTAGATAATGCTTACTTGATCTACATTCTAGGGAGAGTTATAGATATTTGCATATATTTTTCACTGACATATCTAGTGATGCATATTTTCAGGGGGAGTAAGGGCAATGACTTCTGATTACATCTGATCAGAACTCATTCTTAACAAGTTTTACTGCTTTTATGTCTTTTATTTTTCAGTAAAGTTTGTGAATAAGACTTTGTACTTTGACAATTTTTTGACTAATTGTAGATTTTGAGAGGGAGCTTACATGATTATATCTACTATGACTTTCGAGTTGACTTTATGAGATTTAAGCTGAGCGTAAGGAATATTCTATTCTTCATCTCATACATGTTTGAAAGATAAACGTCTTTCAGACATGAAAACATGTTCTTAAATGTTCAAACCACTTCTTATTCTCAAAGTGATTTCATGAATTTAGAAGTGTGATTTTAAATGTTTTCATTTTCATGAGCTTAAATGTTTAACAAACCGTGTGTTTGAAAAGATAAATACTTGTGTTTTATCTTTTCCATATACTGTCAAGTATTCATACACACCGGTTTAGTACTTTATTGACTAAGTTCTTACTATGTCTCATATTGAACCTAATTTTTTATGTTAAGACACCCCGTTTTATATTCAAAGTTTGTTGAGCGTTACATCATTCAAAACGTTTCTTTCAAGAATGTCTATATTTGATTTGTATAGATAACATCCAATTTTTCATGACCTAAGATTTTATTGCTATATCATTCATATTTGATCGTTTCATACATTGTCAGATTCTCAAACAAGAAGTTTGTATTCATTTCATATCCTTGTTTTGAGAGAATCTTTCATGATTAAAATGCTCAAATTTTCATGATTATATTCATGAGCATACACATATCTGACATGTATTTCATATTGTGCTTTAACTGAAAAGTTAAACCAATTGAGCAACATTTTCTTTTTAGGACAAAATACATGGGAATTGTGTTCGCTTAAATAGAACTTCTATGGATTCACGTTAACCAGTGTTTCCTACCCAAGAAGTTACCTTGAGTGATCGAGAGGCGAGGGGTCAATATATGAGTGTGGGTGTGTGTTGAGATAAAATGAAAAGAGAGTTTGGTTAGAAGTGAGCTTAAATGTTAAAAAGAAAGAGGGTGAGAGATTAGAGTTAAAAGAATATCAGAACTCTACACCAAACTTTTTCTGAGCCGGACAACCATATTACTGTTGTTTCACAATTCTTCGTGAACATCATTGAAACAGGCAACTAGCCCATGCCAACTCTTGATTTAAACCCCACCAACTAATCATCTTTTTCTCAACAAAGAGATGTTTCAATTTTTCTGGGGATGCAACACATAATCTATCTTGTCTTCATTTGGGAGATGTAGATATTGAAAAATAAGGAAGTCTGCCCCACCTTCGCACTTCGATCATGCACAATTGAGTCTGTGTATTATTGTTGTTGTCTCAATGGTTTACACATTTTGATCCTAATTGATAAATCAATCAACATGCTTAATTCTTTCATACACAAGCACGTACACACAGGAAATTTGTTTTTCTATCTAAACGTTCATTGTTTAACCTTGTGTTATTCGATGATTGAATGGAAGACCTGGGGGAGTGAACATCAAAAAGTTCCTTTCCAATGTGTATTTGTTACACATAGTGGCTTTGTGCTACTGATAGACATTATTAACTGATTCATTAGTTGATTCAGGTTTACATTCTTATTTGTCTGAATTTGAAAATATTTAGATGAATATATTATGAATTGACAGATGTTCAGTGGCTCAGTTGAAAAGATTAATGGTCAGAAAAGATTAATGACATTTCTTGGTGAAGTTTTGATGATTTCATGCTATACATCATCAAAAAGGGGGATAAGTTAATTTCAAGAAATGTTGGTTGAAGAAAAGTTTGTAACAATTTTGGAGAAATTAAATATCAAGAAATATGATTTGGAGAAAGTTCGTTGCAAGAATTTGTCAAGGAATGCAAGTTATAAGGAGATTGTACAGAATTGAAAGAGAAAGCTCAAAGAATTCAGAATGTTCATTGGAATTTACTGAAAATTTTCTTTGAAGATAATTTGCTGAAACAAAAAGAGCTAAATCTGAAGATAATTTCTTTTTTGAAGTATGAGAAAGGTTTTATTACCTTGGGGGAGTTTGTCATAATTCTTGATGAGCATACTCACAGATTTTGGGGAGATTACAGAAACTTTGAAAACTGTTTAAACAAAAGGGGAGATTGTTCTATGATGCTGAAATTTATTCGGAAACCAAAGAGAAGGGAAAAATGATTATCTTCTTGAAGATGATTCTTGTTGAAAGAAATTTACAAGGGGGAGATTGTATTGTATATCTTTTTAAAGATGATCTTGAATCCAAAGGGGGAGATTGTTAGTGCACAAAGATGTTGGATACAAGATCGTGAAGATGAAAGATGAAAGTCAAGTCAAAAGCTCAAGTCAACTCTCAAGCTAAAGTCAAAGTCTTTTGTAATAATGTCAAAGTCAAAGTGTCTTGTGTTTTAAGTGTTTTGTCTTGTAATTAGTGTTAGAGTATAAATAGATTTTTGTTATTAGACTCATATGACTAAGAGAGACCAAGAAAGTTGAGCGCGTTTTGTAGTGAGAGAAATATTGTGAGAGCACTGTTGTGATTGTAATTGAAGATTGAAATAGAAATTGTTTGAAATTCATAATCTTGTTGTAATCTTGATATGTTTTGCACACATTGTGGGACACACAAACAATCTTTGTTTGTATAGATTAATCCAATTCACAACATATTAGTGTGAATTTTGAATTTTGTGTGTATTTTGTTCGAACTTTGAAAAAGACTGTATTCAGATCAATTTGGGTGATTTTGATGTATTTTCTTGAAATCATGTATTAATTATTTGTTCATTTTGCAATCGAGATCAAATTGGTAGAGTTTTAGAGGATAATTAAAAGTTTTGATTCGATTTGAGGCTGAAAAAGTGATTCAGAGCTCGACTTGCTCAAGAACTGTTAGCTCCACTCTCATTGTATAGAAGTATTGAAAAATAGGCTAAGTATGGAAATCGCAGAAGTCAGCTGCTGAACACCCAAGTATACCACATAAGGTGCAAAGCTCAGAAGTTACTCCACAGAAGATGCTCCCGAGGTCAAACCTGATAATGATACTCAGATCACAGATCCTCTGTGATCACTCACAGAGCCTCTGTGAAGGCTAACCTCTGGAGATCAATGTTGAAACCTTTCTTAGAGTTCAAGACAAGACCACGTGCAAAACACGTGAGGCCTGCTGTACGAAGATCCTCAGGATCAAAGTAATGGGCGTCCCACGATGTTTACTTTACAGGTGGCATTCCGTTTATGGAATGTCAGTTTTTGTCTTGTACTAAGGGGTGCATCCCTCTGCTATATTAAGGGAGCACCACCTTAGAGCACAAAACACGAGAGCACACACAAAAATAGCAGTATGTATAATCCTTTGTTGATCCAAACTCTCTCAGTGATTTGATAACGACCCTCTTCTATACTTAGTGAAAATTACGTTTTAATATGTATTAGTGTTTCACCATCAGCGATCAGACTGAGTCTGTTCAGTTATCGCTGATAGTATCTCTCATAAACATTTCTATGTATTAGTGTTTCACTATCAGTGATCAGACTGAGTATGTTCAGTTATCACTGATAGTTTCTGAAGTAAACAGCCAACGTAATCCCTGAAGACAAGTCTCGCGTCAACATATGTTCATAGCTGAATCGAAGACGAAGCCGCTGAACAAAGAGAAGTCTACTAGTGACCTGATGCGGATATCAGTGAAGCAAAGACAACTCTACATATACGCGAAGGAACATAAGGAAAAGCTTCAGCGATAGCTGAACCTCTTTATCTCTGGAAGAAGAGATACTCAGCGATCAATCGATCACAAAGCTTATGCCTCAAGTTTCCTTTTGTCTATCCTTGCACAACCTAGTACGATGTGTCAGAACGGACATGTCTCTGCAACCATTCGTACAACAACTCTGTCAACTACACTGTTCATAACCCGGCCGAAAGCATGTCTCCCAAAAGTCAGACTCTCAAAGCCAATCAATGAATGCCACGTGTAAAGTGCTCTGCCATGCATTTAATGCAAAGGGTATAAATAGGACGTTCACCCTTTCATCTAAAAGGGTGCTCAATCCTTGAACTCCATATAGAAACCCTTGTTTTCTATCTCTCTTAATCCCCCATTCTCTGAATTTCTTGTGCAATCATCTTAGTGTTTCTTAAGTTTGTTTAGATTGAGTCTGTCTTAATCTTATTCCGCAACAAACTTGTAAATTGTATTTGATTTATCAATAAACAATTTATTAAATCTCTTAATTTTTGTGTTTGTATTCAACCCCCCCCCCCCTTCTACAAACTTGTTAAGCACCTTTGGGACCAACAAGTGGTATCAGAGCAGTTTGTTTAATCTAATAAACAAGATCTTGCTGTATACTCTTTCTTGCTATTCTAAAATGGCACTAAACACAAACACAAACTACTATGATAATGGTTCACTTTCTAAACCTCCTCGATTTAGCAGAGATAACTTTTCTGTATGGAAAAATCGAATGATGCTATTTCTTGAAGGTGCGGATCCTACTATACCTGAATATATAGAAAACGGACCCTATGAACCTATTAGAATTATAGCTGCGGTTCCCGCTACTGCCACCACTGAAGCTGTCCCTGAACGATATGTCGTTAAGGAAATAAGACAGTGGAGTGATGAAGATAAAAAGAAGGTAGGCATAGATGCAAGAGCAAAGACCATTATATCAATGGCTCTGCCTGATGAAGTTTTCCATTCCATCATGCAACTAAAAACTTCTAAAGAAATGTGGGAAACCATATGTGTTCAATATGAGGGCACCACTGAAATCCAAGAGACTCGAAAGATTAACTTGGTAAGACAGTATGAAAGTTTTATAGCTGGTAAGAATGAATCTCTTTCTGACGTTCATCAGCGGTTTAACTGCCTAATCATTGACCTAAGAACTGTTGGTAGGACCTATTCTAATTCTGAGGTCCTAACAAAATTCTTGGAAAGTCTTCCTGAAAGCTGGGACAGTTATTCAATATGTCTTAAGCTGACAAAAGACTTACATACTCTCTCTCTAAGCACTCTGTATGGAATATTGCTCAACTATGAGCAATCTAATCTCCTGAAGAAGAATCTTGTAAAAGATTCTAAAGACTCCAAAAGCACTCCTGTTGCCTTAGTCTCGTCAGAGATAATTCCATCTCAGCGATCTACTCTCACCATCACCGAGTTAGATTCTGAATCTGAGGATCTATCAGACCCTGATCTTTCAGAGTTTAATGAGTCCTTAGCACTCTTGACAAACTCTTTTAAGAGATTTGCAAGAAAGAGTAACTTCCGAAGAAGTAAACCTCTCTCTCTTACTGAAAAGCCAAAATCAACTCCGGTTGATAAGGCTACAGCCACTTTCTATAACTGCGAAAAAATTGGACATTTTGCTAGTGAGTGCAGGTCGAAAAAGGTCTTCAAACCTTCTACCTCAAGAAGATCCAGTGATGACAAATACCATAAGCTGAAGAACAAATATCAAAAGCTGAAAAGCTATCAGCGAAAAGGTAAAGGTCTCATCGCTGAAGAACATGACTGGGCTGAATCAGAAGAATCATCTTCTGATGAAGAAGAAGTCGCTAATCTTTGCCTCATGGCTGAGATTAAAGAAGAAGTAGAAGAACCATCTGAACCTTCTATGAGCTACATATCATCTCAGGTATCTATCTCTACAAATCCCTCTCTGCCTGAAGCTGAGAGAAGTCGCGCTGTTGATGTGCTGACGATTGACCTTTATAATGCTCTAAACGACAAAACTCAAGCTGAAAATAAAAATGTATATTTAACTCAAGAGCTAGAGAAATGTCATGAAAAGATCAGTGAACTAAATCTTTTAGAAGAAAAGTTGAAAGATCAAGTCATTATAAATGAAATCATCAACATTGAACGCGAACAAGCCATCGCTGCTCTAAAAGCAGAAAAGGCTCATGTTGAAAAATGGTGCAAATCATCAACAAAGATCTCTGAGATAATAAATGCTCAAACTCCTGAAAGTGATAAAACTGGTCTTGGTTTTTGGACACCTCAGGATGATCCTAAAGAAGAAAGTTCCTCGCTTAAGTTTGGAACTTTTGTCACATCTTTCTTTGACACTTCTTATAATCAATTCTATCCCTGTTCTTCTTCAAATCCCATCTCTGAGGAAAAATCCAAAGACACTAAGTCTACGGATAAAGGAAAGTCCATTCTCCTTCCTCAGAAGACAACCAGGAAAGCAAAGATGAAAATTCCTTCTAAACCTTCAGCTAAGCAATCCTCTAGCTCTGTGATAGAAATTTTTGATCTCTGTCCTCCAAAGCTAAAGATTGACCTTAGACCAACGAGATCTGAAGAAATGAAAATCCCTCCCATATCTCATGAGAAAAGCCTTCTCGGACCTGGTCCTGCTCATCTTAAACTTACAAAACCTTCTACTGATCCTAAAACCATTTTCAAATACAGAAAATGTTATCACTGTGGTTTTACTGATCATATTGCAAGTAAATGTTCAAATACCACCAAAGCTGATAAAACAGCTAAAGTGAAGAAAAATGCCTCCAAGGCAAAGAAAGTCACCAAAGTTGAAAAATCAACCAAAGTGAAATATACCACTAAGGTTAAGAAATTAACCAAAGTAAAGATTACCACTGAAGCTGAATCTTCATCA
Source organism: Arctium minus (assembly GCA_954870635.1). NCBI lineage: Eukaryota > Viridiplantae > Streptophyta > Magnoliopsida > Asterales > Asteraceae > Arctium > Arctium minus. Next base: position 109,554,771 of record OX941081.1, read on the forward strand.
GCTGTGAAGACTGCTGAATCTTCCTTATCCACTAACTCTGAAGGACCCATTGAAAAGTGGGTACCAAACAACGCTTAATCTTCCTTATGTATGCAGGGATCAAAGGGCATCTGGTATCTCGATAGTGGATGTTCTCGTCATATGACTGGACAAAGAGACCTGCTCACTGAATACAAGGAAGAGAAAGGTCCCTCTGTGACCTTTGGTGGAAATGGAAAAGGATTTACCCGAGGGTTTGGTGTCCTCAGCAATGGGACAACTACCTTTCGAAGAGTCGCTTATGTAGATGGACTGAAGCACAATCTTCTAAGCATCAGTCAGCTATGTGACAAAGACTACGAAGTTCGCTTTTCTAAGAAAGCATGTTCAGTGGTAGATGAAAAAGGAAAACTTGCTCTCAGTGGTTATCGAAGAGAAAATGTCTATGTAATAGATATGGACTCTACTATCACTGAAAACTTATGTTTTCTCTCTAAAGCCTCTTCTGATGTCAACTGGCTATGGCATAAAAGGCTCTCTCATCTAAACTTCAAAACCCTGAATTCTCTCTCATCTAAGGAACTGGTTTCTGGTCTTCCTCAGCACTCATATGCTAAACAATCTCTCTACTCAGCATGTAAAAAAGGAAAACAAACAAAAGCTAGTTTCAAGTCAAAACAAGTTTCCTCAGTGACAAGTCCTCTTCAGCTCTTGCATATGGATCTCTTTGGCCCTGTCAACATCCAATCAATAGCTGGAAAGAAATATACGCTTGTCATTGTAGATGAATATTCTCGCTACACCTGGGTTATCTTTCTTCGCTGTAAGAGTGATACTCCAGAAGAACTAATATCTTTTGTCAAAAAGATGGAAGTCCTGAACAATCTTACTGTTCGTTCAATAAGAAGTGATCATGGAACTGAATTCAAAAACAGTTCCCTGAACAATTTCTTTGAGAACAAGGGAATCTCTCACAACTTCTCTTTAGTAAGAACACCTCAGCAAAACGGAGTCGCTGAAAGAAGAAACAGAACGATCATAGAAGCTGCTAGATCAATGCTCAGCGATTCTCATCTCCCTACTCAATTTTGGGCAGAAGCTGTAAACACTGCATGTTTTACTCAAAAACAGATCGCTGATAATAAAGCGATTTGGGAAGACAACTTATGAAGTTTTTCTTGGAAGGAAGCCTTCTATCAACTTTCTTCATATCTTTGGTTGTCAGTGCTTTATCTTAAACAACAAAGATCAACTTGGAAAGTTCGACCCAAAAGCAGATGATGGAATATTTCTAGGATATTCCTCCATCTCCAAAGCCTACAGAGTTTTCAACAAGAGAAGACAAACCGTAGAAGAAACAATTCACGTCACTTTTGATGAAACTCGCTCAGCGAACTCTAAACCAATCGCTGACAATGAAGAGTTAAATGCTTGGATGCTTTCTCACTACAGAGAAACAGACCCCTTCTTCTCAAACCATCAGCATTCTGATCCTTCATCCGCTGATGATGATCCAAACATTATACATCCTACCGCTGAATCCACCTCATGGGTTTCAGCTGAACCTCTAAACACATTACTACCATCATATCTGCCTTCGTCTGGAAACCTCTCTGGTGAACCTACTCAACAGTTAATTGCTGATGAACCTCAAACGTCCTCATCAGTAAACATCCCAATTGTTGATCCAACCTCTGAGTTCTGCGATCATTCTCCTGCTCAGCGATGGACCAGAGATCATCCAATAGATCAAATTCTCGGTGATCCAGATGCAGGTATTCAGACACGATGAAGCTCAGGTAATATCTGTCTCTTTGTAAACTTTCTCTCTTTAATAGAACCAAAGAAGACTGATGATGCCCTCAGAGATCCAAACTGGGTCAGCGCTATGCAAGAAGATCTGACTGAATTTTCTCGAAACAAAGTTTGGAATCTCGTTCCTAGACCATCTGATAAAACTGTAATAGGCACCAAATCGGTGTTTAGAAACAAGTTAGATGAACATGGAACTGTAACCCGCAACAAGGCTCGACTTGTTGCTCAGGGATACAGACAAGAGGAAGGCATAGACTATGATGAAACCTTTGCCCCTGTGGCCAGGCTCGAAGCAATTCGATTATTCTTAGCTTATGCAGTCTATAAAGATTTCATCGTTTATCAAATGGACGTAAAATCAGCATTTCTGAATGGAAAGCTGAATGAAGAAGTCTATGTAGAACAACCACCAGGGTTCTATGACCCTAAGCATCCAAATTATGTTTATAAATTGGATAAGGCTCTCTATGGTCTAAAACAAGCCCCTCGTGCTTGGTATGACCATCTCTCATCTTTTCTTATCTCTGAAAACTTTGAACGTGACAAGATTGATAATACGTTATTTTTCAGAAAGATAAAAGGTCATATAATTCTTGTACCAATATATGTCTATGACATAATATTTGGTTCTACTAACCCATCTCTATGTACTCGCTTCGCTGAAAGAATGAAGAAAGAATATAAAATGAGTATGATGGGTGAGCTGACATATTTTCTTGGTCTTCAGATTAAACAATCTGACAAAGGTACTTTTATCTGCCAAGGTAAGTATGTTAAAGATATGCTGAAAAAGTTTGATCTCACACAAACTTCAGCGATGAAAACTCCTATGGCACCACCCCTGACACTTAACAAAGATCCTTCTGGAAAACCTGTTAATGTCACTGCCTATAGAGGAATGATAGGCTCCCTGCTGTATCTCACAGCGAGCCGACCTGACATCATGTACTCTACTTGTTTATGTGCACGCTATCAATCTGAACCCAAGGAATCCCATCTGATCGCTGTAAAGCGAATTTTCAGATATCTGAAAGGAACTCCTAACCTCGGTCTTTGGTATCCCAAAGACTCAGGGTTCGATCTAACTGGTTATTCTGATAGTGATTTTGCAGGCTGTAAACTTGACAGAAAGAGTACCACTGGTGGATGTCAACTCCTGGGAGGAAAGCTGGTAAGCTGGACAAGCAAGAAGCAAAATTCTGTGTCCACTTCCACAGCTGAAGCTGAATACGTAGCCGCTGGAAGCTGTTGTTCTCAAATCTTGTGGATGAGAAATCAACTATTAGATTATGACCTTCAGCTGTCCAAGATTCCTATCTATTGCGACAGCACTAGTGCTATCGCTATAGCAAATAATCCAGTGCTACATTCAAAGACAAAACACATAGAGATCAGATATCACTTTATCAGAGATCATGTGATGAATGGTGATATTGAACTTCACTTTATCCCTACTGACTTTCAGCTTGCTGATATATTCACCAAACCTCTTGATGAGACAAGGTTCAACTTTCTCATCAGTGAGCTTGGAATGCTGAACCTTGAAGAATAATTCTTCAGCGTTCATGTATTGTGTCAGTAATCAAAAGTTCCCCTTTCATCATTCTCTGATAAATTTTCTGACCCTCAGGTATGTTTTCTCAATCCCTACAACTGAATCTTCATTCAGTTGAGATGTTTTTTAAAATATAAACCTTAATCACTGATATTTCTTGTCAGTGATCCTTTTAAAAAAAAAAATCTATCCCCATCTTTACTATCAGGGATATTTTCAAAAAGAAAATCAATCGCTGATCTTTCTTCAGTGATAATTTCAAAACGGACAAATGAGTAGTCTCTCTCTTAACTATGACGTCATTTGAACCGATAATCCACGACATGCCTTTTCTGACACGTTCGTCCGTTGCTCTTCTATCCAATCAACTTCGTGGGACGTGTCCATGTCATGATGAGCATTTGTTTTTCCCGCTTCTCTCACACTCTCCCTCCTCTCTCTCACGTATAAAAAGAATGTTTTTCCATTCTTATCATTTTTACGCCTTCTGCAAATACTTTCAAAGCAAGAATACTCTCAAGCATTCTAGCAATTCTCAAGCATTTGCATCTTCAACCTCAAAGATCAACAGGTTATTCTTGATCTTCTTCATCTTATTCTGTTCTCAAATCTCATTTATAAAATCACTTTCATTTTTGATTTTATTCTTTAAAAACCATGTTACTTTGATTTTCTCTAATCAAGAATCTTTGGTTTTTCTTCTTGTTCTTAAATCCTGTTCTAAGATAAACTGTTTTCCTCTACAAATATGTTGATTTCCTACGTTTCTTTCCTCAAAATAGAAACTAGCAAATCTTCTTTATTTTAAGACTAAACCTTTTTCTACTCGTTTATCTACTTCTGATTCAGAATGACTCAATCTGCACTTATCGCCTCAAAGAACGTCAAATGCGCAATTTCTGACTCTGAGCTCCCAAAAAACAACCATCTTGCTCGCCTCGACTTTGATGGTGTCAAGTATCCTCATCTGAAGGAGGCCGCAATGTTTCTGAAGCAATCCTACATTGCCTACGCTATCATTGTGGATCCAACACCCTCCAAAGCTCTTCTCCAGCAATTCTGGTTTACTGCTGATGAAACCTCTATCACCAACAAAAAGGGTGAACAGGTTCCTGCTATCTCCTTCAGCACTCAACTGGGCTCAGGGATGATGACTGCCCTAGGCCTGAGGAAAGCTCTACGTTTTCCCGAAAAACCCAGGAATGGATTCGACGCCTTGCCAACTGACGCTGAACTCATCCAATTCCTGGATGCCATGGAATACGCTTGGGAACCCAAACCAAGAACTACGATTCCCAACAAGAAGCTGACTCTTGTGAAGAAGGCACTGATGCCTTCCCAGCTAAACTACATCTTCTCACACTTCATTCAGTGCATGAGTGGGAAGAGTGGGTCACTGGACCAAGCCAACAAGGTTCAGGTCCAGATGGCTTACTCAGTGATAGCTGGACGCAACTTCGACTACGCAACAGCTATCTTTGACGACCTGAAGTCAAAGATAGAGAAGACCGAGAGGGATCCCAAAGTTCCCTACGTACGCTTCATCTGCGCGTACCTGAAGTTTCTCTACCCTACCACTTACCCCACCAACTCGGATGCATCTTTTCCGAAAGTGGGTCAGCGATCCTTGGAAGTCAAGCCGCTCCCCAACGAGGTAAGTATTTATGAACTTCGCTCCCGTCTCTCTCTCCTCACTTCTTCGTCTTCAGCGGCTACGCAGGAGGTTCCTTCTTCTGCTATCCCTGCCACTACCCCTTCCAAACGACCATCAACTGGCTCCCTTGGTCCTTCGAAGAAGGCCAAGGTGACTAAGGAGAAAGCTACTTCTAGCTCTATACCTAAGGATGTTGCTCTACAAACTTCCTTGGATGCTTTCGTGGGTCTCTCCTCCACATCCTCAGCTCCAACCACTTCAACCGTGCCAGCGATCTCGGCCGCTGTCACAACAACAGTGACACAACCTACGATCTTAGCTCAACAACCTAAGGTAACTACCCCTATCCCTACATCTTCTATCCCCATCTCTAGTCCTTCTATTTCTTTGGTCTCTAACCCTCCTTCTATCCCTACTCCTCAGTTTGGACCCATAGGACCTGAACATCATTCTTTTGAGGAATCCATGCAATTCTACAAAATGTTTGATAATTCAGGTATCCCTATAACCTTAAACACTTCTCCCAACTCACCATATAAGCCTGGTTCTGAAACACTAACTTATCTTTCAGGTCCTAGCTTAGCGACTGTTGACAACAATGTCAACAATCTGAGTGCAAAGGTGGAATCCATGACTGCTTCTCTCAACACCACCACCAACGCTGTTCAATCAGCTGGTGAAGCGCTGAAGACGCTGACTGCCACCTGCGCCTCTAAAGCTGATATCTCTCAAATCGCTACTCTTCAGGAAGCGATTGTCAAAGTCAGGGAAGAATCCAAGCAGCAGTATGATGACCTGTCTGCAAAGATCAACTCCTGCACTGCTACTCTTCAGCAAGTCCTCAACAAGCTGAATGAACCAGCTCCAACTCCTGCTCCTTCATTTACAAATGACGATAGAACTGCTCTATGCGTAGCTGTGGATTTTATTCAACAAGCTACGTCCGACATCCCTGTACTTGAAGATCGGCTCACAGGACTGGAGGCTGAAGTCCAGAAGTTGGCTCATGCAAAACCTTCATCTCCTATTAAAGATCTCTCCCTCGGTGATAATGACAAAGAGGGGGAGAAGACCGCTGAAGAAAATACGGAGGTTGAAGTCACTGCTGAACAACTAAAGGAAACTCCCTCTCAGGTTGAGGGGGAGATAGCTGCTGACAAAGCCCCTCCCACCATCGCTGATATAGTCGATGATGAAGAGGAGGAAGAAGACGATGATGAAGACCTTGATCTTGAAGATCAAGAGGATGATTCTCATCAAGATGATGATGATGACGATGAAGAAGATCAATCTCTCTGGTGTTCTTCAGCCGCCACATCATCAGCGATAGCTTCGAAAGAAGTTATCCAAGCAGGGGGGAGACAAGAGACACCTTCAGGAACCCCTTCCCAAAGCAAAGGTACATCTGCTGAGGGAACCCTGAAGATGATCTCACTACCTGAGAATCCTTCTCAGGTATGCCTTACTCTTGTTCCTTTTTCCTTCTATAAAAATCCCACCCCTGTTTTTTCTAGCCTTTATCTCTCTCCTTTCCTAAATAAATCTAACCTTTTTCATTTTCTGACCAGACAGTTCTCTCCCCTGCTTAAGGGTAAAGAGCTCCAAATAATTCCAGCCGCTGAAGCTGATGACCAAATAATCCCAGTCTCTGTCAGAGAGATTGATGAAGAGGATGAAGAAGAAGAAGAGTCCCTGCAACATCATGGAAGGCCCTCAAGACCGTCTCACTGGTCTGAGGAAGAGAGAAAGAAAAGAACAGAGATGATCTCTCATCTGGAGAGTCAACGACGAAAGGTCCCTTCTCAATCATCAGAACTGCAATTCCTGACTGACGCTGAAATTGAAGAATCCGTCAGGGTTGAGAAGCTGATTGCTGACTGTCAAAGAGATGCCTCTCTGGCTCTCAAAATTCAGTCTTCTCAAGTCAAAGACAAGAAGCTGAAACGCAAACCAGTAGAAGTCCAGGCAGCTCTGTTGAAAGAGATTGAAAAGGAACGCTCCAAAGAAAAAGTGGTCAGCGATAAAACAATCGATTGGTGCAAGCACAAAATCGACTATCGCTCTGACCCACTGAAGATCGTAGCGGTTGCTATCTCTGGAAGAAAGAAGAAGGATAAGCTCTCTGTCACCATGGAAATTACCAGAGAGGATGGAAGCTACAAGGCTATGTTCATTTCAAAGCTGGAAGACTTCGGCTACATGGAGTGGCTTGAGTTCAAAGATGCGCTGAAGAAATCAAAGTCAACATACAGAGGCTACGTTGAAAGGGTGAATGATGCTCTCATCAACAAAGTCGCTGCAATACTAAAGGTGCCATCTACTCTTCCCTCAAAATCCATGCAAGTCAAGAGAAAGCCCGTCTCCTCCTCGTCTGATAATGTCGCAGTGATAAGGAATGAAACCTCTAAAATTCTCCAGAGAAGCTTTGTTCGGTCCTCCTCCTGATCTTTCAGTTCTGGATCTCTCTCTGCCTCCTGGCGGACCATATGCTGCAGGACAAGTTCTTGAAGAACCTTTTGGAATCTTCTTCAGAGATGACGAGGAACAACTCAGATTTCAAAGGGTCTCTGAAATCCCTATCTGTCCCCTCGCTCTTCTCAAGGATCTCATGTGCCTATGGTGTACTCTCTCTCCTGCTGCTGAGCCAATCATAGCGATTATCTGCAAAGAATCTTTAGAGCGAAGGCAAAAAGGAGAAGAAATACCTGAGTATTTGATCAATCCTCCTAAACCCTCTTTAGATAGCTGATAGATTAGTTTTCTTTCTTGTAATCTATTAGTTTAACTTACAGTAGTTAGTACATCACTTGTACTTGTAATTTTCATTCCTTGTAAATCTTTCATTGGATTAATGAAAATTTCAGTGAAGTACTTAACTCCATCAGTGCTGTAAAAGATCCCTCAAAATAGTAATTGGGACATGTATGTTATGAGTCCTGATTATTCCATCATTTTGAACTATAAAGTAATTTTCTTCAGTTACTTTGTCATTATCAAATAGGGGGAGATTGTTGATCCAAACTCTCTTAGTGATTTGATAACGACCCTCTTCTATACTTAGTGAAAATTACGTTTTAATATGTATTAGTGTTTCACCATCAGCGATCAGACTGAGTCTGTTTAGTTATCGCTGATAGTATCTCTCATAAACATTTCTATGTATTAGTGTTTCACTATCAGTGATCAGACTGAGTATGTTCAGTTATCACTGATAGTTTCTGAAGTAAACAGCCAACGTAATCCCTGAAGACAAGTCTCGCATCAACATATGTTCATAGCTGAATCGAAGACAAAGCCGCTGAACAAAGAGAAGTCTACTAGTGACCTGATGCGGATATCAGTGAAGCAAAGACAACTCTACATATACGCGAAGGAACATGAGGAAAAGCTTCAGCGATAGCTGAACCTCTTTATCTCTGGAAGAAGAGATACTCAGCGATTAATCGATCACAAAGCTTATGCCTCAAGTTTCCTTTTGTCTATCCTTGCACAACCTAGTACGATGTGTCAGAACGGACATGTCTCTGCAACCATTCGTACAACAACTCTGTCAACTACACTGTTCATAACCCGACCGAAAGCATGTCTCCCAAAAGTCAGACTCTCAAAGCCAATCAATGAATGCCACGTGTAAAGTGCTCTGCCATGCATTTAATGCAAAGGGTATAAATAGGAAGTTCACCCTTTCATCTAAAAGGGTGCTCAATCCTTGAACTCCATATAGAAACCCTTGTTTTTTATCTCTCTTAATCCCCCATTCTCTGAATTTCTTGTGCAATCATCTTAGTGTTTCTTAAGTTTGTTTAGATTGAGTCTGTCTTAATCTTATTCCGCAACAAACTTGTAAATTGTATTTGATTTATCAATAAACAATTTATTAAATCTCTTAATTTTTGTGTTTGTATTCAACCCCCCCCCCCCCTTCTACAAACTTGTTAAGCACCTTCGGGACCAACATCCTTGAGCATATTTGCACATACCAGTGCGTGTTCTTGAGTAATTAATGAAACTGTTCTTTGAGTAACTTTCATATAATACTTTACTTCCTGTTCATTAATTACTTGTGTGTTTACTACCTTGCATGTTCAATCCTTTATACACATCTTAAACGCTTCCGCACTCTATTTTATTAATCTGTGTGTAGAAAAAGGTTAAATCAAGTTAAAGAACATCATAACTGGGATCAACAATTGGTATCAGAGCAAACTTTGATTTTCAATATCAAAGGATCCTATTCTATACTTGTCTCCAGTATTCAAGGTAGTAGTTTGAGTCTGTTCTTCATCCTAAACTCCATTTACAGTCACACTCTGTTTTCTGAAGCTATATCAACCTGTTTGGTATAGAAACAGGTACAAGTGTGTCCTTCATTCAAAGACAGATTCAAAGCTAGTTGGTTGGTCATCTGTTCTTACTGATTCATATTCTCATCATTTCTAAAACCATTACTGTTATAATCTTTCTGGTTCGTGCCATACCCTTTTTTTTCTTTTTCTTTTCCTCTCTAAACTAAAATGTCAAACACTGTTAACTACTTCAGTGCTGGATCTCAGTCTAAACCTCCCACTCTTCTAAGGGATGAATATCCTCAGTGGAAGATCAGGATGGTGAACTTCCTTGAGGGTGTGGATCCTGGTCTGGTTGAGTTTCTTCACAATCCTCCTTTCATCCCAATGACAACTGTTCCTCGTGTTCCAGCCACTGCCAATACTCCTGAAATCCCTGAATATCAACATCCCAAACCTGTCCTTGAATGGAGTGAAAAAGAAAAGGCACAACATGAGCTTGCAAAGAAAGCCAAAAGATTAATCATAATGGCTATCCCAAACGATATCTTTCAATATCTTGACTCATGTGAAACTTCAAAGGACCTATGGTTAGAGCTAGAAAAACAACTTGAGGGTGGTGCCAAAACCCTCAAGAACAACAGAGCCTGCCGGGTGAATCCATTCAAAGCACTTACAATAGATACAATTCTTTGATAAACAAGTGTAAGAGGTATGGGATCCACAGAACCGCCGAAGAAAACAATGTCAGATTTTGTCACACCCCGCTAAAGCGGAAACACGGGGTATAACAATTTTCGATAAACAATCCACAAGCATAAAGTTCAACCACCATACATTTAATAAAAATATATTACAAAGTTTAGTAGTAGAAAGTTTATCGTGAAATTACAATCCCGAGATATTTCAAGATAACATTGTCCAAAAGTTTGTACATCCCCCAAGCATATTCGGATCATACGCAGAACGACCCTTAAAATTTACCTTCTTGATTACCTGAAAAGCATGTACAAAAATATGGTCAACTACGAGAGTTGGTGAGTTCACAGGTTTTAAATATGCACAAAACATTTTATATGCAAGATTTGATAGTTGGAGCATGTTCGTGCTCAAAAGCTTAAATTGAATACTTGGAGCATATACGTGCTCAAATACTTGGAGCATATTCGTGCTCATTAGCTTAAATTGAATACTTAGAGCATATACGTGCTCAAATACTTGGAGCATATTCGTGCTCATTAGCTTAACTTGAAAATTTCATGAGTATTGCTTTACGTATGACTTGAGTCGGTATAACTTAAACTTGGTTGAGCCACTACTAAACCGTCCCGGACCCTTGTTTTTGCCCCGTGTGCCTTGACTCAGAGGTGGTCTCAAGCGCCACATGTTCAATCACTTCTCTAGTATAGTGCACTCTTAGCTCGTCAGCTGTAAGAAGTGGGGTTGGTCAAGCCCAAATAGCGCTATCCACTAATACTATAGGCCCAATTTTCTGGGTTAATAGTAGTGTCGTCTGGGGACTAACTCTTAAATACTCAACATACCAACTATTTAGCGTCATACATCTTACTTTTTTTTAAAATGCTTGAAAACAAGCCTTGGCGACTTAACAGCGCAAAATATTTCAATTAACTCATGAATCATTATAATCGTACTTAAGCATGCTTTTCACCCCAAAATACGTAAAACGATAAAAGAGGGGCTGTGAATACTCACCTTGAGAATGAACTTGGAAACTTAATGATAGTGCTCAAAATAGGTGCCGCTTCCTTGTTTTCCTATAGTGAAGGTTGCCATAGAGGAAATACATTAATACCCGTTCCTATGTCCAAATAACCCGTCCCAATAACTTATGAAATGCCATTAAGTAGGTTTCAATAGTCAAAACCATATTTAGATCAATTATAGACTTATTATGCCTTAACACTATTTTAGAACTCATTATAATCACTTTTCTGAAAATTCAGCAGAAGCTGTCCAATATTTTGGTCAACAAAATCACTATAGAAACATATCTTCCCAAAGGAATGAATTCACCAAAATTTTTGTGGTAACACTATAGTGTGTCAAGAGTAAATCTGCACTTTTTCATAATTTTTGGATGAGTTTTGATACCTGAAATAATTTCCACAAAGCAGTGTGTCACTGATTTTCGGATCAGTGACATACCTCACTTGTAGCATGCTTTTGGAGTATCAATTCTTTGAATTAGCCCATAATCCTTATATGGGTGTAAACCTAACTCAAAATCCTATCATTTGGAAAAAGATTCACTTAATTTGGGATAAGAATTGAGGAAGTTATGGCCTCCACAAGATAGGTGTTTGAATCTGTCTTCACTGGACAGATTGCACCATTTTCTTGTAAAATTCATTTAAGTGCTCAAATCATCTCCAAAATTAGTGTTTTTGGACTTTTTAGAAAGCTAACACCTTAAATTGAAGTCTATAAGCAAAAAGCCCAAATTTTGACATGTAGAACATGATTTATGCAGGTTGGAAGTAGGTCCATTTTCTGGACAGCAAATCTGCAGAAAGTTAAAATTATGACATTTTGAAATGGTGATCATTTTCCCATTGGTTTAATAAAATAACCATATGTTATCACACCATAATCAATCATCACATATTCTTGAGATGAAAACCTTTTGGCTCATGGACTCATAGCAATCTTTAGATGCTCATCCAACACCCAAATGAACAACCTACTAACTAAAGTGATATAAACATCACTTTTATGTTCTTAATCATTTGGATTTGAGAATTTCCATCTTAAGAACATATATAAGTTAAACTATTCTTCATGCAAACATAATCACTATACCATTATCATTAGTACTTCAAACTTTATATGCATGCATTATTCTTCAAATGAAAGAATAAGCCACTAATGTATCAAAATTCTTTATGCATGAACATCAAACCAAGATTCTTGATGAAAACCAATTTCTTTCTTTGATAATGAAATCAAGACTTGCAACATAACATTGTATCTACCAAAAGTAATCCATTTCATGAACAAAAATCCAATTTTTATAACCTCATCATGCATAATTTCAATATTTCAAGTTAAAACCAAAAATACCTAAATGTAGATAATAAAAGTAGGTTTTTGGATGATACCTTGTGAAATTGATGTGCAAACTTTGTTCTATTCTTCAATTTGATGTTCAATTTCTTGATTCTTCTCTTGAATTAGCTTGATTTTGAAAATGATAAGGAGATGGGGGTGGTGGTGGTTTCGGCCGATGAAGGGAGAGAGAGAGGGAGGTGAAGAGTGTTTTTTTTTTTTTTGAATAAAATGAGATAATAAACTCATTTCTTGTTTTTAAATCAAAAGGTTTTAAAAAAAGATAAATATAAAATGACTAATTTTTAATGTCATGACAAGTGTCCATGACTAGTCAAAGTAGTTCTAGAAGAAAAATATATTGATTAAAATACTTAGCCTATTTCATTAAAATATCAGATATATTCGAGAACCGAAATACTCGATTCTCAATTTTTGCTTAAACAACTTTTATAAAAAAAATAAAAGTATTTCAACTAAAATAATATAACTTTATAATTTTATATATTTTGGACCTTAATCAATATTTTTGGCATTTCTAAGTTGTGACGGTCAGTTACTGGACTGTTCCGGGCATTCTACGCAACCTCCTAAATTTTTAGGAAACTTTTATCTTAAAAATTTTTATGCAATTTAAGGAGTGGCAATACTTAAATCTTAATTTCCATTAACTTAGAAATTAACCTGAGCACTAATCTTGACGGTTGTCACAGTCTCCCCTACTTCGAGAAATTTCGTCCCGAAATTTAAAGTTTGTCACTTCCGGACCGCCTCTTGATCAAACAAATGAGGATACTTGTGCTTCATAAAATCCTCTCTTTCCCACGTAAATTCAGGTCCGTGACGCGACTTCCAACGAACTTTTAAAATAGGAATTTTACTTCTCCTTAGTCGCTTAACTTCACGATCCAAAATTTCAACCGGCTCTTCTCTGAAAATAAGCCGTTCGTCCACTAAGATTTCATCTGAGGGTACAATCGCCATCTCGTCAGTTATACACTTCTTTAAATTTGACACGTGGAATGTGTCGTGAATGGCACTCAACTCTTGTGGCAACTTAAGCTTATAAGCTACTGGTCCAATTCTTTCTAATACTTCATATGGACCAATGAATCTTGGGCTTAATTTGCCCCTTTTTCCAAATCTCACAACTCCTTTCCATGGTGATACTTTCAGAAGAACCTTGTCACCCTTTTGGAACTCTAAGGGTTTTCTGCGATTATCTGCATAGCTTTTCTGTCGATCTCTTGCAGCTTTAAGCCTGTCTTGTATGGTCGATATCTTGTCGGTTGTCTCCCGTATAATATCAGGCCCAAACAATTGACTGTCACCAATTTCCACCCAACTAAGTGGAGATCGACACTTACGTCCATAAAGGGCTTCATATGGCGCGCATTGAATACTGGTATGGTAGCTGTTGTTATAAGAAAATTCAATCAATGGTAAGTGCTTATCCCAGCTACCTCCGAAGTCTATAGCACAAGCGCGTAACATGTCTTCCAGAGTCTGAATGGTTCTTTCAGATTGACCATCTGTTTGGGGATGATAAGCAGTGCTCAAATCCAATCTGGTACCCAGAGCTTTCTGAAACGCTTGCCAAAATCGAGAAGTGAAACGACTGTCTCGGTCTGAAATGATGGATAGTGGTACTCCATGACGAGAGACAATTTCATCAATGTATACTTGTGCCAATCTTTCTATTTTGAAATCCTCTCGGATAGGAAGAAAATGCGCGGATTTTGTAAGTCTATCCACAATAACCCAAATTGCATCATTACCTCTTCCTGTTCTTGGTAACTTTGTGATGAAATCCATGGATACTTGATCCCATTTCCATTGAGGTATCTCCGGTTGCTGCAAGAGTCCAGATGGCTTTTGATGCTCTGCTTTAACTTTAGCACAAGTCAAACATTTACTCACAAATTCAGCAATGTCTTTCTTCATTCCCGACCACCAATAATATTCTTTTAGATCCTTGTACATCTTGTCGGCTCCCGGGTGAATCGAATACTTCGATTGGTGCGCTTCTTCCAAGATTGACATCCGCAGACTTTTCACTTTTGGTATCCAGACCTTATTCTTGAAATATTGTACCCCATCTGATCGGGTTTCAAATTCTTTTTCTGACTGATGAAGTACTTCATTCTTTAGATTCTCCTCCTTCAGTGCCTCTTTTTGAGCTTCACAGATTTGTGTTTTGAGGCTCGTTTGTACCAACATTCCCATAGCTCGTACTCTTGTTGGTTTTACCTTCTCCTTCCTACTCAATGCGTCTGCTACTACGTTGGCTTTTCCGGGATGATACTTTATATCACAATCGTAGTCACTGAGTAGTTCCACCCATCTTCGTTGTCTCATGTTTAGCATTTTCTGATCAAAGATATGTTGGAGGCTTTTGTGATCAGTGTAAACGATACACTTGGTGCCATAAAGATAATGCCTCCAAATCTTTAAAGCGAATACCACTGCTCCTAACTCCAAATCATGAGTGGTATAATTCTTTTCATGAACTTTAAGTTGTCTTGAGGCATAAGCTATAACTTTATCTCTTTGCATCAATACACATCCCAAACCTTGATGTGATGCATCGCAATATACCACAAAATTTTCTGTACCTTCTGGTAACGCTAGAATTGGTGCGTTGCATAACTTATGCTTCAGCGTTTGAAATGCCTCCTCCTGTTTTTCTCCCCAATCAAACTTCTTATCTTTTTGGGTTAGCGACGTGAGTGGTTGAGCAATCTTGGAAAAATTTTCGATAAATCGTCGATAATAACCTGCCAGGCCAAGGAATTGACGAATTTCCGTCGGTGTCTTAGGAGTTTCCCACTTTTTAATGGCCTCAACCTTTGCTGGATCAACATGAATCCCTTTCTTATTAACCACATGACCCAGAAAATGTACTTCTCGAAGCCAAAATTCACACTTGGAGAACTTGGCGTACAATTTCTGTTCCTTAAGCAATTCCAACATCAACTTCAAGTGTCGTTCGTGGTCCTCCTTGCTTCGCGAATAAATCAGAATATCATCTATAAACACGATCACGAACTTGTCCAAGTATGGTCGGCAGACTCTGTTCATCAAGTCCATGAAAACTGCTGGAGCGTTTGTCAGTCCGAAGGGCATAACTAGAAATTCATAGTGACCGTAACGAGTTCTAAACGCCGTTTTGTCGATGTCTTCTTCACGCACTCTCATTTGATGATATCCGGACCGTAAGTCAATCTTTGAAAAGTACGATGCGCCTTGCAATTGATCAAATAAATCGTCGATTCGGGGAAGTGGGTATCGATTCTTTAAGGTCAGCTTATTGAGTTCCCTATAATCAATACACATTCGGAACGTCCCGTCCTTCTTTTTAACAAAAAGTACTGGTGCTCCCCAAGGTGAAGAGCTAGGCCTAATAAATCCCTTGTCGAGTAGCTCTTGTAGTTGTTCTGACAGTTCTTGCATCTCAGAAGGTGCCAAACGGTACGGTGCCTTGGCCACCGGTGCAGCTCCTGGAACCAAATCGATACGGAATTCGACTTGTCTCGGTGGAGGTAATCCAGGTAACTCCTCAGGAAATACTTCAGGAAATTCTTGGACTACCGGAATATCTTGCAAACACTTCTCCTTAGGTTCTTTACTTATTACATGCGCCAGAAATGCGTCACATTCTTTCCTCAGGTACTTCCGCATTTTCATACAAGACACCATCTTCAGTTTTCTCTTAGATTTTTCTCCAGGTACTATAAGTACTTCTCCTCCCGGTAACGGGATTCGGAGAATCTTCTCGGAACAACTTATCTCCGCGTGGTTCTTTGACAACCAATCCATGCCCACGACTATATCAAAGCTACCTAGCTTTATTGGGATTAAATCTATTTTGAAATCCTTTTCAGCTAGACTTAGAGTACAATTTGGAAGTACATCTTTGACCCTAATTTCTTGCCCATTAGCAAACTCAATGACATAGTCTTCTTTTAATTTTTGTGTCATTTGCTTAACTTTCGGTCTAAAATTTAACGACACAAAACTTTTATCTGCTCCAGAATCAAATAGTACAGATGCGGAGTGATTGTTTAAGAGAAACATACCTGTAATCACATTTGGGTCCCGCCTTGCTTCTTCCGCCCCAATTTCAAACACTCGGCCTCTTGCTTGGCCCCTTTGATCCCTCTGTCCAACTGGCCGAATCTGATTCGCATTCGCCCTTCTGTTCACCCTGGGACAGTTGTTTTTAAAATGATCCGGGCTCCCGCATTCGAAACAAACTCTCCTTCCTCCAGCCTTGCAATCTTTCTCGTAATGACCTCCTCGGTGGCACTTGCGACATATTATACAGTTTCCGACATGTGGCCTATTACACTTGTCACATCTTGGATGTGTCCCTTTTCCCTTATCGGCTGCCTGCACCTGAACCCCATAGTTACCCATGATTCTCCGATCCTTTCCCCTCCTTCGGTCATCCTGCCTCCTTAAACCCTCTTCAACTTTCCTCTTTCCTTTGGCTTTGTCACTAGAGAAAAGTCCTGAACGAATTGCATTATTGGTGAGCTTCGTTGCTAAATCCACAGCCTCTTGAAGAGTTTTCGGTTTTCCCGAAGTTACGTCTCCTCTAATTTCCGGTGCCAATCCCCAGATGTACCTGTCAACTCGATTTTCTTCTGGTGTTACCAGATGTGGTACAATTTTCGCCAACTCATTGAATCGTGCCGTGTATGAATCTACATCATTGCCTTTCATCTCATGATCCCAGAATTCTGCCTGCAACTTCTGCATTTCACTCCTTGAACAATATTCCCCTTTTATCATCTCTTTGAACTCGTCCCATGTCAATCCATTTGCTGCAACTCTTCCTCTCGTTTGCACTTGGGTGTTCCACCAAGTCAGTGCTCTCCCTTGTAATAAACAAGTTGCAAATTCTACCTTCTTAGTTTCCGGACATTTACTGATATGAAGGACAGACTCCATTCCTTCTATCCAAGACAGTAATCCAACTGCTCCTTCAGTACCATGGAATTCCTTTGGATTACAAGTCCTAAAGGTCTTATATGTACATTCTCTTTCAACGTTAACACCAACTCCTGGTTGGTTAGGTGGATTTGCACTTAATCCCGCTGCTATCTGGCTAACTATGGCAGGGAGTGTTGCAAGAATTTGTTCGTTTACAAGCCGAGCAATCTCGGGGTCTTCCCTTCTTGGCGGCATCGTTCTAATTGCAAATTTTTTTTTTTTAAAGTCTAATTAAATTCCATTCCACCATACAAACATGACACGATAAATAAATCATAAAGAATACATTCTTAAAGACTTAGAATCATGCATAACAAAATATATCATAAGCATCCATCATCAAGACATACATCATTCAAACATTTACAAAATATGACAATCCAAAATGAGTCAAGTGTTTTAAAGTCACGGCTACAAGCCCCAAAATATAGTTTTTTTTTTTTTTTTTTTAACAACCCAAATCATGCATCAGTCTCAAACTACATACGCCAAAAGTGTACCATCACCAGAGCCAAAATCACTACCAAGAATCCCATCACGGTCGACAAACAAGTGTGCAGCCAGGTCACCATCGCTCTAGTCTCCGCTAGCTCTCCAAATATCTTCCCTATCATATCATCACTAGATCCCATCATCGATATCATCCCTTTTGTAATATTGTCAGTCATACTCATCATTTCCCTAAGTGAGTCAATGGAATACTCATGGTCAGAAGGGTCATACTCTTCACTAGGAGGAGTATTTCTCCCAGGTATGTGGGTGAGATAACCTGATTCATCAGGGGATTGCTCTCTAGGTGGGGAACGAGACATGTCGACTGCGATAATTAACAAAATTTAATTATTAAGCACATGATAATATCCTTTAATAACCCAAAAATGTCATGCGAACTCACAAACAAAACATGCTTTATGTCTTTGAATTGAAAAGTTTCTATTTTTAGTAACTTTTAGCATACCCGATCCATGTCTCCATTATGCACACTCAAATTAAACAAAGGTGATCAAGCTTTGCCTAAGTTAGGGTGTGATTACGAAAGACACATCTTAGTCATGCTAGGGATGTACTCGGGTTCGTAATTTCGTTTGTAAAATAAAATAATAAATTTTTATTTTTATCTTTTTTTTTTTATACGGTTATAGTGTATGGTTTTGTATAAAACCGGTATTCTCTATAACCTGTGGCTCTGATACCAAATCTGTCACACCCCGCTAAAGCGGAAACACGGGGTATAACAATTTTCGATAAACAATCCACAAGCATAAAGTTCAACCACCATACATTTAATAAAAATATATTACAAAGTTTAGTAGTAGAAAGTTTATCGTGAAATTACAATCCCGAGATATTTCAAGATAACATTGTCCAAAAGTTTGTACATCCCCCAAGCATATTCGGATCATACGCAGAACGACCCTTAAAATTTACCTTCTTGATTACCTGAAAAGCATGTACAAAAATATGGTCAACTACGAGAGTTGGTGAGTTCACAGGTTTTAAATATGCACAAAACATTTTATATGCAAGATTTGATAGTTGGAGCATGTTCGTGCTCAAAAGCTTAAATTGAATACTTGGAGCATATACGTGCTCAAATACTTGGAGCATATTCGTGCTCATTAGCTTAAATTGAATACTTAGAGCATATACGTGCTCAAATACTTGGAGCATATTCGTGCTCATTAGCTTAACTTGAAAATTTCATGAGTATTGCTTTACGTATGACTTGAGTCGGTATAACTTAAACTTGGTTGAGCCACTACTAAACCGTCCCGGACCCTTGTTTTTGCCCCGTGTGCCTTGACTCAGAGGTGGTCTCAAGCGCCACATGTTCAATCACTTCTCTAGTATAGTGCACTCTTAGCTCGTCAGCTGTAAGAAGTGGGGTTGGTCAAGCCCAAATAGCGCTATCCACTAATACTATAGGCCCAATTTTCTGGGTTAATAGTAGTGTCGTCTGGGGACTAACTCTTAAATACTCAACATACCAACTATTTAGCGTCATACATCTTACTTTTTTTTAAAATGCTTGAAAACAAGCCTTGGCGACTTAACAGCGCAAAATATTTCAATTAACTCATGAATCATTATAATCGTACTTAAGCATGCTTTTCACCCCAAAATACGTAAAACGATAAAAGAGGGGCTGTGAATACTCACCTTGAGAATGAACTTGGAAACTTAATGATAGTGCTCAAAATAGGTGCCGCTTCCTTGTTTTCCTATAGTGAAGGTTGCCATAGAGGAAATACATTAATACCCGTTCCTATGTCCAAATAACCCGTCCCAATAACTTATGAAATGCCATTAAGTAGGTTTCAATAGTCAAAACCATATTTAGATCAATTATAGACTTATTATGCCTTAACACTATTTTAGAACTCATTATAATCACTTTTCTGAAAATTCAGCAGAAGCTGTCCAATATTTTGGTCAACAAAATCACTATAGAAACATATCTTCCCAAAGGAATGAATTCACCAAAATTTTTGTGGTAACACTATAGTGTGTCAAGAGTAAATCTGCACTTTTTCATAATTTTTGGATGAGTTTTGATACCTGAAATAATTTCCACAAAGCAGTGTGTCACTGATTTTCGGATCAGTGACATACCTCACTTGTAGCATGCTTTTGGAGTATCAATTCTTTGAATTAGCCCATAATCCTTATATGGGTGTAAACCTAACTCAAAATCCTATCATTTGGAAAAAGATTCACTTAATTTGGGATAAGAATTGAGGAAGTTATGGCCTCCACAAGATAGGTGTTTGAATCTGTCTTCACTGGACAGATTGCACCATTTTCTTGTAAAATTCATTTAAGTGCTCAAATCATCTCCAAAATTAGTGTTTTTGGACTTTTTAGAAAGCTAACACCTTAAATTGAAGTCTATAAGCAAAAAGCCCAAATTTTGACATGTAGAACATGATTTATGCAGGTTGGAAGTAGGTCCATTTTCTGGACAGCAAATCTGCAGAAAGTTAAAATTATGACATTTTGAAATGGTGATCATTTTCCCATTGGTTTAATAAAATAACCATATGTTATCACACCATAAATCAATCATCACATATTCTTGAGATGAAAACCTTTTGGCTCATGGACTCATAGCAATCTTTAGATGCTCATCCAACACCCAAATGAACAACCTACTAACTAAAGTGATATAAACATCACTTTTATGTTCTTAATCATTTGGATTTGAGAATTTCCATCTTAAGAACATATATAAGTTAAACTATTCTTCATGCAAACATAATCACTATACCATTATCATTAGTACTTCAAACTTTATATGCATGCATTATTCTTCAAATGAAAGAATAAGCCACTAATGTATCAAAATTCTTTATGCATGAACATCAAACCAAGATTCTTGATGAAAACCAATTTCTTTCTTTGATAATGAAATCAAGACTTGCAACATAACATTGTATCTACCAAAAGTAATCCATTTCATGAACAAAAATCCAATTTTTATAACCTCATCATGCATAATTTCAATATTTCAAGTTAAAACCAAAAATACCTAAATGTAGATAATAAAAGTAGGTTTT
Organism: Arctium minus; assembly: GCA_954870635.1. Lineage (NCBI taxonomy): Eukaryota > Viridiplantae > Streptophyta > Magnoliopsida > Asterales > Asteraceae > Arctium > Arctium minus. The sequence goes on from OX941081.1 coordinate 109,575,684, forward strand.
TGGATGATACCTTGTGAAATTGATGTGCAAACTTTGTTCTATTCTTCAATTTGATGTTCAATTTCTTGATTCTTCTCTTGAATTAGCTTGATTTTGAAAATGATAAGGAGATGGGGGTGGTGGTGGTTTCGGCCGATGAAGGGAGAGAGAGAGGGAGGTGAAGAGTGTTTTTTTTTTTTTTGAATAAAATGAGATAATAAACTCATTTCTTGTTTTTAAATCAAAAGGTTTTAAAAAAAGATAAATATAAAATGACTAATTTTTAATGTCATGACAAGTGTCCATGACTAGTTAAAGTAGTTCTAGAAGAAAAATATATTGATTAAAATACTTAGCCTATTTCATTAAAATATCAGATATATTCGAGAACCGAAATACTCGATTCTCAATTTTTGCTTAAACAACTTTTATAAAAAAAATAAAAGTATTTCAACTAAAATAATATAACTTTATAATTTTATATATTTTGGACCTTAATCAATATTTTTGGCATTTCTAAGTTGTGACGGTCAGTTACTGGACTGTTCCGGGCATTCTACGCAACCTCCTAAATTTTTAGGAAACTTTTATCTTAAAAAATTTTATGCAATTTAAGGAGTGGCAATACTTAAATCTTAATTTCCATTAACTTAGAAATTAACCTGAGCACTAATCTTGACGGTTGTCACAGTCTCCCCTACTTCGAGAAATTTCGTCCCGAAATTTAAAGTTTGTCACTTCCGGACCGCCTCTTGATCAAACAAATGAGGATACTTGTGCTTCATAAAATCCTCTCTTTCCCACGTAAATTCAGGTCCGTGACGCGACTTCCAACGAACTTTTAAAATAGGAATTTTACTTCTCCTTAGTCGCTTAACTTCACGATCCAAAATTTCAACCGGCTCTTCTCTGAAAATAAGCCGTTCGTCCACTAAGATTTCATCTGAGGGTACAATCGCCATCTCGTCAGTTATACACTTCTTTAAATTTGACACGTGGAATGTGTCGTGAATGGCACTCAACTCTTGTGGCAACTTAAGCTTATAAGCTACTGGTCCAATTCTTTCTAATACTTCATATGGACCAATGAATCTTGGGCTTAATTTGCCCCTTTTTCCAAATCTCACAACTCCTTTCCATGGTGATACTTTCAGAAGAACCTTGTCACCCTTTTGGAACTCTAAGGGTTTTCTGCGATTATCTGCATAGCTTTTCTGTCGATCTCTTGCAGCTTTAAGCCTGTCTTGTATGGTCGATATCTTGTCGGTTGTCTCCCGTATAATATCAGGCCCAAACAATTGACTGTCACCAATTTCCACCCAACTAAGTGGAGATCGACACTTACGTCCATAAAGGGCTTCATATGGCGCGCATTGAATACTGGTATGGTAGCTGTTGTTATAAGAAAATTCAATCAATGGTAAGTGCTTATCCCAGCTACCTCCGAAGTCTATAGCACAAGCGCGTAACATGTCTTCCAGAGTCTGAATGGTTCTTTCAGATTGACCATCTGTTTGGGGATGATAAGCAGTGCTCAAATCCAATCTGGTACCCAGAGCTTTCTGAAACGCTTGCCAAAATCGAGAAGTGAAACGACTGTCTCGGTCTGAAATGATGGATAGTGGTACTCCATGACGAGAGACAATTTCATCAATGTATACTTGTGCCAATCTTTCTATTTTGAAATCCTCTCGGATAGGAAGAAAATGCGCGGATTTTGTAAGTCTATCCACAATAACCCAAATTGCATCATTACCTCTTCCTGTTCTTGGTAACTTTGTGATGAAATCCATGGATACTTGATCCCATTTCCATTGAGGTATCTCCGGTTGCTGCAAGAGTCCAGATGGCTTTTGATGCTCTGCTTTAACTTTAGCACAAGTCAAACATTTACTCACAAATTCAGCAATGTCTTTCTTCATTCCCGACCACCAATAATATTCTTTTAGATCCTTGTACATCTTGTCGGCTCCCGGGTGAATCGAATACTTCGATTGGTGCGCTTCTTCCAAGATTGACATCCGCAGACTTTTCACTTTTGGTATCCAGACCTTATTCTTGAAATATTGTACCCCATCTGATCGGGTTTCAAATTCTTTTTCTGACTGATGAAGTACTTCATTCTTTAGATTCTCCTCCTTCAGTGCCTCTTTTTGAGCTTCACAGATTTGTGTTTTGAGGCTCGTTTGTACCAACATTCCCATAACTCGTACTCTTGTTGGTTTTACCTTCTCCTTCCTACTCAATGCGTCTGCTACTACGTTGGCTTTTCCGGGATGATACTTTATATCACAATCGTAGTCACTGAGTAGTTCCACCCATCTTCGTTGTCTCATGTTTAGCATTTTCTGATCAAAGATATGTTGGAGGCTTTTGTGATCAGTGTAAACGATACACTTGGTGCCATAAAGATAATGCCTCCAAATCTTTAAAGCGAATACCACTGCTCCTAACTCCAAATCATGAGTGGTATAATTCTTTTCATGAACTTTAAGTTGTCTTGAGGCATAAGCTATAACTTTATCTCTTTGCATCAATACACATCCCAAACCTTGATGTGATGCATCGCAATATACCACAAAATTTTCTGTACCTTCTGGTAACGCTAGAATTGGTGCGTTGCATAACTTATGCTTCAGCGTTTGAAATGCCTCCTCCTGTTTTTCTCCCCAATCAAACTTCTTATCTTTTTGGGTTAGCGACGTGAGTGGTTGAGCAATCTTGGAAAAAATTTCGATAAATCGTCGATAATAACCTGCCAGGCCAAGGAATTGACGAATTTCCGTCGGTGTCTTAGGAGTTTCCCACTTTTTAATGGCCTCAACCTTTGCTGGATCAACATGAATCCCTTTCTTATTAACCACATGACCCAGAAAATGTACTTCTCGAAGCCAAAATTCACACTTGGAGAACTTGGCGTACAATTTCTGTTCCTTAAGCAATTCCAACATCAACTTCAAGTGTCGTTCGTGGTCCTCCTTGCTTCGCGAATAAATCAGAATATCATCTATAAACACGATCACGAACTTGTCCAAGTATGGTCGGCAGACTCTGTTCATCAAGTCCATGAAAACTGCTGGAGCGTTTGTCAGTCCGAAGGGCATAACTAGAAATTCATAGTGACCGTAACGAGTTCTAAACGCCGTTTTGTCGATGTCTTCTTCACGCACTCTCATTTGATGATATCCGGACCGTAAGTCAATCTTTGAAAAGTACGATGCGCCTTGCAATTGATCAAATAAATCGTCGATTCGGGGAAGTGGGTATCGATTCTTTAAGGTCAGCTTATTGAGTTCCCTATAATCAATACACATTCGGAACGTCCCGTCCTTCTTTTTAACAAAAAGTACTGGTGCTCCCCAAGGTGAAGAGCTAGGCCTAATAAATCCCTTGTCGAGTAGCTCTTGTAGTTGTTCTGACAGTTCTTGCATCTCAGAAGGTGCCAAACGGTACGGTGCCTTGGCCACCGGTGCAGCTCCTGGAACCAAATCGATACGGAATTCGACTTGTCTCGGTGGAGGTAATCCAGGTAACTCCTCAGGAAATACTTCAGGAAATTCTTGGACTACCGGAATATCTTGCAAACACTTCTCCTTAGGTTCTTTACTTATTACATGCGCCAGAAATGCGTCACATTCTTTCCTCAGGTACTTCCGCATTTTCATACAAGACACCATCTTCAGTTTTCTCTTAGATTTTTCTCCAGGTACTATAAGTACTTCTCCTCCCGGTAACGGGATTCGGAGAATCTTCTCGGAACAACTTATCTCCGCGTGGTTCTTTGACAACCAATCCATGCCCACGACTATATCAAAGCTACCTAGCTTTATTGGGATTAAATCTATTTTGAAATCCTTTTCAGCTAGACTTAGAGTACAATTTGGAAGTACATCTTTGACCCTAATTTCTTGCCCATTAGCAAACTCAATGACATAGTCTTCTTTTAATTTTTGTGTCATTTGCTTAACTTTCGGTCTAAAATTTAACGACACAAAACTTTTATCTGCTCCAGAATCAAATAGTACAGATGCGGAGTGATTGTTTAAGAGAAACATACCTGTAATCACATTTGGGTCCCGCCTTGCTTCTTCCGCCCCAATTTCAAACACTCGGCCTCTTGCTTGGCCCCTTTGATCCCTCTGTCCAACTGGCCGAATCTGATTCGCATTCGCCCTTCTGTTCACCCTGGGACAGTTGTTTTTAAAATGATCCGGGCTCCCGCATTCGAAACAAACTCTCCTTCCTCCAGCCTTGCAATCTTTCTCGTAATGACCTCCTCGGTGGCACTTGCGACATATTATACAGTTTCCGACATGTGGCCTATTACACTTGTCACATCTTGGATGTGTCCCTTTTCCCTTATCGGCTGCCTGCACCTGAACCCCATAGTTACCCATGATTCTCCGATCCTTTCCCCTCCTTCGGTCATCCTGCCTCCTTAAACCCTCTTCAACTTTCCTCTTTCCTTTGGCTTTGTCACTAGAGAAAAGTCCTGAACGAATTGCATTATTGGTGAGCTTCGTTGCTAAATCCACAGCCTCTTGAAGAGTTTTCGGTTTTCCCGAAGTTACGTCTCCTCTAATTTCCGGTGCCAATCCCCAGATGTACCTGTCAACTCGATTTTCTTCTGGTGTTACCAGATGTGGTACAATTTTCGCCAACTCATTGAATCGTGCCGTGTATGAATCTACATCATTGCCTTTCATCTCATGATCCCAGAATTCTGCCTGCAACTTCTGCATTTCACTCCTTGAACAATATTCCCCTTTTATCATCTCTTTGAACTCGTCCCATGTCAATCCATTTGCTGCAACTCTTCCTCTCGTTTGCACTTGGGTGTTCCACCAAGTCAGTGCTCTCCCTTGTAATAAACAAGTTGCAAATTCTACCTTCTTAGTTTCCGGACATTTACTGATATGAAGGACAGACTCCATTCCTTCTATCCAAGACAGTAATCCAACTGCTCCTTCAGTACCATGGAATTCCTTTGGATTACAAGTCCTAAAGGTCTTATATGTACATTCTCTTTCAACGTTAACACCAACTCCTGGTTGGTTAGGTGGATTTGCACTTAATCCCGCTGCTATCTGGCTAACTATGGCAGGGAGTGTTGCAAGAATTTGTTCGTTTACAAGCCGAGCAATCTCGGGGTCTTCCCTTCTTGGCGGCATCGTTCTAATTGCAAATTTTTTTTTTTTAAAGTCTAATTAAATTCCATTCCACCATACAAACATGACACGATAAATAAATCATAAAGAATACATTCTTAAAGACTTAGAATCATGCATAACAAAATATATCATAAGCATCCATCATCAAGACATACATCATTCAAACATTTACAAAATATGACAATCCAAAATGAGTCAAGTGTTTTAAAGTCACGGCTACAAGCCCCAAAATATAGTTTTTTTTTTTTTTTTTTTAACAACCCAAATCATGCATCAGTCTCAAACTACATACGCCAAAAGTGTACCATCACCAGAGCCAAAATCACTACCAAGAATCCCATCACGGTCGACAAACAAGTGTGCAGCCAGGTCACCATCGCTCTAGTCTCCGCTAGCTCTCCAAATATCTTCCCTATCATATCATCACTAGATCCCATCATCGATATCATCCCTTTTGTAATATTGTCAGTCATACTCATCATTTCCCTAAGTGAGTCAATGGAATACTCATGGTCAGAAGGGTCATACTCTTCACTAGGAGGAGTATTTCTCCCAGGTATGTGGGTGAGATAACCTGATTCATCAGGGGATTGCTCTCTAGGTGGGGAACGAGACATGTCGACTGCGATAATTAACAAAATTTAATTATTAAGCACATGATAATATCCTTTAATAACCCAAAAATGTCATGCGAACTCACAAACAAAACATGCTTTATGTCTTTGAATTGAAAAGTTTCTATTTTTAGTAACTTTTAGCATACCCGATCCATGTCTCCATTATGCACACTCAAATTAAACAAAGGTGATCAAGCTTTGCCTAAGTTAGGGTGTGATTACGAAAGACACATCTTAGTCATGCTAGGGATGTACTCGGGTTCGTAATTTCGTTTGTAAAATAAAATAATAAATTTTTATTTTTATCTTTTTTTTTTTATACGGTTATAGTGTATGGTTTTGTATAAAACCGGTATTCTCTATAACCTGTGGCTCTGATACCAAATCTGTCACACCCCGCTAAAGCGGAAACACGGGGTATAACAATTTTCGATAAACAATCCACAAGCATAAAGTTCAACCACCATACATTTAATAAAAATATATTACAAAGTTTAGTAGTAGAAAGTTTATCGTGAAATTACAATCCCGAGATATTTCAAGATAACATTGTCCAAAAGTTTGTACATCCCCCAAGCATATTCGGATCATACGCAGAACGACCCTTAAAATTTACCTTCTTGATTACCTGAAAAGCATGTACAAAAATATGGTCAACTACGAGAGTTGGTGAGTTCACAGGTTTTAAATATGCACAAAACATTTTATATGCAAGATTTGATAGTTGGAGCATGTTCGTGCTCAAAAGCTTAAATTGAATACTTGGAGCATATACGTGCTCAAATACTTGGAGCATATTCGTGCTCATTAGCTTAAATTGAATACTTAGAGCATATACGTGCTCAAATACTTGGAGCATATTCGTGCTCATTAGCTTAACTTGAAAATTTCATGAGTATTGCTTTACGTATGACTTGAGTCGGTATAACTTAAACTTGGTTGAGCCACTACTAAACCGTCCCGGACCCTTGTTTTTGCCCCGTGTGCCTTGACTCAGAGGTGGTCTCAAGCGCCACATGTTCAATCACTTCTCTAGTATAGTGCACTCTTAGCTCGTCAGCTGTAAGAAGTGGGGTTGGTCAAGCCCAAATAGCGCTATCCACTAATACTATAGGCCCAATTTTCTGGGTTAATAGTAGTGTCGTCTGGGGACTAACTCTTAAATACTCAACATACCAACTATTTAGCGTCATACATCTTACTTTTTTTTAAAATGCTTGAAAACAAGCCTTGGCGACTTAACAGCGCAAAATATTTCAATTAACTCATGAATCATTATAATCGTACTTAAGCATGCTTTTCACCCCAAAATACGTAAAACGATAAAAGAGGGGCTGTGAATACTCACCTTGAGAATGAACTTGGAAACTTAATGATAGTGCTCAAAATAGGTGCCGCTTCCTTGTTTTCCTATAGTGAAGGTTGCCATAGAGGAAATACATTAATACCCGTTCCTATGTCCAAATAACCCGTCCCAATAACTTATGAAATGCCATTAAGTAGGTTTCAATAGTCAAAACCATATTTAGATCAATTATAGACTTATTATGCCTTAACACTATTTTAGAACTCATTATAATCACTTTTCTGAAAATTCAGCAGAAGCTGTCCAATATTTTGGTCAACAAAATCACTATAGAAACATATCTTCCCAAAGGAATGAATTCACCAAAATTTTTGTGGTAACACTATAGTGTGTCAAGAGTAAATCTGCACTTTTTCATAATTTTTGGATGAGTTTTGATACCTGAAATAATTTCCACAAAGCAGTGTGTCACTGATTTTCGGATCAGTGACATACCTCACTTGTAGCATGCTTTTGGAGTATCAATTCTTTGAATTAGCCCATAATCCTTATATGGGTGTAAACCTAACTCAAAATCCTATCATTTGGAAAAAGATTCACTTAATTTGGGATAAGAATTGAGGAAGTTATGGCCTCCACAAGATAGGTGTTTGAATCTGTCTTCACTGGACAGATTGCACCATTTTCTTGTAAAATTCATTTAAGTGCTCAAATCATCTCCAAAATTAGTGTTTTTGGACTTTTTAGAAAGCTAACACCTTAAATTGAAGTCTATAAGCAAAAAGCCCAAATTTTGACATGTAGAACATGATTTATGCAGGTTGGAAGTAGGTCCATTTTCTGGACAGCAAATCTGCAGAAATTTAAAATTATGACATTTTGAAATGGTGATCATTTTCCCATTGGTTTAATAAAATAACCATATGTTATCACACCATAATCAATCATCACATATTCTTGAGATGAAAACCTTTTGGCTCATGGACTCATAGCAATCTTTAGATGCTCATCCAACACCCAAATGAACAACCTACTAACTAAAGTGATATAAACATCACTTTTATGTTCTTAATCATTTGGATTTGAGAATTTCCATCTTAAGAACATATATAAGTTAAACTATTCTTCATGCAAACATAATCACTATACCATTATCATTAGTACTTCAAACTTTATATGCATGCATTATTCTTCAAATGAAAGAATAAGCCACTAATGTATCAAAATTCTTTATGCATGAACATCAAACCAAGATTCTTGATGAAAACCAATTTCTTTCTTTGATAATGAAATCAAGACTTGCAACATAACATTGTATCTACCAAAAGTAATCCATTTCATGAACAAAAATCCAATTTTTATAACCTCATCATGCATAATTTCAATATTTCAAGTTAAAACCAAAAATACCTAAATGTAGATAATAAAAGTAGGTTTTTGGATGATACCTTGTGAAATTGATGTGCAAACTTTGTTCTATTCTTCAATTTGATGTTCAATTTCTTGATTCTTCTCTTGAATTAGCTTGATTTTGAAAATGATAAGGAGATGGGGGTGGTGGTGGTTTCGGCCGATGAAGGGAGAGAGAGAGGGAGGTGAAGAGTGTTTTTTTTTTTTTTTGAATAAAATGAGATAATAAACTCATTTCTTGTTTTTAAATCAAAAGGTTTTAAAAAAAGATAAATATAAAATGACTAATTTTTAATGTCATGACAAGTGTCCATGACTAGTCAAAGTAGTTATAGAAGAAAAATATATTGATTAAAATACTTAGCCTATTTCATTAAAATATCAGATATATTCGAGAACCGAAATACTCGATTCTCAATTTTTGCTTAAACAACTTTTATAAAAAAAATAAAAGTATTTCAACTAAAATAATATAACTTTATAATTTTATATATTTTGGACCTTAATCAATATTTTTGGCATTTCTAAGTTGTGACGGTCAGTTACTGGACTGTTCCGGGCATTCTACGCAACCTCCTAAATTTTTAGGAAACTTTTATCTTAAAAAATTTTATGCAATTTAAGGAGTGGCAATACTTAAATCTTAATTTCCATTAACTTAGAAATTAACCTGAGCACTAATCTTGACGGTTGTCACAGTCTCCCCTACTTCGAGAAATTTCGTCCCGAAATTTAAAGTTTGTCACTTCCGGACCGCCTCTTGATCAAACAAATGAGGATACTTGTGCTTCATAAAATCCTCTCTTTCCCACGTAAATTCAGGTCCGTGACGCGACTTCCAACGAACTTTTAAAATAGGAATTTTACTTCTCCTTAGTCGCTTAACTTCACGATCCAAAATTTCAACCGGCTCTTCTCTGAAAATAAGCCGTTCGTCCACTAAGATTTCATCTGAGGGTACAATCGCCATCTCGTCAGTTATACACTTCTTTAAATTTGACACGTGGAATGTGTCGTGAATGGCACTCAACTCTTGTGGCAACTTAAGCTTATAAGCTACTGGTCCAATTCTTTCTAATACTTCATATGGACCAATGAATCTTGGGCTTAATTTGCCCCTTTTTCCAAATCTCACAACTCCTTTCCATGGTGATACTTTCAGAAGAACCTTGTCACCCTTTTGGAACTCTAAGGGTTTTCTGCGATTATCTGCATAGCTTTTCTGTCGATCTCTTGCAGCTTTAAGCCTGTCTTGTATGGTCGATATCTTGTCGGTTGTCTCCCGTATAATATCAGGCCCAAACAATTGACTGTCACCAATTTCCACCCAACTAAGTGGAGATCGACACTTACGTCCATAAAGGGCTTCATATGGCGCGCATTGAATACTGGTATGGTAGCTGTTGTTATAAGAAAATTCAATCAATGGTAAGTGCTTATCCCAGCTACCTCCGAAGTCTATAGCACAAGCGCGTAACATGTCTTCCAGAGTCTGAATGGTTCTTTCAGATTGACCATCTGTTTGGGGATGATAAGCAGTGCTCAAATCCAATCTGGTACCCAGAGCTTTCTGAAACGCTTGCCAAAATCGAGAAGTGAAACGACTGTCTCGGTCTGAAATGATGGATAGTGGTACTCCATGACGAGAGACAATTTCATCAATGTATACTTGTGCCAATCTTTCTATTTTGAAATCCTCTCGGATAGGAAGAAAATGCGCGGATTTTGTAAGTCTATCCACAATAACCCAAATTGCATCATTACCTCTTCCTGTTCTTGGTAACTTTGTGATGAAATCCATGGATACTTGATCCCATTTCCATTGAGGTATCTCCGGTTGCTGCAAGAGTCCAGATGGCTTTTGATGCTCTGCTTTAACTTTAGCACAAGTCAAACATTTACTCACAAATTCAGCAATGTCTTTCTTCATTCCCGACCACCAATAATATTCTTTTAGATCCTTGTACATCTTGTCGGCTCCCGGGTGAATCGAATACTTCGATTGGTGCGCTTCTTCCAAGATTGACATCCGCAGACTTTTCACTTTTGGTATCCAGACCTTATTCTTGAAATATTGTACCCCATCTGATCGGGTTTCAAATTCTTTTTCTGACTGATGAAGTACTTCATTCTTTAGATTCTCCTCCTTCAGTGCCTCTTTTTGAGCTTCACAGATTTGTGTTTTGAGGCTCGTTTGTACCAACATTCCCATAGCTCGTACTCTTGTTGGTTTTACCTTCTCCTTCCTACTCAATGCGTCTGCTACTACGTTGGCTTTTCCGGGATGATACTTTATATCACAATCGTAGTCACTGAGTAGTTCCACCCATCTTCGTTGTCTCATGTTTAGCATTTTCTGATCAAAGATATGTTGGAGGCTTTTGTGATCAGTGTAAACGATACACTTGGTGCCATAAAGATAATGCCTCCAAATCTTTAAAGCGAATACCACTGCTCCTAACTCCAAATCATGAGTGGTATAATTCTTTTCATGAACTTTAAGTTGTCTTGAGGCATAAGCTATAACTTTATCTCTTTGCATCAATACACATCCCAAACCTTGATGTGATGCATCGCAATATACCACAAAATTTTCTGTACCTTCTGGTAACGCTAGAATTGGTGCGTTGCATAACTTATGCTTCAGCGTTTGAAATGCCTCCTCCTGTTTTTCTCCCCAATCAAACTTCTTATCTTTTTGGGTTAGCGACGTGAGTGGTTGAGCAATCTTGGAAAAAATTTCGATAAATCGTCGATAATAACCTGCCAGGCCAAGGAATTGACGAATTTCCGTCGGTGTCTTAGGAGTTTCCCACTTTTTAATGGCCTCAACCTTTGCTGGATCAACATGAATCCCTTTCTTATTAACCACATGACCCAGAAAATGTACTTCTCGAAGCCAAAATTCACACTTGGAGAACTTGGCGTACAATTTCTGTTCCTTAAGCAATTCCAACATCAACTTCAAGTGTCGTTCGTGGTCCTCCTTGCTTCGCGAATAAATCAGAATATCATCTATAAACACGATCACGAACTTGTCCAAGTATGGTCGGCAGACTCTGTTCATCAAGTCCATGAAAACTGCTGGAGCGTTTGTCAGTCCGAAGGGCATAACTAGAAATTCATAGTGACCGTAACGAGTTCTAAACGCCGTTTTGTCGATGTCTTCTTCACGCACTCTCATTTGATGATATCCGGACCGTAAGTCAATCTTTGAAAAGTACGATGCGCCTTGCAATTGATCAAATAAATCGTCGATTCGGGGAAGTGGGTATCGATTCTTTAAGGTCAGCTTATTGAGTTCCCTATAATCAATACACATTCGGAACGTCCCGTCCTTCTTTTTAACAAAAAGTACTGGTGCTCCCCAAGGTGAAGAGCTAGGCCTAATAAATCCCTTGTCGAGTAGCTCTTGTAGTTGTTCTGACAGTTCTTGCATCTCAGAAGGTGCCAAACGGTACGGTGCCTTGGCCACCGGTGCAGCTCCTGGAACCAAATCGATACGGAATTCGACTTGTCTCGGTGGAGGTAATCCAGGTAACTCCTCAGGAAATACTTCAGGAAATTCTTGGACTACCGGAATATCTTGCAAACACTTCTCCTTAGGTTCTTTACTTATTACATGCGCCAGAAATGCGTCACATTCTTTCCTCAGGTACTTCCGCATTTTCATACAAGACACCATCTTCAGTTTTCTCTTAGATTTTTCTCCAGGTACTATAAGTACTTCTCCTCCCGGTAACGGGATTCGGAGAATCTTCTCGGAACAACTTATCTCCGCGTGGTTCTTTGACAACCAATCCATGCCCACGACTATATCAAAGCTACCTAGCTTTATTGGGATTAAATCTATTTTGAAATCCTTTTCAGCTAGACTTAGAGTACAATTTGGAAGTACATCTTTGACCCTAATTTCTTGCCCATTAGCAAACTCAATGACATAGTCTTCTTTTAATTTTTGTGTCATTTGCTTAACTTTCGGTCTAAAATTTAACGACACAAAACTTTTATCTGCTCCAGAATCAAATAGTACAGATGCGGAGTGATTGTTTAAGAGAAACATACCTGTAATCACATTTGGGTCCCGCCTTGCTTCTTCCGCCCCAATTTCAAACACTCGGCCTCTTGCTTGGCCCCTTTGATCCCTCTGTCCAACTGGCCGAATCTGATTCGCATTCGCCCTTCTGTTCACCCTGGGACAGTTGTTTTTAAAATGATCCGGGCTCCCGCATTCGAAACAAACTCTCCTTCCTCCAGCCTTGCAATCTTTCTCGTAATGACCTCCTCGGTGGCACTTGCGACATATTATACAGTTTCCGACATGTGGCCTATTACACTTGTCACATCTTGGATGTGTCCCTTTTCCCTTATCGGCTGCCTGCACCTGAACCCCATAGTTACCCATGATTCTCCGATCCTTTCCCCTCCTTCGGTCATCCTGCCTCCTTAAACCCTCTTCAACTTTCCTCTTTCCTTTGGCTTTGTCACTAGAGAAAAGTCCTGAACGAATTGCATTATTGGTGAGCTTCGTTGCTAAATCCACAGCCTCTTGAAGAGTTTTCGGTTTTCCCGAAGTTACGTCTCCTCTAATTTCCGGTGCCAATCCCCAGATGTACCTGTCAACTCGATTTTCTTCTGGTGTTACCAGATGTGGTACAATTTTCGCCAACTCATTGAATCGTGCCGTGTATGAATCTACATCATTGCCTTTCATCTCATGATCCCAGAATTCTGCCTGCAACTTCTGCATTTCACTCCTTGAACAATATTCCCCTTTTATCATCTCTTTGAACTCGTCCCATGTCAATCCATTTGCTGCAACTCTTCCTCTCGTTTGCACTTGGGTGTTCCACCAAGTCAGTGCTCTCCCTTGTAATAAACAAGTTGCAAATTCTACCTTCTTAGTTTCCGGACATTTACTGATATGAAGGACAGACTCCATTCCTTCTATCCAAGACAGTAATCCAACTGCTCCTTCAGTACCATGGAATTCCTTTGGATTACAAGTCCTAAAGGTCTTATATGTACATTCTCTTTCAACGTTAACACCAACTCCTGGTTGGTTAGGTGGATTTGCACTTAATCCCGCTGCTATCTGGCTAACTATGGCAGGGAGTGTTGCAAGAATTTGTTCGTTTACAAGCCGAGCAATCTCGGGGTCTTCCCTTCTTGGCGGCATCGTTCTAATTGCAAATTTTTTTTTTTAAAGTCTAATTAAATTCCATTCCACCATACAAACATGACACGATAAATAAATCATAAAGAATACATTCTTAAAGACTTAGAATCATGCATAACAAAATATATCATAAGCATCCATCATCAAGACATACATCATTCAAACATTTACAAAATATGACAATCCAAAATGAGTCAAGTGTTTTAAAGTCACGGCTACAAGCCCCAAAATATAGTTTTTTTTTTTTTTTTTTTTAACAACCCAAATCATGCATCAGTCTCAAACTACATACGCCAAAAGTGTACCATCACCAGAGCCAAAATCACTACCAAGAATCCCATCACGGTCGACAAACAAGTGTGCAGCCAGGTCACCATCGCTCTAGTCTCCGCTAGCTCTCCAAATATCTTCCCTATCATATCATCACTAGATCCCATCATCGATATCATCCCTTTTGTAATATTGTCAGTCATACTCATCATTTCCCTAAGTGAGTCAATGGAATACTCATGGTCAGAAGGGTCATACTCTTCACTAGGAGGAGTATTTCTCCCAGGTATGTGGGTGAGATAACCTGATTCATCAGGGGATTGCTCTCTAGGTGGGGAACGAGACATGTCGACTGCGATAATTAACAAAATTTAATTATTAAGCACATGATAATATCCTTTAATAACCCAAAAATGTCATGCGAACTCACAAACAAAACATGCTTTATGTCTTTGAATTGAAAAGTTTCTATTTTTAGTAACTTTTAGCATACCCGATCCATGTCTCCATTATGCACACTCAAATTAAACAAAGGTGATCAAGCTTTGCCTAAGTTAGGGTGTGATTACGAAAGACACATCTTAGTCATGCTAGGGATGTACTCGGGTTCGTAATTTCGTTTGTAAAATAAAATAATAAATTTTTATTTTTATCTTTTTTTTTTTTATACGGTTATAGTGTATGGTTTTGTATAAAACCGGTATTCTCTATAACCTGTGGCTCTGATACCAAATCTGTCACACCCCGCTAAAGCGGAAACACGGGGTATAACAATTTTCGATAAACAATCCACAAGCATAAAGTTCAACCACCATACATTTAATAAAAATATATTACAAAGTTTAGTAGTAGAAAGTTTATCGTGAAATTACAATCCCGAGATATTTCAAGATAACATTGTCCAAAAGTTTGTACATCCCCCAAGCATATTCGGATCATACGCAGAACGACCCTTAAAATTTACCTTCTTGATTACCTGAAAAGCATGTACAAAAATATGGTCAACTACGAGAGTTGGTGAGTTCACAGGTTTTAAATATGCACAAAACATTTTATATGCAAGATTTGATAGTTGGAGCATGTTCGTGCTCAAAAGCTTAAATTGAATACTTGGAGCATATACGTGCTCAAATACTTGGAGCATATTCGTGCTCATTAGCTTAAATTGAATACTTAGAGCATATACGTGCTCAAATACTTGGAGCATATTCGTGCTCATTAGCTTAACTTGAAAATTTCATGAGTATTGCTTTACGTATGACTTGAGTCGGTATAACTTAAACTTGGTTGAGCCACTACTAAACCGTCCCGGACCCTTGTTTTTGCCCCGTGTGCCTTGACTCAGAGGTGGTCTCAAGCGCCACATGTTCAATCACTTCTCTAGTATAGTGCACTCTTAGCTCGTCAGCTGTAAGAAGTGGGGTTGGTCAAGCCCAAATAGCGCTATCCACTAATACTATAGGCCCAATTTTCTGGGTTAATAGTAGTGTCGTCTGGGGACTAACTCTTAAATACTCAACATACCAACTATTTAGCGTCATACATCTTACTTTTTTTTAAAATGCTTGAAAACAAGCCTTGGCGACTTAACAGCGCAAAATATTTCAATTAACTCATGAATCATTATAATCGTACTTAAGCATGCTTTTCACCCCAAAATACGTAAAACGATAAAAGAGGGGCTGTGAATACTCACCTTGAGAATGAACTTGGAAACTTAATGATAGTGCTCAAAATAGGTGCCGCTTCCTTGTTTTCCTATAGTGAAGGTTGCCATAGAGGAAATACATTAATACCCGTTCCTATGTCCAAATAACCCGTCCCAATAACTTATGAAATGCCATTAAGTAGGTTTCAATAGTCAAAACCATATTTAGATCAATTATAGACTTATTATGCCTTAACACTATTTTAGAACTCATTATAATCACTTTTCTGAAAATTCAGCAGAAGCTGTCCAATATTTTGGTCAACAAAATCACTATAGAAACATATCTTCCCAAAGGAATGAATTCACCAAAATTTTTGTGGTAACACTATAGTGTGTCAAGAGTAAATCTGCACTTTTTCATAATTTTTGGATGAGTTTTGATACCTGAAATAATTTCCACAAAGCAGTGTGTCACTGATTTTCGGATCAGTGACATACCTCACTTGTAGCATGCTTTTGGAGTATCAATTCTTTGAATTAGCCCATAATCCTTATATGGGTGTAAACCTAACTCAAAATCCTATCATTTGGAAAAAGATTCACTTAATTTGGGATAAGAATTGAGGAAGTTATGGCCTCCACAAGATAGGTGTTTGAATCTGTCTTCACTGGACAGATTGCACCATTTTCTTGTAAAATTCATTTAAGTGCTCAAATCATCTCCAAAATTAGTGTTTTTGGACTTTTTAGAAAGCTAACACCTTAAATTGAAGTCTATAAGCAAAAAGCCCAAATTTTGACATGTAGAACATGATTTATGCAGGTTGGAAGTAGGTCCATTTTCTGGACAGCAAATCTGCAGAAAGTTAAAATTATGACATTTTGAAATGGTGATCATTTTCCCATTGGTTTAATAAAATAACCATATGTTATCACACCATAATCAATCATCACATATTCTTGAGATGAAAACCTTTTGGCTCATGGACTCATAGCAATCTTTAGATGCTCATCCAACACCCAAATGAACAACCTACTAACTAAAGTGATATAAACATCACTTTTATGTTCTTAATCATTTGGATTTGAGAATTTCCATCTTAAGAACATATATAAGTTAAACTATTCTTCATGCAAACATAATCACTATACCATTATCATTAGTACTTCAAACTTTATATGCATGCATTATTCTTCAAATGAAAGAATAAGCCACTAATGTATCAAAATTCTTTATGCATGAACATCAAACCAAGATTCTTGATGAAAACCAATTTCTTTCTTTGATAATGAAATCAAGACTTGCAACATAACATTGTATCTACCAAAAGTAATCCATTTCATGAACAAAAATCCAATTTTTATAACCTCATCATGCATAATTTCAATATTTCAAGTTAAAACCAAAAATACCTAAATGTAGATAATAAAAGTAGGTTTTTGGATGATACCTTGTGAAATTGATGTGCAAACTTTGTTCTATTCTTCAATTTGATGTTCAATTTCTTGATTCTTCTCTTGAATTAGCTTGATTTTGAAAATGATAAGGAGATGGGGGTGGTGGTGGTTTCGGCCGATGAAGGGAGAGAGAGAGGGAGGTGAAGAGTGTTTTTTTTTTTTTGAATAAAATGAGATAATAAACTCATTTCTTGTTTTTAAATCAAAAGGTTTTAAAAAAAGATAAATATAAAATGACTAATTTTTAATGTCATGACAAGTGTCCATGACTAGTCAAAGTAGTTCTAGAAGAAAAATATATTGATTAAAATACTTAGCCTATTT
Organism: Arctium minus; assembly: GCA_954870635.1. NCBI lineage: Eukaryota > Viridiplantae > Streptophyta > Magnoliopsida > Asterales > Asteraceae > Arctium > Arctium minus. The sequence continues at coordinate 109,593,049 of OX941081.1, forward strand.
CATTAAAATATCAGATATATTCGAGAACCGAAATACCCGATTCTCAATTTTTGCTTAAACAACTTTTATAAAAAAAATAAAAGTATTTCAACTAAAATAATATAACTTTATAATTTTATATATTTTGGACCTTAATCAATATTTTTGGCATTTCTAAGTTGTGACGGTCAGTTACTGGACTGTTCCGGGCATTCTACGCAACCTCCTAAATTTTTAGGAAACTTTTATCTTAAAAAATTTTATGCAATTTAAGGAGTGGCAATACTTAAATCTTAATTTCCATTAACTTAGAAATTAACCTGAGCACTAATCTTGACGGTTGTCACAGATTTCTACAGAGCCTGAATGATGAATGGCTTCATCTAACCATGTCCATGCAAGCCACATTGGATCTTGATGTATGGTCCATATCTGATCTCTTTGGAACACTGATCAGCCAAGAGAACAAAATTTCCAAACTGACAACCTCTGTTGGAGGTCCTCTGGCTCTTGTGGGAAGTGCCTCAGAAGGCAAAGACAAGGGAAAGAAGGATAACGCAACTGAGGAGGCACAGAGGAAGAAGAAGAAGGTACTTGTAGCAGAGAGTGAAAGTGAAGAAGATTATGAGGAGGAGATTGACATGGCTGCTCTGGCCAAAACACTTGCACTTATGACCCGACAATTCAATCGTGGTCTCAAGAAGCCGCAATACAGAGGGAGAGAAGAAAGAGATGACAGAAGCAGAGGATATGGTGAAGCAAGAAGACATGAAAGAGAAAAGTCTGGGGAGCCAAGGCAAGAAGAAAGGAATGGATAGAGGCCATACGGCAGAGCTGGTGAAAAATTCCCAAAGCAAACTGAAGGGTGCTTCAAATGCGGAAAACCAGGCCACTTCGCCGCAGAGTGTAGGTCCTCTGCCAACAAAGGGAAACCCACAAGGGACGCTGCTTTGTATAAAAAGAAACAGAGTACTACACTCAGAGATCCCTAATGGCAGAACAAGAGAACCTTGTAATCGATGAATCCTCTGATGAAGAAGACAACGCACTCTTCTGTGGAATGGCAGAAGTCCACTCTTCTGACAATGAGAGTGATGTATCCACTTCTAATTCTTGTAACTCGGACTTTGAAAACAAGCTTCTTGAAATACAAAATGATCTTCTAGCTTATAAAAATACATGCTCGGATCTTGAAAAAAGACTTGCCTTCTTTGAAAGAGAAACTAGGCTTCTTACAGAGGAGAAGGACAAGCTTTACCTTGAAAACAAATCTCTTATCTCTGAGCATATTTCAACAAAAAGGGGTTTCAAGGAGAAAATCACAAATCTTGAAAAAGCTTTGAAAGATAAGGTCAAAGAGCTAAAGAAATGTGAGACAGATCGTTTAAATGCCATTTCTTTGAAAAAAAAAATTCAAAAAGAAAGAGAAGTCCTTCATCAAGATCTATTCGACAGAGATCTCCAAATTATGAGGTATCAGGATGCTCAAAAAGTTCATGAAAAGGTAAACACCCAGATCGGCAGAAGAGGATTAGGGTTCGAGGACATTGACCCTTACACAGGAAATAAAAGAAACAAATCTTTATCAAACATCTTCTGCTCTGGACAATTTTTAAAACCAAGTCTTCCAAACCTTTTATCCACATTTAAGAGGCGCAAAACTTCTGAAGAACCACATATGAGGAAACCTCTGCAGATGGCAAATGTATGGTATGAAAACAATGATTAACCATCTGCACCTTCATCAAAAGGAAAATCTATACCAAAGAAATATCTGTCTCAAAAACAGATAGGGGTCTTCAGATTTGGTCACCCAGAAATGCAAACTCAAATGGCTTTTGTGTGCATGATGATTCCTGAAAAGGAACTATCCTCTGAAGCACCAGAGTTTGTACCTGCCTCTGTGGAAGAAAAACTACTTAAAAGGTTTTTAGAAAACGACTTGAAAAGAACTTATGAAAATCATTTTTTCAACCATCCTGATTTAACCTATGAAATAAGAGAAATCTTTGAGCAAGATCTACAAAACTATCTTAACATTCCTATGGTCATTCCATGTATTTCAAAAACTCTAAATACGTCAGAGGACAACAATGGACAAAGCAAGGCACTTACAGGACAGGATCTCATTCACAGAGACTTTCTCGATTCAGACTCTGAGTCAGAATCAGAGTCTTCTGTCGACAATGGGACAAGTTCTGTGGAACTTGAGATACTCCCCTGTGGTCCAGAGAAGAGTAAACTTACCTCTGGCATTCTTAATAGAACAGTTCTTCCCAAAAGGAAAACCACAGGTGTACCTATCTGTCCTGATTTCCTGGACATGTGCTTGCAAGCAAAGACTTCTCTAGAGCTTGAAAAATCAAAAAGGAACAAGATCTCTCATGTTCAAAAGCTCCAAGACCATTAAAACCTTTTCAAGAAAAATTCACTTGGCAACAGAAGAATAAATGGCCTAAAATTGATAAACTTGATGCTTCTGTTGCAGTGAAAGCAAGGAAAGAAGATCAAGGGAGAGTACAACCAAAGAGCCACTCAAGAGGAGTTTTTGAAAAAACTCAACCTAGATTAGACAAAGCTTTCTGTAAAAGGAAACCCAAATCTAAAATGGGTTGTAGTAAAAATTGCTCTGTACCCTCCTTTGACAAATTTAATGAGATTTTTAAGAAGTTTGCCTCAAATATTCCTTATTGTAAATGCTTTGATCTTATGCATACTTTGAATCAACATTTCTCGAGGCCCTCCTGTCTTATATCTCACCCCAAACCCAAGAATACAAAATTCAAGGGTGAGAAAAGACAATCTGGTACCTCTGCAAATAAGGATAAATCCAAAGGCATCTTCACAGCCTCCTAACAAAAATGGACCCATTTGGAAATGGGTACCTAAATCTCTCTAATCTGTCCACAGGAGAAACAACATGTGCCTATCTGGTACCTAGACTCCGGGTGCTCAAGACACATGACTAGCGACAGAGGGTTGCTTTCCTCCTACAAAGAAAAACATGGAGGAGGATCTGTGACCTTTGGAGATAACAAAAAGGGACAAATAAAAGGCTATGGAGTCATTGCCAAAGGAGACATCGATGTCAACAGATTTGCCTATGTGGATGGCCTCAAGCACAACCTTGTGAGTGTAAGTCAACTCTGTGACAATGGACTCGATGTAATGTTCAAAAGACAGTACTGCTCTCTGTTAAAAGAAGATACAACCACAGAGCTTCTGCGAGACAAAAGACGAGGTGACTTATACCTCATGGACTTTAAATCAACTAACAGAGAAGAAAATCTCTGCTTAGTCTCAAGTAAGAATGAAGAAGCTTGGCTCTGGCACAACAGGTTCTGTCATCTAAACTTTCACACACTTGACAAACTTGTGAAACTAGATCTTGTAAGTGGTCTACCAAGTATTAGATTCGACAAGGATCATCTATGCTCAGCTTGCGAGATGGGCAAACTCAAAAGGGCTGCCCACAAAACTAAGTCTGACATATCTTGCACCAGACCTCTGCAGATGCTTCATGTTGACCTCTGTGGTCCTATATTTGTGCAGAGTCTTGGTGGCAAGAAGTACATCCTTGTACTCATAGATGAATTCTCTAGATATACTTGGGTTGAATTCGTTCGAAAGAAATCAGATGTTCCTGAAGTACTAATCAATCTTATCAAGAGAATACAAGTTCTTTATGACTGCAGGGTACAGAGAATCCGAAGTGACAATGGGACAGAATTTAAGAACTCAACCATTGAAGCCTATCTTTCGACAGAAGGCATATCACAGAATTTCTCTGCTGCAAGGACTCCACAACAAAACGGTGTTGTTGAACGAAAGAACAGAACACTAGTGGAAGCCGCAAGAACTATGCTCACTGCTTCAGGGCTCTCTATTTCTTTCTGGGCAGAAGCCATTTCAACCGCATGCTTCACCCAAAATCGATCCTTGATCGTGAAGAGACATGCAAAGACACCATATCACTTACTACACCAGAGGAAGCCAAACATTAAGTACTTCCATGTCTTTGGCTGCAGATGCTTTGTACTGAACGACAGAGACCAGATAGGGAAATTCAGTCCCAAAGTCGATGAAGCCAAATTTGTTGGCTATTCATCAAACTCCAAGGCATACAGAATCTATGTACTCAAATCTAAGCATATACTCGAAAGTATTAATGTTTCATTTGATGATTTTTTTCAGGTGACTTCTGAGCAAATCAGCTCAGGACTCAAACTTCAGGATGAAGATTCTGGTGGATCATCACGAATAAATGATCTTCATCATCTATTTGAAGAGATGTTCAATGATGATGAACCCTCTGAAGGTGACCGCAGAGCCTCTGAAGTTGAACCCTCTGAGGACCAAACAGGTACTTCCCTAACTGGTCCCAGTAATGCTTCACCCTCTTCCAGTAATGCTGCAGGTGCAACCATCGAGGGGGAGCACTCAGAGGACAATACGAATCAAGGCCCCAAGCTCAATCAAGATCATGATCATCTTCAAAATCTCTCTGAAGGGTCAACACCAGATCAAGGATCCACATAGCTCTCTACCTCAACTCATAATGAACAACCAAGCCCTGTGGCAAGTACAAATGATCAATTTCTCTCAACAGAAAATGATCCACATCAGGACGAACGTGCTCCTGAATTAACCACAGAAGTTTCCAATGATCACCTGCCCCGCATGACAAAGTCGACCAAGAGTCATCCACAGAGCCAAATCATTGGTGACGCTTCTGACAAGGTCCAAACTCGATCGAGTACTGCAAATTTTTGTTACTATACAAAATTTGTGAGTATCATCGAACCCAAAAAGATATCCGAAGCTCTTGAAGACCCAAATTGGGTAGAAGCTATGCAAGATGAGCTTCTGCAGTTTGACAGAAACGAAGTATGGACCCTAGTGCCTCTGCCGAAAGGCAAAACCGCAATAGGGACCAAATGGGTCTTCAGGAACAAAAAGGATGAAGACGGTGTGGTGATCAGAAACAAAGAAAGACTGGTGGCCAAGGGATACTGTCAAGAAGAAGGCATTGACTATGAAGAAACCTTTGCCCCTGTGGCACGAATCGAAGCAATAAGAATCTTTCTTGCCTTCGCAGCCCACAGAGGTTTCAAAGTATATCAAATGGATGTCAAGTCAGCCTTTCTGAATGGGCAGATTCAAGAAGAAGTGTATGTCCAACAACCACCAGGGTTTGAGAACTCTAAGTACCCAAATCATGTCTACTTTCTAGACAAGGCTCTGTATGGACTGAAACAAGCCCCCTGAGCATGGTACGACAGACTTTCAAACTTCCTCCTTGCAAATGGTTTCGAAAGAGGTACTACTGATACGACTTTATTCTATAAGAAGAGAAAAGGTGAGATTCTGCTTGTACAAATTTATGTTGATGACATTATTTTTGGGTCTACAAATGATTTATGTTGCAAAAAGTTCGAGTCATTGATGAAAAGTGAGTTTGAGATGAGCATGATGGGAGAACTTACATTCTTCTTAGGATTGCAAGTTAAACAAACCATAGAGGGTATTTTCATAAACCAATCAAAATATGTCACTGACATACTTGAAAAATACAAGCTCTCTGACTCTTCACCAATGAAAACTCCTATGGTAACTGGATCCAAGCTCCATGCAGATCCAGAGGGCAAATCTGTGGAGTGTAAACTCTACAGAGGAATTATAGGATCTCTGCTATACTTAACCGCGAGTAGACTTGATATAATGTTTGCCACATGTCTATGTGCAAGATTTCAAGCTAACCCCAAAGAATCTCATCTTCATGCTATCAAGAGGATCTTCAGATACCTAAAAGGGACCAAAAATCTTGGTCTCTGGTATCCGGAGAACTCTGGCTTTGATCTCATGGCTTATACAGATTCAGATTACGAAGGATGCAAGCTCGACAGAAAGAGTACCTCTGGGAGTTGCCAATTCCTAGGAGGGAAACTAGTAAGTTGGACTTCCAAGAAACAGAACTGTGTCTCGACCTTTACGGCAGAAGCAGAATATGTTGCTGCTGCAAGTTGTTGTTCACAAGTTCTGTGGATGAGGACCCAACTAAGAGACTATGGATTTGATATCGAAAAAATTCCCATCCTCTGTGACTCCAAAAGTGCCATTACGATCTCTGCCAATCCCGTGCAGCACTCAAAGACCAAGCATATCGATATCAGGTATCACTTTCAGAAACATCATGTGGAGCATGGAACAATAGAGATGTACTTTGTGCCCACGGACTACCAACTTTCCGACGTTTTCACGAAGGCATTGGATGAGAAAAGATTCACTTTTCTAGTTGGCAAGATTGGTATGCTCAACATGAGTTGACCACAGAGCCTCTGTACTCCTGCACAGAGCCTCTGTTGTACATATCTGTATGCAACTTATTTCTTGTTTGTAAATACTCTCTTCGACTTTCTTTATCATATATTCTTTTCAGCGAATCTATGTCTTGTGCCAGTCTTATCTTTATATGATCCAAGCATAGTTAAAGGGGGAGCAGACCGAACCATCAAAGACCAATCTTGACTATTCAAGGGGGAGCAAGACAGTTCTGCGCAACAGACTACAGAGTGAGGTTAGTTCATCTGAACCAAGGGTCAAAACTCTTTCTCGAGATCTATAACCTCAGAAAGATCCCACTTTGCACAAATTTCTATGTCAAAACTTTGAAATGATCAAATCTTTGAAAATCTTTCCTAAAAAGGAAATTTTTGGTCTCAGAACCTTTGAGGTCGACCACAGAGCCTCTGCGATCTATCACAAGAGTCTCTGCGCCTTTAAACTGAGGATGTCTGACCAAATGCACTTTAAAAGAAACTCGATCATTTCATCGCACTTTCCTCCCTCTTAAAAAGCTCTTCTGATAACAACCTTATCTGTGACCTCAGAAGCCTGTTATCCACAGAGCTTCTGTCATTCTCATCACTTGAGAAATTCAGGTCGTGTGCTGCGGGTTATTTTTGAAAGTCACTGTCATGTGACAATAGTAAATGCCACGCGCGTGAGAATAGGGTGGCGCACGTCCTAGATCGTGCATCGCCATCATCTGACGTGGAAATATTTGATTGGTTCGTAACCTGTACCGTCGTTTTTTTAAAACGGCTTCTTATCCGTTACCACTCATCACGGATTTGAAAATTTTATTTTTTACCGCTCATTCTTTTTACCCTCTCTTCATATATAAACCCCTCTCATACCCTAAATTTCTTTTTACCTGCTATCTTCTCTCTTTCAAGAATCCCTTTGCAAAGAACTCTCATTCTTCATTTCTTTCCATGGCATCTCATTCTGCTTCTCCCAAGAACTCCAAGGGATCTTCTGCATCAAATCACTCGATGCGTTCTGAAGCTAAAAATGACGATTCCCATTCTGTTGAACAAGAACATGTCCTAACAAGCAGAATGCTCTCTTTCACACACCATGACTATCACTCCAGACAACTGAACCTCAAGCCTAACAATCACTATGTTGTCTTGGAACCCAAGGGATATCCTGAGGACGCTGCTCCTTTAATTCAAATCCTAATGAACCACATTCTCACAAAATCCCTAACTCTTAAAAGAACCGATATTCCTGAAACTTACATTCAACAATTCTGGTTGAGTGCTAAGCATGAGAAACTGGACCGTTATGGGTACTGTGTCATGGGATATGCCACCCATCCCTCCACCACTCAAATTCTGGACCTTGGTATGAACCGAAGAAGGGTCGTAGAGGTATTCGAGCTTCCCACCAAGACCCAGCTAAACCTAGAAAGATACTCTGACGAGCCCTCTGAAGATGAGATTCTGGAGTTCCTTAGGTTCATAGGGTACGTTGCACCAATCTCCAAAAGGACCGACTTCAGACGCCAGAACCTTCCACCTCTGTGGAACGTTATCTTCTCTATCCTAAATCGCTGCTTGACTTGCAAGGTAGGCAGTCCTCATCAATCTAGTCATACCATACTTGCAATAATGTATGGTATGTACTACAATTTGCCTCTGGACTATGCAACTCTAATATTCAGGGAAATCAGAAACGCGGTCATAGCCAAGCAAGAGGACCAAGCTCGAGGCACAGAGCGCAAAAACCTTGTCTTCAACAGATTTTTTGCCATTCTGCTAGGAGATGCTCTGATAGAAGAAGGGAAGTTACCTACAGAGGGTAAGATGATCAAGGTTTATGACATGAAGTCGCATAAGCCCACAGTTCTCAAATCTGGGTATCCGGGTGCAAGACCTCTGCCAGCCCGAATTTTGGCCTACCTAAATAGTGAAGATGGGGTGAGAACTTACATTCGTGGGCACATGACTCCTGCACCGAGTCCTGCAACCCCCCCACGTATAGGATTCCAAGTGGGTGAGATAGCGGTTTACCTTAGGACAGAGATAGGTGAGGGAGCTGAAGTTAGAACAGAGGAGGGTGAAGGAGCTGAAGTGCAGACAGAAGCTGTAGTTGAGAAACGGGCAAAGATGCTTAAAAAGAAAAGAACTCCCAAAAAGAGAGTCGCATAAGAAGAGGCTCCAAAATCCCCAACAGAAGTTGCCAAGCCAAAGAAGAAGGCTAAGAAACTGACCAAGGCAGCAACCTCTGAACCTGTACCCTCTCCAAACGTGAGTGAACCTGCAGAGTCCGAACAACCTCTGCAGAGGAGAAGAAGAAAAGCCCAAGTCATTGAAAGCTCTGAGGAAAGGTGTTGGATCATAAATTGTATTCGAGATTAAAGTTAAAGTTAAGGGTTTAAACTGCAATTGTGTCAAAGTTAAATTAGAGGGTCTAAACTGTATTTACTTGATAGTTACAGTTCAGGGTTTAAATTGTAATAGTTTAATAGTTATTAGCTATTGGGCCCAAGCCCATTAAGCATTAGGAAGCCCATATGGCCTAGGTATTTAAAGTTATGTTTAGTTTAGTTTTAGGTTAGAACTCTGATAATTTTCTAAATAGTAACCATACGTTTTCTCTGTATTCAAAGGGTATCAAGAACACTCAAGGGTTTCATTGTTTATTCAAGGGATTAGTATGTTACTCTGATTTATATATCTCTTGATTATTATTGTGTTGCTTGATTACTTGATTGATTATTTATCAACTAGATTAAATCTGGGATAACAAGTGGTATCAGAGCCTAAAGAATCAAGTTTTAGGATTAAATCTGTGTTTTGCGATTTCACTATTCATCGAAAATTACTATTCATCGAAATCACTGTTCATCGAAATCACTATTCATCGAAGTTACTATTCATCGAAATTTTTTTGTTCATCTGATTTCATGAATTAATGTGTTTATTGGTTCAAAGTTGATCTGATTAGTTGAGGTTCATGCTTCTGAATGCTATCTGATTGATTAATTGAATTAGAAAGTATCAAGTGATTGAATTTGTGATTTTGTGTTTTCTGGGTTTGCATGAATATCGACACTAAGTTCTTTAAATTTGAATGCATGAAAGTTGATTTTAATCTTTGTTATTGATTGAGTTGTGATCGTTACATGTTTCTGAGTGAAATAGTCTGATTTGTGCATTTGTTTTTGAGTTCGTAATTGCTTTCTGGGTTGAGTACTCATCGTGTTCATCGCTTCTGGGCTGGTTAAGAACACACCGGTCGAACAATATATCGGTCTAAGACACTATCGATCCATACCTTGTATCGGTCGAAACCAATACCGGTCAAAGCACTCTACCGGTCGAATCTTTACCGGTCGAGCATAAGACCGGTTGTTACATCCTACCGGTCTAAGGAAGTACCGATCGAAGACCCTTACCGGTCAAAGACCTCTATCGGTCTAAGCATTATCGGTCTAAGCATACTTCCGGTCGAACAAGTTACCGGTCAAGCATAGTTCCGGTCTTACCATTCGACCGGGTACTTCTATTCTCCGGTCTTGCCATTCGACCGGGTACTTGTTACTCCGGTCTTACCATTCGACCGGGTACTTGCTAGTCCGATCTTACCCTTCGACCGGGTACTTGCTTACTCCGGTCTTTCCTTCGACCGGTACGGTTCATTCTCCGGTCTTACGTTTGACCGGTCGAAGCACTTTTTCCAGACTTAGCGGGACCCCCGTGCTAAGTCTGCGAAGGGGGACAAAATTCTGTTCGAGATCAACTGTTTCTTTTTGTTCAGTATTATTTGAAGCGTTATACTGATTGAAAGGACTGCATTTAATTATTTTTGGAAATTTTTTTTTTCTCTGGAAATTTTTTAGTGTGGTTTTTATTTTGATTCTAACGATCTCATCTAGTTGGTTATCTTGGTACAAAAAAGTTTAATTACTAACCATACAGCTAGGATGTCGAATCAGCTAATGATGTCTGATGGTTACAGCCTTGATTTTAACAACATGACTCATTCTGAAGTAAAAGCAAAGGCTAAACAACTTGTTGGACGGTTATCAACATCATCTCGCATGATTGATGAGTATGACAAAGAGGACAAAATGCTCAAAGCTGAGAACAAGGCTTTACAGATTCAGAACTCATCTCTTCTTATTTTAGATCAATGCTTTAAAAGAAAATTCAAAAGATTCTGATTCTTTAATTGACTTTGCAGGAATAATTGAGTCTAAAGAAAAAGAGATCTTCGATCTTCAAGCAAAGTTGAAAAGATCTGAATCAAGCTCTACATGGTCTGAAAAGGATGCAATGCAAAGAGAACTTGAGGATCTTAGAAGAAGTACAAGTGTTGCAAGAGATACTAGTACAGGACTAAGACAGATAAATTCTCAACTCTGTGCGGACAGAGATAAGTTTAAAGATAAAGTTCTCAGTCTGGAGGTTGAGATTGAAAAGCTGAAAGAAAAGGCAACCCAAGACAGAGACAATACTATAGCTCAAGATGAGATGTTGAAGATTGAAAAAGAAAGAAAAGAATTCGCTAAGAAATTCTCTGACATCTCCAGAAAATCCTTTGAAGAGAAGAAATCTTTAGAGCTTAGATGCGTTAAACTTTCTCAACAAGTTTCAGACTTTGAGAAGGTTATCATTCTAGAGAGAGAAAAGGCTGAGAATGAGAAGAAGAAAGCTGAGCTGAAGAAAGAAAATATAGACTTTTCTGAAGAAAAGAAAATATTTGAGACCGAGATAGCCAAGCTGACAGGAAAGCTATCTGAATTGTCAACAAACATCATGAAGGAGAAGAATGCAAAATCTGAATTGCATAAGAAGTTTGATCTGATTGAAAAGGAAAGAAACAGTTTGTCTTCAAAGATAAAGGAACTTGAAGAGATCGTATTCAAGGTGAAGTTGACTGAGCACAAGACGCCAGAGTCAATAGCTCAATCACCAAGAGATGATCTAGCTGATTCAGATAGTTCATTAAAAACAGCTTCAAGTTCACATTTTTCAAATGTTTTCTATAATCCTTTCTATGATTTAGATGATTGTCTTACTTCTAAATCTACTGATCAGATTCGTCCTTCTAACCTTTTCTATGACAAAAATGTTGATGGTTCAGGTAACTTCAAGAAGACTAAGTCTCAAAAGAAAAGCTTCTGGAGAAGGCATGATGAGAAAGAAAGAGGAAACTGGATCTGGAGAGTTAAAGGATCCTCGGAGGAGAAGAAGAAAGAAGAATCATTTGTGCATACATCACATGCTAAAAGGAACTATGCTACAAAAGGTAAAACTTTTGGCAAACCTGATCTGGTTTACACAATCCATCAATTGATCAGGTTAGCACAAAAGAAAATTAGTTGTTCCTACTGTGGCTCAAATGATTTTGTAAAAAAAGATTATGTGAATAATTGGTATGGTTCTTATTTTATCTCTCCCACTAGAACTGCAACTAACCCATTAGGACCCAAATACCAGTGGGTACCAAAAGCTAAATATGTGTTGCAGGCACCCAATGCTTAAGGGGGAGGAAGAACTATGGCTTTTGAACAACACAATTCAAAACCCGGACTTAATTGTCAAAAATAAGGCTTCTAAGTAAATCAGCTTAGAACCCGTACTTCAACGGACTATGGCTTCTAATCACTTCAGATTAGAACCCGCACTTCAGTACCTTATTTTTCTGTTTTTTTCTTAATCTTTATTTATATAAAAAAGAAAAATAAATAAATAAATAAAAAAAAAAAAAAGGTTAACGGAGAATATATGTGATATTAACAGATTTTTGAATACTTAAATGCTTATCTGACCGTGTGTTCTTAAAGATAAATACTTGCGTTTTATCTTGTCAATATACTTTGTCAATTATTCATACACATAACGGTTCAGAACATTCTATTTTGACTTTGTTATTACCATGTATCAAAAGTTAAATCTTTCTATGGTAATACTCACTTTCTTTGTATTCACTGTTGATTGAATCAAACGTCATTTCATGTGCTTTCATTGAAAATATGTTTATATATTGTTCATATAAACAACATTCGTTTTTGATTCTCCAAAATATTATTCTTCATGACAAATCGTCTATAAGCTTAATTGAAAAACTCCTTAAGAGCTTAAATTGTCAAACTCTTTTAGTTTGAGGGGGAGAATTGCATCGTCAAACATCTTCTGTTTTGACATCTCCGAATATTATATTCTTCATGTAACAAGTGGTATTTGTGCTTACATGTACAAAAAGCTTGTTGAACACTATGTTCTTTTAGGAAAATACATGGGATTCAGTGTGAGAACTTAACAGAACTTCCATGGATTCACGATAACCAGTGTTTCCTACCCAGGAAGTATTCCCTGAGTGATTGAGGGGAGAGGGGTCAAAAGATTTGAGTGTTGGTGTGTGAAAAGAGGTAAAAAGGAAAAGAGAGATTGGTTAGAAGTGAGAATTAAAAGAAAGAGGGTGAGAGAACAGAGTAAAAGAATATTAAACTCTGCACCAAACTTCTTTCTGAGCCGCGCAGCCACATAATCTGATTGGTTCACATTCTTTGGTGACCATCATTGAAAAAGGCACCTAGCCCATGCCATCTCTTGCATACAACCCCACCAGCTACTCATTCTTTTCTCAAAAAGAGAATGTTTTGCATTTTCTGGGGACGCAGCACATATGCTATTGGTTCTTCATTTGGAAGATACTAATATTGAAAAAGAAGGAAAGTTGCCCCACCTTCGAACCCTTTCTCATGCACATTGAGTCTTTGTATAATTTGTTGTTGTCTCAACAAGTTTACATACTTTGAGCCTAAAATGAAAAGCAATCATCTATGCTTAATTCTTTCTTACACATGCACTAGCACACAAAAATTTGTTTTCTGTCAGAACGTTCATAGATAACCATGTGTTATTCGATGATTGAATGGAAGACCTGGGGAGTCTACATCAAACCAGCTCCTTATATAGTAACTTTGTGTTACTCAGTGACTTTGTGTCATTGACAGGCATTCTAACTGAGTCATTTGTTGATTCAGGGTTACACCTATTAACTGTTTGAATTTGAAAAGATTCGAATGGTTACTACTTTCTATTTTAATCTGAAAAGATTGAAATAATCACTTTCTCCATTTGGAGAGACTGCTCTTATTTCCATACAGGGCTCGTTACATGAAGACTGTGCTTACGTGATCATACACAATGGGGGAGATTGTCATGAAAAGGGGGAGATTGTTTTGGTATGTTTTGATGATGATGCTTCTCACTACTCATCAAAAAGGGGGAGAAGATACAAAAATGGAGAATTATCAAAGAAGGAGAATATAATCTGAAGACTGCTGAAGATTTTCAAAGATATCAAAGTTTCAAAGATTTTAAAGATATCAAGTTTTGAAGCATTCAACAATACAAGTGAAGACCCGAAGACAATTGCAATTTTTTTTTAATCTTGAATCCAAAGGGGGAGATTGTTGGATCATAAATTGTATTCAAGATTAAAGTTAAAGTTAAGGGTTTAAACTGCAATTGTGTCAAAGTTAAATTAGAGGGTCTAAACTGTATTTACTTGATAGTTACAGTTCAGGGTTTAAATTGTAATAGTTTAATAGTTATTAGCTATTGGGCCCAAGCCCATTAAGCATTAGGAAGCCCATATGGCCTAGGTATTTAAAGTTATGTTTAGTTTAGTTTTAGGTTAGAACTCTGATAATTTTCTAAATAGTAACCATACGTTTTCTCTGTATTCAAAGGGTATCAAGAACACTCAAGGGTTTCATTGTTTATTCAAGGGATTGGTATGTTACTCTGATTTATATATCTCTTGATTATTATTGTGTTGCTTGATTACTTGATTGATTATTTACCAACTAGATTAAATCTGGGATAACAAAAGGCCATCCAGCCCTCTCCGAGTCGCATTGGCCATAGCTGAGGAGATACAGAAGCTGCACTTTGTAACCTTAGGGGAATTCGCATATTTTACAGTGCAAGACGTTACGGGGCTTTCAAGCTCAGATGATGAGGATAACAAAATCTCAGAGGAGTTAGGAGAAAAAGATGCCCTTGGCACACCACGAAAACCAACTCCCAGTGCAACCCACACTTCTACCCCTGCAGTTCTAGTACAGAGGGGTATTGAAACAGGACCGCATAGTCCGAACCCTACCCAAGCCACCCGGACAGAGGATATTCCTTCATCTTCTGTGCCACCATTCGGGGAAACCAAAACCACCTCACCCTTTAAAAAGGGTGAGAGTGTAGCTCTGCGTGTCCATTCGCCCTAGGACACTACTCTTCCACACACAGAGGTATTCGTTACCTCTGTCACACACAAGAGTGATGCCCAAACCACCTCAGCGTTGGTGGTGAAAGAACACGATGATTCTGTGGCTCTAGAACAACCACAGTATCCATTCAACATCGATCTTAAGGGAGTCTCTGAACCCTCCCCCAAAGAACATGTTGACAGAACTTCCATAGGTGCTTCCTCTGTGGAACATCGAGGATTGGAAGGAAATCCTCCAGAGCTCAACATAAAAACAGACTCTGAAGGTGCCAAAAACTCGTTGGCTAAATCTGGAACATGTGTTGTTTCAGAGGTTACCTCTCACACTTTTGTCATAAAGGGCGAGTTTAAAGCCTTTACTGACATGGTGCTCACAAAACTTGACGAGTTGCAAAGCTCTATCTCCAGAGAGTCCCAAGCCAACTCTCAAACCCTTGCAGAGGCCCTAAAAGCTAATACTGAAGCTCTGCAAGCCCTCAATACAAATGGCGCGACTAGAGCTGACCTTCAAGCCTGCGGTCAAACCATCATCGCACACTCCAATCAGATTCAAATTCTAGGGGATCTTTGCACAGAAGAATTCCCAAAATATGCTACGCAAGGAGTTCAGACTGGAGTGAACGAAATGACCAGGCTCAGAGAGGAAATAAAGGACATAACTCGCATTATTATGGTCCCCTTTCACACACCGACATCAACCTCTGTACCAGACCCCTCTGCGTTTGCAACGAAATCTGACTTGGAAGCCATGGGAAATCAGTTTCTGCAAAACCAAAACCTCCTTCGATCCGACTTCAACGACCAAGGAAAGAAGGTGGCAGCAGACTTGAAGAAAACCGTAGCCACATTTCGATTCAAGTCTGAAGTGGAAATCAACGCCCTATCATTGGCTGCAGAGGACGCCCTACAGAAGATCAGTAAACATGCTGATGACCACCTCTGCAAGAGGAAGAAGAGAAAGGCCCCTGCCTCTTGCCAGGCGGAGGCCGCACAGAAAAGGGCTCACCATGATGATCTGGACCCAGATACCTCTAGCCCTGGCCATCATGAGGGGGAGAAGGCCTTAACACCAAAAGCACCTGTCATCTCTGACACTCCTCTTTAAGCCCTACCCTTACAAAGAACATCTTCAGAGGCACACAAACCACAGAATCTCATGCCCTGTGCCTCTGAGGACTCAATACCGACCTCTCCAATTGTCCAAGGAACAACCTCTGCAGGGTCTCAGAAAGGGAAGGTTAGTGTGGGCTTTGAATAGATCGCAGAAGGACTCACAAAGTTTGTAGAACCCTCAAGTCCTGAACTTATGCCCACTGCACCCACACCCGCTGTACAGTTTCAAAGCATTGATCCAGTAAACGCTGCAGATACTTCAGAGACCTCTTCACGGAAGAAACAGTCCTCAGAGTAGAACTCAGAGCAGAAACGTCAAGAGGACAGAGTAAAAGAGATAGTTCAATCGATGGACGCCATGAGAGTTCCAATCCCAAGGCCTCCACCGAAAGAACTTAAGTTTCAAGAGAACATTCATACCTATCTTTACAGCGCAGAGCCCGAAGCCGTCTTCATAGCACCAAATCTGCATCCCTTAATCAAAGAAGACATCAGAAGACGCTTCGAGCGAACTGCACTAGAAAGGGATGAAGTATTCTCCACAGAAGATATCAAAACCGTGATGAGTATCTCTCTGCACTCCTTCGCCAACAAATCAATCATGTATGCAAAATACTTAGTTCAGAGAAAAGATGGGAAGCAATACACGTTCACAGATGCAGACTTAAAGAACCTCTGTGCCTACGATCTTCCTCAACTACATGTCTTCACAGAGCAAAGACTTGAAAAGCGTAAGGAGTACATGATAGTGAATGGCAGGATCAAGGAGGTGATGCGCGAACATGTAAAATATCACAGCAAAATGGACTTCGAGGTAGCTCTACAACTCGGAGTCAAAAAGTTGTCGATCACCAAACCACATGATCAATTCCCCGGAATCGAGAACGTTCCTTCCAACTCCTTAATCACAGAGCCTGAGTTCGGATTCATCTACAGAGAGGATGATGGGCTTAAAAAGATGTATCGGCCAAATCAAAGTCACAAGTATTCGAACAACACTCTGCAGAAGATGAAGAACATGATTCTGAGGAAGAAAGGCTCTGAGATTATGCAAGCAGGACCTGCAGAGACAATGATAGGACAGATTGATGCACAACTGAAGTACAGGGAACTCATTCTATCGATGAGAAAAACTCTAGCTGAAAGCTTTACCAACCTGATAAATGATTTTCCCCAATGACTTCTGTAATCTTTTGTTGTTCATTCATGTATTTCGATGCTTAATGTAATTGCCTTTTGGCATTTTTCTTTTATGAATGAATATCACCTTTCAGAGGTTGAGTTCCTTTCACCTCTTTTTGTTTCATCTTAGCCAACACCTCACTTTTCAAATTTTATTTTTTCAATACTTAGGGGGAGATTGTTAGCTCCACTCTCATTGTATAGAAGTATTGAAAAATAGGCTAAGTATGGAAATCGTAGAAGTCAGCCGTTGAACACCCAAGTACACCACAGAAGGTGCAAATCTCAGAAGTTACTCCACAGAAAATGCACCCGAGGTCAAACCTGATAATGATACTCAGATCACAGAGCCTCTGTGATCACTCACAAAGCCTCTGTTAAGGCTAACCTCTGGAGATCAATGTTGAAACCTCTCTTAGAGTTCAAGACAAGACCACGTGCAAAAGACGTGAGGCCTGCTGTACGAAGATACTTAAGATCAAAGTAATGGGCTTCCCACGATGTTTACTTTACAGGTGACATTCCGTTTATGGAATGTCAGTTTTTGTCTTGTACTAAGGGGTGCATCCCTCTGCTATATTAAGGGAGCACCACCTTAGAGCACAATACACGAGAGCACACACAAAAATAGCAGTCTGTATAATCCTTGAGCATATTTGCACATACCAGTGCGTGTTCTTGGTGTTCTTGAGTAATTAATGAAACAGTTCTTTAAGTAACTTTCATATAATACTTTACTTCCTGTTCATTAATTACTTGTGTGTTTACTACCTTGCATGTTCAATCCTTTCTACACATCTTAAACGCTTCCGCACTCTATTTTATTAATCTGTGTGTAGAAAAAGGTTAAATCAAGTTAAAGAACATCATAACTGGGATCAACACATTTTTAGTCCTTCTAGTTTTATAAGTTGTGTGTTTTTACATTTTTAGCCCCTAGATTTTATATTTTGTGTTTTTGTCTTTTTGAGTTCTCGTTTTTCGTCAAGTCTTAGTATTTTCTTTCAATTTTAAGAGTTTATTTTTTTTTTGTGCTGATCAGAGTTTGACTTTCGGTCAAATTCTTCAGAATTGTTTGGGAACGATCATTTTTTTTATCAAGCAATTTCTCATTCAAAGTTTTCTGAGAGAGAGAAAATTTTAGATTGTCCGTATTTTGTTTTTGAATTCATTTCATCTCACGATAATTTTGTCAAATTCTATTTGAAACAGGATGAGTTCTCCAATTTTGTTCAGAGGAAGATACGAGCAGTGGAAAACTGATTTTTTTAAATTTGTAGATACACATGAGCTGAGTTGCTATATCAGATTGTCATTAACTGAAGGAGAGATGAAATCTCGTACTCCAACAGAAGATTGTACTGAGGATCGGGAGAAAAGAAAGAGTGCTGATAATATGGCTCGAACTTTTCTGTTGAATAGTATTCGTCATGAGATTAATGGTCACATAAATACCTATCAGTTGACAAGAAAAGATTTATACAAGTCAACAGGAAATGAGATTTGGGACTTTCTTGAATGGACGATGTTAGGGCCAACGGTTGTGTCAGTTCTAAAAGGAAAGATTTCTTAGTTGGAAGCTAAAATTCAGCAGACAGTCTCTGTTGAGGGCAATGAGCAGAAAGTTAAGAAATTGGAATCTGAGAATGCTGAACTTAGAAAGAATATATCTGATTTGGAACAACAGCTTGCTGAAAATAAAGCTGATTTTGATTCTGAAAAGAAAGGTTTTTCAAAGAAGTTCTTAGATTTTTCAAAGAAGTGTTTTGAAGAGAAGAAGTCAGTGGAGCTTAAATGCATAAAACTTTCTCAAAAAAATTCTGATTTTGAGAAATTACTGATTTTGGAAAGAGAGAAGTTTGATAAACAGAAGAATGTGGGATTCTTTAAAGAATTATCCGGCCAGAGAAATGATTCAGAGAAAGGATTTGAAGAAGAAAGATCCATCTTTGAGAATGAAATCAAAAAGTTGGCATTCAAGTTATCTGAACTATCTACAAATGCACTGAAAGAGCAACAAACGAAGTCTGAGTTCACGAAGAAGATTGACCAACTTGTGAAAGAAAGAGATAACTTTGCTTCAAAGTTCAAAGAACTTGAAAAATCTGCCTCAAGTTCCAATCAGAAGTTTGTCTTTTCACAAAGGTTAGTTAAATCTTTTGATCAGATTCGTCGATCTAACATCTTCTATGATCAATATTTAGATGGTTCAGATACATTTTCGAGGAGAAGAAGTTACAAGAAAGAGAAACTGGTCTGGCAGAAGAAACAAGTTAAAGATGAGATGTCAAATGAGCTGAAAGGGAAGACATCATGTGTACATACACACAAAGCAAAGAAGAACAAAGAGCATAAAGGTAAACCTGACCTTATATACTCAAGAGATCAATTATTCAGGTTTTCAGGTAATAAATTTTATTGTTCTTACTGCTGTACACATGATCATATCCACAAGACCAGTGATCATTTCTGGTATGGTTCTTACTCGGTTAACCCCACAAGAACTGCAACTAACATTCACGGACCCAAATACCAGTGGGTACCAAAACCGAAAACTGATTATGTGTTGCAGGCACCTCAAGTCACGGGGGAGTAAGAGAACAATGGCTTTTGAACACAGCAGTTCAAAAACCGGACTTCAATGTCAAGATTATGGCTCTTGAATAACACAATTCAAGACCCGCACCTCAATGTCAAGATTATGGCTTCTAAGCACATCAGCTTAGAACCCGTACCTCAACGATTAAAGACCTTTACTCCTGTCATGATATGAGGATTGTACTCCAATACTCAAATGAGGAAATCAACCATCAAGGGGGAGTACTTTCTTTTATGAACAAATCTTCAAAGCAAAAATCTAAAAGACATTCACAGAAACAAAGAAAGATCGACACCTCTAACAAAAGACATACTTACTACTCCAGTTCTTCTGATTGCGAGCTTAATGATTCTTCAGATAATCATTTTTCAGAAAAGTAAAGATGGTATGGAGAAAGAAACCAAATATAGAAGACAGTGAAGGAAACAAGTCTCATGATTCGCCTGTAGTTGATACAAAGTCATCTATTTCCAAGACTGATTCACCTACTTATGTTTATTCTATAGGAAAGTTGATCAGTCTAAACCGAGCAAAGATCTGTTGCACTCACTATGGAAAGAGTGACTTTGTGGATTCAAGGTATGTTAATAATTGGTATGGTACTTATAGCATCCCCAATCCTGAGTTTAATAGTTTCAAAGCCAAGGCAATTAACCATCAAGGATCCATCACAGTATGGATACCAAAACCAAAATCTTCTTAATCTGTTTTGCAGGAATGTCATGTGTGATTTAATTCAGATTATTCATGTCACATGACTACAATCAAGGGTTATGCCACTTTTGAGGGGGAGTACCATGTTGTTTATTTTCCATATCGACTTCTGAACACTTCAGTTCAGGACTCGTTCTTAAATGTTTTTGACTTCTGATAATCTCAAATCAGAAAGTTTACTTAAATGTTTCACTTTGGTGAGTTAAAGGAGTGTTAGGGCTCATAAAGTTTCTATGGTCAATCCAGAGCCGGAAGGACCTACCCAAGAAACACATCCAATTCATAGATATCAGTGAGGGGTCTAGATTGATAGATGAGTTCGGAGTGATTGAAAAAAAATGGTGAGGATGTGACAGGACTTAAAATAATTATTGGTCTTTACCAAACCAAGTCAGTTATTCGGATTACCACATAATCTATTCATTCTCGTTCTTTGGAGATGGATATTGAAACAGACATGGACCTTGTGTCGATAACTCGTGTCACCCCACCCATCCATTCAAGTTTCTCTCAAAAGATACTTGTATCATATTTGCACGGAGATTTAGCACATAATCTATCTATTCCTCACTCGGAGGTCTTAGATATTGAAAAATGAAGACATCAGCTCCGGTCTCCGAACTTCATATTCTATTCACTGAGTCTATTGATTTATAACCTGCATCCCAGGTTGAATCAATCTTTGAGCCTAATCGATTTGATTTATACTTCTTTCACACACGCACGAATATTTGTGATTCCCCTTGCATATATTTGTGATATTGCCGGAACAGTTTGAGAAGTAATTTTTTAATATTTTACTTCAGTGATAACTGGAAGTCCTATCAGAGATACATCTTTGCCAACTCTAAAAATAGGCCACACAATTATCTAAATTGTTGTGATAACAGTTACTATTGTGTTTCTTTGTTAGCTGTTACCCTTGGTTACTAAATCGTTTTATATAATATTTTGCTACTCATCCGGTTAGTCTTTGAGGTTACATGATGCTCAGGATTCTCCTAATCATCATGAGGGGGAGAATGACACAAAATTCAAAGACACAGATTATCGTGTTGAGGGGGAGTTAGCAAAATCTGAGGGGGAGTAATAGAATTTCTTAATTCTAAGGTTGAAAAGCCATTAGATTCAAAAATTGCAGCTGAGCAGAAAATATTTTATTGGTTCTTCTATCCCTATCAAGTGGTGTTTGCTATAAGTTCTCCTACGAGCATATTGGTTCTACAAGTTCTTAAGCTGAAAGTCTATTCAACTCACGGTTCAAAGACATATTCTTTGTTTTTAAACTGAAGTTGCACCGTGGAATGTCACGTAACTCGCACATTATCTTTCTTGTGTGCTGATACGATGTGTTGAGTTTCTACAGTTGAAAGCTGCTTGATAGTGCGTTCAGTCGAGGCTATTGTACATTGAATCTGGTTACAAAGTTGAAACTATGAAGACCAATAGCTTTATTCAAGGGGGAGTTTGGAAAGACATGAAGACATGCAACACCAACGTTCTTCAAAGATTCAAGAGGGAAAGAAGATCAATGGCTGAAGTTTTCAAGAAGATAAATGCCTTATTCAACTTTAGGGGGAGATTGTTAGGACTGAAAGTCCTAGTGCGTTGAAAGTTGTATAACGCATTTATAAGGGGTCGAATTGTAATATGTTGATAGTTATTTGTAAATGGGCCTCAAGCCCATTAGGCCTTATGCGCACCATATATATATAGGTTTGTTTAACCTAGTTTTAGGTTAGAGAGGTTAAGACGTCATTATTCTAGTCGATAGGTTTACATTTGCTTATCAGAAATTCTCTATGTAAACCTAAACCTTTATTGAGTATTAGTTATATGACTAGAAGTTGTGGCTCATTCATTGTTCTTCATTGATTACTATTGATTGCTGATTGCACTGTATCTGGGATCTACAAACATCTTCTTATTGAGAAAAAGATGAGTAACTGGTGGTGTTTAACGCAAGAGTTGGCATGGGTTAGTGCCTGTTTCAATGAAGGTCACTAAAGAATATGAACCAACAGTAGATGTGGTTGCCCGACTCAGAAAAAGTTGGTGCAGAGTTTTTATATTCTTTTAACTTTGATCTCACACCCTCTTTCTTTTTATCATTTTGCTCACTTATAACCAAACTCTCTTTTCATTTTATCTCAACACACACCCACACTCAGATATTGACCCCTCGCCTCTCGATCACTCAAGGATAACTTCTTGGGTAGGAAACACTGGTTATCGTGAATCCATAGAAGTTCTATTAAGCTCTCACACATTGATCCCGTGAATATGTCCTAAAAAGCATGATGTTACTCAACAATTTAACTTTCACAGTTAAAGCACATTAGTACAAAGTACAAGGTCAGATATATATATGCTCATCAAAATAATCATGAACATTTGAGCATTTTAAAACATGGAAGATTTTCTCAAAACAAGGAAATTGAATGAATGAAGTGAAATCAATATATATGTTTTGAGAATCTGACAATGTATGGAAAAGATCAAATATGAATGATTTATCAATAAAAGCTTAGGTCGTGAAAAAATTAGATGTTGTCTATATGAACAAGTAAAGACATTCTTGAGAGAAACGCTCTGAATGAATCAACCCTCAACAAACATTGAATTACAAAAGGAGTGTATTACCATCGAAAAATTGTGTCATTTTGAGACATGGTAATAATAAAGTCAACAAAAATACTAAACCGATGTGTGTGAATACTTGACAATATATGAAAAAGATAATACACAAGTATTTAACTTTGGTAACACACGGTTTGTTAGTCATGAAAGCTCATAATAATGAAAACATTTTAAAAATCACACTTCTGAATTTATGAAATCTGTTTAAGAATCGAGAAGTGGTTTGAACATTTAGAAACAATATTATCAGTAGAGGTAATATGCATTCACAATATTATCGGTAGAGGTAATATGTATACTCCCCCTTAAAGGTTGATCATTTCTTTTGATACATCTGAGTACACTTTCTTTTGATCATTGAAGTATGAGTCATAAACTATTGTGTTTAGAAGTCAAACTTGATCTTTGAGATACGAGTCCTAGACTGCTTTGTCTAGAAGTCAAACTCTTTGACATTGAAGTCTGAGTCCTTAGTTGAGTTACTCAGAAGTCTATGTTCTTTTACTCCCCCTTGACTTGAGATATGATTGTCCCAATAGAATCAATTCCTTATCACATAAACATATATATAATCACAATCTAGAGATTTAACAAACCTGTTTTAATATTCAATCAATACTATTACAAGGTTTCTCTCTTGAATGTTTTCTTTCTAAGCTCTCTCTCTCTAGAACCGTTTCTCTCTTGCACATGAATGAAAAGAGGCGGCTGGTAATACTAAATTAGGCACACCCTCTCACAACAACCCTAGAGCCTAATAGGCCCACACACCTATTTTAGGAAAAAGACATAAAAGCCCAAAATACAAGGAAGGTAACTTTTAACTATTTATTACAAAGGACCTAGACTATTTAATGAGAGTTGACTTTTCCATCTTTGACTTCAGATTTCCGTCTTCAATATTGATGATCTTGAATCCAATAAATCTGTGATCTAACAATCTCCCCCTTTGGATCAAGATCATTACTGTGGGTCCACAATACTATATCAAGTTCTTAGAATAACATCACATAAAGATTACCAACCTGTATTGATTATAAGAAATGGTTACAAGGTTGATCTGATTCAAGCTATAGATGTCTGTTCTCTGTTTTTCTCTCTATTCCACCTTTTTGTGTGTGTTTTTGTATATGATCTTATCTTGTTAGAGAGATTGAGAGATACAATCTAATCTACCTAATAACTAAATATCTAGATACTTTAATATCTAGATATTATCCTAAATAATATCTATTACAAAGATATTAAATAACAAACTATAATAAACTAACTAAACTAACTAAGTTAACTAATACAATAACAAACAATTACTTTGACATTTATTACAAATAAACATTTGACTTTAATATCGAGAGTCGACGTTCCGGCTTTAGCTTCAGATTGCGATCTTCAGTTTGGATGATCTTGAATCCAATGAGACTGTGTCTTAACAATCTCCCCCTTTGGATCAAGATCATTACGAAAATGATTTTAGCAATTCAGTCTTCTTGTTCAGCTCGGAAGATGCAATCTCTTTCTCTAGCTCTTAAATCAGCATGTCTTTTTCTAACAATCTTCCCCTTTGAAGAGTGGACGTGATTTTTGAAACATGTGATCTTTGCCATTTCTTTTGCAGTCATTCTCCCCCTTTTTGATGTTAAGTGCAACGACTTCATCAAAATTAATTGTAAGAAATGTCTATCTTGCGGTTAGAGCCCCTGATCCGTCAATTCAAAAGATATTCATCCAGATCTTTTCAAATCCAGATAAAAATAGTCGTGTAACACCTGAATCAACTAATGAATTAGTTAACATGCCTGTCAGTAACACTAAGTCACTGTGTGTAACGAATACACATTGGAAAGGAGCTATTTGATGTTGACTCCCCTAGGGCTTCCATTTAATCATCGAAATACCACAAAGGTAATTTCTATAAACATTATGACAAAGAAACTAATTCCTTGTGTAATCGTGCTTGTGTTGGAAAGAATTAAGTACTTGATGATTGCTTATAGGCTCAAAATTGTGTAAACCACTGAGACAACAGTAAGTTAAACACAGACTCAATGTGCATGATTGAAGTGCGAAGTTGGGGCAGACTTCCTTCTTTTCAATATCCAGATTTTCCAAATGAAAATCAGATAGCAAATGTGTTGCGCCCCCTTTGAAAATGGGAAACACTTTCTTGTTGAGAAGAAAATGAGTAGATAGTGAGGTTTGATCAAGAGTTGGCATGGGTTAGTTGCCTGTTTCAATAATGTTCACCAAAGAATTGTGAAACACTAGTAATTTGGCTACCCGGCTCAGAAAAAGTTGGTGCAGAGTTGTGATATTCTTTTAACTCTGTTCTCACACGCTCTTTCTTTTAAACATTTAGCACACTCTAATCAAACTTTCTTTCTTTGTTTGACACACTCATTTCTTTTCGACTTCTCACACTCAATCACTATGGATTAACTTCATGGGTAGAAATCACAGGTTAATGTGATTCCATAGAAGTTGTGTTAAGTCCCAGCACAATGAAATCCTTGTTTTCCTATGATGCATATGATGCTCAGAATGGTTTAACTATTTCAGTTAAAGCACAATTTAGATCTTCGAAAACATTTAAAGTCACACTTCCAAATCATGAATTCGGTTTAAGAATCGGGAAGTGGTTTGAACATTTGATAACAATGTTTTCTATGATTGAAAGTTGTCCACTTATCAACCATATATGAGATTAAGATAAAGGATTATACCTTAATGTGCGATCTTATATCTCATGAAGCTAAGTTTAAAGTCATAAACATATGAACTTTTAAGCATCTCTCAAAAATTCTGCAAAAGTCTTATGTCAAGTCAAAGTAAAATTTATTCACTTAAATTGAAAAGACAAAAAGCAGTAAAATTCTGAAAGTACGAGTTCTGATCAGAAATAATCAGAAGTCATCACCTTTTACTCCCCCTGAAATTATGCATTAGTACATTATCAGTCGTAAAAGATATGCATAAAATTTCAGAAAAGTATGTACTCCCCCTTGAAGGTTGATTTCCTCATTTTAGTATCGGAGTACAATTTCATTTTCAGCACGGAGTAAGGTCTTTTGATCTTTGAAGTGCGGGTCTTGAACTGTTGTGTTCAAAAGCCTTTATATCTCCTATTCCCCCTTGACAGTAGGTGCCTGCAACACAGATTTAACAGGTTTTGGTACCCACTGGTATTTGGGTCCATGAGTGTTAGTTGCAGTCCGTATGGGGATTACTGAGTAAGAACCATACCAGTAATGGTCACTCGTCTTGTGAACAGGATCATGTGTACGACAATAAGAACAATAGAATTTCTTACCTGACAAACTGATTAATTTATCTCTTGAGTAAACAAAATCAGGTTTACCTTTCAGCGCATTGTTGTTCTTGGCAATCAGCGTATGTACACATGAGTTTTTACATTTCAGCTCTTCTTTAACTGGTTTCCTGTTCCAGACCAGTTCATCTTCTTCCTGGAAGCTTCTTCTCCTTCTTTGTGTACCTGAACTATCTCCATTCCTGTCATAGAAATGATTAGTAGAATGAATCTGATTAGAAGATTTAACTGACCTTCTGAAAAGAGCAGTTTTCTGATGTGAGCTTGCGGATGGTTTGTTAGAACCAACTGAATTATTTGTAGATGAGTGGATTTTTGACTCTGGAGTCGTTCGCTCAGTCACCACCACCATCTTTGAAATAATATCTTGAAGCTCTTTTACCTTTGAAGAATAACTGTCTCGTTCTTTGATAAGGAGCTCAATCTTTTTCTCAAATGCATACTTCTTTTTCTTCTCTGTCAGTACACTCTTAGATAATTCAGATAGCTTCTCGGTAAGCTTCTTTAGCTTTGATTCAAGGATGCTTCTTTCTTCTTCGAATCCCTTCTTAGCACCTTTCTGATCATTTTCCTTCCTCTCCTTGGCAAACTGATCTCTTTCCAATATGATTACTTTCTCAAAGTCTTCAACTTTTTTAGAAAGTATTAAACATTTAAGCTCGAGTGTCTTCTTATCTTCAACACTTTTCTTTGACAGATCTGAGAACTTCTTTTCAAAATCTGATATTTTCTTTTGAAGCTCAGAGTTCTCAGCTTCCAAAACCTTAAGTCTTGATGACATATATGATTCTATCATAATCTTAGCAATATGTTCCCATAACAGCTTTCCTGTAGCCTCTTCACGTTCTAGTGTAAAGAAGATCTCATTTGAAATCTCCTCTGATATTCCTTGCAGAATAAAAGATTTGGCTAAGATGTCAGCTTTATATCTTTTTCTTTGCTCGTCTGAGTACATATCAAGTGGTACTGGAAGCTCTTTTTCTTCTCTTTCTCCATTCTTCTTCACTAGAGTATAAACTCTCCTTGGAACTGTCATAATTCCGTACTCTAGAGATCTTCTTATAAGTTTCTTCAATTCATGTCTATCTATGAAATCCATGAACTGATCTTTCCACTGCTCATACTCTCCTCTGAAGAGTACAGGTGGTTTCTCATCCATACATATTGAAGAAACTTCGCTTGATGTCATCCTGTTTAATTTGATGTGCAAAAAGAACTTGGATTTGACCGTTAGTCCAGATAAAATTTGATCACACAAGAAATTTTGTCCCCCTAGGCAGACTTAACACGGGGGTATGGGGGCAGCGCCCCTAGAGAAAAAATTTATGACAATTAAAGACCCTATTACAACTTTGAAAATTCTCAGAAAAAATATTCTAAGTATGGACTGTAGCAAAGAGGTTTGCGTTTCACAAGGGAGGCGCAAAGTTGAGGTTTGTGGGTCTAGTTGGAAGCGCAAAGTAAGGTTTGCGGTTCAAGTTAGAAGCGCAAAGTTGAGGTTTGCGTTTCTGAGGTTTGCGGTTCAAGAGGTTTGCGTTTCCTACTTGTGAGAAGTGAGGTTGAGGTTTGCGTTTGCTTGAGATCCGAGAAGTAAGCTTTGCGATTTACTTGAGGAGCGCAAAGTGAAGCTTTGCGTTTCACTTGAGGAGCGCAAAGTGAAGCTTTGCGTTTCACTTGTGGAGCGCAAAGTGAAGCTTTGCGTTTCACTTGAGGAGCTCAAAGTGAAGCTTTGCGTTTGATGTGGGACGCGCAAAGTTGAGGTTTGCGTGTGTTCATCTTCTGTTTTGCGCTTTGTTCGTCCTGTACTTCGAAAAATCGTCTAAAATTTGTTCCTGAATCGATTTAGCAATACCAAACTCTACCCTTATGTCTAGAAACACTTCTAGAACTGAATATAAGCACACGATCTCAATAAAACACACTTTTTAAAAATGAAATCGATGGCACAGTACGTTTATCAAACTCAAATTTTTCTTACTAAAATCACAAATTGGAACTCGATTTATGCTTTATAGTGAAATCAAATAACAACAACTCTATCTAGCATGCTAATCGATCACAACCTGGTCGATTTTAACACCTAAAACACTTTAACACTCGAAATCAATTTTTCAAATAGAACACAGAGACGTTTTTGCAAAGAATATGATTTTGATCTTAATCAGGCTCTGATACCAATTGTGGGTCCACAATACTATATCAAGTTCTTAGAATAAAAGCACATAAAGATTACCAACCTGTATTGATTATAAGGAATGGTTACAAGGTTGATCTGATTCAAGCTATAGATGTGTGTTCTCTGTTTTCTCTCTATTCCACATTTTTGTGTGTGTTTTTGTATATGATCTGATCTTGTTAGAGACATTGAGAGATACAATCTAATCTACCTAATAACTAAATATCTAGATACTTTAATATCTAGATATTATCCTAAATAATATCTATTACAAAGATATTAAATAACAAACTATAATAAACTAACTAAACTAACTAAGTTAACTAATACAATAACAAACAATTACTTTGACATTTATTACAAATAAACATTAGACTTTAATATCGAGAGTCGTTTTTGCAAAGAACTTGATTTTGATCTTAATCAGGCTCTGATACCAATTGTGGATCCAACAATACTATATCAAGTTCTTAGGTTAACAACACAATAAGATTACCAACCTGTATTGATTATAACAAATGGTTACAAGGTTGATCTGATTCAAGCTATAGATGTGTGTTCTCTGTTTTCTCTCTATTCCACCTTTTTGTGCGTTTTTGTGTGTCTATAATATCTGTTTTTTTTAGAGAGTTGTTGAGATATGATATTATCTCAAGCTTCTTAGATACTCTATCTAACAACTTGCAAGAACAAGTTGTAATATTAAACTAATATAACTAGATAATATCTAACAAGTAGATATTATATCTAACTAATAACTTAACTAAATAACTAACTAAGTTAAATACTAGAATAACAAACAATTACTTTGACATTTATTACAAATAAACATTAGACTTTAATATCGAGAGTCGACGTTCCGGCTTTAGCTTCAGATTACGATCTTCAGTTTGGATGATCTTGAATCCAATGAGACTGTGTCTTAACAATTACTAAAAGGATTTAGCAATTCAATCTTCTCTTTAAGCTCAGAAGACGCAATCTCCCTCTTTGTCTTCAAACATGTAGCAATCTCCCCAAAAGATGTAGATAAAATCTCTTTCATATGATGGAAATAAATTATCTCCCAATTTAGCTCAGAATGCTTTAGCAAAGTATCTTCAAAGAAAAATTCTCAAAAACTTTGAAACTCTCTGACTTGGACTTTCTTTAATCTTGAGTTCTCCCAGCTCTCCCCCTTTTGATGAATTGAGCATCGATATCATCAAAACTTCGTCACAAGAAATGTCTTTGACCATACTGATCTTTTCAAGAGCCTCTGATTCTTTGCCAATTCGAACAAAGTATTCATCCAGATCTTTTCAAATCTAGACAAAATAGGGATGTAACAACTGAATCAACAAATGAATCAGTTAATATGCCTGTAAGTAACACTAAGTCACTGTGTGTAACGAATACACATTGGAAAGAAGCTTTTTGATATTCACTCCCCCAGGGCTTCCATTCAATCATCGAAACACCACAAAGGTAATTTCTATGAACGTTATGACAAAGAAACAAATTCCTTGTGTGTTCGTGCAAGTGATAGAAAGAATTAAGCACAGATGATTTCTTATAGGCTCAAAATTGTGTAAACCACTGAGACAACAGTAGATAAACACAGACTCAAAGTGCATGATTGAAGTGCGAAGGCGGGGCAGACTTCCTTCTTTTCAATAGCCAGACTTTCCAAATGAAAATCAGATAGTAAATGTGTTACTTCCCCTTTGAAAAATGAAACATTTTCTTGTTAAGAAGAAAATGAGGGGCTGGTGGGGTATTGTCAAGAGTTGGCATGGGCTAGTTGCCTGTTTCAATAATGTTCACGAAGAATTGTGAAACATTAGTAATGTGGCTGCCCGGGTCAGAAAGTAGTTGGTGCAGAGTTTGATATTCTTTTACTCTATTCTCACACCCTCTTTCTTTTAATCATAAGCTCACATCTAACCAAACTCTCTTTTCCATTTTACCTCAACGCACAACCCACACTCATTTCTTTATGACTCCTCACACTCAATCACTAAGGATTAACTTCTTGTGTAGGAAACACTGGTTAACGTGAATCCATAGAAGTTTCAGTTAAGTCCTAGCACAAAGATCCCATGTTTTCCTAGAAAGCATGTGTTGTTCAGATGATTTAACTTTAAACAGTTAAAGCTCAAATACAAGTCAGATGTTTGTATGCTCAGAATATAATCATGAAGATTTGAGCATTTGAAACATTGAAGTATTTTCAAAACAAGTAAATGGAATGAATGAACATGAATACACGAGATTTGTTTGAAAATCTGACATTGTATGAAATGATCAGAAATGAATGATATAGCAATCAAAGCTTACCATCGAAAAATATGTTTCCAATTTGATACATGGTAAGATCATTTTGAACAAAAGGTCAAACCGGTGTGTGTGAATACTTGAAAGTATATAGAAAAGATAATACGCAAGTATATATCTTTAGAAACACACGGTTTGTTAAGCATTGAAGCACAAAATAAATGACAATATTTAAAATCACACTTCCAATTCATGAAATCTGTTTGAGAATCGAGAAGTGGTTTGAACATTTAAGAACATGTTTTCTTATGATTGAAAGTTGTCCTTCTTTCAACCATATATGAGATGAAGATAAAGAATTATACCTTTGGCGTGCAATCTTACATCTCATGAAGTCAAGCTTAAAGTCATAAAGATATGATCTTGTAAGCATCTCTCAAACTGCAAAAGTCTTAAGGTCATAGTCAAAGTAACTTTATTCACAAGAATTTAAAAATGACATAAAGCAGTAAAACAATTTAAGTACGAGTTCTGATCGTAAATAATCAGAAGTCATTGCCATACTCCTTTGACTTGAAAAGCTCCCCCTAGAATTATGCATTATAAAAAATTGACAGAAAAGTAAATGCATAAATTAGATATGCTCCCCCTCAAAATAACAATGATCATTTATGAAGTACTTCTCACACTCCCCCTGAGATCATGAACAAACTATTAAAGAACAAATATGTTGCGGAAATAATGATAAAGAAATGATGAAAAATTACAATAAAAGAAACTTTAATAGGTAATTACTGATTAGACCTTGAGATTTAGCATCCTAAGCTTAGACACAAGAAAATTGAATCTCTTTTCATCTAATGGTTTGGTGAACAAATATGCAAGTTGGTAATCAGTTTTTACAAAGTAAAGTTCTATTATACCTTTTTCTACATTATCTTTTATAAAATGATACCTGACATCAATTTGCTTTGTTTTAGTGTGGTGCACAGGATTAGCTGATATGGCGATAGCGCTATTCGAGTCACAATAGATCGGCATTTTATCAAACTTGAATCCAAAGTCTCGAAGTTGTGTACGCATCCACAAGACCTGAGAGCAGCAACTGGCAGCAGCTACATACTCTGCTTCAGCAGTCGATGTGGAAACACATAATTGTTTCTTTGACGCCCAACTAACGAGCTTGTCTCCAAGAAATTGAATGTGACCTGAAGTGCTCTTCCTGTCCAACATGCACCCTGCATGATAAGCGTCTGAATAAGTAGTTAGTTCAAACCCTGTATCCTTAAGATACCACATACGAAGATCTGTAGTCCCCTTCAGATATCTAAAAATCCATTTGACAGCAGCTAAATGGTATTCTTTAGGGTCAGCCTAATATATCTTGCACACAAGCATGTTGAAAACATTATATCTGGTCTACTTGAAGTAAGATACATTAAAGACCCTATCATACCTCTATAAGTCCTAACATCAACACTTTTGGTCGACGCAAAGAAGTCAAATATGCGTGGGTAGCTAAGAAGTCTAAGGAAAGCACGACGACGACAGAATTAGTTAATCCAACTTTAAATTCTAGGAAAAACAATAACAGTCATGATGTTTTTAATTCTAAACATTTGGTTGAATGTAATGAATTTTTACCCGTAAAAGTTTATTCAATTCCGCAATTACTTCAACTGTCTCATGATTGTCTTTGTTGCTCCTACTGTGGATTGAATGATTTTGTTGATCGTGGTTTTGCATCTGATTGGTTTGGTTCTTATCATGTGTCTAATTCTCATTCTAAGTTTGATGTTCCCCGCCATAGAAACAGACCCAAGTCTAAACGGGCATCCCAGTCGGGTGTTAAGTCTAACCCCAAAGGACCCATTTACGAATAGGTACCTAAAAAGCATTAACTTGTTTTGCAGGATGGTCATGTGTGGTATTTAGATTCAGGCTGCTCCAAGCACATGACTGGAAGAAAGGAGCTTCTCACAAACTTCACCGAGAAGTTTGGTGGAAATGTGCGATTTGGGAATGATCATTACTCTCCCATTATGGGCTATGGCGATATCGTTCTCACAATCAAGAAGGTGTCCTACGTCGAAGGTCTTGGTCACAACTTGTTCAGCATCGGTCAATTCTACGATAAGAATCTAGAGGTCACCTTCAAAGCAAAAAGGTGCAGCATTCGGACTGAAGATGGAAAAGAGATTCTTGCTGGAACGCGTCACACAAATCTCTACACGATAGACCTCTCGTCTCTGAAAGCAGATAAGGAAGTTTGTTTGATGTCCAAAGCCTCAGCCGAGCAAAATTGGTTATGGCATCGTAGACTCTCGCACCTGAACTTCAAGACTATCAATAAGTTGGTGCTCGGCGGCCACGTGAGAGGAATGCCAGATCTTAAGTTCGAAAAAGAACACTTGTGTGCCGCCTGTGAAATGGGCAAGATGAAGAAGGCTTCTCACAAGCCTAAAGCCACTCCTAGTACTTCTCGGTCACTCGAACTCATTCATATGGATTTGTGTGGACCGATGCACATTCAGAGTATCAATCACAAGAAGTATGTCCTGGTAATGGTTGACGACTTTTCTCGCTACACGTGGGTCAGATTCCTCCGTTCAAAGGATGAAACCTCCGAATTGATCATTTCTCTCCTGAAGAGCATTCAAGTCAGTCTCAACCTATCAGTCCAGACCATTAGGATGGATAACGGCACAGAGTTCAAGAATCAAGTGCTCACCGGTTACCTGACTTTAGTGGGCATCACATGTTGGGAACTGAAGAATAACTCAAGTGATTAATGCTGTTGGTTGAGATTTACTACTGCTAGAAGATTTCAAAGTTAATACTGCTGAGTATTACTACTGCTAGTAGAATTAATACTGCTAGTCAAAGTTAGTGCTGCTTGAACAAAGTTAGTACTGCTTAGCTAGTTAGTACTGCTAGTGGTTAGTGCTGCTTAGTAGTCAATGTTGTCAAGACTTAATGCTGCTTATAAGGTAATGTGAAGATAATGATGAATAGATTGTGGGTAAAGATAAACATGGATATTCTGAAGATATTCATGGAAGATATACTGAAGATATTTTATTTATTTGTAATTATCTTTTTGTTCAGTATATGTATAGATTTGACATAATAGTTTAGAGATAGATTTACAGATTTAATTCTAAAGTTTTAGTTCTAGAGAGAATCAACCTCAAGGCATAGATCCTAATTCTAGAGAAGTAGAATTCGTCTTGAAAGAGCTTGTTCTTCAAGATTGAGGTTGAGTGTGTAATCTTGTGATTTTAATACAAGTTTGCAAAGTGTTTATTCTATACTGTTTGTTTACTGTTTCATTGAATATCAAAGTGTTATTCCGCAACTTCTTTGATATTGTTTCTGAGTATTCATAATTCTTGTTGAGAATTCGATCCTGACAAGTGGTATCAGAGCCTGTTCTCTCAGAAACATCTATACATTCATCATGGAAAACTTTGCTGAATCAAACAGTACTCTAGTCTCAAAGGTTCCAATGCTCAGACCCAATGAATTCGATATGTGGAAGATCAGAATCAAGCAGTACATACTCCTCACTGACTATTCTATGTGGGACATCATTGAGAATGGCCCTTCTGAAGCAGGAAAAATTGGTGCAGATGGAAAGAGAACTCCACCAAAAATTGATGCTGAAAGAAAGACTAGACAGACAGAGATGAAAGCCTTGAGCACTTTGCTCTTGGCTATCCCCAATGAATACCAACATCAGTTCTGCAACTGCACTGATGCAGAGATGCTCTAGAATGCTCTAGAGAAAAGATTCTCAGGTACCAAAAGTACCAAGAGAAATCAAAAAGCCATTCTGAAGCAACAATATGAGAACTTTATGTCAACCAAGAATGATTCCATGACTCAAACTTTTGACAGGTTCAATAAACTCATTGGTGAACTTGCTACAGTGGGAGTACAAATTGATCAAGATGATCTGAACAGAAAGTTTCTAAGGTCCCTGAGTGATGAATGGACTATGTATACTGTGTCTTTCAGATAGAATGATCAACTGGAAGAAAAAGGAACTTGATGATCTGTATAATGATCTAAGAGTTTTTGAAACTGAGGTAGAGGCTAAGAAGAGGCCTTCTGGGTATGTTCACAATGCTGCACTCCTTTCAGCATCAACAGATTCTACTTTCATCCCTGAATCAGTTAGTGCTGCAAATGGAGCACCTCAAGAGAAAGGCACTGAAACTGTATTTGAAGCCTTTCTAGCAAGTCATGGAAACTCTTCCCTCATTAATGATGACTTGGAACAACTCCATCCAGATGATCTTGAAGAGATGGACATTAAATGGCAGATGGCCATGCTCTCTATGAGAGTTAAGAAGTTCATCAAAAGAACTGGAAGGAACAACTTCTCACAAAGAAGAGAAGATGGAGCAGGTTTTGACAAGTCAAAGGTGGAATGCTATAAATGCCATCAGAAGGGACACTTTGCTAGAGAATGCAGAAGTGGAATGCCTCAAAATAATAACCACCAACAAGCTCAATCTGGAAGCTTCAATAATAACAGAAACTCTGCACAAGCCCTTGTCTCTCAACAAGGCATGGGGTTTGATTGGAGTGATCAAGCTGAAGAGGCCATTCAGAACCAAGCTCTAATGGCAGAGGTGTCTGATCTCCCAACAGAGGTAACTTCCAATCTTTGTTCTCAAAATTGCATTAACACTGTTAAGAGGTATAGGGATCACAATCAGAACATGAGTGATAACCTTAAGAGATTGGAAAAGGACATAAAAGATTATGTCAGGATAGTTGAGAGATTTGAAGAGCAGATTAAGGGTTTTCAAGCCAATGAGCTTCAACACTCTTATGACACAAACTACTGGAAGTGGGAGAAGAATGACTTAGAACTCCAACTGACCAGATCCAAAGAGGAGAATGAGAAGATAAAAAGAGAGTTTGAGAAAGCCAAGTTGGATATTGAGAAATTTTCCAATGCTTCTAAAGCAATGGACTCTTTGCTCCAAACTCAAATCCATGACAAACTTAGAAGAGGAATAGGGTACAATACCACTCCACCACCCTATAACAACAACTACATCCCTCCTAGTTCAGATTTGTTAGAAACAAAGGATAGGAAGGACCTACCTAAAGGAGCCACTGAGATAGATCCCTTAGATGAAGTAGTTGTTAAGGATAAAACTGAGAAAGAAGGTGTCAAGGAAAAAGACAACACTGTGAGTGGTGAGATTCCTATAGAAAACCACATAATCACCAATGAGGGATGTGGAAAGCATTGGATCAAGTCCAAAGAAATAGAGAAGACTGAGGAAGAGAACAAGAAGGTTCACTATAAGCAGACCACTGTTGTGAACCCTATCCATTGAAAACAGTGTGCATGCAATAAATTTAAGCCCCAAAAACATGATAAACCAAGGGGAAACCAGAGAAACTAGAACAACCAATGGGCACAAAAATAAGGCATTGATTTGAGTAAAATTAATAGACCAAAGCCTTGTTTCATATGTGGAAAGTTAAACCATTTGGCTAAGTACTGTTACTTTAACCCTATTAACCAACAGATGAACTTTCAAAGATTTGTGCAAAAACCTGTTGGTTATAGGAAGGCTGGAAAGAAACATGTGGTGAAGAAATCTGTTGAAAACAAAGGCCCCATGAAGAAAAAGATTTTGAATGAAAGTATTAAAATATGGGTGCCTAGAAGCACTAAAACTGTTAGTGCTGCTGACAGAGATAGTGCTGCTAGAAGCATTACTGCTGCTATCAGTGTTAGTACTGCTGAAAGTTTTAATGCTGCTAATACTGTTAGTACTTCTTCAAAGATGAATACTGCTAACACAGTTAATGCTGCTAAAACAGTTACTACTTCTAATAAGGTTAGTACCGCTAAGCATGCAAGCACTGCTAATGCAGTTAGTACTTCTAAAACCAGTACTACTTCTAGCAAATGTGTTTCCAAGCCTATCATTGTGACAAAGTACTCCAGAAATGAGGAGTTAAAGTTTCAAAATCTTGTCAAGAAAGAATGCAAGTATTTTGATGAGAAAGGGATACCCAAGACCACTTTGGCTTGGGTTCCTAATTCAAACTAACTGATTTATCT
Organism: Arctium minus; assembly: GCA_954870635.1. NCBI lineage: Eukaryota > Viridiplantae > Streptophyta > Magnoliopsida > Asterales > Asteraceae > Arctium > Arctium minus. Next base: position 109,629,722 of record OX941081.1, read on the forward strand.
TATGTGCAGGGCAACCAACAGCTCAAGGGAAAGAGCATTTGGCATGTTGATAGTGGTTGCTCTAGGCACATGACAGGCAACATGTCATGCCTTCAGGATTTCAAGCATATCAATGGAGGACATGTTGCTTTTGGAAATAATCTTACTGGTGGTAAAATAAGTGGCAAAGGAAATGTCACAAAAGGTAAGATGACATTTGAGGATGTCTACTATGTTGATCAATTGAAGTACAACCTGTTAAGTGTATCACAGGTTTGTGACAAACAACATAGCATATTATTTACTAACACATAGTGTATGATCCTTGCTCCAGGGTTCAAGGTAATTGATGAAAGCATGATACTACTTAGAACTCCAAGAAAGGACAATGTTTATTGTCTAGATATGGACAATGTTGATAGTGATTCATCCCTGAACTGTCTTGTTTCAAAAGCTTCTATGGATGAATCCTCTCTTTGGCACAGAAGGATGTGTCACATGAATTTCAAGACTATGAACAAACTTGTTAAAAACAACCTTGTAAGAGGTTTACCATCAAAAGTCTTTTCATGTGATGATCATTGTGTTGCTTGTCTTAAAGGCAAACAGCACAAAACTTCTCATAAGACCAAAGAGTTAAATTCTATTTCTTCTTGTCTCCAGTTATTGCATATGGATCTGTTTGGTCCTACAAATGTTATGAGTATAGGCAAGAAATCTTACTGCTTGGTTATTGTTGATGATTACTCCAGATTTACTTGGGTATATTTTCTAAGGACTAAGGATGAGACAAGTGGACTGATCAAATCCTTTATCCTAAGAATTGAAAACCAAACTAATCAAAAAGTAAAAGTCATTAGATCAGATAATGGGACTGAATTTAAAAATCTTGATCTAAACACCTTTTGTGAAGAGAAAGGCATTGAGAGACAATATAGTGCCCCTAGGACTCCTCAACAGAATGGAGTTGCTGAGAGGAGAAATAGGACACTAATAGAGGCTGCTAGATCTCTGTTGGCTGATTCAAAATTGCCAATTACCTTCTGGGCTGAAGCAGTTAATACTGCTTGTTATGTCCAAAACAGAGTTCTAGTAGTCAAGCCAAAGAACAAGACTCCATATGAGCTTTTAAATAAAAGAAAACCATTTATTGGTTTTTTCAAACCTTTTGGGTGTCCTTGTACTATTCTCAATACCAAATCTTACTTAGGTAAGTTTGATAGCAAAGCAGATGATGGATTTCTTGTTGGTTACTCATCTCAGAGTAAGGCTTACAGAGTCTTTAACTCTTCTTCTAGAATAATTGAAGAAAGTGACAATGTCAAATGCAATGAGAACATACCAAATCCAATTGGGTCTGGTCCTCAGTGGCTATTTGACATTGATTCACTAACTAACTCTTTTGGTGTCAGTAGTGATGATTATGCAGGTTCAGGGAGTGGAGGATCAGGAACTACACAAGTTCAAGACAGCTTATCTCAATCTGTGATCTTTCCCATACCCACAGTGGATCATGTTGAAGACTGTGAAAAGGAACCATCTACTGAACCAAGTCAGAGTGAAGAAGAAAGTAGAGATAAGGAGACTCAAGACAATAAAGAATCAGAAGTAGCTGCTGAAAACACCTCAGTTGAGTTGAATGACTCCAATCTAGAGGTGGGACTTAATGAAGAATCTAATCATCACACCGGAATTCAAAAGAATCATCCTCCACAACTGGTAATAGGAGATATATCCTCTCCTATGATGACTAGAAATCAAAGCAGGCTGCAAGAATTGCAAGATCAACAGCATACAGTGCTTTCTTGCTTTTTATCCCAGCTTGAGCCTAAGAAGGCACATGATGCTATGAAAGAATCCAGTTGGATAGAAGCAATGCAAGAAGAGCTACTGCAATTCAAGCTGCAAGATGTTTGGGATCTGGTAGACCTTCCTAAAGGCCAAAGAGCAATAGGAACAAAATGGGTCTTCAGAAATAAGAGAGATGAAAGAGGTATTGTGATAAGGAATAAAGCAAGGTTGGTGGCTCAAGGGTATACACAAGAAGAGGGAATAGACTATGATGAAGTATTTGCACCTATGGCCAGGATAGAAGCAATTAGATTATTCCTGGCTTATGCTTCTTATATGAAATTCAAAGTCTATCAAATGGATGTGAAAAGTGCATTTCTTTATGGCTCAATTGAAGAAGAAGTATATGTCTGTCAACCACCAGGGTTTGAAAACCCAAGCTATCCAGACAGGGTATACAAATTGAAGAAAGCACTTTATGGATTGCATCAAGCTCCAAGAGCATGGTATGACACTCTGTCATCCTATCTCTTGGAAAATGGTTTTGAAAGAGGAGTCATTGATAAGACTCTATTTATCAAAAGAAATAAGAAGGATATATTGCTGGTCCAAATCTATGTTGATGATATCATTTTTGGATCCACAAGAGACAACATGTGCAAGGAGTTTGAGGAACTAATGCATCAAAGGTTCAAAATGAGTTCCATGGGGGAACTTACCTTTTTCCTTGGACTCCAAGTTGAACAGAAGTCAGATGGAATCTTTATCTGTCAGTCCAAGTATGTGCAGGACATTCTAACCAAGTTTGGTTTCTCAGATTCAAAACCTGCCAGCACACCTATGGAGACACACAAGCAGATAACAGCAGATCTTGAGGGGGAGGATATGGATGTTCATCATTATAGATCCATGATTGGCTCTCTCATGTATCTTACAGCCTCTAGGCCAGATATAATGTTTCCAGTCTGTGTATGTGCAAGATTCCAAGTTAGGCCAAAGCAATCTCACTATCAAGCTGTAAAGAGGATATTCAGATATCTCAAAGGGCAACCCAGATTGGGACTTTGGTATCCTCATGACTCATCCTTTGACCTACTTGCATACTCAGATAGTGATCTAGGTGGAGCAAACTTGGACAGAAAATCTACTTCTGGAGGATGTCAGTTTTTGGGTGCAAGACTAGTGTCTTGGCAGTGCAAGAAACAAACCACAATGTCCACATCTACAACAGAGGCAGAGTACATAGCAGCTGCAAGTTGCTGTTCTCAAGTCTTATGGATTCAAAATCAAATGCTGGACTATGGGGTAACCTTTCTACACACTCCAATTTTTATTGATAACAGCAGTGCTATTAGCATTGTGAATAATCCTGTCAAGCACTCAAAAACAAAGCACATTGAAATCAGGTATCACTTCATAAGAGACTGTAATGAAAAGAAACTTATTCAAGTTGTAAAGGTTCATACTGACAACCAGTTTGCTGATCTATTCACCAAAGCCTTTGATGTGGGTAGATTCACTTTCTTGGTAACAAGTGTGGGAATGATCAACTCTGAATAAACTCCTTCTCAAAAAGTGGTTCAATACCTGTATATTATGTATTCTTGGTGGTCCTAATCTTTCTTTTCAGGGACTTCATAGCAATCCTCAGTTCATCATAAGTTGAAAAGAGTAAGTATTATTAATACTGCCAGTGCATTATTAATACTGCCAGTGCATTATTAATACTGCCAGTGTATTCTTAATACTGCCAGTGTATTATTAATACTGCCAGTGTATTATTAATACTGCTAGTGTATAGTTAATACTGCTAGTAGTTAATACTGCTTTCAGTTAATACTGCTAGTAGTTAATACTGATTTCAGTTAATACTGCTAGTGGTTAATACTGCTTTCAGTTAATACTGCTAGTAGTTAATACTGCTTTCAGTTAATACTGCTAGTGGTTAATACTGCTTTCAGTTAATACTGCTTTCAGTTCATACTGCTAGTAGTTAATACTGCTTTCAGTTAATACTGCTATTGGTTAATACTGCTCTAGGTTAATACTGCTTATGTCCCGAATACTATAAATACTCTTTGCCCGCCTAAAATCTCATAACGACTCTTTGCATACTGTTCACTTGCGCTCTAAACCCTTTCTCTCTCAAGTTCAAAGTTTTCAAGCAAGAACCTTCAAGGTCAATGGCATCCATGGCGTTCATAGACGAGCACAATGAAATCGCGATGCTCCAAAAGCCAAAACAAGCTGAAGGTTTTCACCAGATAGTCGACTTTCTGAAGTCAAGCCATATTGCCCATGCTCTCACTCTATCTCCTACCATCTTCATAGAGCATCAGAGGCAATTCTGGGCAAATGCCACCATTGTTACTGAGAATGGTGCGCAAATGATCAAAACAAGGGTGTGTGACAAACCCTTGACAGTTACTGAAGAGGTACTTCGCATTAGTCTACGTCTAGACGATGCCTCCGGTATAACTTCTATCTATAATGATGAACTGTTTTCTACTCTTACAAGAATGGAGTATGGAGGCCCATTGGGGGTGTTCAAGTTCTCAAAAGCCAAATTTTCACCCCAATGGCGTTTCTTTGTCCATATCCTCATGCACTGTATATCCAAAAAGACTACTGGATGGAGTGAGTTCAGTAGCACCATTGCTTATGCTTTGGTATGCTTGGCCACTGCCAGAAAGTATAATTTTTCTCAAATGATTTTTCATGATCTTGTCTCAAACTTGGGAAGTAAAAAGAGCTTCTATATGTACCCCAGGTTTGTCCAAGAAGTTATTAACCATGAATTGACGGATATACCTCATTTTGATGGGGTATATGTACCCAAAATTCCCAAAGGTAAGGTCTTTTCAAATATGAAAAGATCTCCTCTGGACTCGGAAGGAGTTGACACCCCATTGTTCTCTACAATGATGGTGGTGTCCCAAACTGATGAAGGCATGGCAGCAGGGTCAAGGCCCCCATTAGACCAACCCACTGCTAGCCAATCCACACCTTCCCACTCTAAATCAATTCCCTAGTCTCTTCTTGAAAAACCAACTTCACCAATCACCCATACTTACAAAAGGAAACAGGTAAAGAAGGCTCCTTCCCTTCTTGTACCAACAACCACTAAGCCTACTAGCCCTCTAAGGGAGAATTCTCCCTTAGAGAATATCCATAGGGAAACCACAGGGGTGTCTCCCAACCCCAAGGAGGTGCTCTCTGAGGAGGAGGTTGAGCATATGGGTACTGAGGCTGCCACTACTTCTGCTAGCACAGAGAAGGACAGTGGTAACATAAATAAGACCTCCCCCATGGCAACTTTGAATGAGCAATCATTCAAAGGTCCCTGGTGCCAAGAAACCAAGGGGGTGGACAGTGCTTCTGCTAGGCAGAAGACTTCCACTACAAAAAGATCCAATGATCCTTCAAAAGAAGGTAACACTTCTGGAGAGGGTGAGGACAGATATTCTTACTATGAATTGATGGAAACAATGGGCAACATCAACCTAGATGTTCTCAAACAAGGGAAAGAAATTGAAGAAATGAAATTGGTAATCTTGTCCCAACAAGTGCAGATTACCAAACTCAAGAAATTGGTGATGAAGCTAGTACAGAAAAAGAAGAAGAGACAATTTGTGCTAAGGAGAAGGAAGTCTGAGAATGATGCTCCCAAAAAGGGGGAGATCAACATGGAAGAAGCTACAGAAAAGAGGGAGCTTGATGGGATGAAATATGGTGGTGAGGGGGAGAAATTTGATGTTGAGGGGGAGCAGGAAGCAGAAACAGAAAGAGAATCAGTGCAAATAGAAACACAAGAAGCAGCAGTAACAACAGAGCAAGTAGTAGAAACCATTAATACTGCTAGTTCAAGTAAAGCAGCAGAAACAGTGAAAGAAGTATTAACAGAACTTGAGATTGCAGAAACCTTACTTAAAGCCAAGAATGATACTCCCAAGGTCACTTCAAAGACCAAAGGAGTAATCATCAAAGAACAAGGTGAAGTGATCAAGAAAGATAACAGTAAGAAGGCAATGAACAAAGACAAAGGAAAAGCAAAGATGGTGGAATCTGATCAACCAGTCAAAAGGCAAAGGTTGGTTGAATCAGATGAAGCCTTAGCCAGGAAGATGCAGGATGACATTGAAAAGGAAGAAAGAGTTCAAGTTGAAAAGGACAGGGAGATGGCAAAGGCTCTAGCAGCTGAACTAAATGAAGCCGATGAACAAAGCCTGGCAACTGAAATTGCACAGAAGAAAGCTGAAATTATGAAGAAATCAGTGGTAGTAAAAACAGCTGCAAAGAAGAGAAACCCCTCAAAGACATTCCTAGGTACCCAAGAGAGAAACAAGATGATTATTTTTCTCAAAGGTGCTGTAGGAGTTAGAAAGGAGATGTTCTCCAAGATGTCTTTTGAGAAGATTAAAGAGCTGTATGATTCAGAGATGTTAAAGCTTCAGGGGAATGAAGCTGCAAGGGTGGAGATGGAGAAGAGGATGAAAGAAAGTAATGACTTTCTGATACAAAAGCCCTTTACAGATGAGCAGGAAACACCATCAAAGAAAGAAGCCACTCTGGGTGAAAGTCTAAGGACTTTAAAGAGAACCAAGATGATGGCAAGGAGAAAGTCAATCAAGAAGCCTAGAATAGCTGAAGGAGAGGCTGAGAAGGTTGCTGAAGAAGAAGGGGTGCCTGAGTCATCTGAAAAGAAAGAATCTTCAAGTACTGATGATTTAAAGATGTACATGGTAGTGATGGACAAAGTTCCTGAACCAATTTCAGCAGAACCTGTTGGTATAAAGCCTCCTGAAGTTATTCACTGGGATACATTGACATTGGATGGAAAGGAGTACATTAGACTCAAGAGGAAGGATGATAAGTATGAGGTATTCAACACTTGGGTCAAGATTGTCAGAACATGTTCTAGGTCAGATCTTGAAGAAATGTTTTAGATAGGAATGAAGTTGTATGCAGATATACTGAAGGCTTCAGGGATTTCAATTACAAAACTGGTGATGGAGTATCTGTATATGATGTTCAAGCCTGATGAAGTAAAGCATGTGATTAAGAATGTGTTCAAATCAGTCAACAAGTGGACTCTATATGAAACTAGTGGAGTATATGCAGTGACTTTGGATTTAAATCACACTGAATACTTTCTAGTGGATAGAGTATATAACCATAGCAGATTAAAGCTTCATGCCATGCTGAAGAAGAAGCTAGGATGTGTTCCAGATTCAGAAATGGCTAAATATTTGATCCAAAGAACAATTAATCAGAGTTTGGGGTTGGATGCAAACACTGGAATTTAGGCCATGATAGAGTTTTGGGAGCATCTTGAAGAAAATCTGAAGAACTTGACTTCTCTTCCTAAAAGTCAAGTTAGGGGGAGATTGTTGGGAACTGAAGAATAACTCAAGTGATTAATGCTGCTGGTTGAGATTTACTACTGCTAGAAGATTTCAAAGTTAATACTGCTGAGTATTACTACTGCTAGTAGAATTAATACTGCTAGTCAAAGTTAGTGCTGCTTGAACAAAGTTAGTACTGCTTAGCTAGTTAGTACTGCTAGTGGTTAGTGCTGCTTAGTAGTCAATGTTGTCAAGACTTAATGCTGCTTATAAGGTAATGTGAAGATAATGATGAATAGATCGTGGGTAAAGATAAACAAGGATATTCTGAAGATATTCATGGAAGATATACTGAAGATATTTTATTTATTTGTAATTATCTTTTTGTTCAGTATATGTATAGATTTGACAGAATAGTTTAGAGATAGATTTACAGATTTAATTCTAAAGTTTTAGTTCTAGAGAGAGTCAACCTCAAGGCATAGATCCTAATTCTAGAGAAGTAGAATTCGTCTTGAAAGAGCTTGTTCTTCAAGATTGAGGTTGAGTGTGTAATCTTGTGATTTTAATACAAGTTTGCAAAGTGTTTATTCTATACTGTTTGTTTACTGTTTCATTGAATATCAAAGTGTTATTCCGCAACTTCTTTGATATTGTTTCTGAGTATTCATAATTCTTGTTGAGAGTTCGATCCTGACATCACACATACCTTTTCAGCTGCTCGTACTCCTCAGCAAAACGGGGTAGTAGAGCACCGAAGTAGAACTCTTGTCGAAGCAGCGCACACGATGTTATCTCAGTCCAAGCTCCCGCTATATTTATGGGCAGAAGCAGTTGCTACCGCATGCTACACTCAAAACCGTACTATCATCAACAAGCGGTTCAACAAGACCCCATACGAGATCATCAATAAACGCATCCCTAACATCAACTATTTTCATGCTTTCGGATGCACGTGCTTCGTACTGAATGACAAGGATGATCTCGGCAAATTCAGCCCCAAAGCGGACGAAGGAGTGTTCATCGGCTATTCTCAGCAAGCCAAAGCCTACAGAGTCTACAACAAACGGACAAAGATCGTCGTTGAGAGTGTAAACGTGACTTTTGACGAGGCCGCTGATATGGCTTCTGAACACCTCAGTTCAGAACCCTCTTTAACTGGTGTGTTAGCTTCTGGAAAATTACGTTCAAGATCTACACAATCTCCAGTAGATCCAAATCAAGCGTCTACGTCAAGAGCACATCTTTCTGATTTGGATTTACTTTTTGAGCATTTTTATGATGATTATTTTCCTTCCATGACTAATGCTATATCATGTAACAGGAATGATGCTCAAGCACAAGAAGTGACACGGGTCACTGGACCAACAGACTCAGGTGATTCAACTTCGCCTGACCCCCCCCCCTCTTACTTCTCAAGTTCCTCCTGACGCTCCGGCAACAGTTGGAACTCCTGAACCGACCCCTGCTGAAGGTGCTACTGAAGTTCCCTCTCCGGCAATCCCGGATATTGTCATCACTTCATCACCCGCTGAGTCGTCCTCGGCTTCACGCTCGACTCCTGCCCCAGAGCTTCCACCTCACAGGTCGTCATCCCTCGAAGCAGTTCAGGATCTACCCCCCGGTGGTTATGTGGATTTCGATACTTCTCAACAGACATATCAACCCCTTCCACACGCTACTAAGTGGACTCAAGCTCATCCCTACATCAGATCATCGGTGATCCCAATTCACCTGTTCAGACTCGATCCACCACCGCGAATGACTGCTTATTTTCTTTGTTCCTCAGCCGTATAGAACCTTCCACCGTCTCCGAAGCATTGAATGATCCGGACTGGGTGATAGCTATGCAAGAGGAGCTCAACCAATTTGAGAGCATCAAAGTGTGGCATCTTGTTCCCCGGCCAAAGAATAAGACGGTGATTGGGACGAAATGGATCTTCAAGAACAAGAAGGACGAAAATGGAATAATAGTCCGGAACTAAGTACGTCTGGTAGCTAAAGGATATCGCCAGCAAGAAGGTATAGATTACGATGAGACGTTTGCACCGGTTGCCCGCATTGAAGCGATTCGCATGTTCCTTGCCTACAGCGTTCACAAGAATTCTATCGTCTTTCAAATGGATGTGAAATCCGCGTTTCTCAACGGCGTTCTCAAGGAGGAAGTTTATGTCTCGCAACCTGAAGGCTTCGTGAGTTCTAAAAAAACTAATCATGTCTACTTTCTTGACAAGGCCTTATACGGTCTAAAGCAAGCGCCACGAGCCTGATATGATGCTCTCTCATCCTTCTTAGTTAAATCTGGTTTCTCTAAAGGTAAGATAGACACTACCCTATTTATTAAAAGAGAAAAGTGCGATATTATTCTTGTACAGATCTATGTTGATGACATAATCTTTGGCTCCACAAACCCCAAGTACTGTCAGAACTTTTCAGCCCTCATGAGTAAACATTTTCAAATGAGCATGATGGGGAAAATGAATTTTTTCCTGGGTCTTCAAGTTAAACAATTAGCATACGTAATTTTCATTAATCAATCTAAGTACATCTCGGATATTCTTCGGAAATACCATATGGAAAATTCTTCACCTATGAAACCCCCCATGTCTACCAGTATAAAGCTACACTCTGATCCTGATGGAAAGGATATGAATGCTACAACTTATAGAGGTATGATAGGTTCTCTGATTTACTTAACGGCTAGCCGACCAGACATTATGTTCTCGACTTTCTTGTGTGCAAGATTTCAGTCAAAACCTAAAGAGTCTCACTTAGCTGCTGTTAAGCGTATTTTTCGTTATTTAAAAGGTACTCCTGATCTTGGTTTGTGGTACCCAAAAGAGACAGGTTTTGAATTGACAGCTTATTCAGACGCTGACCATGCCGGAAACATGCTGGATCGGAAAAGCACGTCGGGACATGTCCAGTTCTTGGGTGATCGTCTTGTCAGCTGGGCTTCGAAGAAGCAAAACTGCGTATCAACTTCTACCGCCGAGGCAGAATATGTAGCAGCCTCCATTTGCTTCTCACAAGTCATTTGGATGCGCACCCAACTGAAAGACTATGGCTTTCACTATTCGAAGATCCCCATCTACTGTGACTCGAAGAGCGACATTACAATATCCAGCAATCCCGTCCAACACACGAAGACGAAGCACATTGATGTGCGCTATCACTTCATAAAAGACCACGTGGAAAGAGGTACCATCGAACTCTACTTTGTTATTACAGAGCATCAGTTAGCAGACCTGTTTACCAAAGCCTTGGACGAAAAACGTTTTAATTATCTTGTGTCCAAGCTAGGTATGCTAAATCTAAAAGTTTGATCCTTTCACAGACCTATACGAGTCTCATTCAATCTCGAGTGATTGTGACTTAGTGCCCCAGTGACTTGTCTCTGGATGCTCATATCCACACTCATTGGTTATTGCATTTTACTCATTAAGTTCTGTACAGTTCTAAACCTCTGTATTAATAAAGTAGATTTCGTTAGTGTGGGTCCAACAATACTATATCAAGTTCTATATAAACAACACAATAACGATTATCAACCTATATTGATTATAACAACGGTTACAGGATTGATCGATTTAAGCTATAGATGTGTTCTCTGTTTTCTCTCTGATTTACACCTTTAAGTGTGTGATTTTGTGTGTCGATTATGATCTGATCTGATTGAGAGATTGAGATACACTTGCTTAAAAGATCTAGTGTGTCTAACACACTACCTAACATAATATCTAGATTTAATATCTAGATATTATTTCTAAATAATATCTATTACAAAGATATTAAATAACAAACTATAATATAACTAATAACTAACTAACTAGATATTAACTTAACTAATACAATAACAAACAATTACTTTGACATTTATTACAAATAAACATTAGACTTTAATATCGAGAGTCGACGTTCCGGCTTTAGCTTCAGATTGCGATCTTCAGATTGGATGATCTTAAATCCAATAGATATGTGATCTAACAGTTAGCTTCTATTTTTTCTCTCGTGTGTTTCCTTTTCTTCGTGGTGTTTTGTTTTCTTTTGCAGTCCAGTCGGTTGATAACTTAAAGAGTAAGTCGTTTGTGGTGATTGTTTCTCGAGTTGATCATGTGTTAAGGGGGAGCTCTATCTCAAGATGATTGGTAAGGTTCACTAGTCCTCCGTTCGAGGGGGAGCAGGTAAGTTTTCTTGTGTATTCCGCAATCGTCAACGGGGAGCGAAATTCTATTCTAAGCGTAATTGGTCCCTAATCTGAGGGGGAGCCGGTTTAAGTTTATTTTTTTCCCGGTCTATAGTTATCTAAGTTTTTTTAGTTTAGCTTTTTATTTTAAATTTAATTTAGATTCCTTTTTCTAATTTTATTTTAATGAAAAAAAAATGGTTTTTTAAATAGTTATTTGGACCGGCCCAAACCATAACCGGCCCACGCCGAATTATCTCGGCCCAACCTCGGATCCGACCCGACCCGGGTCCACCCTAACCCCCGCGTTAGGGTTTTAAACCCCCAGACGCTCATTCTTTTTGCTATCCCGGTCGAACTCTCAATCTCTCTTCCATCGCTCTCGATCTCTCTCTGTCTACTCTTGTAAATCTCTCTCATCCGATCAACAACAGGTATGTCTTTCGTTACCTCTCACCATCTCTATCGAACTAGGGTTTCAACTCAGGCTCGGTCGCTGTTATCTATCGACTCCGGTCGACGTATACTCGATCCACTCCGGTCTCCTTTATCACTGAAACCTAGAGGAATGTTTGTATATCTCAATCGGCGGCGAGTTCGTTTGGGTCGACTTTCTTAGGGGTGTTTAATATCGATTTCAGTTCGTGTGTCCAATATATTCTTAATGTAATCTTGGATTCGATAATAGTTAGTCTGCGCTATGTCGATTCAGTGACCCCGGTCGACTTATCACCGGGATGTTCGGGTTGTTTTCAGTTAAGGTTAATGATAATAGTGATCATGTGATGCTTATTATAACTTGGTTTGGATGGTTTATGTTTTGGGTCGATTTATGTTGATATCGGTCGACTAATGTCGATACCGGTCGACTAGGTTAAGACCTATCGACACCGGTCAGTCGTTTTGACCCCGGTCGTTGTATTTTGATATCGGTCGATCGGTAGACCCCGGTCAATAGGTGACCCCGGTCGCTTTATTTTAATCCCGGTCGTCAATACCGGTCGTAGACCATATCGGTCGTATCGACCCCGGTCGTAGACCATACCGGTCGAATGACCCTACCGGTCGCTTACCCCATCGGTCGGTTGACCCTACCGGTCGGTTGCTTTACTGGTCGATTGACCTTACCGGTCGATTGACCATACCGGTCGTTGCACCATACCGGTTGATGCACCATACCGGTCGGTTTGGAGTTACCTTATGCAATCTGGTTGTTGGTGGGCTTTCAATTCCTATGTGCTTCTTTGTTATATTTATGTTTATTTATATGTGGTGAGTGTGATATTTCAGGGTAATAGCAACCTTAACTGGTTGAATTTTTGAGAGACTTAGTTCTTAACCCTGGTTCACGGATTAGGGTTTGAATTGTTCAACGGCTTGGAGCTTGACTTGGTTATGGGTTTAAACCATTGACCAGATAACTCCAAGGACATCTTGGTTTTCAATGTACCTATGGACTAACTGTTCTATCTTAACAGGTACAATGGCGCAAAACCCGAATCCGGAGATTGATCCCATAGCGGATGTCGAACTGATTCCTGAGGATCAGTTCCTTCCACTCACACCCAACAACTTCCATCTCGACATCACCCAACCTGCAATCCAATAGCAGGTGATGATCGAGATCCTCCGTGGGCATCCTCTCTCATATGCACTCACGGAGACAGCTGAAGTCCCACTGATATACCTGCAACAGTTCTGGCGTTCCCTAACTCCTCTGGAGGCCGACGATGGTTTCCAGTTGGAGGGCCGGATTGATCACACGCCCGTACTGCTCACCCACGACCTTTTCCGACAGTTTCTCCATTTGCCGACCGTTGCGTCATTTCCGGGGAGAGACAGTTATGACCCAATCGTATCGGATGCAATTCTCTGCTCTGACATCCAGTCACTTGGTTACGGCCCGAATCTACGCCTTCCATCTGGATTCAACAGGAAGAACCTCACCACTATATGGTACACGCTCTTCACGTACCTAAATGTGCCTTTCGGCTATCACGAAAGGCATCGACCAATCGAGTATCAACATTCTACACTTATTCCACGCTGTGGCGTTCCATCTCCATGCTGACTACGCCGACTTCCTTTGGTACGAGCTAGTAAAGAAAGTACGAGAAAACGCGACAAAAATATGGAACTTCATTTCGTTCTTGCGATTTCTCCAGCTTATCATCCGCAGCTTCATGGTTCTTTATCCTACCATTGCGCACCAATCATCGCACCCAACATGTCCGCAGAATCAGACTCACAAAATACCGACTCATCCTGATCAAGAAGGTCTAGTCACCAGACTCATTCCAGACGAGTTACTGGCCTACGCTAGTCCTACGGCGCTGAGTGTGATAGACTATAGGCGCACACACAACCTCCAAGCTCCTATGGTCCATCCAGAACCGGAAGGACCTCCCCAGGGAGCGAGACCCGAGTGGCGTGAGGGTCCACGAACGAGAGGTGGTAGAGTCCGGAGGGCTGGGACTCCCGGACAGGGTGTGCTGAGCGAAAATATTGTGAGGGGAACTAGAGTGGGCAGCACCGTTCAATAAAGCCAGGCCAGTACTTCTCGACGATCACCTACACCACCACGGACAACCTCTCCGACGGTGGAAGAGGACACCGCTACTGAAACCGCTATCGTTCAGTCCTCTTCTACCACCGAGTCTGAGGAGGAAACAGATACATACGACACTCAGTCGGAAACCGCCACCGAAGCATCGGTATCAAGTGATGAGTCTTCTGACTCTGATGGTGACGATGATGAGCCCTCACCTGGAGAGACAAGGAGGGTGGAGGGAGTATCAGTTGAAGATGATATTGTGAGCAGAGAGAGGGAAAGAAAGAGTAAATTCAATACTGAGCGTACACGAGTGATGGCGCAACCATCAATGGTTGTTCCCCCCCCCCCTAACCATATCTATCCAGGTAGCCACATCTGCTACCCAGTCTCATGAGTTGAGACAGGGTATTGAAGGAGCCATCGTGGACCTAGCAACGCAAATGCACCCCCCCTAGCCACTCTACCATCTCTCAACAGATGATGGTTTCAATTGCTCACGGGGATTTAGCACATACGCTACCGGGCTCTCGCTTGGGTGTTCTGGTATTGAAACAAGAGGACAGCAGCCCCCGTCCTTGACTTCTTTGGGTGCACAGAGTCTAGAGCCCTTTGATGTTATATCTCCTATTCCTAGGACACAGGTATCCTTCTCGGTTACTGCTGGAGGCCTTAGTGGCCCAGCCGGAACACCTATAGTAATTCCAACTTCGGTTGGTTTACAAGGATTGGGTGGAAGTCCTACCACAGTTATCAACACGCCAGCTGTGAACGTAGGCGGTTCGACTTCTACAGTCGTAACCACAACTGGAAGTCTGAGTGACCCAGTAGTTACTCACCCAGAGTTCGTCTCAAGGGAATTTATGGACGGCACCCTAAAGGATGTTCGCACCATCATGCGAGCCGAAATGAGGGAGGAGCTAGATGCCCTGAAACGTCTGATCAAAGGCAAAGGTCCTGCGACTGAGCCTGAACCACTACCTCCTACACCACAACCCTCTACTGCTGCTGCCGATATGTCTATCGATGACCTCAAGTCCATCCTCCTTGCCAAACTACTTGCCCAATCTCAAACCGAACCTACCCAAGATGCCGATCTACTTTCCTTACTCCGTACTCAAGCATCTACACCTACACCACCCCCCAACCCACTATATCTCCCGAAGCCTTCCAGCAACAACAAGCCCTCCTTCAGTCTTTGCAGAAAACTGTTACTGTATTGATTGAACGACTATCATCCGTCGAAGACACCTGCCAAAGCCAGGCAGAGAGGCTCAAGCGCCGACATGATGATCAGGATGATCCTGAACACCATGAGGGGGAGAAGCGCCAAAGATTATCCGAGCCGGAGACACAGTCAGTGGGTACAGTTCAGGTGGAAACAGAAATGGCTTCGGGTTCTGGTACTCAACCGGAAGGGCAAGGACAGGCACAAGAGCAGTCGATGGAGTTAGTGCTATACGATATTCCAATGGTTGAAAAGCCTGAGGAACAAGATGGAGGTTCACAGATAGATCCTGAAAAATGGGCTTTGATCGTCGATCCATATGCAGTTTCAGACCCGACAGAAGAACAGGCCAACACCGAAAGAGCACTGGTAGTCCTTCAAGCTGAGATTGATGAGCTTATCAATTCTGAAGATTATCAGCCAGTCATACAACATTCTGTTGAGGTTCCGCTTTTGACTTACACTGCTGCAGATCACCCTGATCTTCCTCAGCCAGATATTCCTGTTAGATCTCCTCCTGCATCACCAGTTTTGGGAATAGATAGTACTCCGCTAGCTAAGTCGTCCAAGTGGGAAAGAGTCATAATTAAAGTTCCATTTCTGGAAGAAATCCAGAAGAAGATCTTTGCCCATTAGATTCATGAATATGATGAAGTCGTGCTTCATGGTCTACAGTCGATGAAAAGGAAGGAAAAGCAGCGTGAGATAATATTTGTGTATAACTACTTCAAAGACAGGTACAGAAAGACAAAGCTCTGAATCACATCTGTCGATCAGATTCACGCTTGTTTCTTCATGGGCGTAAAGTATTCATACTTTTTGGTAACTCGAGAAGATGGTGAGAAGTGGAATTTTTCTGAAGCTGATTTTCTACGTCTTGAACCACAAGATCTGCTATTTCTGCTTAGAGACTTTAAGACCAGAACTATCAGACCAGGGGAAGTTACAGATGCACTCGAGACTGTCAAGAGATACATGAAATGTGCAATGAAACTTGCCTCGGTAGAAGACTTTCAGATTGGGTTAGAAAGCAACCAACCGAAGATCAATCTGCTTAAACCTGATTTGAGGATTCCTTCTGATGCCCAGAATGTACCAGCCTTCACAGTTCTAAAGTTTACAGAATTAGGCATGACATACGCGAACAACAAAGGTGATATGCGTTTTATCCGTTTCAGTCAGATTGCCAGATTCTGCGATGGTACTTTGATGTTGCTTAAAGACAAGTTGAAGTGTGTTGTTGATCAATATGAAAAAGGGGTTCAGCCATTGGATCCGAAATACAAGGAACTTGTTCTTCAAGCACTGGGTGTTATCATTGATCGACTCGAGTATAGAACTCAAATGCGATACTTCGAGATCAGTTTTGGATTTCGAAAGACATATGTTCCAAACTGGCGTGACTTCGAACTTCTATTTAAAGGGGGAGATTGTTAGGGTGTTTTATATGTTAAATAGAAGTTAAGGGTGCAAAGTGTAATTCTTTAATAGTTGTATTAGTTAATTGGGCCTAAAGCCCATAAGCCCATTAAGCCTTGTAAGCCTGAGTATATAAAGGCGTTATTAGTTTCATTATCAATTTAGTCTCATTATTCATAATTCTCTAGTCAATAGGTTTACTTTCTCTGATAAGATATTCTCTCTGTAAACCTAAACCCTTTCAATGAATATTAATCATATGACTAGAGGTCGTGGCTATATTATTGTTCTTCATTGATATAATTGTTCGTGATTGCACTGTACTGGGATCTACACAAAGCATTCACCTTTTCAATTAAAGATTTGTTTTCTTTTGAAGTCGAAGAATACATTTTAGAAAGCTCTTTAGATTTAAACTCACACATTTTATAATTTGAAACAGTTTCAGATAACTCTTTATGAATTATAGTCTTCTCTTTCGCGCTGGTGTCAATGTTTTTGTGCAAAGTTTCAATCAATACATTTTTCTCGGCAATATCATTGCTAAGTTTCTGTATAGATTGATTTTTATCATTAATAACACCTCTTTCACGCTTAAGTTTAGACTCTAATTCTTGGAGTTTAGTCATCATAGCATGCATTTGTTTCAGGAAATCTGATTCGGTTAAATCACATACCTCTTGGTTATCCTCTTCATCCGAATCAACTTCAGCTTCTATCTTCATGTGACCCATCAAGCACAAGTGTACTATCTCATCCTTCTCTCCTTCCTCATCTTCAGAATGATCAAGCCAAAATTCATCCTTTGCCATCAATGCTTTTCCAGCCTCCTGTTGCTTGGCTAGAAGCAGCTTGTTCTTGTAGAACTCAGAGTTTCTGATTTGGGCTTGCTGCAGTTCTTAGAAAATGACCAAATTTGCCGCAGTTGTAGCACTTTGGAGGTTGCCCCTCCTTGGTCTCTTCAGCTCTGTACTTCTTCTCTTCTGGTCTCCTTACCTCTATCCTCTTCCCTTCAACTTTATCCTTGTGATTGTAGTTGCTTGAACCAGAAGAGTACCTCTGACTGTTCGAACTAGGCTTTTTGTAGAACTTCTTTTGAAAAGCCTTGGTTAACATAAGCATAGCCTGCTTTAGGTTATCACAATCATCAGAGTCAGAGTTAAACACTCTTTCATCCTCTTCTGATTCAGAACTTATCATTTTCTTCTTTTTATTCTTCACAACCAGAGCAAGTGGATCAGCAACTGTCTTGTTAGCCTTTTTCTTCTCGTCCTTGATCTCATCCACTTCCTCTTCATTCTACCTTAAAATTTCATAGACTTCATGAAGTGGAATGTCGTTCAGATCTTTCATCTGGTTCATTTGTCTAGTGAACCTCTTCCACTCAGGCTGGACGCTGAGAAATTTAATATTCAGCTCAACTTGAGATTTGTTGACCTTATTCTTACTTAACTCGTTCAGCAAGGTCACAAATCTGTCATATGTAGCCTCTAGAGATTCTCCAACCATAGCTTTGAACTCTTCATAATTATTCAGGCAGTTGGATACTTTGAGTTGGTTGCCGACTTTAGATCTGAGCATCATCTTTTCCAATTGATCCCACATCTGCTTTCCAGTAGCATTGTAGCTATCAATTTTGACATAAATATCATTCGGTATGCCTTGGAAAATGAATGATTTTTCCAGTTTTTCACCCTTATATCTCCTTTTCTGCTCATCCGAATATTCATCAAGCGGTAGTGGATACTCTCTCTCTTCTTCTTCACCATTCTCTCTAGCTACAGTGAGTACCTTGGTTGGAGGTGTCATGATTCCTTCCTTTAAGGATTTTCTGATGTAAGCTCCCAAATCATGTCGATCAATGAAATCCAAGAATATGTCTTTCCATTGCTCGTACTCTCCTTTGAAGAGTACTGGTGGCTTCACATCAGTTCATATAGCGAGAGCTTCTCGTGATGTCATCCTGTTTTGGGATAAATATGCAATAAGAAACTATAATTTGATCATTAGTCCAGATAAAATCAAATAAATACAGATTAATACTGAAAAAGAAGAAACTGGAGCAAAAAGGCATAAATGCGCCAAAGGCTGTGGCGCAAAAAAAAATTTGCGCTAGAAGGGTCTGGCGCAAAAGTCCAGAAATGCGCTTAAGATTTGTGCTAAGTTAACCTGGCCCAAAATATGTTTTGCGCTAAAAAGGCTTGGCGAAAAAGGAACTTCGCGCTAAGAGAGGTTGGCGCGAAACAGATGTTGGCGCAAGATGGATTTGCGCGAGAAGAGGGTCGCGCAAGAAAATACTTTGCGCGAGAGGCGGGTATCGAGAATCTGAGGTTTGCGCGAAGAGGTGATGGCGCAAACTGGGGTCTTGAGGCCGACCGGTGTCTTGCGCGACCAGTGTCCTAAGTGGTGCAAAAGTGAGTTTTGCGAGAAGGGAGACTAGCGCAAGAGGGAGTTTTGCGCGAGTAACTGATCACGCAAAAGAAACTTTGTGCTATGCTCTTGAAGCCTTGAAACTGGCGCAAAACCCACTATGAACTGGCGCAAACTCGATGTTCTTCACTGTACTTCGAAAATCAACTCTGAAAATCCCAAAAACTAATCTAGACTTCGATTTACAACTCGAAACTTTGCCAATTCGATTGCCTAATCATCTAGAACATATTACAACCAAGTAATTTCAAAAACAAACACTCTAAAAAAGATTTCGATCTATGAACCAGTGCACAGGACTCGTGAAACCAAAAACACTAAAATCATCAAAATGTGAAACGATTACAGTGCAATACTCAACAAAATCAATACAAACACACTCTAATACTGATTTCGAACATAACCCAAAAGATTTCTACTAGAAAAACACACAAAAATTCAAAAAAACAATTCTGGAAGATGATGAACAGTGTCGAACCAATATTTTATGGAAAAATTTGATTTTAATTTGGTTTAGCTTTGATACCAATTGATTGTCCCAATAGAATAAGTTCCTTATCACATAAACATATATATAATCACAATCAATAGATTTAACAAACCTGTTTTGATATTCAATCAATACGATTACAAGGTTTCTCTCTTGAATGTTTTCTTTCTAAGATCTCTCTCTCTAGAACCGTTTCTCTCTTGCACATGAATGAAAAGAGGCGGCTGGTAATTCTAAATTAGGCACACCCTCTCACAACAACCCTAGAGCCTAATAGGCCCACACACCTATTTTAGGAAAAAGACATAAAAGCCCAAAATACAAGGAAGGTAACTTTTAACTATTTATTACAAAGGACCTAGACTATTTAATGAGGGTTGACTTTTCCAGCTTTGACTTCAGATTTTCGTCTTCAATATTGATGATCTTGAATCCAATAAATATGTGATCTAACAAGATACCTGCAACACAGATGAATCTTTTGGCTTTGGTACCCATAGGTATTTGGGTCCAGGTTTGTTAGTTGCATTTCTGTTAGGAGTAATATAATAAGAACTATACCAGTAGTTAGAATAATTTTTGTTAACAAAATCATTTGAACCACAGTAAGAATAGTTAATTTTCTTTTGAGCTAACCTAATCAATTGATTTACAGTATAAACAAGATCATGTTTACCTTTATGCACATTGTTCTTCTTGGCATTGGATGTATACACAAATGATTTCTACTCATTCTTCTCATTAGAAGATGTTTTCACTCTCCATACTAACTTCTCATTACCATCTCTTCTTCTAAATGTACCTGTACCATCAACACTTCTATCATAGAAAAGGTTAGTTGTTCGAATATGATCTTTTGAAATAACTGACCTTTTTGTAGAAATAGTTGATGATGTGAACTTGCTGCTGTCTTGAATGGGCATTTAGAATCAGTTGTATCATCTCTAGGTGTTTGAAGAATTAAATCTGGAGTCTTCTGCTCAGTCAAATCTACCTTAGAGACAATTTCTTCAAGTTATGTTATCTTGGAAGATAAACTGTTTCTTTCCTTGGTGAGTAGGTCAATCTCTTTCTGAAATTCAGACTTCGTGTTCTGCTCTTTCATGGCCTTTGTTGACAGTTCAAATAACTACCTTGTAAGCTTTTTAATCTCAATCTCAAATATATTTTTTTCTTCTTCAAAATCCTTCTCCACATTTTTTCTTTGATCAGATATTTCTTTGAAAACTCCAACATTTTTCTGCTCAAATATCTTCTTCTCCTTTGCAAACTTGTCTCTTTCCATAATGATGACTTTCTCAAAATCTGTCACTTGTTGAGAAAGTTTTGCACATTTCAAATCAACAACTTTATTCTCTTCAAAAGTCTTTCTTCAAAATTCAGAAAATTTATGTGCAAACTTTTGCCTTTCATTTGCAAATCCTTTCTTTTCTTTTTCAAATTCATTTCTTTCTTTGGCAATCTTCTGTTCCAACTCAGAAACCTTTTTTCTCAGCTCTACACTAGCACTTTCTAAACCCTTTGTTGTCTCCTCATTCATCTTGATAGAATCTTCTTCCTTGATTTTAACAATCTCAGCTTCCAAATCTGAAATCTTCATTTTTAATTCAATATTCTCAATTTCCAAACCTTGTACTATTTCCTCATTCTTCTTGTTAGCATTTGTCTTGTCTCTCACAATCTGATCTTCTAATTCATAAATTTTCCTTTTCAAATTAGTGTTTTCACTTTCTAACACTTTTGACTTCTCTTCATTTCTCTTGTTATTATTTGTCTTTAACTCTTAAATCTTCTTGTTTAGATCACCATTTTCAGTCTCCAAGACTCTTGCCTTTTCTTCAATCAACTTGAGTTGGTCATCTTTTAATAAACCAACCACCCGTTGTTTGAGATCTCGATTAGTTTTCTGTAAAGTACTGATCTCACTCTTTAACTTCCCTTCATTTTCTTTTCTTTTATTTCCAACCCGAATTAAACTTTTGTTGAGTCGATCATTATTTTCTCTCAAGCTTTCGATGATACGCGTATGTGTTTTCTTTTGAACTTCAAGTTCTGAAATCTTACGTTTCTGATCTTTCTCTTGACGTTGTTCAGAGGTATATTCCTCAACAAAGAAATAATCATCCATTGTTCCTGATAACACTTGCCCAAATAATCGTTAACAAAAATCAGAAAATTTTATCACAGTCAAAAATTTGTCCCCCTCCGCAGACTAAGCACGGGGGTCCCGCTACCCGGTTAGCGGGAGGGGTCAAGGAGCAACGCCCCGAGAGAAAATTTTTTTGACATTCAAAAGTCATATTGCAACTTGTCAAAATTTGGCTAAGTATGGAATTCTCAAACCATTGAAGAGCACTTTTCTCACCACACAGAAACAATAGAATTTGCAGACCCAAGAATCCACAGGAAGAGCTTTTCGCAGACAACTTCGTGCGAAATCCGAGCTTCTCGCACGATGAAGTATGCGAATTCTTGAACTTTTCGCACGTAGAGATGTGCGAATTCTAAACTTAGCAAAATACCAAAATTTTGACTTTTCGCAAAAGAAAATTGTGCGAAATCCACAATTAGAAAAAAAAATTTAAACAATCTTCATCTTGCAGATTCCTCAGCTTTTCGCATGCCACTATACATGAATAGTAACTTTACGTACCACTCAGTGTGCGAATTCTTAGCTTTTCGCACAAGGAGGCGTGCAAATTCTAGGCTTTTCGTACACTACTATGTAGGAAATCTATACATTTCGCACAACAAAGAACTTGAACAAATACTTTTCGCAAACAGGGACGTGCGAATTCTGAGATTTTCGCACGTAACCTTATGCGAATTCTTGCCTTCAGAAATATCCAAAAACAATGACTTGCGAATTCTCTCACTTTTCACATACAACCCTGCAAGTTCTTGAGATGCAAATTCTGCAGATCTTGCGTGTTCTTGTTGATCCCAGTTATGATGTTCTTTAACTTGATTTAACCTTTTTCTACACACAGATTAATAAAATAGAGTTCGAAAGCGTTTAAGATGTGTACAAAGGATTGAACATGCAAGGTAGTAAACACACAAGTAATTAATGAACAGGAAGTAAAGTATTATATGAAAGTTACTCAAAGAACTGTTTCATTAATTACTCAAGAACACCAAGAACACGCACTGGTATGTGCAAATATGCTCAAGGATTATACAGACTTCTATTTTTGTGTGTGCTCTCGTGTTTTGTGCTCTAAGGTGGTGCTCCCTTAATATAGCAGAGGGATACACCCCTTAGTACAAGACAAAAACTGACATTCCATAAACGGAATGCCACCTGTAAAGTATACATCGTGGGACACCCATTACTTTGATCTTGAGGATCTTCGTACAGCAGGCCACACGTGTTTTGCACGTGGTCTTGTCTTGAACTCTAAGAGAGGTTTCAACATTGATCTTCAGAGGTTAGCCTTCACAGAGGCTCTGTGAGTGATCACAGAGGCTCTGTGATCTGAGTATCATTATCAGGTTTGACCTCGGGAGCATCTTCTCTGGAGTAACTTCTGAGCTTTGCACCTTCTGTGGTGTACTTGGGTGTTCAGCGGCTGACTTCTGCGATTTCCATACTTAGCCTATTTTTCAATACTTCTATACAATGAGAATGGAGCTAACAATCTCCCCCTAAGTATTGAAAAAATAAAATTTGAAAAGTGAGGTGTTGGCTAAGATGAAACAAAAAGAGGTGAAAGGAACTCAACCTCTGAAAAGTGATATTCATTCATAAAAGAAAAATGCCAATAGGCAATTACATTAAGCATCGAAATACATGAATGAACAACAAAAGATTATAGAAGTCATTGGGGAAAATCATTTATCGGGTTGGTAAAGCTTTCAGCTAGAGTTTTTCTCATCGATAGAATGAGTTCCCTGTACTTCAGTTGTGCATCAATCTGTCCTATCATTGTCTCTGCAGGTCCTGCTTGCACAATCTCAGAGCCTTTCTTCCTCAGAATCGTGTTCTTTATCTTCTGCAGAGTGTTGTTCGAATACTTGTGACTTTGATTTGGCCGATACATCTTTTTAAGCCCATCATCGTCTCTGTAGATGAATTCGAACTCAGGCTCTATGATTAAGGAGTTGGAAGGAACGTTCTCGATTCCGGGGAATTGATCATGTGATTTGGTGATCGACAACTTTTCGACTCCGAGTTGTAGAGCTACCTCGAAGTCCATTTTGTTGTGATATTTTACATGTTCGCGCATCACCTCCTTGATCCTGCCATTCGCTATCATGTACTCCTTACGCTTTTCAAGTCTTTGCTCTGTGAAGGCATGTAGTTGAGGAAGATCGTAGTCACAGAGGTTCTTTAAGTCTGCATCTGTGAACGTGTATTGCTTCCCATATTTTCTCTCAACTAAGTATTTTGCATACATGATTGATTTGTTGGCGAAGGAGTGCAGAGAGATACTCATCACGATTTTGATATCTTCTGTGGAGAATACTTCATCCCTTTCTAGAGCAGTTCGCTCGAAGCGTCTTCTGATGTCTTCTTTGATTAAGGGATGCAGATTTGGTGCTAAGAAGACAGCTTCGGGCTCTGCGCTGTAAAGATAGGTATGAATGTTCTCTTGAAACTTAAGTTATTTCGGTGGAGGCCTTGGGATTGGAACTCTCATGGCGTCCATCGATTGAACTATCTCTTTTACTCGGTACTCTTGACGTTTCTGCTTTGTGTTCTGCTCTGAGGACTGTTTCTTCCGTGGAGAGGTCTCTGAAGTATCTGCAGCATTTACTGGATCAATGCTTTAAAACTGTACAGCGGGTGTGGGTGAAGTGGGCATAAGTTCAGGACTTGAGGGTTCTACAAACTTTGCGAGTCCTTCTGCGATCTGCTCAGAGCCCACACTAACCTTCCCTTTCTGAGACCCTGCAGAGGTTGTTCCTTGGACAATTGGAGAGGTCGGTATTAAGTCCTCAGAGGCACAGGGCATGAGATTCTGTGGTTTGTGTGCCTCTGAAGATGTTCTTTGTAAGGGTAGGGATTGAAGAGGAGTGGCAGAGATGACAGGTGCTTTTGGTGTTAAGGCCTTCTCCCCCTCATGATGGCCAAGGCCAGAGGTATCTGGGTCCGATTCATCATGGTGATCCCTTTTCTGTGCGTCCTCCGCTTGGCAAGAGGCAGGGGCCTTTCTCTTCTTCCTCTTGCAGAGGTGGTCATCAGCATGTTTGTTGATCTTCTGTAGGGCGTCCTCTGCAGCCAATGATAGGGCATTGATTTCCACATCAGACTTGAACCGAATTGTGGCTACGGTTTTCTTCAAGTCTGCTGCCACCTTCTTTCCTTGGTCGTTGAAGTCGGATCTAAGGAGGTTTTGGTTTTGCAGAAACTGATTTCCCATGGCTTCCAAGTCAGCTTTCGTTGCAAACACAGAGGGGTCTGGTGCAGAGGTTGATGCCTGTGTGTGAAAGGGGACCATAACACTGCGAGTTATGTCCTTTATATCCTCTCTGAGCCTGGTCATTTCGTTCACTCCAGTCTGAACTCCTTGCGTAGCATATTTTGGGAACTCTTTTGTGCAAAGATCCCCTAGAATTTGAATTTGATTGGAGTGTGCGATGATGGTTTGACCGCAGTCTTGAAGGTCAGCTCTAGTCGTGCACTTTGTATTGAGGGCTTTCAGAGCTTCAGTATTGGCTTTTAGGGCCTCTGCAAGGGTTTGAGAGTTGGCTTGGGACTCTCTGGAGATAGAGCTTTGCAACTCGTCAAGTTTTGTGAGCACCATGTCAGTAAAGGCTTTAAACTCGCGCTTTGTGACAAAAGTGTCAGAGGTAACCTCTGGAACAACACATGTTCCAGATTTAGCCAACGAGTTTTTGGCACCTTCAGAGCCTGTTTTTATGTTGAGCTCTAGAGGATTTCCTTCCAATCCTCGATGTTCCACAGAGGAAGCACCTATGGAAGTTCTGTCAACATGTTCTTTGGGGGAGGGTTCAGAGACTCCCTTAAGATCGATGTTGAATGGATCCTGTGGTTGTTCTAGAGCCACATAATCATCGTGTTCTTTCACCACCAACTCTAAGGTGGTTTGGGCGTCACTCTTGTGTGTGACAGGGGTAACGAATACCTCTGTGTGTGGAAGAGATGTGTCCTGGGGCGAATGGACACGCAGAGAAACACTCTCACCCTTTTGAGAGGGTGAGGTGGTTTTGGTTTCCCCGAATGGTAGCACAGAAGATGAAGGAATATCCTCTGTCCGGGTGGCTTGGGTAGGGTTCGGACTGTGCGGTCCTGTTTCAAAACCCCTCTGCACTAGAACTGCAGGGGTAGAAGTGTGGGTTGCACTGGGAGTTGGTTTTGGTGGTGTGCCAAGGGCATCTTTTTCTCCTAACTCCTCTGAGATTTTGTTACCCACATCATCTGAGCTTGAAAGCCTTGTAACGTCTTGCACTGTAAAATCTGTGAATTCCCCTAAGGTTCCAGAGTGCAGCTTATGTATCTCCTCAGCTATGGCCAATGCGACTCGGAGAGGATTGGATGGCCTTTCCTCAGAGCTTTCAATGACTTGGGCTTTTCTTCTTCTCCTCTGCAGAGGTTGTTCAGACTCTGCAGGTTCACTCACGTTTGGAGAAGGTACAGGTTCAGAGGTTGCTGCCTTGGTCAGTTTCTTAGCCTTCTTCTTTGGCTTGGCAACTTCTGTTGGGGATTTTGGAGCCTCTTCTTCTGTGACTCTCTTTTTGGGAGTTCTTTTCTTTTTAAGCTTCTTTGCTCGTTTCTCAACTACAGCTTCTGTCTGCACTTCAGCTCCCTCACCTATCTATGTCCTAAGGTAAACCGCTATCTCACCCACTTGGAATCCTACACGTGGGGGGGTTGCAGGACTCGGTGCAGGAGTCCTATGCCCACGAATGTAAGTTCTCACCCCATCTTCACTGTTTAGGTAGGCCAAAATTCGGGCTGGCAGAGGTCTTGCACCCAGATACCCAGATTTGAGAATTGTGGGCTTGTGCGACTTCATGTCATAAACCTTGATAATCTTACCCTCTGTAGGTAACTTCCCTTCTCCTATCAGAGCATCTCCTAGCAGAATGGCAGAAAATCTGTTGAAGACAAGGTTTTTGGGCTCTATGCCTCGAGCTTGGTCCTCTTGCTTGGCTATGACCGCGTTTCTGATTTCCCTAAATATTAGAGTTACATAGTTCAGAGGCAAATCGTAGTACATACCATACATTATTGCAAGTATGGTATGACTAGATTGGTCAGGACTGCCTACCTTGCAAGTCAAGCAGCGATTTAGGATAGAGAAGAGAACGTTCCACAGAGGTGGAAGGTTCTGGCGTCTGAAGTCGGTCCTTTTGGAAATTGGTGCAGCGTACCCTATGAACCTAAGGAACTCCAGAATCTCATCGTCAGAGGGCTCGTCAGAGTATCTTTTTAGGTTTAGTTGGGTCTTGGTGGGAAGCTCGAACACCTCTGCGACCCTTCTTCGGTTTATACCAAGGTCCAGAATTTGAGTAGTGGAGGGATGGGTGGCATATCCCATGACACAGTAGCCATAACGGTCCAGTTTCTCATGCTTAGCACTCAACCAGAATTGTTGAATGTAAGTTTCAGGAATATCGGTTCTTTTAAGAGTTAGGGCTTTTGTGAGAATGTGGTTCTTTAGTATTTGAATTAAAGGAGCAGCGTCCTCAGGATATCCCTTGGGTTCCAAGACAACACAGTGATTGTTAGGCTTGAGGTTCAGTTGTCTGGAGTGATAGTCATGGTGTGTGAAAGAGAGCATTCTGCTTGTTAGGACATGTTCTTGTTCAACAGAATGGGAATCGTCCTTTTTAGCTTCAGAACGCATCGAGTGATTTGATGCAGAAGATCCCTTGGAGTTCTTGGGAAAAGCAGAATGAGATGCCATGGAAAGAAATGGAGAATGAGAGTTCTTTGCAAAGGGATTCTTGAAAGAGAGAAGATAGCAGGTAAAAAGAAATTTAGGGTATGAGAGGGGTTTATATATGAAGAGAGGGTAAAAAGAATGAGCGGTAAAAAATAAAATTTTCAAATCCGTGATGAGTGGTAACGGATAAGAAGCCGTTTTAAAAAAACGACGGTACAGGTTACGAACCAATCAAATATTGCCACGTCAGATGATGGCAGTGCACGATCTAGGACGTGCGCCACCCTATTCTCACGCGCGTGGCATTTACTATTGTCACATGACAGTGACTTTCAAAAATAACCCGCAGCACACGACCTGAATTTCTCAAGTGATGAGAATGACAGAAGCTCTGTGGATAACAGGCTTCTGAGGTCACAGATAAGGTTGTTATCAGAAGAGCTTTTTAAGAGGGGGGAAAGTGCGATGAAATGATCGAGTTTCTTTTAAAGTGCATTTGGTCAGACATCCTCAGTTTAAAGGCGCAGAGACTCTTGTGATAGATCGCAGAGGCTCTATGGTCGACCTCAGAGGTTCTGAGACCAAAAATTTCCTTTTTAGGAAAGATTTTCAAAGATTTGATCATTTCAAAGTTTTGACATAGAAATTTGTGCAAAGTGGGATCTTTCTGAGGTTATAGATCTCGAGAAAGAGTTTTGACCCTTGGTTCAGATGAACTAACCTCACTCTGTAGTCTGTTGCGCAGAACTGTCTTGTTCCCCCTTGAATAGTCAAGATTGGTCTTTGATGGTTCGGTCTGCTCCCCCTTTAACTATGCTTGGATCATATAAAGATAAGACTGGCACAAGACATAGATTCGCAGAAAAGAATATATGATAAAGAAAGCCGAAGAGAGTATTTACAAACAAGAAATAAGTTGCATACAGATATGTACAACAGAGGCTCTGTGCAGGAGTACAGAGGCTCTGTGGTCAACTCATGTTGAGCATACCAATCTTGCCAACTATAAAAGTGAATCTTTTCTCATCCAATGCCTTCGTGAAAACGTCGGCAAGTTGGTAGTCCGTGGGCACAAAGTACATCTCTATTGTTCCATGCTCCACATGATGTTTCAGAAAGTGATACCTGATATCGATATGCTTGGTCTTTGAGTGCTGCACGGGATTGGCAGAGATCGCAATGGCACTTTTGGAGTCACAGAGGATGGGAATTTTTTCGATATCAAATCCATAGTCTCTTAGTTGGGTCCTCATCCACAAAACTTGTGAACAACAACTTGCAGCAGCAACATATTCTGGTTCTGCCGTAGAGGTCGAGAAACAGTTCTATTTCTTGGAAGTCCAACTTACTAGTTTCCCTCCTAGGAATTGGCAACTCCCAGAGGTACTCTTTCTGTCGAGCTTGCATCCTCCGTAATCTGAATATGTATAAGCCATGAGATCAAAGCCAGAGTTCTCCGGATACCAGAGACCAAGCTTTTTGGTCCCTTTTAGGTATCTGAAGATCCTCTTGACAGCATGAAGATGAGATTCTTTGGTGTTAGCTTGAAATCTTGCACATAGACATGTGGCAAACATTATATCAAGTCTACTCGCGGT
Organism: Arctium minus; assembly: GCA_954870635.1. Taxonomy (NCBI): domain Eukaryota; kingdom Viridiplantae; phylum Streptophyta; class Magnoliopsida; order Asterales; family Asteraceae; genus Arctium; species Arctium minus. Next base: position 109,658,595 of record OX941081.1, read on the forward strand.
TAAGTATAGCAGAGATCCTATAATTCCTCTGTAGAGTTTACACTCCACAGATTTGCCCTCTGGATCTGCATGGAGCTTAGATCCAGTTACCATAGGAGTTTTCATTGGTGAAGAGTCAGAGAGCTTGTATTTTTCAAGTATGTCAGTGACATATTTTGATTGGTTTATGAAAATACCCTCTGTGGTTTGTTTGACTTGCAATCCTAAGAAGAATGTAAGTTCTCCCATCATGCTCATCTCAAACTCACTTTTCATCAATGACTCGAACTTTTTGCAACATAAATCATTTGTAGACCCAAAAATAATGTTATCAACATAAATTTGTACAAGCAGAATCTCACCTTTTCTCTTCTTATAGAATAAAGTCGTATCAGTAGTACCTCTTTCGAAACCATTTGCAAGGAGGAAGTTTGAAAGTCTGTCGTACCATGCTCTGGGGGCTTGTTTCAGTCCATACAGAGCCTTGTCTAGAAAGTAGACATGATTTGGGTACTTAGAGTTCTCAAACCCTGGTGGTTGTTGGACATACACTTCTTCTTGAATCTGCCCATTCAGAAAGGCTGACTTGACATCCATTTGATATACTTTGAAACCTCTGTGGCCTGTGAAGGCAAGAAAGATTCTTATTGCTTCGATTCGTGCCACAGGGGCAAAGGTTTCTTCATAGTCAATGCCTTCTTCTTGATAGTATCCCTTGGCCACCAGTCTTTCTTTGTTTCTGATCACCACACCGTCTTCATCCTTTTTGTTCCTGAAGACCCATTTGGTCCCTATTGCGGTTTTGCCTTTCGGCAGAGGCACTAGGGTCCATACTTCGTTTCTGTCAAACTGCAGAAGCTCATCTTGCATAGCTTCTACCCAATTTGGGTCTTCAAGAGCTTCGGATATCTTTTTGGGTTCGATGATACTCACAAAATTTGTATAGTAACAAAAATTTGCAGTACTCGATCGAGTTTGGACCTTGTCAGAAGCGTCACCAATGATTTGGCTCTGTGGATGACTCTTGGTCCACTTTGTCATGCGGGGCAGGTGATCATTGGAAACTTCTGTGGTTAATTCAGGAGCACGTTCGTCCTGATGTGGATCATTTTCTGTTGAGAGAAATTGATCATTTGTACTTGCCACAGGGCTTGGTTGTTCATTATGAGTTGAGGTAGAGAGCTCTGTGGATCCTTGATCTGGTGTTGACCCTTCAGAGAGATTTTGAAGATGATCATGATCTTGATTGAGCTTGGGGCATTGATTCGTATTGTCCTCTGAGTGCTCCTCCTCGATGGTTGCACCTGCAGCATTACTGGAAGAGGGTGAAGCATTATTGGGACCAGTTAGGGAAGTACCTGTTTGGTCCTCAGAGGGTTCGACTTCAGAGGCTCTGCGGTCACCTTAAGAGGGTTCATCATCATTGAACATCTCTTCAAATAGATGATGAAGATCATTTGTTCGTGATGATCCACCAGAATCTTCATCCTGAAGTTTGAGTCCTGAGCTGATTTGCTCAGAAGTCACCTGAAAAGAATCATCAAATGAAACATTAATACTTTCGAGTATATGCTTAGATTTGAGTACATAGATTCTGTATGCCTTGGAGTTTGATGAATAGCCAACAAATTTGGCTTCATCGGCTTCGGGACTGAATTTCCCTATCTGGTCTCTGTCGTTCAGTACAAAGCATCTGCAGCCAAAGACATGGAAGTACTTAATGTTTGGCTTCCTCTGGTGTAGTAAGTGATATGGTGTCTTTGCATGTCTCTTCACGACCAAGGATCGATTTTGGGTGAAGCATGCGGTTGAAATGGCTTCTGCCCACAAAGAAATAGAGAGCCCTGAAGCAGTGAGCATAGTTCTTGCGGCTTCCACTAGTGTTCTGTTCTTTCGTTCAACAACACCGTTTTGTTGTGGAGTCCTTGCAGCAGAGAAATTCTGTGATATGCCTTCTGTCGAAAGATAGGCTTCAATGGTTGAGTTCTTAAATTCTGTCCCATTGTCACTTCGGATTCTCTGTACCCTGCAGTCATAAAGAACTTGTATTCTCTTGATAAGATTGATTAGTACTTCAGGAACATCTGATTTCTTTCGAACGAATTCAACCCAAGTATATCTAGAGAATTCATCTATGAGTACAAGGATGTACTTCTTGCCACCAAGACTCTGCACAGATATAGGACCACAGAGGTCAACATGAAGCATCTGCAGAGGTCTGGTGCAAGATATGTCAGACTTAGTTTTGTGGGCAGCCCTTTTGAGTTTACCCATCTCGCAAGCTGAGCATAGATGATCCTTGTCGAATCTAATACTTGGTAGACCACTTACAAGATCTAGTTTCACAAGTTTGTCAAGTGTGTGAAAGTTTAGATGACAGAACCTGTTGTGCCAGAGCCAAGCTTCTTCATTCTTACTTGAGACTAAGCAGAGATTTTCTTCTCTGTTAGTTGATTTAAAGTCCATGAGGTATAAGTCACCTCGTCTTTTGGCTCGCAGAAGCTCTGTGGTTGTATCTTCTTTTAACAGAGAGCAGTATTGTCTTTTGAACATCACATCGAGTCCATTGTCACAGAGTTGACTTACACTCAGAAGGTTGTGCTTGAGGCCATCCACATAGGAAACTCTGTTGACATCGATGTCTCCTTTGGCAATGACTCCATAGCCTTTTATTTGTCCCTTTTTGTTATCCCTAAAGGTCACAGATCCTCCTCCATGTTTTTCTTTGTAGGAGGAAAGCAACCCTCTGTCGCCAGTCATGTGTCTTGAGCACCCGGAGTCTAGGTACCAGATAGGCACATGTTGTTTCTCCTGTGGACAGATTAGAGAGATTTAGGTACCCATTTCCAAATGGGTCCATTTTTGTTAGGAGGCTGTGAAGATGCCTTAACACCTTTGGTTTTGGATTTATCCTCATTTGCAGAGGTACCAGATTGTCTTTTCTCACCCTTGAATTTTGAATTCTTGGGTTTGGGGTGAGATATAAGACAGGAGGGCCTCGAGAAATGTTGATTCAAAGTATGCATAAGATCAAAGCATTTACAATAAGGAATATTTGAGGCAAACTTCTTAAAAATCTCATTAAATTTGTCAAAGGAGGGTATAGAGCAATTTTTACTACAACCCATTTTAGATTTGGGTTTCCTTTTACAGAAAGCTTTGTCTAATCTAGGTTGAGTTTTTTCAAAAACTCCTCTTGAGTGGCTCTTTGGTTGTACTCTCCCTTGATCTTCTTTCCTTGCTTTCACTGCAACAAAAGCATCAAGTTTATCAATTTTAGGCCATTTATTCTTCTGTTGCCAAGTGAATTTTTCTTGAAAAGGTTTTAATGGTCATGGAGCTTTTGAAACATGAGAGATCTTGTCCCTTTTTGATTTTTCAAGCTCTAGAGAAGTCTTTGCTTGCAAGCACATGTCCAGGAAATCAGGACAGATAGGTACACCTGTGGTTTTCCTTTTGGGAAGAACTTTTTTATTAAGAATGACAGAGGTAAGTTTACTCTTCTCTGGACCACAGGGGAGTATCTCAAGTTCCACAGAACTTGTCCCATTGTCGACAGAAGACTCTGATTCCGACTCAGAGTCTGAATCGAGAAAGTCTCTGTGAATGAGATCTTGTTCTGTAAGTGCCTTGCTTTGTCCATTGGTGTCCTCTGAAGTATTTAGAATTTTTGAAATACACGGAATGACCATAGGAACGTTAAGACAGTTTTGTAGATCTTGCTCAAAGATTTCTCTTATTTCAGAGGTTAAATCAGGATGGTTGAGAAAATGATTTTCATAAGTTCTTTTCAAGTCGTTTTCTAAAAACCTTTTAAATAGTTTTTCTTCCACAGAGGCAGGTACAAACTCTGGTGCTTCAGAGGATAGTTCCTTTTCAGGAATCATCATTCACACAAAAGCCATTTGAGTTTGCGTTTCTGGGTGACCAAATCTGAAGACCCCTATCTGTTTTTGAGACAGATATTTCTTTGGTATAGATTTTCCTTTTGATGAAGGTGCAGATGGTAAATCATTGTTTTCATACCATACATTTGCCATCTGCAGAGGTTTCCTCAGATGTGGTCCTTCAGAAGTTATGCGCCTCTTAAATGTGGATAAAAGGTTTGGAAGACTTGGTTTTAAAAATTGTCCAGGGCAGAAGATGTTTGATAAATATTTGTTTCTTTTATTTCCTGTGTAAGGGTCAATGTCCTCGAACCCTAATCCTCTTCTGCCGATCTGGGTGTTTACCTTTTCATGAACTTTTTGAGCATCCTGATACCTCTTAATTTGGAGATCTCTGTCGAATAGATCTTGATGAAGGACTTCTCTTTCTTTTTGAAAAAAAATTTTCAAAGAAATGGCATTTAAACGATCACTCTCACATTTCTTTAGCTCTTTGACCTTATCTTTCAAAGCTTTGTCAAGATTTGTGATTTTCTCCTTGAAACCCCTTTTTGTTGAAATATGCTCAGAGATAAGAGATTTGTTTTCAAGGTAAAGCTTGTCCTTCTCCTCTGTGAGAAGCCTAGTTTCTCTTTCAAATAAGGCAAGTCTTTTTTCAAGATCCGAGCATGTATTTTTATAAGCTAGAAGATCATTTTGTATTTCAAGAAGCTTGTTTTCAAAGTCCGAGTTACAAGAATTAGAAGTGGATACCTCACTCCCATTGTCAGAAGAGTGGACTTCTGCCATTCCACAGAAGAATGCGTTGTCTTCTTCATCAGAGGATTCATCGGTTACAAGGTTCTCTTGTTCTGCCATTAGGGATCTCTGAGTGTAGTATTCTGCTTTCTTTTTATAGAAAGCAGCGTGCCTTGTGGGTTTCCCTTTGTTGGCAGAGGACCTGCACTCTGCGGCGAAGTGGCCTGGTTTTTCGCATTTGAAGCACCCTTCAGTTTGCTTTGGGAATTTTTCACCAGCTCCGTCGTCTGGCCTCTGTCCATTCCTTTCTTCTTGCCTTGGCTCCCCAGACTTTTCTCTTTCATGTCTTCTTGCTTCACCACATCCTCTGCTTCTGTCATCTCTTTCTTCTCTCCCTCTGTACTCCGGCTTCTTGAGACCACGATTGAATTGTCGGGTCATAAGTGCAAGTGTTTTGGCCAGAACAGCCATGTCAATCTCCTCCTCATAATCTTCTTCACTTTCACTCTCTGCTACAAGTATCTTCTTCTTCTTCCTCTTTGCCTCCTCAACTGCCTTATCCTTCTTTCCCTTGTCTTTGCCTTCTGAGGCACTTCCCACAAGAGCTAGAGGACCTCCAACAGAGGTTGTCAGTTTGGAAATTTTGTTCTCTTGGTTGATCAATGTTCCAAAGAGATCAGATATGGACCATACATCAAGATCCAATGTGGCTTGCATGGACATGGTTAGATGAAGCCATTCATCATTCAGGCTCTGTAGAAATCTGACATTGTTTTCTTCGGCGGTTCTGTGGATCCCATACCTCTTACACTTGTTTATCAAATAATTGTATCTATTGTAAGTGCTTTGAATGGATTTACCCGGCAGAGGTTTGAATGCAAAATACTCATTTATGCATAAGGCTCTGTTGTTCTTGAGGGTTTTGGCACCACCCTCAAGTTGTTTTTCTAGCTCTAACCATAGGTCCTTTGAGGTTTCACATGACTCAAGTGATTGAAATATATCGTTTGGGATAGCCATTATGATTAATCTTTTGGCTTTCTTTACAAGCTCATGTTGTGCCTTTTCTTCTTCACTCCATTCAAGGATAGGTTTGGGATTGATATTCAGGGATTTCAGGAGTATTGGCAGTGGCTGGAACACGAGGAACAGTTGTCATTGGGATGAAAGGAGGATTGTGAAGAAACTCAACCAGACCAGGATCCACACCCTCAAGGAAGTGCACCATCCTAATCTTCCACTGAGGATATTCATCCCTTAGAAGAGTGGGAGGTTTAGACTGAGATCCATCACTGAAGTAGTTAACAGTGTTTGCCATTTTAGTTTAGAGAGGAAAAGAAAAAGAAAGAAAAAAAAGGGTATGGAACGAACCAGAAGGAGTATAACAGTAATGGTTTTAGAAATGATGAGAATATGAATCAGTAAAAACAGATGACCAACCAACTAGCTTTGAATCTGTCTTTGAATGAAGGACACACTTGTACTTGTTTCTATACCAAACAGGTTGATATAGCTTCAGAAAAACATAGTGTGACTGTAAATGGAGTTTGGGACGAGGAACAGACTCAAACTACTACCTTGAATACTGGAAACAAGTATAGAACAGGATCCTTTGATATTAAAAATCAAAGTATGCTCTGATACCAATTGTTGATCCCAGTTATGATGTTCTTTAACTTGATTTAACCTTTTTCTACACACAGATTAATAAAATAGAGTGCGGAAGCGTTTAAGATGTGTAGAAAGGATTGAACATGCAAGGTAGTAAACACACAAGTAATTAATGAACAGGAAGTAAAGTATTATATGAAAGTTACTCAAAGAACTGTTTCATTAATTACTCAAGAACACCAAGAACACGCACTGGTATGTGCAAATATGCTCAAGGATTATACAGACTGCTATTTTTGTGTGTGCTCTCGTGTATTGTGCTCTAAGGTGGTGCTCCCTTAATATAGCAGAGGGATGCACCCCTTAGTACAAGACAAAAACTGACATTCCATAAACGGAATGCCACCTGTAAAGTAAACATCGTGGGATGCCCATTACTTTGATCTTGAGGATCTTCGTACAGCAGGCCTCATGTGTTTTGCACGTGGTCTTGTCTTAAACTCTAAGAGAGGTTTCAACATTGATCTCCGAGGTTAGCCTTCACAAAGGCTCTGTGAGTGATCACAGAGGCTCTGTGATCTGAGTATCATTATCAGGTTTGACCTCGGGTGCATTTTCTGTGGAGTAACTTCTGAGTTTTGCACCTTCTGTGGTGTACTTGGGTGTTCAGCGGCTAACTTCTGCGATTTCCATACTTAGCCTATTTTTCAATACTTCTATACAATGAGAGTGGAGCTAACAAAATGACAAAACAAGAAGTTACAACTCAAGGGACCTAAACTGCCAAAACACTAAACTAAGCTAGAGGGACTAAAACTGCTAATATGAGAAACTACTTAACAGAACTAACAAACATAACGGATATAGAACTAAAATGTAACAAATTTAACAGAAAAACTAACGGAAATTAACAAATGACTAACTAACGATACTAACTAACAATATAATAGAAAAGAACTAAAAGAGAAAAGAATATAACGACTATAACTGAAGAAAACTAGACTAAACGGAGAAAAGGACCAAAAATGTTAGACAATCTAACAAAACTAACGGAACTCCGTTAAAATACTATTCATCTTCTCCTCCACAACGACCCAACCTGCAAATCATGTTATGACTTCGAAATTTTCCATCAAAACTCTTCTTTTGTGATCCCTTAAGCTTCCACAATCGATTAGAAGTTGAAACACGATCTCAAACTCTCGATATTTGAAACTGAATATTTCCGAATAACCGAAATTTTTTTCGAAAACTCTTTGTAAGCTTTTGTTTCTTCGAAAAAAGTGTTTCTTTATGATCCTTGATCAGAATATAATCGATCCCCACAAAAAAATTCGAATCATGCAACCGTTTATTAACCGAAAATCGACATGAAAAAATAACTCCAGCGAGACTTGTTTTCCGGCGACCATTTTTCTTCCTTTTAAAGCTTTTAAACACCTGGAAAACACTAGAAAGCAATAAAGGAATAGGATGAAAGATTTAAAATAACGAAAACATCATCTGAAAATGAATTCCGGCAAAAAAACGTTTTTCCAGCGAGTGCTCTGGCGAAACTTCAAACACTCGTATCTCACTCGTTTCTTAACGAAAATCGAATTCGAAACTTGTTCGGGAATCCTTGTGACGAGTAGAACAATTTAAGACCAATTAAATCGATCAAAAACACCTTATACGAAGACCCACTTCGTGAAGATTGAACGATGAAGTTTTCGTACGCAGACTGGATTGCGCGAGAGGTTTGCGTAAGGGCTTCAATCCGAGAATCTGTGGTTTGCGTAAGGGCTTCAATCCGTGAATTATGGTTTGCGTAAGAAACTATTTCGAGAACCTGAGGTTTGCGTAAGCTGTCTATTGCAAAAATCTGAGGTTTGCGTAAGTTGTGGCTTGCGAAAAGTTTGGTTTGCGTAAGGTAGATGAAACACAAAGTTGTGGTTTGTGTAAGGCCCTATTTGCGCAAACCTCAATTACTGCATAAACTTTATTCACTTGAAACCTCCATTAAAGATTTCTCGGTCCAATCACTTTCATTGAATATTTTTCATTTGAAGACCACCAAATCACTCATCTATCTCATCCAATTGATAATGAATCCACCATTTTCAATTCTGCAGCACCGCCCCATAATTCTTTGATAACCAATTACCAAATAACAAATTTCCAATAGATTCCACTCAAAGTCACCGTCCTTAGCAAACCTGCAGTCAACGAAATAATTCCAATTCACCACAAAATTTCAATTATCACTATTGTATACAATCCAATATGAACTGGCACAAGTCTAAATAAGAACTTGCGCAAAGTTTAATGAATGTTGCGCAAAGTTTAACGAAGATGACGTGATCTCCAATCTCTTCCTCAGATCGATCCACAAAAATTCAAACCTGCAAATTCTTTACAAATACATCCATAAAACTTGAAAATATAACAAGAACACAATTCGACCAAACAATTATGATCAAAAACTGAAAAATACAATATGATTCATCAAAACAACAGACCCTGTTTTTGTGTTCTTGAAATATCGATTAAATCCAAAATTACAACACAATTAGTGATTAATTTGTGTTTGAGTGTGAATACAAAATGTAATCTATCACAGATCGATCACAACAAATAAAAATTTACACACTAATTTCAACAAATCACAAAAAATCGATCAATAACAGTGTTCAACAATATTTTTCAAGAAATCCAAAAATTTCAGAAGTTGATCGAAATTCGTTATGAAAAAATTTCTGAAATTGTTTGGTATGGCTCTGATACCAATTGTTAAACATAAAATCCCAATACAATCAAGCAATTCTCATAAAATCAACATGAAAGTCTAGAGAGAGAGTAGAGAGAGAAAGTAGATCTTGACTTAAATCACAAATCTCACACATCTCTGAAAATGTATACAATGAAGTTCTTACAAGATTAACAAAGCCAAATCCTATTTATACCACAAACTAAAAGTAAAACTTAATGATTAAGAAAACAAGACAACTTTGACATTTCTTAAGACTTTGACATTGTTGACTTCTAACATTGACTTTCCTAATAAATCTTGAATACAATTTTTAGACTTAACACGGAGCTTGTACGTAAGATCATCTACTTTGGTCTTTAACTCTTCAGACTCTTTTGAAAAACTCTCACACTCTTCCTTTAGATTTGAAATTATGGACAAGTTGCTAGCAATTTCTATGCGTTGATTATCATCTTTGTCAAGCAGTCTTTCAATTCTAGCTTCTAAACAAGAAACTTTCTCTTCTAACTCAGAATAAGTTGGATGAGACATTGTTGTTTGAAAAACTTGAAGTCTAGGGACTAAACTTGACAAAATATGAAAAAATCAAAGTGCAAGGACTAAAAGTGACAACGTGTGAAACTTGAAAGCTTAGGGGTCAAAGATGACAAAATATGAACTACTAACTAGAGGGACTAAAAGTGTAAAAGTTAAAACTTCTAACGGACTGAACTGAAAACTAACGAAATTGGACTAAAAATGAAATAAAACTAACCAAACTAACAAACTAACCGGACTAACGGATACTTAACGGAAAAGGACCAAACTGAAAAGAAATTAACAGTAACTTATAGGAAACTTAACAAAATTACTATTCACCGTCTTCTCCAATGAGACGCACCTGCAAAACTCGAAAACGGTTAGAAATAATCAATGCAAAACGATCGTTAAAACTCCCTGATAAGTCCTTAACATATTAAAATTCAACCAGTCAACCCACGATCACAAACGAACCAACCGAAAACTTTTCGAAAAACGATCGAAAACTTAAAAACTCAGTATGGGTTAAAACTTTTCGACCAAAATCGATCGTTTATGTCCCCTTAAGCTCCCTCAACTGATTTGTTAACGCACAGTTTTATTGGATTCAAGATCATCATTATCTGAAGATGAAAATCTGAAGTCAAAGCTGATAAAGTCGTCTCAACAAATAGTCTAGGGTCCTTTTGTAATAAATAGTCAAAGTCTGTTTACGTATTTTATTTATTAGTTTTATATTTTGTTAAATAAGTTTAGTTTTAGTTGTTTGGGCCTAAACCTTGTCAAGCCCATTAGGCTTATTAGCCTATGTATAAATATTTTAGTGTTTAGTGTTAATTAGGTTTAAGTTTTGTTAATTGAGAGAGTAGCCGTACGTGAGATAGAGAGAGAGAAAGAGAGAGGGCGCTGAATAGAAAGAAAACAGAGAGATCAATTCAAGCTTGTAATCATTTGATTCATTGATATAATCGTATCAGGTTTGCATATCATTATTGTTTATTTGATTACTTGATTGAATCGTTTGTTATTGGGACACACAATTGGTATCAGAGCTAGTACAGATTGAATTGAATTTTTGTTTTTCGGTTCTGTTATCTGTCAAAGATTCAAAAAAAAAATTATTGTGTGATTGGTAATAAAGTAATTATTAATTGATTTGTGATCGGTTTGATTAATATCTTGATTGGGTACTGTTTGATTTGAGTATTGCATCGTTTTAGTTTGATTATTTAATGATTTTTGCTGTTCTGGGTTCGTTCAAGAGTCAACACTGTGTCATCAATCGAATTCTTCTTAAAGTGGTTTTTATTGAAATTAATTGATTCCAATAAGTTCTAGTTGGTTAATCAATTCTTTTGGCAAAGTTTGGTAGTTTAATTCGTGATATCGAGTGTTTTCTGGGTTGATTTTGGCTTCTGGGTCGATACAGTATCAAGAACATATCAGTCTTTGTTATTATCGGTCTTTGTGTTTTATCGGTCGTAAGCCACTTCCGGTCGAATACTTTTTTATCGGTCTATAAAATTCGACCGGTACACACACAGTCCACCCCGGTCTAAAAGCATATCGGTCTTTGTGTTTTATCGGTCGACCGCGTTCTATCGGTCTTTCTTACCGGTCGAAGATCATTACCGGTCAAAGACCAATATCGGTCTAATATAATATCGGTCCAAGCTTATACCGGTCGAAGCACTATCGGTCTAAGCACTATCGGTCTAAGCACTATCGGTCTATGCACTATCGGTCTAAGCACACTATCGGTCTAAGCACACTATCGGTCTAAGCATTCTACCGGTCTTTGCACTTCCCCGGTCGAACAAGTATACCGGTTGAGCACTCCACTGTTTGCGCCAATCACTGTTCCTATCTTAGAATTTTTTTCTGAGAATTTTTCAAAACTGTAATATGGCTTTTAATAGTGGAAATTTTTTCTCTAGGGACGTTGCCCCTCGACCCCGCAAGGGCGTTGCCCCTTGACCCCCGTGCTAAGTCTGCCTAGGGGGACAAAATTTCTTGTGTGATTAAATTTTATCTGGACTAACGATCAGTTCAAGTTTCTTATCAGTTCTGTGACTAATCGTATCAATAAGAATGTCTCGGGAAGCTCTTGCTATAGGAACAGATGTGAAGCCACCAGTACTCTTCAAGGGGGAGTACGAGCAATGGAAGGACAGATTCTTGGACTTCATCGATCCACATGATTTTGGAGATTATATCAAAAAATCTCTGAAAGAAGGAATCATGACACCTCCGACCAAGGTTCTCATTGTAGCTGGTGAAAATGGTGAAGAAGAAGAGACAGAGTATAAATTACCTATTGGTGAATATTCTGAAGATCAGCTGAAGAGACACAAGGGTGACAAGCTGGCAAGATCATTTATTCTCCAAGGCATACCGAATGAAATATATGTTAAGATTGACAGCTACAACGCTACCGGTAAGCAAATGTGGGATCAGTTGGAGAAGATGATGATCGGATCTAAAGTCGGCAATCAACTCAAAGTCTCCAACTGCTTGAATAATTATGAAGAATTCAAAGCCAAAGCTGGAGAATCACTCGAAGCCACTTATGATAGATTTGTCACATTGCTGAACGAGCTCAGCAAGAACAAGATCAACAAATCTCAAGTTGAGCTGAATCTGAAATTTCTCAGCAACCTTCAGCCCGAGTGGAAGAGATTCGCTAGACAGATGAGGCAGTTGAAAGATCTGAACGACATTCCACTTCATGAAGTTTATGAAATCCTCAAACAGAATGAGGAAGAGGTGGATGAAATCAAGGCTGAAATGAAGAAGGCTGATAAAGCAGTTGCTGATCCAGTTGCTCTTGTGGTCAAGAAGTCTAGGAAGAAGAAAGTTATAGAATCTGAATCAGAAGAAGCTGATAGCGAGGCAAAGTCTGACTCTGACGATTGTGAACAACTGATGGAAACCATGCTAATGTTAACCAAGGCCTTCCAAAAGAAGTTCTATAAAAAGCCAAACTCCAATAGTCAGAGATATTCGTCTGGTCCTAATAACTACAAGCATAAGGAGAAAGTTGAAGACAAGAGACCAGAAGAAAAGAAGAAGGTTGGAGCCGAAGAGTTCAAGAAGGAAGAACCGATGAAGTTCTACAACTGTGGCAGACTCGGCCACTTTGCCAAGGACTGCCGCAAACCAAAACTCCGAAACTCCGAATATTACAAGAACAAGATGCTTCTAGCCAAGAAACAAGAGGCTGGGAAAGCATTGATGGTCGAGGATGAATACTGGCTTGACCATTCGTACCAAGAGTCTGATGAAGGAGAGAAGGACGAGACAGCACACCTGTGTTTGATGGGGAAGAACCAGTCAGAAGCTGAAGCTGATTCTGATGATGGAGAGAATGATGAGGTATGTAACTTAACTGAATCTGATTTTCTGAACCAAATGCATGCCATGATGTCTAAACTCCAAGAATTAGAGTCTAAACTGAAGTGAGAGAAAGGTGTCATAAATGAGAAAAATCAATCTATACACAAACTTAGTAATGATATTGCTGAGAAAAATGTATTAATTGAAACTTTGCATAAAAATATAGACACCTGCGCTAAAGAAAAGACTATAAATCATAAAGAGTTATCTGAAACTGTTTCTAAGTATAGAGAATGTGAGTTTAAGTGTATAGAGATTTCTAAAAGGTATTTTTCTACTTCCAAAGAAAAGAATTCTTTAATAGACAAGGTGAATGCTTTGGAAGAGAAATTACATTCTTTAGGTCAAACTGAACACACTATTCATTTGAACAAACCTAAAGAGAAACCTGATACTTGGGGAATTGGTTACAAGAACCCACATCATCTTAAAAAGGGTATATCTGAAGTGCCTGTACTTTATGACTTTGGGTTTATGTTGTTGGCTCCTCAACATCAGGAACTCAAACCCTTTTGGACTAGTCTGTCGGAAAAAGATAAAGCCAAGGAATATGATAAAAGAAAGAACACAGCTAAATTTCAACTTCCATTTCGCTATGAGAAGTTGAATAACAGTTATAGTTCTGATAAATCAAAATTTCTTTCAAATGATTATTTTGAGAGTTATTCTGTAAAAGAATTGGAGGCTAAACCCATCGAAGGTAAGCTTTACGTCCCTCCTCTAGTTTTGGAAAGTAAAATTTCTGAACTCGAGAATACTCTTATAGAAGAAAGAATTTTGATGGACTTAGAACAAACTATATTTTCAACAGTGTTCAAAACTTCTAATTTTCCTAAAATCTCCAAGGCTTTAAATTCGGATGACAGATCTGGTTCACTTGATAATGAGCTTAATTTCTTAAACTCTGAAGATGTTTTAAATGATTGTGTTTCTCAGTTTGATTTTTCTTCTAAACTTCTTGATCATTCATCTTGTGTTGTTAATTCCTTTGGATTACCCAGTGTTTTTGACAAAGGTGAAACATCAACGAAAGTTGATAAATCAATTTCTGTGAAATCAAAGAAAGCAAAAGGTAAGAAACAAAAATCTCAGCTTTCACAGAAACCGATCCTCACTGGTAAGCCAAAGCAGAAGCATTCTCTTAATTCTCATCATTCTAACTCTAAAGTTTCAAATGTTTCAGATTTGAGAAAGCAAAGGGTTGGAGTTAAGACTGCATGGATACCGAAACAGAAGATAGACGAGAAAGCTAAATCTAGTTCTAGTTTTATTTTGAATAAAAAGACTTCTAGTAAAGATGATGTGATTGTGAATGTTGCTACTTTTAAATCTGGTCTGGTTGATTCTCGCAAGAAGTACTCTATAAAGCAATTATTCCAGTTAGCACCATCTAATAAAATGTTTTTAAAATATGGTGAATGTGATTATGCTTCTCGTAAATATTCTGATGTTTGGTATGGTTCATATAATGTTTCATCTTATTATTATCATGCGTCTTATCATGCTTCTGGTTTTCAAATAAAAAGCTGGCCCAGTTTTAAATGGGTGCCAAAATCGAGTACTAACAGTGGAGGTCCCATTTTTAAATGGGTTCCTAAACCTTTTCTTTCTTGATTTGTGTTGTGCAGAACCGTCATATGTGGTACTTGGATAGCGGGTGTTCCAAGCATATGATCGAGCAGAAGAGTATGTTGTCTAATTTTACGGACAAATATTGCGGCACAGTTCGTTTTGGGAATGATCAGTTTTCACCTATTCTGGGATATGGAGATGTTGTACATGAAAATCTTATGATCAAGAAGGTGAGCTACGTTGAAGGCTTAGGGCACAATCTATTCAGCATTGGCCAGTTCTGCGACAAAGACTTAGAGGTTAATTTCAAGGCCAAGACATGTTCAGTACGCACTGAAGAGGGGAAATAACTCTTGGTCGGCACTCGCAAGTCAAACTTCTACACCATCAACTTGTCAAAGGTCAAGGCTGACAATCAGGTCTGTCTACTATCAAAGGCCTCGATGCAACAAAGCTGGTTATGGCATCGACGGCTTTCTCACCTCAACTTTCGGTACATCAACAAGCTGGTCAGTGGAAAGTTAGTGAAAGGACTTCCAGAGCTGAAGTTTGAAAGAGAACATCTATGTGCAGCGTGTGAAAAGGGAAATATGAAGAGATCCCCACACAAACCAAAGCCTGAACCGAGTACCAGCTCTCCATTAGAGTTGTTGCATATGGACTTGTGCGGTCCTATGCAAACACAAAGCTTAGGAGGAAAGAAGTATGTGCTAGTTATCGTGGACAACTATACGCGATACACTTGGGTTAAGTTTCTACGGTCTAAAGATGAGACTCCCGATGTTCTCATTACGTTTCTGAAGATGACCCAAGTCAATCTGCAAAAATAAGTCAAGATTCTCAGGACTGACAACGGCACAGAGTTCAAGAACAAGATAGTTGAAGAATATCTCGAATCGGTCGGGATATCACATCAATACTCTGCTGCTCGCACGCCTCAACAGAACGGAGTCGTCGAAAGGCGAAATCGTACACTTGTCGAGGCCGCTCGGACAATGCTCAGCCATTCTTACTTACCTTTATTTTTGTGGGATGAAGATGTATCGACTGCGTGTCACACTCAGAATCGCTCCATGATACACCGCAGATTTCAGAAGACTCCGTATGCGTTGATCAACAACCGAACACCAACCATTAAATATTTTCATGTTTTTGGTTGTAAGTGTTTTGTTCTAAATGACAGAGAGAATCTGAACAAGTTCAGTGCTAAGGCGGATGAAGGCATCTTCGTTGGTTATTCCTCTACATCTACTGCATATCGGGTTTACTTGAAGAAGTCGAAGACTGTGATCGAGAGCATCAATGTTACATTCGATGAGGATATGGCTTCTGAGCACGTCAGTTCAGAACCCGTAATTACTGGAGTATTAGCTTCTGGACCAACCAGTCCAGGACCTGCACCTCAAGAGAACAAATCAGATGGCGCTTCGTCGTCTACTTCTAATTTATCTGATTTGGATTTATTATTTGAACTGTTCTATGATGAATTTCTTGGATCTAAGTTGCCTAACTCTGTTGTGGTTGACAGGATAGAAGACTCAATGACTACTCATCCGACCCCTACCGATATCTCTACTGAATCAAATTCCCCGATTCGGCAAGAAGTTCCAGTTCAAAAGCCTACTCCGACAGTTGAAGTTGTGATCAACAACGCCGAGACAGAAGTAGTTGACTCAGTAGGATGTACTGTAAGGATTGATCAACAGATTGACCAAGCTGTACCTACTGCCACTTCTGCAACGACTACTTCAACTGAAACCCCTGTTAATTCTGAACCATCTGAAGGCGATAACAGTAGATTCCTAGATGTTGACAATGATCAACATGCATCTAATCCACTCCCTCATGAACATAAGTGGACCAAAGAGCACCCGGTACATCAAATTATTAGAGATCCTTCTGCACCGGTGCAAACTAGATCTGCATCTTCAAATCTATGTATGTATGAATCCTTTCTGAGCAAGATCGAGCCTACTCGCGTATTTGAGGCTCTTGCCGATTCAGATTGGGTAACTGCGATGCAAGATGAGCTGAATCAGTTTGAAGCACTGAAAGTCTGGAGACTCGTACCCAAACCGCAAGGTAAAACTATCATTGGTACGAAATGGGTGTTCAAAAACAAGAAAGATGAAGATGGTACCGTTATCCGAAACAAAGCATGACTTGTCGCCAAGGGATATAGGTAAGAGGAAGGGATAGACTACGATGAGACTTATGCTCCAGTGGCACGTATAGAGGCGATTCGGATGTTCTTAGCCTACGCAGCCCACAAGAACTTCACCGTCTATCAAATGGACGTGAAGACAACTTTTCTGAATGGAGTACTCAAGGAAGAAGTCTATGTTTCTCAGCCAGAAGGGTTTGTAAATCCAGATAAGCCGAATCACGTCTACATCCTAGATAAAGCTCTTTATGGACTAAAACAAGCTCCTCGCGCCTGGTATGATATCCTATCTCAATTCTTGGTCAAGTCAGGTTTTACAAAAGGTACGGTTGACACCACTCTTTTTATTAAAAAGGATAAAGGCGATATCATTCTTATTCAAATATATGTGGATGATATTATTTTTGGTTCTACAAATCCTAAGTACTGTAAGAACTTTGCAAATCTCATGGTGTCACGTTTTCAGATGAGCATGATGGGAGAGATGAACTTCTATCTCGGATTGCAAGTCAAACAATTTTCAACGGGGATTTTTATCAATCAATCTAAATACATTATGGATATTCTTCGGAAATTCAAAATGGAAAATTGTAAACCGATTGGTACCCCAATGGCACCTGGTACTAAGATTAGCACCGATCTTTCGGGAAAGGCTGTTGATGTTAGGACTTATAGAGGGATGATAGGTTCTTTAATGTATCTTGCTTCTAGTAGGCCGGATATAATGTTCTCTACATGATTATGTGCTAGATATCAGGCCAATCCTAAAGAATCACATTTGTCTGCTGTTAAGCGGATTTTTAGGTATCTGAAGGGGACTGCAGATCTTGGTATGTGGTATCCTAAGGATACAAGCTTTGAACTAACATCTTATTCAGACGCAGATCATGCTGGTTGCATGTTAGACAGGAAAAGCACCTCGGGTCATATACAATTCCTCGGAGACAAACTCGTCAGTTGGGCTTCGAAGAAGCAATTATGTGTCTCCACATCAACGGTAAAAGCGGAATATGTAGTTGCTGCTAGTTGCTATTCTCAAGTCTTGTGGATGAGAACACAACTGCGAGACTATGGATTTCATTTCAATAGAATCCCGATCTATTGTGATTTGAAGAGCGCTATTGTGATTACCGCTAACCCTGTTCAGCATACTAAGACCAAACACATAGATGTTCGGTATCATTTTATAAAAGATAATGTAGAAAAGGGAACAATTGAACTTTACTTTGTAAAAACCGATTATCAGCTTGCAGATTTGTTTACCAAACCTTTAGACGAAAAGAGATTTAATTTTCTTATCTCAAGACTTGGTATGCTAAATCTTAAGACCTAATCGTTGGTTACCTATTAAAGTTTCTTATTGTGTCTCTATATCATATCTTTATTATTATTTCCGCATGATACCTGCTCTTTAATAGTTTGTACATGATCTCAGGGGGAGTGTGAGAAGTATCTTATAGATGGTCAATGTTAGTTTGAGGGGGAGCATAATTAAATGCATTGTACTTACTGATAATTTGTTACTGATGCATGTTTTGAGAGGGAGCTTACGAGTAACAAGAGTATGGCGATGACTTCTGATTATTTCTAATCAGAACTCGTACATTAATTGTTTTACTGCTTTATGTCATTTCAATTTCAGTGAATAAAATTACTTTGACTAGACTTTTAGACTTTTGTAGGTTGATAGATGCTTCAAAGATCATATCTTTATGACTTTAAGCTTGACTTCGCAAGATGTGAGACTGTACTCGAAAGGTATAATTTATTTTCTTCATCTCATTCATGGTTGAAAGAAGGACAACTTTTAATCATAAGAAAACATGTTCTTAAATGTTCAAACCACTTCCCGATTCTCAAACATATTTCTTGAATTGGAAGTGTGCTTTTAAATGTTTTCTGCTCCATCTATGCACTTTAACTACTAAAGTTAAACCATCTGAGCATCATATGCTTCATAGGAAAACATGGGATCAGTGTGCTAGGACTCATCTGAACTTCTATGGATTCACGTTAACCAGTGTCTCCTACCCAAGAAGTTAATCCTTTAGTGATTGCATGTGAGGAGTCAAAAGAAATGAGTGTGGGATGTGTGATGAGAGAAAAGATAAAAGAGAGCTTGGTTAGCTGTGGGATTAAAGATTAAAAGAAAGAGGGTGAGAGATCAGAGTAAAAGAATATCAAACTCTGCACCAACTACTTTCTGAGTCGGGCAGGCACATTTCTAATGCTTCATATTTCTTTGGTGAACATTATTGAAACATGCACCTAGCCCATGCCAACTCTTGACATTACTCCACCAGCTACTCATTTTCTTCTCAATAAGAAAATGTTTCATTTTCAAAGGGGACGCAGCACATATGCTATCTGATTTTCATTTGGAAAATCTGGATATTGAAAAGAAGGAAGTTTGCCCCACCTTCATACTTCAATCATGCACATTGAGTCTGTGTTTAACTACTTGTCTCAGTGGTTTACACTTTTTGAGCCTTATAAGCAATCATCATATGCTTACTTTATTCTATCACTTGCACGAACACACAAAGAATTTGTTTCTTTGTCATAACGTTCATAGAAATTGCCTTTATGGTGTTTCGATGATTGAATGGAAGCTCTGGGGGACTGAACATCATTAAAGCTCCTTTATATTGTGTATTCGTTACACACAGTGACTTTGTGTTACTGACAGGCAATTTTAACTGGTTCATTTGTTGATTCAGGTGTTACCTTTGATATCTATCTATTTTGTCTGGATTTGCAAAGATCTGGATACATATCTTTATGAATTGACGGATCATCAGTGGTTCTGTTTGCAAGATCAATGGTGGATGACATTTCTTGAAGACACGTTTTGATGAACTCTTTGCTCATTTCATCAAAAAGGGGGAGAAGCGTCAATCAAGAAATGCGGAGATAACAAGTTTTTGAAAGAATTTCTGAAGATATTCTGCTTTGAAGAAATTTTCTTTGAAGATGATTTGTTGAAGCATTCCGAGCTGAAACTGGAGATAATTTCTTTCCAAGAGATATTCTCATCGATTGGGAAGATTGCTACTTTCTGAAGAAAAAGAGGAAGATTGAATTTTCTGAGCTTAAAGAATGATCTTGATCCAAAGGGGGAGATTGTTAACGCACAGTTTTATTGGATTCAAGATCATCATTATCTGAAGATGGAAATCTGAAGTCAAAGCTGATAAAGTCGTCTCAACAAATAGTCTAGGGTCCTTTTGTAATAAATAGTCAAAGTCTGTTTACGTATTTTATTTATTAGTTTTATATTTTGTTAAATAAGTTTAGTTTTAGTTGTTTGGGCCTAAACCTTGTCAAGCCCATTAGGCTTATTAGCCTATGTATAAATATTTTAGTGTTTAGTGTTAATTAGGTTTAAGTTTTGTTAATTGAGAGAGTAGTCGTACGTGAGATAGAGAGAGAGAAAGAGAGAGGGCGCTGAATAGAAAGAAAACAGAGAGATCAATTCAAGCTTGTAATCATTTGATTCATTGATATAATCGTATCAGGTTTGCATATCATTATTGTTTATTTGATTACTTGATTGAATCGTTTGTTATTGGGACACACATGATTAAAACTCGAAAAAATCTCTCAAACTCTCGAACGAATCAACCGAAGATTTTTCGGAAACCGAACGAGAATTTAAAAGCTTGATATGGGTGAAAATTTTACGATAAAAAACGATCGTTTAAGCTTTGTAAAAAACCCTTAATGATTTAAAGACGAAAAAGTTCGTCCACGATCACTACCGAATCAACCGAAATAATTTTGAAAAACGATTGGAAAACTTAAACTTTTGTGACCGACGAAGTGATGAACCGGGAGAGGTTGGGAGACGCAAGGGACCAGGTGGGGAAGGACCGGTCGGGGAGACACCGGTCGGTGAGGCACCGGGCGCTGGAATACCGGGAGATGCACAAGGGACCGGGCGGGAGACACCGGGAGAGGTGACCCCGTGGGAAGTCCCGGTCAATGGATATGTGATATATATATATATATATATGCGATGTATATATATGAACGCGATGCAGGAAAAAAAAATAGATGCCAAATATAAGAGTTTATTCCACCGACCCACGATTTCTTAAACACCCAATCACAACTCAATCAAATTCGGCTGGAATGATTAAAGAATGACTCAACAGCTGTTGATAAGAATTTGAAAAACAATTTTGTTTACCCCGGGAGTTCAAGACCCCGGGTCAGCAAGGCACCGGTCGCAAGGCCCCGGTCGCAAGCACCGGTCAACAGGAAGGGTCCGGTCAACAAGGCAAGGGTCCGGTCGAAGTGACACCCCGGTCAAAGATAAACAGCGATAGCGATAACAGATAATCACCCTTCGATTAAACAGATTAAACAAACAAATTAATCAAAAGCAATCGATTCTAAAATCACACAAATTTGCAAATTAGCACATATATATCGACCGAACTCAACAACTCAACCCAGAAATTTCGACAGAAAATCAAAAACTTGATTATGCAGATAATCATTATACCAGAAAAATCGACCGAACTCAAATCAGAAATCGACCGAACTTAAGCACTTTACTAAAAAAAATTCGACCGAATAATGAATGAGCCACAACTTCTAGTTTTGATCGTATCGAATAAAACTTGATTCGATTCTGCTCTGATACCAATTGTAGATCCCAGATACAGTTCAATCAGCAATCAATAGTAATCAATGAAGAACAATGAATGAGCCACAACTTCTAGTCATATGATTAATACTCAATAAAGGTTTAGGTTTACAGAGAGAATTTCTGATAAGCAAATGTAAACCTATCGACTAGAATAATGACGTCTTAACCTCTCTAACCTAAAACTAGGTTAAACAAACCTATATATATGGTGCACATAAGGCCTAATGGGCTTGAGGCCCATTGTTGAGTCATATTTTGTAGTGATCATTGTATTTATCTGACTTGGCTAATACTGTGTTTAGTTAGCTTTATCTGTTTTATTGGCCAACGGTATTTAAGTCCCTTGTGGCCTTTGTGTTTTGTAAGAAAAACTTTGACACTCACATTTGAATAGATTTGTTTTTACTGTTGGCGTATATACTCTCTCTCTCTACTTTCTCTCTCTAAGGATTTAGAGATCTTGGACTTTAAATTGGTATCAGAGCATACTAGATCTTGAGAGGATTGAGAGAATTTTTTTTTAGATACTAAATTTGTAGATTAAGTAGAGAATTTGATTGATTTTCTTGATTTTTCAACAAAATCTCGTTTTTTGCTTGATTCATCAAATTTGGTTAGGTTTCTGGTTGAATTTGTGCGAATTTGTTTTGTTTAGATTCGTTTGTGTTAGTAGATCATATTTGATTCACATAATTTTGCATAAAAACCATGATTTGATGCTCGATTTTGTGATTTTGTGATTTTGTGATTTTGTGATTTTGTGATTTTTTAGAAAAACTCGTCAAACGTACTGTTACTTTCAAGAATTTTAGATTTAGTGGTTTTTAATCGAGTTTGATAATCAAAAGTTGTTAGAATGTTGTTTTCGAGCATTTGTGTGTGATTTTCGTGGTATTTTTTCATAGTTTCATTCAATCTTGCGAAAAAATTTTGATGTTCTGTGGTTTGCACAAGTTCATGCAGTTTTGCGCATCATTCATATAGGTTTGCGCAAGATTCATATTACTTTGCGCAAGTTCTTTATGTTCTAATCAGTGTGTTAGTGATTTTCAGGATTTTCACATCAGGTTCTCGGATCACTCTGCTTACGCAAAGTCAGTTTCTCGGATCACTCTGCTTACGCGAAGTCAGGTTCTCGGATCATCAAGGTTCCGCAAAATATATTTGATATGCAATTATACTTGTTCTTGCATCCAACAACATATATTTGATTTTAACTGATTGAAAAATCTGTGAAATTTTACTGAGTAGACTTTAATTTGTTTCGTGTTTAAAATTTTATATGTTCAGTTGTTACAAAATTTATATTCAATATGATCATTTTTTATACTGATGTCTTTATGTTTGAGTATCTGTATTTTTGTTAAATGGTCTATGCATTTTTCGAGGGGGAGAGCCAATCTGAAAAGTTTTTTAAACCAGTTCTTTGTTTCAGGGGGAGTAAGTAAAAATATATGTGCTGATCAGAAGTTCATCAGGTAATAATTTCAGATATTTCTACACATTTGCTATACTAACAGATGAATTTTTGTGCATTTGTGTAGGGGGAGTAAACTGTATTCAGATATTTTTTTTTTGAGTATTTTTTTTATTTGATATTTTTTTTATGTTTTTACTTTTAGTTTACTTTTAGTTTTCTTGGTTTAAATAGCATTTTTCTATTTTCATTTTTTTTCCTTTCCTTTCCCGCTTGTTGACCTCTCTACACTGTTCATCTTCCTCTTTCTCTCTGTGTGCCGATTCTTCCGTTCATTATGTTTGATTTCAGTTTGTTGTTCTTCGAATCAGGTATGTTTTCTATTTTCTTGTATTGTTGATTTGTAGTAATTTTAGTATTGTTTAGTATTTGTGTTCTGTAGATCCCAGTTTCAGTGCAATCAACAGATATAAGAACAATGATGAACAGATGATAGGCCACAGCAACTAGTCATATGATTGATATAACTTCAAAGGGCTAAGGTTTACAGAGAGAATTTCTGATAATAATATGTAAACCTAACAACTAGTAAACTGAATAATGAAATTTTCTCCTAACAAATGAAACAGAATTAACTTTAAATACATGGGCTCGCAGGCCTAATGAGCTTATGGGCTTTAAGGCCCAACAAGCTTACAACTATTTCAACTTGTCACAAACTACCCTGAACTTCTATTTAACATTGAAAATGGCCCTAACAATCTCCCCCTTTAAATAGAAGTTGAAAGTCACGCCAGTTAGGAACAAAAATTTTCCGGAAACCAAAGCTGATCTCGAAATATCTGATTTGCGTTCTATATTCCAGTCGTTCTTCAATAACATTCAGTGCTTTAAGAACAAGTGCTTTGTATGAAAAATCCAGTAATTGAACTCCTTTTTCATCTTGACTCAGCGCACGCTTCAACTTGTCTTTCAAAAACCTCAACGTACCATCACAAAATCTGGCAATCTGATCAAAACGGATAAAGCGTAGAACACCGTTGTTGTTCACATATGACATACCAAACTCTGGAAACTTTATAACTGTGAATGCAGGTACATTTAGAGCATCAGACGGAACACTCAGATCAGGCTTGAACAGATTAATCTTCGGTTGATCACTTTCTAACCCAATCTGAAAATCTTCCACCGAAGCAAGTTTCATTGCGCACTTCATGTATCTTTTCACTGTTTCTAGTGCATCAATGACTTCTCCGGGTCTGACGGTTCTGGTCTTTAAGTCACGTAATATGTACAGCAGATCTTGTGGCTCCAGACATGGAAAATCAGCATCAGAAAAGCAGTATTGTTGACCATCTTCTCTAGTAACCATAAAGTCCGTATACTTAACCTTCATGAAGTAGGCAGGTATAATCTTATCAACTGATACAATCCTGAGCTTTGTCTTGGAGTACTTGTGCTGGAACTTTCTGTACACGAACACAAGTTCACGCTGTTTTTCTTTATTTTTCACTGACTGTAGACCATGGATAACGACTTCATCATACTTTCTGATCCAGTGGGCAAAGATCTTTTTCTGACTTTCTTCGAGGAAAGGAACTTTGATTCGGACTCTTTCCCACTTGGATGGACGAACTGGAGTAGTTCTAACTGGTTCTCTAACTGGTGAAGCTGTAGGAGATCTCTCGGGAAAAACTGTAGAAGAAAAATCAGGGTGATTAACTGGATAGGTCAATAAAGGAATCACGGCAGAAGACTGATCATCTGGATGTAGTATTTCATCAATTTCTTCTTGCATAACCACCAGAGCTCTTTCAGTATTGGCACATTCTTCTGTCGTGTCCGTCACTTCATACGGATCTAGTATTATTGCCCAATCTTCAGGAACTATCGGAGAACCATCTTCAAATTCCTCAGGCTTTTCAACCGTCGGATAATCGTATAGTATCAAGTCTGTCACCGGTTTCCGTTCCTGTTCCTGTCTCTGTCCCTCTGTTCTTGTACCTGAACCCGTACCCTGTTCAACCTGTTCTGACTCCACTACATGTGTCTCCGGCTCAGATAGACGTTGGCGCTTCTCCCCCTCATGGTGATCAGGATCATCCTGATCATCATGTCGGCGCTTGAGCCGTTCTGCCTGGTTACGGCAGGTATCCTCCACTGCTGAAAGGCGTTCCGTCAAAACAGCTACGGTTTGCTGAAGTGACTGAAGCATAGCTTGCTGGATATGGAAGGCTTCGGTAGAGACAGTAGGCTGGGGTGTAGGTGGAGTAGGTGTGGATGCTTGAGAACGAAGTAGAGATAGCAAATCGGCATCTTTGGTGGGTTCGGTTTGAGATTGGGCTATAAGTTTGGCGAGAAGGATAGATTTGAGTTCAGGTATGGAAAGATCCGTGGCTGATAGAGAAGGTGGAATAGGTGTGGTCTCCGGCTCAATCGCAGGACCTTTGCCTTTGACCATTCGTTTGATGTTGTCCACCTCCTCCCTCATCATAGATTGGACAGCCTTTAGGGCGCCGTCCATGTATTCCCTTGAGACAAACTCATGTGGGGTAACTCCGGGGTCACTTAGACTTCCCGTTGTAGCTACGACTGTTGAAGTCGAGCCGCCTACGTTCACGGTTGGCGTGAAGATAGCCGTGGTAGGACTTCCACCCAATCCTTGTAACCTACCCGAAGGTGGGTTTACTATGGATGTTCCGGCCGGGCCACTTAGGCTACCGGCGATAGCCGAAAAAGGAATCTGTGTCCTAGGAATGGCATGAATAACAATTGGCTCTAGACTCCGTGCATGCAAAGAAGGCGAGAACGGGGGCAACTGTTCTCTTGTTTCAATATCGGCACCCTCCAAGTGAGAGCCCGATAGCGTATGTGCTAAATCCCCGTGAGTTTGTGAAACCACCATCTGTTGAGAGATGGTGGAGTGGCTTGGTGGGGCGTGCAAGTGCGCCGCTAGGTCCACGGCGGCTTCTTCAATACCCAGTCCCAACACATGAGACTGGATAGCAGATGTGGCTACCTGGCTAGATGTGGCTGGGGGGGATACAACCGAAGATGGTTGTCCCATCACTCGTGTACTCTCAGAATGTAGCTTACTCCGCCTTTCCCTCACACAGCTCACCTCTTGATATTCAACTAATACTCCCTCCGCTCTCCTTATCTCTCCGGATGGGGCTGATTATCGTCACCATCAGAGTCAGAAGACTCTTCATTTGATGGCGATGATTCAAAATGTGTTTCTTCGGAGTCGGAATTGGCTGCCGTGTCTTTAGTAGCAGCGACAGAAGAGGACTGAACATGAATGGTTTCAGAATCTGTGGCCTCTTCTGCCATTTGAGTCTCGGTTGGTGGCGGTGACGGTGGATGTCTTGAAGAACTAGGCTGGCTCGTTCCAACGGTACTGCCCACGCCAGATCCCCTCCCACTAATAGCTCTCGACACACCCTGTCCGGAAGCCCCAGCTGTCCGGACGCTCCTGCCTCTCGTTTGTGGACGCGGACCCTCACGTCGCTCAGGTCTTGCTCCCTGGGCAGGTCCTGCCGGTCCTGGCCAGACCATAGGAGCTGGAATGTTGTGTGTGTGCCTATAAGCTATCACACTCAGTGCCGTGGGACGAGCATGGTCTAGTACCCCGACTGGGATTTGTCAGGCGACAACACCTTCCGGATCAGCACGGGAAGGAATCTTGCGAGTTGGATGTTGTGGGCACGTCGGGTGGGTAGAGCGGCGTTGTATCTCGGGATACAGGTTCATGTAGTTCCGGATAACGATCTGAAGGAACCGCATGAATGGAATGAAGTTTGATCTGCGAGATACAGTAGAACGAACTCTCTGTATGAGTTCAAACCAGAGAAAGTCGGCAAAGTCCACGTGGCGATTGAAATCCACCGCGTGAAAGGTGCGAAGAATCGGGGCACTCGTCTGATCAATGCCCTTCGTTATAGACGAAAGGCACCGATTAATGTATGTGAACAACGTATACCATATTGTTGATAGATGTTTGCGGTTGAAGGTTGATGGAATGCGAAGTTCTGCGCCGTAACCCAAGGAGAGAAGATCCGCGCACAGTGTAGCATCAGTGACCATGGGATCAAAGGTTTCACGTCCGGCTACGGATCCGGCGGTCGGTAACCGAAGAAATTGACGGAAAAGATCACATGTGAGAAGCACTGGAGTGTGATCTATTCGTCCTTCAAGATGAAATCCTCCATCGGCCTCTAACGCATGGAGAGAATGCCAGAACTGCTGTAAGTATAGAATTGGTACGGTTGCAGTTTCCGTTAGAGCATAGGCGATTGGATGGCCCCTGAGTATCTCGATGATGACCTGATGTTGAATAGCAGGTTGGGTTACATCGAGATGGTAGTTATTGGCTGTAAGAGGAAGGAACTGATCCTCGGGAATCAGTTCCGCATCTGCGATTGGATCAACCGCTGGTGGCTGGTTTTGTGCCATTGTACCTGTGAAGAAGTAATCGATTAGGACACAGGTTGGAAACACAATTTTCGCCGTTGGAGTTATACCGTGATGATTTAGATCACGCCAGATAGTAACTCCAAAAATTTGGAAGAGCAAACCCTACTCGTGAATTAGGGTCAGTCACCAAGGCGCGCAGACTTGCACCACTTCCTCATAAACACACATAAGTCTAAGTATGACTATAAGCACCAACCCCTTGGATTCGACCGGATACAAGAAAGACCGGACGAGGCATTCGACCGAAGGTCTCATAAGACCGGATAGATGTTGGATCGGATGAGGTCTTCGACCGGATAGGGTCTGCGACCGGATACGGTCTACGACCGGAGGTCATTAAGACCGGGGGTAAGTTAAGACCGGAGGGTAAGAAGACCGGAGGTGATATTCGACCGGAGGTTTCAAACGACCGGTAATTTAAACCACCGGATATGTGGTCGACCGGAGGGATCGTTTGACCGGGGGAGCCTTCGACCGGGGCGAAACCCTAGATCGGAGTATTCCCCCGGAGAATATAAATCGACACTGATTCATCTCCGGGGACCATCCAGATCAACTCCCACTATTTACTCGATCGATTATGATCGATCGATATAGTCTAAACACATACCTTGTCGATTGAAGGCGATGAAAACGTCGTATAGGGTCGAAGAATGCGGTCGAATGAGAGGTCCGGGCGAGAGAGATGAAGGCGAAGAGAGAAGATATTATCGATCGAATGAAGATGATGGCTTCGACCGAGGTTCTTATACCCCGGAGGGTGTTGGGCTTGGGCCGGTGGGGGGGGGGGGGCGATTAGGTTATGGGCCGAAACTTTGGGCCTAGGCAAATCAAACAAACACCTCAAACCAAACACAAAAAAAATACCCCAAACCTAAAAAAAACTTTGTGGAATTTTCGGAGATATAAAAAAAATAAAAAAATTAACTCAAAAAAAAAAATTAAAATTAAAGATAAAAGGGCTTAAATAAAAAAACGCAGACAAGAGACCTAGCTCCCCCTCGAATGATTACCATGAGAAGGTCCAATCACATAACCCTCTTACCTGCTCCCCCTCGAAAGGAGGACCCGTGAAACTTACCAACCATCTGACGCTAGTGGTCCCCCTGAACACAGTATCGGGTTGTAGATCTGTCACTAACAACTTACTCTTCAAGGAACAAAGGAATGAACTGCACACACAATCACGAAAAACAGACACACGAACACACAAAGAAATCTACTTTGTTAATACAGAAGTTCGTAACGGCCACAGAGCTGAACGAGTAAAATGCAATAACCAAGGAGTGTGGAAAATAGCAACCAGAGACACGTCACTGGGGCAGTTGTCACAGTCATTCGTTATTGAATGAAACTCGTAGAGGGCTGCGAACGGATCAAACTTTCAAGTTTAGCATACCTAGCTTGGACACAAGGTAATTAAATTGTTTTTCGTCCAAAGCTTTGGTAAATAGGTCTGCTAACTGATGCTCTGAATTAACAAAATAGAGTTCGATAGTACCTTTTTCCACGTGATCTTTTATAAAGTGATAGCGCACATCAATGTGCTTCGTTTTCGTGTGCTGGATGGGATTGCTTGATATAGCAATAGCGCTCTTCGAGTCGCAGTAGATGGGAATCCTGGAGTAATTAAATCCATAATCTTTGAGCTGGGTGCGCATCCAGATGACTTGCGAGCAGCAACTGGCGGCTGCTACATACTCCGCCTCGGCGGTGGAGGTGGACACGCAGTTTTGCTTCTTGGAAGCCCAGCTTACAAGACGATCGCCCAAGAACTGAACATGACCCGACGTGCTCTTCCGGTCCAGCATGTTTCCAGCGTGGTCAGCGTCCGAGTAGGCTGTCAATTCAAAACCTGTCTCTTTTGGATACCACAAACCAAGATCAGCAGTACCTTTTAAATATCGAAAAATTCGCTTAACCGCAGCTAAGTGAGACTCTTTAGGTTTCGACTGAAATCTTGCACACAAGAATGTCGAAAACATAATGTCCGGCCGACTAGCCGTCAAGTACATCAGAGAGCCAATCATACCTCTATAAATAGTAGCATTCACATCCTTACCGTCAGGATCGGAGTGAAGCTTTAGAGTAGTGGACATGGGGGTTTTCATAGATGAAGATTGTTCCATCTGGTATTTCCGAAGAATATCCGAGATGTACTTAGATTGATTAATGAAAATTCCTGATTGTAATTGTTTTACTTGGAGACCCAGGAAAAAAATCATTTGCCCCATCATGCTCATTTGAAAATGTTTACTCATTAAGGCAGAAAAGTTCTGACAATACTTGGGGTTCGTGGAGCCAAAGATTATATCATCAACATAGATTTGTACAAGAATGATATCATTCTTCTCTCTTTTAATAAATAAGGTAGTATCAATTTTACCTTTAGAGAATCCAGACTTGACTAAGAAGGATGATAGTGCATCATACCAGGCTCGTGGCGCTTGCTTAAGACCGTAGAGGGCCTTGTCAAGAAAGTAGACGTAATTCGGATTGTCAGTACTTACGAAGCCTTCGGGTTGCGAGACATAAACTTCCTCCTTGAGCACGCCATTGAGAAACGCGGATTTCACGTCCATTTGAAAGACGATGAAATTCTTGTGAGCGGCGTAGGCGAGGAACATGCGGATCGCTTCAATGCGGGCCACCGGTGCAAATGTCTCATCGTAATCAATTCCTTCTTGCTGGCGATATCCTTTAGCCACTAGACGCGCCTTGTTCCGAACAATGATGCCGTTTTCGTCCTTCTTGTTCTTAAAAATCCATTTAGTCCCGATCACCGTCTTGTTCTTAGGACGGGGAACTAGGCGCCATACTTTGAGGGTCTCAAACTGGTTGACTTCCTCCTGCATAGCAATTACCCAGTCCGGATCAGTCAGTGCGTCAGAGACAGTGGACGGTTCGATACGGCTGAGGAACGAGGAAAATAAGCAGTCATTGGCGGTGGTGGATCGAGTTTGAACTGGTGTGGAGGGATCACCAATGATCTGATGAAGAGGATGTGCTCGAGTCCATTTGGTAGTATGTGGATGTGGTTGATATGTCTGATGGGAGGTATCGGAATCCACATGACCACCTGGGGGTAAATCCTGAACTGCCTCGAGGGATGATGGCTTGTGAGGTGTAAGCTTCGTAGTGGGAGTCGAACTAGGAGTAGAGGACGACTCAGCTGGAGATGAAACTATGGAATGTTCCGAGATTGCCGGAGAGGAAGCTTCGAGAGCACCTTCGACAGAAGTCGGTGCAGGAAGTTGTACGGAAACATGAGTTGGTTCAGTAGCACCGTCATCAAGAGCTTGAGCAAGAGGGTGTGTATCACTTGAGCTCGGGGAAGCTTGATCATTGGCAGTAGAGGATGGAGCACCAGGCGAGGATGGACCACCGGAGTCGGTAGGGCCCGTGACTTGTGTCACTTCTGGTGCTTGAGCAATATTCCTGTCACATGACGTAGTATTAGACTTAACATTAAATAAGTCAGTATAAAAGAATTCAAACAGTAAATCCAAATCAGAAAGATGTGCTCTTGAGGCATGATGTGGATCCACTGTAGATTGTGTAGCCTCCGTACGAAATTGTCCAGAAGCTAGCACACCAGTAAGCGCGGGTTCTGAACTGAGATGTTCAGAAACCATATCAGGGGCCTCGTCAAAAGTCACGTTTACGCTTTCAACGACGGTCTTCGTCCGTTTGTTGTAGACACGATAGGCTTTTGCGTGCTGAGAATAGCCGATGAACACTCCTTCATCCGCTTTGGAACTAAATTTGCCAAGATCATCCTTATCATTTAAGACAAAGCAGGTGCATCCGAAGGCATGAAAGTAGTTGATGTTCGGAATACGTTTGTTGATGATCTCGTACGGAGTCTTGTTGAACCGCTTGTTAATGATAGACCGATTTTGAGTATAGCAAGCGGTAGCAACAGCTTCTGCCCAAAGAAATACTGGTAGTTTGGAATGAGATAACATCGTGCGTGCTGCTTCGACTAGAGTTCTGTTTCGACGTTCTACCACTCCATTCTGCTGAGGAGTACGAGCAGCGGAGAAAGTATGCGAGATACCCACTGAAGTGAGATAAGTGGTGAGTAACTGATTCTTGAACTCAGTACCGTTGTCCGTCCTGATGGTTTGAACTACTTGGTTGAGACTGACTTGAATACTTTTCAGAAGAGAGATTATCAAGTCGGGAGTTTCATCCTTGGAACGGAGAAATCGGACCCAAGTGTAACGAGAGAAATCGTCAACCATCACCAGAACATACTTCTTGTGATTTATGCTTTGAACGCGCATCGGTCCACATAAGTCCATGTGGATTAGCTCAAGGGACCGAGAAGTACTCGGAACGGCTTTAGGCTTGTGAGACGCCTTTTTCATCTTGCCCTTTTCGCAGGCAGCGCACAGATGATCTTTTGCAAACTTGAGATCTGGCATACCTTTGACATGTCCCCCGAGCACCAACTTGTTGATGTTCTTGAAGTTCAAGTGCGAGAGACGACGATGCCATAGCCAACTTTGTTCAGTAGATGCTTTTGACAACAAACAGACTTCCTTGTCAGGTTTCAAGGACGAGAGGTCAATCGTATAGAGGTTGGTGCGTCGCGTTCCAGCAAGTATTTCTTTACCATCCTCAGTTCGAACGCTACACCGTTTAGCCTTGAAAGTAACCTCGAGATTCTTGTCGCAGAACTGACCGATACTGAAGAGATTGTGACCGAGACCTTCGACATAGGAGACTTTCTTGATCGTGATGTTATCTTTGACAATATCGCCGTAACCCCTGATGGGAGAGGAGTGATCATTCCCGAAACGTACATTCCCACAGAACCTCTCGGTGAAGTTTGTGAGAAGCTCCCTTCTTCCGGTCATGTGTTTGGAGCAGCCTGAATCTAGATACCACACATGACCTTCCTGCAAAACAGGTTATTTCTTTTTAGGTACCCATTCGTAAATGGGTCCTTTAGGGTTAGGATTAACACCCGACTTAGAGACTCGTTTATAATTGGGTCTTTGTCTTTCATGGGAAACATGACTATGAGAATTATTAGTAGCAATATGATATGAACCAAACCAATCAGATGCATAACGGCTATCAACAAAATCATTTGATCCACAATGAGAACAACACAAACAATCATGCGACAGTTGAAGTAATTGCGGAATTGAATAAACTTTTAAAGGAAAAGTTCCATTACCATCAACTAGAGGTTTAGAAATAAAAACATCATGATTGTTATTGTTCTTTCTAGACTTTAAGACAGGACCAACTAATTCTGATGTTGTCGAGCTCTCTTTTGACTTCTTAGCTACCCAAGCATATTTCACTTCTTTCCGCCGACCAAACGTATCTGAAATACCGTTAAACCCATAGTCAGTGGATTTGAAAATTGACGATTTTGACCTTTAAGAGCGACCGGTCTTTTTCTTCTTCTGTGAACGCCTTTTAGATTTAGACTTGGAAGGTTTTGAAGAATTGTTCACAGAAGGTTTTCTCGAGGCAAATGTAGAACATTCACCTTTATAAAATTTAACCGGAGGCTCACATGACTCATTTAAAAAATCAACATGGCTAGGTAGAGAAGGATTAAAATCAAATTGGCTCAAAGTGCTATCTAAACACACCTCAGAATTCAAGAATGCGGAAAATTCAAGTTCCTCATCAGAAAGGACCTTATCACATGAGGACTTCAGAGCATTTGAAGAGTTTGTTGAGTGCAGATCATATGCGGAAGCATTTTTACAATCAGAACACTGATCTGATTTAAGACTTTGAGGCTCTTTTCCTTTATTTGAAATGATCGGTGACGAGTCACCCATAAAAGCTTTGAAGGAAGTTGAGTCAGAAGAAGGATAAGAGTGTTCAGACTGAGACGATAACTCTCTTTGGGGAATGGAAAGCTGAGCATGAGAGTCAACCTTGTGAAGTTGCACTTTCAGATTATCTGCTGCCATAGCAGTCAGTTGTGAGTGCAACTTCTTTATTTCTGTCTGGTAATATTCTTTTTCTTCTTTCGACATAGTCTCCTTTTTGTTGGAACGGAGACACTCAATTTGAGATAAAAGACTTTGCTTTTCCTTTTGAAAATTTTCCCTTTCTAGTGCATACGATTCTTCTAGCTGAACAAGTTTCTTTTCTAAAAGCAGAGTTGGAACATAAACCTTGGGAGCTAGAGGTTCCTCCTCAGTTTTAACGGTTTTAGTATCTAGTTCAGCTTGAGAGTAACTATGGAAAAAATCGGATGACAGGAAACGGGGTTTGTCAGTATTATAAGAAGCATTTAAAGTATCATAAACAAAAGGAAATGTCCTTTTAGAAAGAACAGAATTTTCTCTTCTCAACTTATCTTCAAGGTCTTCCTCCTCAGTGGGTGTGGTCCAATGTATCTTATATTCAGGAAAGATTTTGTCTAATCCAAAAAATTCAGATGCATATAAAGTAGGAACTTTGGATAAAGCCTTGTTTAAATAATTAGGGTTATCGTACCCGATGCCCGCATTTCCGTACTTTGGTTCTTTTGGCGCGATTAGCTTTAGCGTTTGATCAGATTGGCCAAATTTATAAAGTTTCTTTTCAAGCTCTTCTAGCTGATTGGATAACCTTATGTTCTCATTTTTGTAAGCCACGTTTTGATTTAACAAATCAATTTTCTCGGACTCAGACATACGGAGCTTATCGGTCAGGTCATCTACTTTGGTCATTAGATTTTGTGACTCTGTTGAACACCTCACATTTTCTTCTCTTAGATTAGAAATAGTGCACATGTAGCTAGAGATTTCTAAGCTTTGATTTTCCATAAAGTCAGACTGCTTAGTGACACGGTTTTCCAGAGAAGAAATAAGTTGTTCTTTTTCTTTTAACAGAAGCTTGTAAGAGTCAAGTTTGTTCATAGATAGTTGCATCTGATCAAGTAAAGCTTCATGAAAAGGGGTACATACCTGGCAAGGAGCATTGTTATCGTCTTCATCAGTATCAGATGGTGATGAATGGTTGCCCATGAAGCACAGATGAGCTTCAGCATCCTCGGGTTCTTCATCCGACACTTGTAGCCAGTAATCGTCTTCAGCCATTAGAGCTTTACCAGCTTCCTTTTCTTTGGCAAGAAGCAGCTTGGCTCGGTAGTAGTCCGCGTTGCGCACAATTGGCTTGCGACAATCTCTGGCGAAATGACCTAACCGACCACAATTGTAACATTTGATCGGTTCGTCTTTAGGCTTTTCTTCATGTCTCTTGTCAGGCTTCTTACCAGCTTCAAAGCGACTGTTACCTTCAGACTTATCACGATGATCACGATGAGTAGAAACTCTTTGCTTATTGGAAGTCTTGGAGAAAAACTTCCTCTTTTGAAATGCTTGAGTGAGAAACACCATTGCTTCTTTCATCTTGGCAAGTTCTGGATCTGAATCGCTATCGGGATCTTCAGGTTCAGAATCACTCAGCACATGTTCTTTTCCAGATGATCGGCTGACGGGTTTGCCTCTTCTCTCAGATACGAGTGCTATTTGATCAGTTGCTGGCTTTTCTTCAGCTTTCCCAATAAGTTCCATCACTTCCTCTTCGTCTTGGAGCAGCATTTCATACAGTTCGTGAAGGTACAACTTCTCCAAGGTTTGAGTGTGACGAATATGGGAGACGAACGGTTTCCACTCAGACTGTAAGTTGTTCATAAACTTTATGTTGTTTTCCGTGTTCGTCTTTGTGATCTTACTTTTCTGAAGATCATTTAGAAGCATATTAAACCTTTCGTAGGTTTCCGTCAGCGTTTCACCCTTTCGTGCTTTAAACCCATCATATCTGGTGATACAATTTGTCACCTTTAGCTGGTTATTGATGTGGCTTCCCATCATCATCTTCTCTATTTGGTCCCACATCTTTTTCGATGAGTCCTTGAAACTATCTATACAAGCATAGATGTCATTCGGTAGACTTTGAAGAAGGTACGATTTTGCCAGCTTTTCTGCCTCGTACATATCCTTTTCTTCCTTAGTAAAATCACCAACAGATTTCCGAATCTGACGCTCTGGCCTTCCTTCAGCTGGATTTCCCGGTACCACTTTCATTGGCCAATCTTGTGGACCCTCAGTCAGACATTTGTATATATCTTCATAGTTGGATTTTGCTTCTATGAAATTCATAAATCGGTCGTGCCACTGAGGGTACTCTCCCCGAAAGAGCACCGGGGGCTTTTGGTCAGAACCGATGGCTAGAGCATCCCTTGAGTTCATCTTTACTTATTAA
The DNA here is from genome assembly GCA_954870635.1 of Arctium minus. NCBI lineage: Eukaryota > Viridiplantae > Streptophyta > Magnoliopsida > Asterales > Asteraceae > Arctium > Arctium minus. The sequence continues at coordinate 109,693,995 of OX941081.1, forward strand.
CTTAAGAGCACTGTAATGATCGTTAGGCAAGCAGAATGATCCAAATACAATAAAATAGAAGAATCACAGAAAACACTTGGTCTAATCAGAAAATCAGTTCAAACAAAATCCGGTCGAAGGTATACCCGGAGGAAGCAGGTATCCGGTCGAAGGACACGTCCGGGGATACACTTATCCGGTCGAAGGACACGACCGGAGGAACTCTAAATCGGTCGAAGGGACAAGACCGGAGCACTCCTATTCGGTCGAAGGGACAAAACCGGAGTACTCTTATTCGGTCGAAGGGACAAGACCGGAGCACTCCTATTCGGTCGAAGGGACAAAACCGGAGTACTCTTATTCAGTCGAAGGGACAAGACCGGGTAACATGTATCCGGTCGAAGGGCTCAGGTCGAAAGACCAATTAACCGATAAACACAAAAAAACAGATAAGATCGAAGATACCAAATGACCGAAGAACACGAAGAAACCACCGAAGAACTCGATGAATTTCTGGGATTCAACCGAAGCCAACCCCAGAACCTTCGATCTTCGATCGAATAAAGCCCAGATAAACAACCAAAAGATTCAACCGGATGCGATATTATCAACAAGATCGATAAAAAACAATGGCTAACCCTAAGACCGATAGCAACCAAAGTAAAAAAAAAATTCCTCAGATTCGATCGAAGAAGAAAAATAAACTTTTCATATACCAGAATAGAATCGATCGAACATACAAAAAAAAACTTTAACTTTGCAGAATCAGATTAATCAGATAAACATATAACGCAAATACTAACAATCAATTCAAGCAAATAAAGCAACTAACACAATAAAATTGATCTTAGGGTTTCAGACAAACCTTTTTACTGGATCAAACCTTTTTGCCTATCTGCTCTGATACCAATTGTAGATCCCAGTTTCAGTGCAATCAACAGATATAAGAACAATGATGAACAGATGATAGGCCACAGCAACTAGTCATATGATTGATATAACTTCAAAGGGCTAAGGTTTACAGAGAGAATTTCTGATAATAATATGTAAACCTAACAACTAGTAAACTGAATAATGAATTTTTCTCCTAACAAATGAAACAGAATTAACTTTAAATACATGGGCTCGCAGGCCTAATGAGCTTATGGGCTTTAAGGCCCAACAAGCTTACAACTATTTCAACTTGTCACAAACTACCCTGAACTTCTATTTAACATTGAAAATGGCCCTAACATGTTCTTTATGTGTTTTGCGTTTTTCACTGTTCATCGTGTCTAAAATTCTCAGATTCGAGCTTTTTTGCTCAAAATTGGATATTGGGTTTGTCTTAGTCTTCTAATTCGAACCTCAGGTATGTTTCTTACCCTCTATTTTGTTGTTTATTAGGTTTAATTTTGTGTTTTTTATGTTTTTTATGTTTTTTATGTTTTTAGTTCGAACTTCCGAAAACCTAGGGTTTTCGTATCAAGGTTGTGTACGCAAAGTCTACTTTGCGCATCCAACAGGATACGCAAAATCCAGATTGCGTATCCCGTTGGATACGCAAAGCATACTTTGCGTATCTAACTTGATACGCAAACCTCAGTGTTTTTGTGAGTGTTCAAGTTTAGTTTGCGTAACACTTAGGATACGCAAAGTCCATTTTGCGTAACCTGTTGGATACGCAAAGTGTACTTTGCGTAACCTTAGAGACACGCAAACCTTGTATTGTCTTTAGTGTTTGTGTTTTAATTTGCGTAACATTAAGGACACGCAAAGTCTCTTTTGCATAACCTATTGGATACGCAAAGTGTACTTTGCGTATCTTTCTCAAGGTTCTAAATGGCGTGAGGCGTGGCGTGGCGGCGAGGCCAAGCCTCAAGCCTTAGGAGCCACGGCGAAGCCATGGCGTTTTCAAGGCGTGACTTATGACGTCAAATTTATATTTCATATATAATATTATATATAAAAACGTATGTTTTGTAGTGTTACTCAGTGAGTCAATAGTAATAGGGAAGTTAACTTAGGGTGTATATATAAAAAACTAGTAAATAAGACATTAAAAACGTAAATAAAATCAAATATCTCATTACAATAATCGAGCATTAGGCCAGGGCGTGCCATGGGCTTAACGTGGCGTGACACACAAGCCTTGGTGCCATGGCGCGCCATGGCGGCTGTGCGGAGAGTTTTTTAGAACATTGATCTTTCTTGATACGCAAACCTTTCTTAGTGTTTTTGTTGTTTTAATTTCCAAGTCTTGTTTTCGGACCTAGTTAGATACGCAAACATCAGATTGTGTATCATGCTTGATACGCAAACCTATCTTTGCATATCATGTTAAATACGCAAAACTTGGTTTGCGCATCTAACTTGGTGCGCAAACCTGCCTTGGGAATTCTATGTTTCTCCTGTTTTGTCTAATTCTTCTTTGTTTTGTCTTTTAGGTGTAAAATGTCTTCTAAAACCAATACAGATCCAATGATTCAAGACGAGAATGTACTTCTTGAGGATCCTTCTGATCAAGCATCTCTTGAGATGCCGATGCCTTCTGTTCCTTCAGTCGGGGCTAATCTTTCTGCATCTCGCCGAACGATGTCTTCCCTTCTTTGATGTATATTTTGCCTTACAAGCCCAACAATTATTTTGTGGACTTCGACAGAATCAAAATACATCTGGTAGTTTGTGCAATTCTAAGAGGACATCCACTTGCTCAGGCTCTTTCGTCATGTGCTGAAGTTCCAGAAGTATACATTCAGCAAGTCTGGCATACAATTACAAAGAATGAACTGGCTCGTCCGCACCGCTTTGAGCTTCAAATAGATCAGTATGATTCTTTTCTTTCATACAAGCCTCTCAGACTAATACTGGAGCTTCCTGAGCCTAACTCCAGACCTGGCCGAACTACATATGACAGCTTTCCATCTGAAGAGGAAGTATTTGAAGGGATAAGGAATCTTGGATATGTTGGGACTTTGGACAAAGTGCTTGATTTTGATAAGTCTAAATTACCTCCAGTTTGGTATGCTCTCTTCTCTGTCATCATCAGGTGCCTTACGTCAAAACATTTCGGCACGGACAGTGCAAGTCTACTGTATCTCCGTTTGTTCCATGCAGTCGTCTATGACGTGCATGTCGACTACACATTCATTTTCTGGACCGAACTCTCGGAGTTGGTGCATGACAAGCTTACCAACAAGAAACGCAAGTTTATTCCATTCATTCGATTCTTGAAGCTTATCATCAGAAGCATTCTCAGAAGCAATTCGGATATTCCTCGAAGATTATCTTGGCCACAAGTTCCTGATACAGAAATGACTTACATCCAAAAGGTGAAGCGGACTTTTGACTATTCGATGCCTATTCCTTCGGAGCTTATATTGAATTATGCAGATCCTTCAGATGAAAGTATTATCGAATATTTCATGGATAATGAAATACTTCTGGAAGATGATCATAATGAACCATCTCATGATGAAAGGGGTGCATCTATTCCTGCTAATCAAGAAGTTGAAGTTCAAGTTTCTGTTTCTGAACAAGAGGTCAATAAAGATGTTGAACAAGAAGTTCAAGAGGTAAATATTGAACATCAAGAAGTTCAAGCAGATGTCGCTTCTCAACAAATTGAAGATGTAATTGCTCAAATTGCTACTAATTCCCCGATACATGATTCTTCTGATGCTTCTAATCATATTGCTACTGAATCTGATGCTGTTATTTCTGCTGATTTTGCTAATGCTACTGATGGTAATGATGATACAGTTACTGGTGATGATTTTATTAGTGATATTGATGGGAATGACGATGAGAATTCTGATAGTGATGATGATGATGACGTTGATCAACCGAGTCTGAGGGTTTATGGAAGAAAATTCAAGGAACCAGAAGTGGTTATTCAAGAAGAAGAATTGTCTGCAGAAGATTTTGTTCCTATTAATGCAGCAGTTGCCAATTTATATGTGGATGAGCTTGATCTAGCATTTCACAATGTTTCAACACATCATCAAGCTTAAGTTACAATTGTTTCTTCGTCTTCTATCGAACTAACTTCTTCTATCTCGACATCTTCAGTCGAGGTTCATGATTCTACTGCAAAGTTTTCTACTCTGAATGAAATGATTCGGAAAATGAGTGATGAGTTTGATGCACATAAGAATGCAGAAATACATAAGTTGCGTACTTTATTCAAGGGTAAGATGCCAGAAATTGACACATCTTCAATCCCTGAAGTAATTCCTTTCAGACGCCCATCTGGGGTTGTTTTTAGAGAGCCGTCTTCAGCTGTTCAATCTTCTGCTCCAGCGATCATGTCTATTCCTCTACCTCCATTGTTTACGTAGACAACTGGTGTTTCTTCATCTACCCGTATTCCTGTTTCATCTTCTAGCACTCCAGTATCAAATCTTCCTATTTCAGAGCTGACAGATTTGCTATATGCTCGTCTTCTTTCGATGTCTCCGCCAGAACATCAAGATCAGGATTTGATCTCTCTTCTAAGGAATTTCCAGCCTACACCGCCTCCAGTTCCTACATCTGATTCTGCAAGACTTACTGCTTTAACTGATGAGTTTCACGCGTTCAGATCTGAAGTTAGAACAAGTTTTGCGGATCTTAAGTCTTTCATGACTCAAGCATTTTCTGATCTGTCTAACAGGTTTGTTATTCATGAACAAAGTTACAGATCTGAGGCCGGTCCGTCTCTTAAACTCCGACATGACCAAGATGATCCCGATCCTCAAGGTCATGAGGGGGAGATGAATAAGAGACAGAGAGTGGAAGGATCTTCCTCAGCTAGAGAAGATCAGTTACAAGAAGAGGCAGCTGATAAAGAGAAAAGTACTGATAATGTCCAAGATTGCAGCATCAATGATCTTGTGAATGTGATGATTGAAAATATCAATTTATCTTCTATGTCTAATGTACTAAACATTTCTGAGCAAGATATAGAGAATAATATGCAGATTGTTGTGTATGTTGATCCTGATGTTGCAGAAAGGCCTATTGAGATTGAAGAATCAGAAGCAGCAAATGATATGAGGTCATTCTTTGCAAATTTTATAGAAATTAACTCAGATGATGATGATGACACGAGATTTGAGAAGATCTTCCAAGTTAAAGAAGAAGATTGTGATGACATAGTCATTATCTCTGATACTGAAGATGATTCTGTATTCTTTGATAATAAGGATGAAGAGATTACAGATATGTTGTACAGAGATCTTCCTTCTCAAGATGAATTTTCTGAAATTGTTCCTGAATCTGCTCCAGTTTCTACTCCTGTTGTCAGTACTGCTCCGTCTACCTCTGCTCCTTCAGGAACATTTGAAGTAGGTCAGTCATCTAGAGCACAAGTTAATGTTCCTTCTGAATCTGTGGTTCCCCCAATTATTCAAGAAGAAGGATCAACCTTGACAAGACAGCAGAGGCAAAGAAATCTTCAACATCGGTATATGGCATCAAGGCTAAAAACTGCCTTTCTAGAAGATTCTCAGAGAAATATATTTGTTTCTAGAAGAAGGCCGATCAATATTTATGCAATACTTGGTGTTGAAAAGGAGTCAGAGGCATATCAGTATGAATACTTGATGCTCATCAAGTGCCAGCGAAAAAGAAATGATCTTGTTCATTATCCACACTTGATTGTTAGATTTATCAGTGTTACAATCAACAAGCTAGTTAATCTTTGGTATCCAGAGTTTGAAGTTGAAAGAAGAGATTGCAAGAGATATATCTTTTCAGAAGCAGACTTCACTGATCTTTCTATTGATGATATTGAGTTCTTATTTGATCATTTCAGAAATCTTTATCACAGAACTCAGGATGTGTCTCAAGCATTGTTTGCTATTAAAAGATTTATTCGACGGCAAATCCAATTCTTCAGAGTGTTTGACTTTCAGATGGCTATCGAAAGTTTTCAACCAATTGTTAATCTTCTAAGGCCCAACCGAAGCTTGCCAAACTTATAGTCATATCCTCTTCTCACCATTGTTAAAGATCCATATGGAGTTGTGTACAAGAATGGTTCGAATGAAAAATGTTTTCTTAGACTTGAAGAAATTGCACATTACTCTGATGGAACTTTGAAGGTGATCAAGTTTCAGTTGGAGCAACGTCTGAAAGAAACTCAAAGAAGATTTTTGGAAACAAGAAGTGAAACATTTCTGTTTGAAAATGATGAAATTCGTCTTCTCAAGAAGACATTGGATACTATTCAAGAGAGATTGAATTTCCGCTCCACTCTGCGACGCTTAGAAGTTTCAGTTGGTTTGAATAGACTTCGTCAAAGAGAAGAGCTTCAATGATCACTAAAGGGGATATTGTTGAGTCATATTTTGTAGTGATCATTGTATTTATCTGACTTGGCTAATACTGTGTTTAGTTAGCTTTATCTATTTTATTGGCCAAGGGTATTTAAGTCCCTTGTGGCCTTTGTGTTTTGTAAGAAAAACTTTGACACTCACATTTGAATAGATCTGTTTTTACTGTTGGCGTATATACTCTCTCTCTACTTTCTCTCTCTAAAGATTTAGAGATCTTGGACTTTCACTCATTTACAAATAACTATCAACATATTACAATTCGACCCCTTATAAATGCGTTATACAACTTTCAACGCACTAGGACTTTCAGTCCTAGCAATGTTTCATATTTTATTGGGGATGCAACACATAATCTATCTCGTCTTCATTTGGAAGATGTAGATATTGAAAAAGAAGGAAAGTTGCCCCACCTTTGACCTTCGATCATGCACAATTGAGTCTGTGTAATACTGTTGTTGTCTCAATGGTTTACACATTTTGAGCCTTATAAAACATTCATGTTTAAATTCTTTCATACACAAGCATGAACACACATAAAATCTGTTTTTCTGTCAGAACGTTCATAGAATAACCTTGTGTTATTCGATGATTGAATGGAAGACCTGGGGAGTGAGCATCACTAAAACTCCTTGTATAGTACATTCGTTGTACTAAGTAGCTTCGTGTTGCTTACAGGCATTTCAACTTATTCATTTGTTGATTCAGGGTTGCATTCTTATTTGTCTGAATTTTAAAATATTTAGATGAATACATTTGTTGAATTGACGGATGTTCAGAGGCTCATATGTAAAGATCAGTGGTTAGGAAATGGTTCATTACATTTCTTGAAGAAAGTTTTGATGATTTCTTTGCTCTACATCATCAAAAAGGTGGAGAAATTATTTCAAGAAATGTTGGATTTTGAGAAAGTTAATTTCTTGGAATATGGAGAAAGTGGTCAAGAAATGACATAGTTTGAAAGATTGGTTTTCAGAAATATGTGGGAAGTATTCAGAATGAAAGAGAAAGTTCAAGAAGTTTTGAAAGTTTGATGAAATTTTCTTTGAAGATTATTTGCTGAAGCAAAGTGAGCTGAATCTGAATATAATTTCTTTTATGAAGCCTGTATGAGGTTTTCATAACCTTGGGGGAGATTGTTATAATTCTTGAAAAATATATTCACAGACTTTGGGAGAGAATACTGAAAATCTGAAGATACTTCAAAGAAAGGGAAGATTGACTTTGAACAGATTTACTCAAAGGGGGAGATTAACTTTCAAAGGAGAATTATTCATCAGAAATGTAAAGAGGAAGATTGTCCGTGAATGCTGAATTTCTTTTTGAATCCAAAGAGGAGATGCCATGTTTATCTTTGTGAAGATGCTAAAGGGGGAGATTGAACTCGTTAACGATTAGACAAAGGGGGATATTGTTCATTATTGCTAAAATTTCTTTTTGAAGATGATCTTGAATCCAAAGGGGCAGATTGTTAGTGCACAAATATGTTGGATCCAAGATCATGGGAATTATTGTCAAAAGTCTAAGTCAAACTCTAAAATGCAAAGTCAAAGTCAAAGAAGCTTAAAGAGGAAAGTCAAAGTCAACTAGTTTAGTTTAATTGTTTTCCTTGTATTTGTTGTTGATATAAAAGGCTTTTGTCTTGTTGTTTGACATGTAGCACTTTGATAGACATTACATTATAGAGAGAGAATTATTGAGAGAATGAGAGCATTTCATACGAATTTGTAATCATTGAATTCAAGATCAATAATATGACATTTTGGATTGAATTCCTATTATTATCATCTTGATTTGCACATATTAGGGACACACAGAGAGACTTCTCCTGGAATTGATGGTCTTCAATGGTGCCCCAAAGCCTCCTTTTATAGTGTTTTTGATGAGAAAAGGGTGATGTGACAAATCCTAAAAAGCTACTTTAAGGATGAGTGTTGAAGCTTCATTTGACTTCCAAATTTTGTCTTTTTCCTTGATTATTCTGGTGAAAACTCCGGTTCTCCTTTCTTCTATTTCAAAAAGCACATTACCATAAATGTCCAAGACTTATCCAACACTTCCAGCCCACCATCGCTACTATGGTGACAAAAGTGGCCACTTTGCTGCATAAAAACCTAGAAAAACCGAATTTTTGCATCCTTGAAACTTCATCACCATGTTGGAACATATTAGACCAAATGAAGGAGGAAGAGGGAAAAATAGGCAAGAAAGTGGTGAAAATAAATGAGAAAAGAGAGGCAATAACTCTCAAGAATCGAGAGTTATCATGTAGTACCAGGGACTATTGGATTCTTGACGGCATTGCAATTCCACATGTTAAATCTATCCAAAATTTCCTTTGCATACTTCTTTTGGTATAGATGAATTTCATCTTCATTTTAGGATATATTCACTCCAAGGAAAAATTTAATTTTGCCCAGATCCGTCATCTCGAACTCTTTTTGCATCGACAACTTGAATTCTCTACACATGTGCTCATCATTTCCTGCATATAATAAATCATCAACGTAAAGACTTACCAGCAACAATTTATCTCCAATTTTCTTTAAGAACAAAGTGTGATCGTAGTTGCCTTTTTGAACTCCTTCCTTCTTAAAATAGCTCTCGATCCTACTGAACCATGTTCTTGGGGCTTGCTTCAAGCCGTAAAGAGCCTTCTTTAGTCAATACACTTTGTTTTCCTCCCCCTTTTTGACAAATCCTTCCGGTTGTTAGACATATATCTCCTCTTTCAATTCTCCGAACAAAAAAGCACTTTTGATCTCTAGTTGGTAGACATATCATCCTCGTTGAGCTGCTACTACCAAAATAATCCTGATGGTGTCCCACCGAGCCACTGGAGCGTACACCTCATTGTAATCTACCCCTGTTGTTTGCGAGTATCCTTTTGCGATGAGCCTAACCTTGCATTTATCGGCTTTGCCTTGTTCATTAAACTTTGTTCTATACACCCATTTAACACCAATCTTCTTAGCTTGATTTGGTAAGGACACAAGCTCCCATGTTTGGTTCCTTTCAATAGCTTGTATCTCAAGCTTCATGGCCTCCTGCCACTTCTCTTCATTCACAACCTCATTGAAACTTATTGGATCATCATTGGATATAAAGAGAGCCAAGCCTGCTTGTGGTTCTTCTTCTTCAAATGATCCATAATGGCATTCGTGATCTCGCATCCAAACAGGCTCTTTTCTTTCCCTTATTGGTCGCTGCTCTTGTATTGGCATCGTCTTTGACCCTGTTTCTGTTTCTGGTACTGTTTCGAGGTTGCTTGGTGTCTCTACAGGATCTTTTTGCACCATTTCTAGACTGTCATTTTCAATCTCTTCATTTGTCTCTTGAACTCTACAGCTTCATCATCGCCCCAAGTAAGAACACTTTGACTTACCTCTTTTGTGTTCAGGTTCAGTGCCATTTTCCTCCTTCCTTAAATATAACTTCTCTGCTAATGATTATTTTATTCATTACTAGATCATACAAGCGATAGGCCTTGGATTCCTTGCTGACTCCAAGCAAGATGCATTTGTGACTCCGATTGTCGAGCTTAATTCTTCTTTGTTCAGGGATGTTCACATGTGCAATCGAGCTGAATACTTTGAAGCAATCGACAGTTGGCTTCATTCCAGTCCACCTCTCTTCTGGTACCATGTCTTTTAATGCCTTCGTTAAAATTCGATAACATGAGTTGTCCACCTCGCTGCTTCTAGCCATAGTGATCTCGGTATTTCTTTCTTAGACAACAAGCAGTGCACCATGTTCATGATTGTATGGTTTCTTCTTTCTGCCACTCCATTTTGTTGTGGAGTGTATGCCGCTGTTAAATGACGTCTTATTCCATGATCCTGACAGAACTTGTTGAATTTATTCGATGTAAATTCTCCTCCCCTATCAGTTCTTAATCCGCATATGGCCGTCTTAGCTTCCTTTTCAACAAAACATTTGAAGATTTTGAACGTCTCAAATGCTTCTTCCTTGTCTGCAAGAAATTAAATCCAAGTTTTGCGAGAAAAATCATCGACAAATACCAGGAGATATCTCTTACCACTTTGAGAGGTTGGTGTAATTGGCCCACATAGATCTCCATGAATTAACTCCAGCTTTTCTATGCCCTCCAATCACTTCTCTTTGGAAATTTCTCCCAATGTTGTTTTCCAACGTTGCCCACTTGGCAAACCTTAGTTGCTTCCTTTAATTTTGGAAGCCCTTTTACCATCTCCTTTTCCTGCATAATTTGAGTGGACTTGTTGTTTAAGTGTCCATATCTTTGGTGCCACAGGTTCTCCAAGTCTTTTTCCTCCATCTCTAGACAGTTTGGAAGTGGCTTCTTCTTAGCATAAATTAGAAACATGCAATTAATAGTCATTTGTGAATTAACTATCAATCCTCTCTGGCAAGGTTCAAAATGGCGTGAGGCATGATGTGGCGGCGAGGTCAAGCCTTAAGCCTTGCATGCCACGGCGAGGACACGACATTTTTCAAGGCGTGATATAAGGCGGCAAATTTGTATGTCATATTCAAAATTATATATATACATATATGTATTATTCTAATCAAATAATGATATTAAAGAATGTACATTCATATTGGTAGGAGAAAAATCATATAAATTAGTAGTATATAATTAATTTTTGATTGAATATTTAAAACGTAACTTAGAAAATAATTTTACAACTTCGTTTTAATTGTGAGTCCATAACGTTTATGACTTCGTGAAACTGTGAGTGATGTAATTAGATAAATCTATAAAAGTGTTCAATCTATAGTTAAAAATCTAAAAACACAAAGATAAAAAAAGTAAAAAATTTAAAAAAAAAATTGAAAAAAAAATCATGTCTTAGAAAAAACGTGCGTCGTGGCACGCCTTAAGGTGTCATAGCGTGAGCCACGTCTTACAGAAACGTTATGGGCCTTTTCGTAACGGCGGAGACGCGTCTTGCGCCATATCGTGCCATGGCGCGCCTTTTTGAACACTGCTCTCTGGTAATGATATATTCTGCACGCACCTTCTTTGATTATAATTACAAACCTTTTCAATTGTAATTGCCCTACACTCAACAAATTGTTAGTAAGATTGGGAACATAGTATACATCAGACACCGTTTGTGTAATTCCCTCTACCTCAAACCTAACACTGCCCTTTCCTTGAACTTCCAACCTTGAGCTGTTACCCAATTTGACATAGTGCCTAAAGTTCTCATTGAGTTCAACAAACCAAGTTTATGTCTCTTGTCATATGGTTTGAACACCCAGAGTCGAGAAACCAAATTCCTTTATCTTCAGCTATGCAAACTTCTGTATATGCCATCAAGAGCAACTCTTCCTGCTCATCAAATTTGGCATAATTGACCCCCTTCTCTAAACTACGATGATTATCCCAGATTCAAGCTCTACATGTCGATCACACACAAATGTAGAAATCATTTTATTGATTTATCAAAGATTATACAATGATTTCTCTCTTAACTAGTCACAAGTCTCACAGAGTGCCACAATTAATTCTCTCTCTAAAATTTGTATGTATGTGTGTTTATCTGCGTTGTTACAAGATTTACAAAGACATAAACTATTTGTAATTGGTCAAACTAGTTGACCTTACAACTCAAGGTATAATAGGAAAGTCAAATATCTTGACTTTACAACAACTTTACAACAAATACAATTTTGACCCTTTTTAATCTTGAATACAACATTTAGGCTCAACAATCTCCCCCTTTGGATTCAAGATTAAAATAAAATTGACACTAATCTTCATGTCTTCTTTCAGTTGTAAACTCTTCAACATAAAGTCTTTCACAACTTCGATGTAAAACCCAAAAAAAAAAGAATCGAGAAATTCGAAAGGAATATATATTTTTGGGAATATATAGATGTATATATATATATAATGAAGAAATTGAATAAATATTTTTTTTTATTTAGTTCGGACCAAAAATGGAAGAGAAAGTCAAAACATGGGTGAAAAATGTAAATTTAGTCTAAAGCCATAAGTTGGGGGGGCGAATGTAAATTAATAATAGTTGAAGGGTTGTGTCAGGTTAGAACAGGTCCAAACCAGAAGAAGGACCTGTTCTGTAAAATGTCCATATCTGACCAAGAAAACGACTTTTCAATGTGGCGACTTTGAAGCTCCGTATTGGCTCTCTCGGTCAACGAATAAGACAAATGATTTTAGCTTCATATAGTCCTTGCACCGAACTACACTTTTCGTTCAATAAGTTTTCTAAATCTCGGAGAAACGAAGAAGAAAACCGGAGCACAAAGTCACTACTCGGGATTGTGGTTTTTCAACGATTTAAGGTAGCATACTCAACCAATCTCTGAGTTTCTTAGATGTTTAGCTTCATTTTTCAATTATCTATCGAATCCTAGTAGCCTTATGTCTCATATTTTAGTTTAAGATGTTCGATTTTGAGTCTGTTACGTTTTTTCGATAACTCATAAACTAAAAACTTTAAAGTTGAAATTTGGACTCAATACTTGATAGTTTTCTTTGATTTTTGTTCCTATGGTTGAGGAAAATGAATTATTAAGGTTCTAGCAAAAGAAATCGTTGAAGACACTGAAAAAAATCGAGGTCAAACGACCATTTTCCCGGTCGCCGATGTTGGGTTGCTGGCCGGAAAGAAAAAGAAAAAAAAAACCGTGGGGATGGACTGATGGATGGCTGATCTGATTGGGTTATTCCTATTTGGCCCATGAAGACTTCTTTGGCCTCTTTAATGTAATAAATAAATTGGGTTTTTATTTTAGTCATATTATTGTATGTGGGTTACAAAAAAGACAAGAAAAGGGCTATCATGGTCAAATTAGCAATAAGAATGTATTTATATATTGGGCTTAGTTACTGATTTTATTTTATTAATAAATTGTTTGTTTTCTAATATAATTAATATATTGAAGTTTATTTTATTTATTTATTTAATATGTTAATTATTTTAGAAAATTGATGTTATTTATTAACCTTCATTTCTGAATATCACTAGATTTATTTGACTATTTAATATATTAATTTACATTATTGTTTAATTAATATATTGAATTATTTTAGAGTATTATTCTTTAAATTAATGGTTATTATGTTATTTAGTCGTAATTAATTTAATGATTGGTTAATTCGTCATCGGTGTTAGAAATCTAATAAGACGTTTTAACATCGAGCGATGTAGTTATTAGATTATTATTTATGTGATAGGTGTTTTAATAATCGTGTTATATATCGTTTTAAGGTTATAAATAGAGACACTTTAAGTCGGAACGAAAGATTTCTATAATTATAAACCGACGTAAGTAACAATATTGAGCATAGTTGACCAAGATTGACCGTAAGTGACTTTTTGAGAGATTAGTCATTAATGGGCTATATGACTTTATAAATTGTAGGTTACCAGTAAACGACTTTCACTAAGCAACCTACATTGTCAGGTGAGTCTTCATGAGACTTACAATATGATGCATACCTACGTACAAATTTATTTTAGCATGATATAAATTGTTTGAAATGTGATTGTATGCATGATAGTCCAGTTACATACATGTTGCGATTTATTTTACATGTATGCCATTTATGACAAGTCGCATGCTATATGTTTATTTGTTTTAAATAACTACGCATGTTATTTCATATTACAATCTTACGGTTAGTTTTTAAAGGGCGGGCATTTGACCAGTAAGTCACGACCAGTATAAGACACGACCCAGACAAGTGGGTGATCAATTAAGACAGGCATATCAACCCAGGGCGTGTCTATGACTAAATGACCCATTTTCGACCATGCATTATATGAGATCTCTTTCCTTTCAATGTTACAAGTTTTTAGAAAGTCTTTACTTTTATTATGAAATATATGTGTTTGATGTGTACGTGTTAGGACTGAAAGTTCTGTGTGTTGAACGTGGCATAAATCATTTATAAGGGTTCAAATTGTAATTAGTTGAAAGATTGTATTTCTTCTATCCCGTATCATGTAGTGTCTGCTTCAAGTCATTTCCTCCTACAAGCTGATTGAAACAAGTTCTTAAGTTGAAAGTTTATTCAACTCGCGGTTCAAAGACAGATTCTTTGTTTTAAACTGAAGATGCACCGTGGAAAGTCACGTAACTCGCACATTATCTTTCGTGTGTGCTAATCTGATGTGTTGAGTTTCTACAGTTGAAAGCTGTTTGATAGTGCATTCAGTCGAGGATATTGTACATTGAATCTGGTTACAAAGTTGAAACTATGAAGACCAAGGGCTTTATTCAAGGGGAGCTTGGAAAGATATGAAGACATGCAACACCAAAGTTTTTCAGAGATTCAAGAGGGAAAGAAGATCAAACCTGAAGTTTTCAAGTTGATAAATGCTTTATTCAACTTTAGGGGGAGATTGTTAGGACTGAAAGTCCTGTGTGTTGAAAGTGGCATAAAGCATTTATAAGGGTTCAAATTTTAATTAGTTGAAAGTTTATTAGTTAGATGGGCCCAAAGCCCATAAGCCCATTATGATTGAAAGCCTGGTATATAAAGGCGTTATTAGTTCATTTGTCAGGTTACACAAGTCATTATTAGATTGCTAGTCAATAGGTTTACATACTCTGATCAGATATTCTCTCTGTAAACCTAAACCCTTTGAGTGTTTCATATAATCATATGACTAGCAGTTGTGGCTTAAATATTGTTCTACATTGATTCATTATTGTTGATTTGTTCATGATTTCACTGTACTGGGATCTACAGTACGTCAAGATATGATTTTACTCACGCAAACCATGAACTCACTGAGCTTTATATGCTGACTATAGTATGCATCTCAGGGCCAGGTAGTTCAAGGTTGGATAAGGGCAAAGGACAAGCTTAGAGACTTATCTGTTTATCTTTTTAAATTTAGTCATTTGTTTAAACCCTTATGTACGGGTTAGTTGTAACTTAACCTGGTATGGGACAGGTTAACTCTTAAGTTGTACGATTATGTATTTTGAAGACTTCTGCGAACGGTTTTAAATCGTCAGTAGTTTTTGCTTTGTAGTGCTTAAGAAAATATTATGCATGATGATGTGACATTCCTCTTAGAGATTTGAGGGTGTTACATTCGAAACTTTTGAAACTTTGTCTCTTTGAACAACCTTTGATACTTCAAAAACTTGACATCTTCTTCAATCTTCCCCTTCGGTAGAAAATACATATCTATCTCTTAGAAATTATCTTCAGATTTGCTTCAAACTTGGAAATTTCTTCATCAAATATCTTGCTTTGACACTTTGTCATCTATACCTTTCACTTGAACTTTAACTCTGAAAAATCTCTCCCCCTTTTTGATAAGAGCAATAGACATTTGACTTTGAAACATTTGAAATTTCTTCCCTTTTTAACTTTCACTTGACTTTGATTTCTTCTGAAATTGAACTTTGAATTCTCTCCCCCTTTTTGATGAATGATGAGATATCAGAATCATCAAAACATGTGCAATTTCAGCATCGTCTTTAATAATATCTCCCCCATATAGCAAAATGAAAGCACATCATGATATAGAAACAATTTCCTCCGAAATGATAATCAACAATCTCCCCTTAAGAGAATATATCCATCTGATATGATCTGAGCATGTATCCGTCAATTCATAAAATGTATTTATCCGAATCTTTTCAAATTCAGACAAATTCATAATTATAATCCTGAATCAACAAATGATACAGTTAATATGCCTGTAAGTAGCACAAAGCCACTTAGTACAATGGATGTACTGTATAAGGAGCTTTAGTGATGTTCACTCCCCAGGTCTTCCATTCAATTCATCGAATAACACAATGTAATTCTATGAACGTTCTGACAGAAAAACGAATTTTCTATGTGAATGAGCGTGTGTATGAAATAATTAAACATAAAGATTGCTTTATCAGACTCAAAAATATGTAAACCATTGAGACAACAACAGTATTACATGGACTCAATGTGCATGAAAGAGGTTTAAAGGTGGGGAAACTTTCATTCTTTTTCAATATCCAGATCTTCTAAATGAAGATCAGATAGATTATGTGTTGTTTCCCCAATAAAATTTGAAACATCATTTTGTTAAGAAAAAGATGAGTAGCTAGTGGGGTTTAATTCAAGAGTTGGCATGGGCTAGTGCCTGTTTCAATGAAGGTCACCAAAGAATGTGAACCAACAGATTATGTTGCTGTCCGACTCAGAAAAAGTTAGTGCAGAGTTTTCATTTTCTTTTTACCCTGATCTCACACCCTCTTTCTTTTGAACATGTAAGATCACTTCTAACCAATCCTTTTCCATTTTACCTCATCACACACCCACTCTTTGATATAAGACCCCTCTCTCCTCAATCACTCAAGGATAACTTCTTGGGTAGGAAACATTGGTTAACGTGAATCCATAGAAGTTCTGATAAGCTCTCACACTGATTCCCATGAATTTTGTCCTAAAAGAATAGTGTTGCTCATCAATTTAACTTTAACAGTTAAGCACAAAGTATGGTAGCACTGTCAAATGGATGTATGCTCATCAAATATAAGAATGAAATTTGAGCATTTGAACTTTGAAGATCTCTCGAAACAAAGAAATTGAATGAATGAAATAAAATCAAGAGAATTGTTTTGAGAATCTGACAATGTATCAACAGATCAGATATCATGAAGTATGAACATGTAATGGTTGGGGTATCAAATAACATGATATTTGTTTATATGAACGAATATAAACAATTTTAGCAATGAACACACAAATTTTAGAAATGATGTATGATACTCAACAACTTTGAAAAACAAACGAGGGTATTACCACCGAAATATGTTTCGTTTTGAGACGAGGTAATAACAAAGTCAATAAAAAGTACTGAACCGATGTGTGTGAATACGTGACAGTGTATAGAAAAGATAATACACAAGTATTAATCTTTGGAAACACACGGTCAGTTAAGCATGAAAGTTCCAAACAAAAATCATTTAAATTCTCACTTCTAGATTCATGAAATATTTTAAGAACAAGAAGTGGTTTGAACATTTAGAAAACAATTTTCATACCTGAAAGTTTTCCTTCTTTCAAATATGTTGAGATTAAGAATCAAGAATACTTACCATGAGCGTGAGATTCTTATCTCTCCCTTGAAAAGAAAATTTTATCTCCCCTTCAATTAAGAACAGGAAAATAAAATTTAATCAAGTAAGCTCCCCCTTGACAAAATATCAAATATTGTTTCTTCAATACCTATAAAAGTCAAGCATATTAGCACAAAAAAAAATTATTTCTTATCTCCCCCTTAAAGATATATCAGTTACAAATCAATCTCCCTATCTTTTAATTTCTCCCCCTTAAACAGTCAACAGAAACTTCCTAATTAGGATTGATCATTCAAGCTTTAGTAAAGATCAAAAACACTAAAGTACGGGTTCTAAACTGAATTATCCAGAAGTCGTCGTCACATATTCTCCAGTGAGAATAGTAACTCCCCCCTAAAAATAACAATCAATTTATCTTTTAATCTCCCTCTTCAATTTTGATAAATTCAGATAAGCTCCCCTTGAAAAATCAGAAAATATATCAGTAGAAAATATAAAGAATATATGTTCCCCCTTAAAATTTTCACAATCCTTAATCATTAAACTGAGTTCTGAATTATTAGGATTGAAGTAAATTCAGAAGTCAAACTCCCCCTGAAAATTTGCATTCACAAATTTATCAGAAGAAATAATGTGTACTCCCCCTTGAAGATTGATCATCTTTTATGTTGGAGTACAAAAACTCTTTATCATTGAAGACCGGGTTTTGAACTGTGTTGTCCAAAAGCCATTATTCTTGACATTGAAGAACGAGTCCTAAGCTGCTTTACTCAAAAGTCAAACTTGATCTTTGAAATACGAGTTCTAAATTGTAGTGTTTAGAAGCCATCGTTTTTTACTCCCCCTAGACTATAGGTTCCTGCAACACAGATGGAACATTTGGTACCTACTGGTATTTAGGTCCAGTTTTGTTAGTTGCAGTTCTGTTAGGAGTACATGTAATAAGAACCATACTAGTAATTCACAAAATTTTTACTTACAAAATCATTTTTATCACAATAAGAACAAGATATTTTCTTTTGAGTTAACCTGATTAACTGACTGACAGTGTAAACAAGATCAGGTTTACCAAAAGATTTACCTTTCGGAGCTTTGTTCTTCTTGGCATTGGGTGTATATACAAATGATTTTTGATTCTTCTTCTCATCAGAGGATCCTTTCACTCTCCAAACCAACTTTTCTTTAACATTTCTTTTTCTAGATGTACCTGAATCATCAACATTTTTATCATAGAAAAGGTTAGAAGGACGAATCTGAACTTTGAAATTTACTGACCTTTAGAGGAAACATGTGTATGATAAGAACTTGAAGTTGTTTTTAATGAGCATTCTGAATCAGTTAAATCATCTATCGGTGATTGAACAATTGATTCTAGCGTCTTCTGTTCAGTCAATTTCACCTTGAACATGATTTCTTCAAGTTCAGTTATCTTTGCAGACAAACTGTTTCTTTCCTTTGAAAGCAGGTCAAACTTCTTATGCAATTCAGATTTCGCATTCTTCTCTGTCATTGCAGGTGTTGATAGCTCAAACAATTTCCTTGTAAGTTTCTTTATTTCTGTTTCAAAAATCTTTCTTTCTTCTTCAAAGTCTTTCTCCATAGTCATTCTCTTATCTGTTATCTCTTTAAACACACCTACATTCTTCTTCTCAACTTTCTTCTTTTCTTTCTCAAATTTGTCTCTTTCCAAGATAATTACTTTCTCAAAATATGACACTTGTTGAGAAAGTTTGGCACATTTGAGTTCAACAACCTTCTTCTCTTCAAATGATTTTCTTGAAAAATCAGAAAACTTTTGAGAAAAAGTTTTTCTTTCTTTTTCAAATTCTTCTCTTTCTTTAGCAATCTGCTTTTCCAAAACTAATATCTTCTTCTGTAGCTCTGTATTTGCAGATTCTAAACCTTTGACTATATCCTCACTCTTCTTGACTGAGTCTTCTTGTTTGAATTTGACAATTTGAACTTCCAATTCCAAAATCTTCTTCTTCAACTCAGTATTTGTTCTTTCTAAAACTTTTATGTTCTCTTCAACCTTCTTTAATTCTTCTTGCACTGAGTTGTCCTTTACTTGTGAAGCTTCTTCTTTCAGTACATTGATTTATACTTCAAGACTGAATACTTTCTCTTTCAATTTGTCTCTTTCAGCTCTAAGATTTGGGCTTTCAGATTTGCTTTTCAGATCTTTTATTTCCAATTCAAGAACAGAGACTTTGGTTTGCAACTCAGCTTTAATCTTTGAGTTTTCTCTAGAGAAGTCATTAGCCATCTTGGTATAAATTGACAATTGTCCAGCAATATGCTTTAGATTAGCTTTAGCTTCAGAGATGTTCATTTGTCCAAATTCATAATTATAACCTTGAGACATCTTGTAACTTGTAATTTGTAAGAATATAAGCTTGAAATGGTCGTTAGTCAGAAAATCAGAAATCTTGGCTTGAAACCATACTTGAAAATTTTTCAGAAAAAATTCCAAAAATATTCTAAGTATAGAATTCTCACGACACTGAGCGAATTCTACACTTTTCACACGTCAAATGAAAAAAGTTTTTCGCAGAAGATCACAATTCAAAGACTGAAGTGAGAATCCTGAACTTTTCGCACGCCTAAGGATGATAAATCTTTGCTTTTCGCACACTAAGGGATGAGAATTCCTCGTTTTTCGCACGAAGAGGTATGAGAAATCCTCTCTTAGAAAAGTTCAAGACCACAAAGCTTTTCGCAGAGAGATGTTATGCGAATTCTAGACATGGAAAAATTTAGAAAATTCACTTTTCGTAGAATATTATGCGAAATCCACACTTAGAAAATTTTCAAACAAACTTCATCTTGCGAAATCTTAAGCTTTTCGCATATAACTGTGAAGGAACAGTAGATTTTCGCTTGAAGTTATGTGCGAATTGATCACTTTTCGCACGATGAACCTTGCGAAAAGTGAACTTGAACAAATAAACTTCAAACTTTTCGTATGTGACTCTATGCGAACTTTGACTTTTCTCACAAAGCTTTGTGCGAATTCTTAGACTTTTCTCACGAAGCTCATGCGAAATCTGTACTTGTATTTTCACCAAAACACAATCAAAGATCCATGCGAGTTCTTCATTGGTTCATGCGAAATGTGCAGATCTTGCGACTTCTTCAAGTTTTCGACTCCAAAAAACCGTGATCACTCAAAAATTCGATCCAAAACTTCGAATTCAGCCTTGAAACTTTGAGAATTCGACCACAATGATGTCTAGAACATAACCTCAGCAACAATTTCACCAAACACTGACTGAATCCATGATTTTGATTCAAACTCAGTGCGTGAACAATATCGAACTTCAAAGTTACAAATTCAAGAAATTAAACTAGAATTACAGTGAATTAGTGCTTACAATCTGAATGAAAAGTGTTCTAAAACATCAAACGCATACAATACAATCAAAACCTTTACAATTACAACTCAAAATCACAAAATCAATCTAGAAACAGTATACGTGCAAGTTCTTCATTTTTTCGAACAAAAAGTTTGATTTATGATGATCTGATCTGCTCTGATACCAAATGATGATCCCATATTCAAGCTCCACATGTCGATCACACACACAAATGTAGAAATCATTTTATTGATTTATCAAAGATTACACAATTATTTATCTCTTAACTAGTCACAAGTCTCACAAAGTGCCAAGTAATTCTCTCTCTAAAATTTGTATGTGTGTGTGTTTATCTGGGTTGTTTCAAGATTTACAAAGACAGAAACTATTTATACTTGGTGAAACTAGTTGACATTACAACTCAAGGTATAATAGGAAAGTCAAATATCTTGACTTTACAACAACTTTACAACAAATACAATTTTGACCCTTTTAATCTTGAATACAACATTTAGGCTCAACATAAGACATTCAAATTGATAATGCCCTTGCTTTCCGCATCTAGAACAATTGATGGCTGACCTATTAACAAAAGGTCTAGCTCTTCCCCGTCCTATAAAGTTTCCACTTCCTCTATGATATGTGTCTCTACCTCTACCTCGCGTCCTCAATTCGTACTCCACTTGTAGGACTTGCTCTTCGTTCCTCTTCTCTTTCACCTTTTGTTCATGTACTAGCAAGGATGCTTGCAGTCATCAACCATGAGACAATCAATAACTTTGGATTCTTCAATGGAGCATACCACAACGTTGAAGTTATCTGTGAGACTTCGAAGAATCTTCTCCACAATTTTGACATCGCTCATGTCCTCCCCAAAATTCCTCATATCATTGGCTGTGGACATGACTCTTGCGAAATACTCAGACACACCTTCTCCGTCTTTCATCTCTAGAGTTTTGAATGTCCTGCAAAGTCGTTGCAATTGTGCACGTTTTACTCTAGCACTTCCCTGATACTTGACTCTCATCGACTCCCAGAGTTGCTTGGTCGTCTCCTTTTGAGTGATGGTCTTCAATATGCTCTTGTCTATGGATTGAAACAGATAGTTCTTTGCTTTCAGATCCTTGAGTCTTGCTTCGTCGAGTGTCTTCTGTTGTGTTGTGCTTACTGCTTCCGTCTCCTTTGGTTGATCGACACCGGTTTCGACAACACTCCAATACTCTTTTGAACGAAAGAGATTCTCCATAATTAAACTCCACTGATCGTAGTCTCCATCAAATTTTGGAACACATGGTGTTGTGAAGCTGCTTGAATCTGTTGCCATTTTTCCTCCTGTGTTTTTCCTCTCAAACACTATAGCAATTTTCCTTCACCTCCTCTCTATGTTTTTCCTTTCAAACACTCTTATTAGTCCCCTTTCTTGGCTCTGATACCAAATAAAGGAAATAGAACAATAATTTAAGAGTAAACTACGATTTTCGTCCTTGTGGTTTGATGTTTATAACGATTTTCGTCCCTAGTCTTTCAAAACTTCTTTTTTCATCCCGATGGTTTCTATTTGCTTCCATTTTCATCCTTCCATCCAACTTTATTAAAATTAAATGTTAACTCATCCAAAAAGTGAATAACCAAATTACATATTTTGGTTCTTGTGGTATATAATTTTTTACATTTTTATCCTTAAATTACCTAGTATACATTTTTTTTATTTTTTCTTTATTTATTGTATTTCATTAAGACATTTATTTTTCTATTAATTATATTGCATATTTTCATAATTATTATAACTTTAATTATAAAAATAATCAAATAATTTCATTAAAAATACTGATAAATACATGATATTTTTTTCAAAGCTTAAGGTTTAAATCTCTTAAAATTAAGATTTTTTATCTATTGATTTGTTAAAGCTTTTTATTTATTTTTAAATTACCATTGGAAAAAGTTTAATAAATTTCGAGAAAAAAATAGTCTTATTTTTAACAACCGGTTGTTTTTTGTTAAAAGCACTTTATTCCCACTATTCTAAATTTTCATTTAAACTTTATTTTTTATTAATTAATCAAATTTGTTTAATATTTAAACTAAACACACACACACACCATATATATATATATATATATATCAAGGTTCTAAATAGCATGAGATATAAGACTTGTGTCTGACGTCACGTTAAGTCTGTGGCATGTCATGAAATTTTCTCATCCTTTTATTGTCTTATTCTTTTGTTTTTTATATATAACCTAATTTAAGATGTGCAATATCATTATCTCATTGAGTAATAGTAGAAAACAAAGGTTTATATATATATATATATATATATATATATATCAAGTACTAAATAGCATGAGGCGTGACTTGTGGGGGAAATTTTATATAACGTTATACATATAAACATTTGTTTTCTACTATTATTCAATGAGATAATGATATTGCACATTTTAAATTAGGTTATATATTAAAAACAAAAAATAAGACAATATAAGGATAAGAAGATTTCAATACGGTGTTACAAAAATCATGCATTAGGCCTTGACGTGCCATAAAATTAACGTGGCGTCAAACACAAACTTTAAATTTCATGTTATTTAAAACCTTGATATATATATATATATATGTGTGTGTGTGTGTGTGTATGTGTTTAATTTAAATATTAAACAAATTTGATTAATTAACAAAAATCAAGTTTAAATGAAAATTTACAATAGTGGGAGTAAAGTTCATTTAACAATAACCACAACGGTTATGCCGTACTGGTTAAGACCCTGAGGGATGTAGTGAAATATCCCATCTGCCCAGGATTCGAATCCAGGAGTACACAACAATTGTGGCCACTGAGGTTTAATTAGGGCTGATGTCTTATAGTCATAATTTGTCAAGAGATTAGTCTAGACATAGCCTATGACACCATTCCCAAAAAAATGCATTTAACAAAAAACAACCCGTTGTTATAAAATAAGAATATTTTTTTTCGAGTTTTATTAAATTTTTTTCCAATGGTAATTTAAAATAAATAAAAAGCTTTAATAAATCAATAGATAAAAAAATATATTAATTTTAGAAGATTTAAACCTAAAGCTTTGAAAAAAATATCATGTATTTATCAATATTTTTAATGAAATTATTTGATTATTTTTATAATTAAAGTTATAATAATTATAAAAATATGCAATAAAATTAATTGAAAAATAAATGTCTTGATGAAATACAATAAATAAAGAAAAAGTAAAAAAAATGTAAACTAGGTAATGAAAATGGAAGCAAATAGAAACCATGAAAAAAAATCTTTATAAACATCAAACCACAGGGACAAAAATGGTAGTTTACTCATAAATTAAAGAACAGAGCAATACTCGATCTGATCATCATTAATTAAATCAAGGCACACTTGGCTTTTACAACGGAAACTTGAACAAAGAAAGAAAATCAAGGAAAAGAAATCTTAACAAACTAACATATTCTTGAAGGCTGGGTCAAATAAACTTCAACCGATTCTCCCAGGCCTCTTTAATGTTGAATGAGCAGACCAAGTCAACAATGTTCTCTTAGCGATGTATGGTTTGTCGGTAATGCCAAGTATTTATTTATTACAAGTTTAATGAACCTATAATCCATCGGAATGACAACTGCACATTGTGTCATAATGCAATCAGAATGGAAAGAAAAACAGCTAGGCGTTTTACTGTTAGTATCAAGCAAGTTCTTGACCAAACTGCATAAGAAATATATCTATTAATACTTGAACACATTATTTATGATTCTATTCGGTTTTAAAGGGTTGATATTTCTTGAGATCGGTCACGAGCCCCTGCACCGATCCTGCAGCCGCGACTAAAGAAACAACCAAACAAGACCAGGTTAGGATCTTTAGCCACACCCAAGTGAACGAAAACCTTGGAATCTTAGCCCGAGCGATATACATCTCTATTGGGAAGTAAACCGTCAAAGGGTAAAATGAACCTGCCCCTATCAACCCTAAAAAGCTATTGAAAAACGGGAAAATCATTGCTACCAATGCAGTTAACATCACGTAAAGTGTTCTCCACACCAACCGAAACATGTTAACGCAGTACTCTCCATGAAACGGCACGTTAACAACGTGTTCCCTTGTTATAAACTTGCTCTCGGGCCATCGTTGCTTACACTTCATCTCGACGAACCCGAATATCGGTTGACAGAAGACCTGCGTGTTACTTCAATTTTTCAGTGATGGAACTTTATGGATTCTTGTTTTTTGAAGAAAGAAAACATTGCATTTTACCTGATACGCCCCGATAAGGTGGATGGCAATGCATACATTGGCAAAGTCGATGAGCCAAAAAGGTTCAAAGAAACCGAAACCAGTCAAGAAGTTGCCTGGTGCATCATTTCCAAACGCTGCGTAACCAACGCACCCGCACAGGACATAAAACAAAGTCGTGGTCAAAATTCCAACAAGCGACGCCCGTTTCATGGCCTTGTTTTCCGATGGATACGATTTCAACGTGTCCTGTATTCGAAATAATAAATCATTTATCATATTAAGTTTCGTAATATGTATTTATTATTATTATTATTATTAACATATCAAACATATACACACTAATAATTTGTAACATGCAAACATGCATATGCAAATGTGCATAAAAACCAAAAAACAACTATCAAGGTGTTTCTCAGTTTTTCATTTTTTAGGGTTTTCCCTTAAACCCCCCCCCCCCCTTCTCTCTCTCTCTCTATATATATATATAAAAGGAGGAGGAGGAGGAGAAGAAGATGATGATTTTGTTGACACTAAGGGTCCGTTTACAAAATGCTTAAGTGCTTACCGGGGAATTTTTACTATAGCGGATGAACATGATAAGAAGATAGGATCTTACCCGGTAAGAGCGAGGATAACGATGAAGAGTCTTACTCTGTAAGAAAGAGTGACAACTCTTACCCGCGTAAGCGCTTACCGGGTAAATTGTTGTATAAGATACCATCGTGATGATTAAAATCTTACCCGGTATAGCAAGTTAGTGTGTCGAGTTTTATTGGTAAGTGTTTACCGGGTAAACATTTGGGTAAACAACCCCTAAACCTAAAAGTAAATGAATCTGGCAACCGTAAAGCACGTGGTCATGTCGACCAAATCATATGTCACCATTGATTGTTTTCCAAAACAAAAACAATTTCATCTCTCTTTATAATTCAGAAAATTGGCAGATTCCTAGATATTCATATTGTTAATTATTCACATAAATCGTTCAAAAACCATATTCAACAACTTTACTTTTATGTAAGTTTGTATTTTTTTTTAATCTTTCTATAAAGTAATAATAAATATAAGTAAATAGATCATATATAAATTATTGGTGGTATAGAAAGAAAGATTAGAGGCATGATTTTTCTTTCATATCAGGTTCAAGGAAAAACCTCAAATAAATGAAAAACTAAAAAAACACCTTATCGACCGTTAGATTATGAGGCATAAATCCATATTATAAGAGCATCTCCAATGCAAGGTTCTTGTAAGCAAAAAGTGAAGTGTCATGTAAGAACTACCATTGTGAAGAGTTATTATAAGAACCTAACCCCTTTTGAGTTCTTATTTAAGAACATTGGTTCTTATCATGAAGTTTGTGTAAAATAACAATTTCCTCGTTTTTATTAGTAGTTAAATTAAATATTTGATATTTATTTATAAATATATAATAATTATTGATGTTGATATGAGTTTCTTATAAGAACTATCATTGTGAATTTTTATATAAATTTTTAAATTGATAAATAGCAATTAAGAAGGAAAAAAAAAAAAAAAAAGTGGTTGGCAGAAGACCGAAGGTAGTGAAACAGAATATAAGATATGCCAATCTTTTTCCAAAAAGGTTGGTTTTTCACCATGTCTGCCCCCTACTACCCCCACCCCCCATCCTATCCCCAACTTCTTTGAAAACTCCAAACACATTTGGTGGCCTATAATCACGATTGTTTCAGGTCCATGAAATAATGGTCCACAAGAATCTAACTTTTTCTCCCTACATTTTATATCTTTAGAAAATCCTTTTTTAGAATCGACAAAATTTTGTCGCTATTATGAAACGAACAGACGTACGTGGTTTTAGTATGTCTTTAATATATCATAAATTAGAAAATATAAACCATAACTATTATGTTTCTTATAAATTATTTCGATCAAGACATCAGAAATAATAGCAAATAAATTTCAGTTTCGTTAGAATCCAGATTGTTGATAACATGTCATATATATATATATATATATATAATAAAGGAAGCGTGTCATCAGTTATCTATACAATAATGTGATGAAATCACTGACGTGTCTTAAATGGTTTGGTGTGAAGGATTGTCGTTATTGATGCACATGGAATTTGGATTTGTGGATCATATTGACATTCTTTAAACTTCAAGGGGTGATTTTGACATAAGTAGATGGTTTTCGACTTTTTTTGTAATTTCCGAAAACAGATATATGCCCTATTAGATACGGGGAAGATAGAGACATTTCAACAGCTGTCAATTGTACAATGTTTGATTCTGACATCTCATGTTTATTATTTATTATAAAACAATTAAAACATTATATATATATATATATATATATATATATATATAGGGTCAGGTTCAAATGAGAAGGTGATCAATTTGCGAGAAAACGAGAACGAATATAAGCCACATAATTTATTAATTAAAAAATACTATAAATAAAAAATAAAAATTAGTTTTAAAAATTAGGATAAATACAATTTTGAATTGAATAAATCCTTAAAAATTTCATTATATCTTTTAAATTTATTTATTTTTTAATTTTAATAAATTCATAATTTTTTTTATCAAATTTATATAATTTTTTCTAGATACACTTTTGATAAAAAAAATCATAATTTTCATCAAATATCACATGTGATATCCACAATTAATTAATTGTCTATTTCACCATTTTTTTCTCTGTTTTTTAGATTTACGTTTTGAATCACATGTGATTAACTTAGTTTAACATATGATTTATTATTATGTATTATATATGATCCTACTAGGTGAATTTTTATATATATCACATATGATAATATATGTCTGAATATAAGTGACGCATAATCATATGTGATAATATTTATATCACAAAAAGATCTATAAATGTAAATATACATAATCACATATGATTAACTAAAATATATACGATTATCACATGTGATAATATGATATGTGATATGTATAAATATTCATATAGTGATATCACATGTGATATTTGGTCAAAATTATGATATTTTTTTAATTAAAAGTATATTTAGAAAAAAAAGTAATAAAAAATTATGAAATAATTGAAATTAAAAAAATAAATAAATCTAAAAGATATAATGAGAAATTTAAGAATTTATTCAAATCAAATGATAATTATTCTAATTTTATAAAATTATTTTTCATTTTTGATTTATGGTATTTTCAATTAATAAATTACGTGGCTCACATTCCTTCTCGCAAATTAGTTTGTTTCTCGCATGATGCTCTCTCTCTCTCTATATATATATATATGGGCATAATTAAATATGAATTTTATATATTATGATAAATGAGAATTTTTATTTTAAAGTATTGTGTCACAATGTATTTGTTTTATATGTATTCAACTTACCATATAAAACTTTTACGAGTAATTGTTGTTTCATAAATAGAGTAAAAATGTTTACATTGTAAAACATATTGATGCGAAATAAATACATCGTGAAACACATATATATTTGAATAGAAAAATCATATAAAATAGTATATGATTCACTAGTTTTTAATGTTATTACAACTTTATAGATTATTGTATATATATATATATTGAGATAGGTTCATACGAGAATGGTAACGATTTAAAGGAATAAAAGGACAATTCTCGACCAATCATAATTATTAAACAAATAATTAATTTTTTAAATAAAGAAATTTATAAAAGGGTATTTTGGTCTTTTTTTACTTCTGATTATTTTAGGATAATCTTCAATTACTAAATATAATTGATTTCCTAATTATTAGCTATATCTCTCTCTATCTCTATCTCTATCAACGAAATCGTCCATGGATGTGATTTTGGGTCCATAGATGCGGTTATTGAAGAAAAAAACGTCCATGGATGCGGTGGCTTGAAGAAAAATCGTCCATGGATGCCGATTTAGGTTCCACGAAAGGATCCCGGAACAAAAAACTGGCCGAAGAGAGCTCATACGCCAAAGGACGAACGAGAATCGAAACTACAACGAATGGTCGAGGAGTCGAAGCAGAGAGAGGCGTATCTCGAAAACGAGCTCGCAAACATGTGGGTTCTTGTGGCAAAGCTAAAGAAGGCACAAGTGACTTTTGTTTTTGTGCATTTGAGGATGTGAGTTAGGGTTTGTATTTTTCAATTTATATGGAAACATCGACTATTCTGTTTTTCCATATCCAATTTATATGGAAACATTTTGTGTAAGTTATTTAGAACAAAATCACATATGATTTTGGTGTTAAGTATTATAGTCAAGTTATTTATTACAAAATCACATATGATTTTGGTGTTAAGTATTTAGAACAAAATCACATATGATTTTGGTGTTAAGTATTTAGTCAAGTTATTTAGTACAAAATCATATATGGTTTAGGGTTTAAGTATGAAGTTGGTGTTAAATATTTAGAACAAAATCACATGTGATTTTGGTGTCAAGTATTATATCCAATATTTAGTACAAAATCATATATGATTTTGGTGTTAAGTATGAATTTGGTGTTAAGTATTTAGAACAAAATCACTTGTGATTTAGGAAAACAAACTAATAACATCATTTTATCTAAACTATTTATAATAAAATCATATATGATAAAGTGAAAGATATCAAATATAAGAATCTGTCCAATTACTATAAGTTATAATCACATGTGATGCATACTACACTTAAACAATCTGTCAAATTTCTTTACAATATAATCATAAATGATTTTGGATTGCATATTGTACACCATATAATCATCTGTGATTTTGGGTTACATATTCGGGATTTGCTTGAAAAAACAAACAGACCAGGTGAACTAACAAAAGGATTAACCGGATTTGTTTTAATAAAGGAAAATGATAAATACGTTTTTGATTTGAATTAAACATAAAAATATTATAATCCCTGTTTTTTGGAAGTTAATACTATCCTAAATTATCCATAACATAATATGACTTTATTGCCCTTTTACTCTTAATTTTAGAAACTATTATTTTTGGAATTAATTTAAAAAATGATTGGCTGAGAATCGTCCCTTTATTCTTTTAAATACACTATGTTATCGTTTGAACCCACCCCTATATATATTATTGTATTTATTTAATAAGTTTAAAACATTTTTTAAAATTGTTTATTCCTTTCATGACTCTCTTTTTGGAAGAAGAGTTGATAAGAAATCATCACTTTATCAATTAAGAGAAAAAGCTTAAATGAAAATCATAAAATCATTGATCTATCAGAATCATTAATGAGTTGTATTTTAATTTATAATTTAATGTGATATTTATTGTTTATGTTTGTGTGTTTGATATTATGAAACTTATTTTATTTGTTTTATATATAAAACAACATCATATATATTGTTCAGGTAAAACAACTTATGTACAATTGATTCTTAATATTTTTATAGCTTTTATTTAATTTATACCTATAATAATCGCTTTAAAATATCTACGAAATTTATCATCTTATACAAGTTTTCTAGATTTTAAATTATTAATAGTTAAAAGACTTTTACTAAATTAATTACATTCAAAAATAAAATATAAACGGATTATTTATTTGAATTACTGAAAATCTATGATGTTTTTGTTAATTTATTTAATGAGTAAATTACGTTTTTCGTCCCTATGGTTTGTTAAAAATTTCGGACTTCGTCTCTGTGGTTTCAAATTTTGGTTTTTGTCTCTATGGTTTGTAATTTATTTTTATTTTTGTCCCTGAGGCCAAAACACAAGTTTTAATTATGAAAGAGTAAAATGGAAATGAATTGTCAACCATATGGATGAAAAAAAAGAATAAAATTTAAATCATAAGGACGAAAGAGGTTAATATTATAAACCATAGGGATTAAAATTGTAATTTCAAAACCATAAGGACGAAACTAGAAATTTTCAACAAACCATAGGGACTAAAAACGTAATTTACTCTAATTTAATCATGCATTTACAATACCATAAGAAAAATTATTTTTGCAGTTCCTTTAGATTTTACTTTTTGTAGACATAAATGATATTTTATTTGCTTATTGATCAAACTTTGACCATCGTATATTCCTGCATGTGGATCTGATAATTGCTTTTCGTTTTTCTTTCTTAAATCAATTAAAATTAAAATAATAATAAATAAATAAATAAACTAAAAACCTGGATTTCGATAAGAACTGTTGAGAAAGCATAAGCGAAGGCAATGTCTCCAACGGCTTGAAACGTTCTCCACACCTTCTCTGAACCCGACACGTCCACCCCGACTTCCACTCCCGTCAGCCGAGTCCTAGAATGTCCCCCTCCTATTAATTAAAAATATATTATAACAATTAAATTAATTATTGAATATTAAGATATTATTTAATCAAATTTTTTTAATAATCATTGATCAATAAACAGTTAAATTTGGATGAAAAAAAAACAATTCTTTAAAAAAAATGAAAATAGTGTGTTTTTCAAAAATATATATTATTTTTACAAAAAAAAATATATATTATTTTTAAGGTTTTATTATTATCATGTGGTGAAATAAATGAAAACCATAACAATATTGAAGATTATGAAACCAATTTTAATCATTAAATGAATTTTAAAGATTCGAAATGGTATTATATATATATTGTTTATGTGTATGTGTATGTGTATGTGTTTTACACATTAAATGTACAGACATGTTTTGTTTCACATGTGAAACAACTAAGTATGTATTATTTATATAGGAAACAATATCATGTGAAATCAGTTCTTATAATTAATATATGTTAAAAGAGTAGTGAGGTAGTATTTTGTTTTTATGTTAATTATACAAAGTGTATTTAATTTATGTAAAATAATTAAAGAATGAATTAGTTACTAATTAACCTGCAACTTTTGCGATGGAGAGGCCGAGTCCGATGAGGGAGTAAGAAAAAGACATGACAGCGGCTACTATGGATAGCCAGGCCAAGTTGTGAAAATTTGGTATCTGACTTAACACTATCTGAATTACCGCAAACAATATCATGTACGGATAATCCGACTGTTTGCAGTCTGCCTCGTGTCCATGCTCATGATAACAATTCGATTTCTTCACCGCCCTGCAAATTCATCATTCAACACATATATATTACATACATATATATATATATATATATAATAATTAATTAATTAATTAATAATTCCAAATAAATTTCATAAAATACAATTAAAAAAACATAAAAACAACATTTATAAAAATACATATTCTAGAGCATCATATTTAAAAACTCTTGTAACAAGTTTAAAAAAAGGTTTAATGGCGGGGACACTACAAACCCTAGCTCCATGAATCTGCACCGGAAAAGACATCCTGTCTCCTCCAGGATTCAAACCCTGAATGGATGGGAACCCCTGGAAGAAGCGTTTGCGGAAGGGAGCTGGCCACTAGGCCAATAACCTAGTGGTTTCTTGTAACAAGTTTACATGACACTGTTGAATGTTTTAACAAGTTTTCTAAAACATTTTTTTAATATGAATTGTCACGTTAGCTATTTTTTTGCAAACTTTTGAACAAATGTATTAAAAACCCATATTTTTATAAGACACTTGTTTTTATAAGATATTTTTTAAGAGAATCTCCCATAAAATAACTAATATAACGTTTTTATTTTATTTTATTTTATAAAAATGTCTTGTTAAAAAACATTCTATAACCTTATTGCTAACACTCTTATGTAGGAGTGTCTTTTCATTTAGTCCTATAAACTCAAATACAATAAAACTATGTATTAAAATAATTACAGTTTTTGCATAATATAAACTCATTTTATTTAATATATAGTGAAGTAAGCTTGCTTACACTATACTTATAGAAGCAGTGATTGTGTATCCAATTGTAACTCCCACAAGATTCACATACTGTGCAATCCCACACAGTTGAACCTTTTTACCACCTGTGTGAAAAGACGATTTTACCCTTGTGAGAAACCCAAAAGAACTGAATTTATATACAGAAAGATTTAGATATAGATGTGATTAAAAAGACATATATATATATATAATATATTTGCACCTAGAGTGGCCTGAACAACATCCATATAGGTATAGTTACGTTTCCCTGTAACAGGATCTGGTGCACGATAAGCGTCGGCGAGAAGGGTGGAAGTGAAGTAAGTGATGAAAGAAAAAGTCATGAGAACCGCCGGACCGGCGATCCAACCCAGCTGAGCGATTGCCCACGCAAGCGACAGCACTCCAGAACCAATCACAGCAGTTATAATGTGGGCACTTGCAGTTAACCAAGTACCTGCAGGTTCCAAATCACGTCGGTACAACCACCCACCAGATTATTATTATTATATATACATATGATTCTTTTTCTTACCAGTTCGTTTTGGGCGACCATCGTCATCGAGGTTCTTGTGATTGAGCTCGTTTTCGATGTGGAGCGTTGATGGGGTGGTGTTAGGGTTGTTGGTGTCCATGGCTTTGGGTAGTTTGGAAATGGTGGAACATAAGTGAATGCTTGAAGGGTTTTAAAGGGTGGAACAAGGGTAAAAGTGTCCTAAGAGCATTTAATGATAATGAAATGAAGGTCTTTGGGAAGAAAAAAAAGTCAGACTTCTAAGTTTGTTTCTTCATCTTTTAGTATCTTTTAAAGTTGAAATTTACCTAACTTATTTGGATGTTTTTTATTATAAGAAATATATTTTTAAAACTTCTTTTTAAAGCATATATATACAATTATCATAATAATATTGGGTTTGTTGAACACAATTTTTTTTAGATGTTTTAATAAACTGTATTGTTGGATTAAATAATTGTGTATTCGATATAAAAACGTTGCAATAAGTTTATATAATGCTTTTGAGTGTTTTAACAAGATTTCTAAAATAAAATATCGTATTAAACCTTTGAGAAGTATCCTACGAACATATGTTTTTTGAAATACACTTGGTTTTCTAATACACTTTTCAAATAATGTCACATAAAAAAATTAATAAGACAATTTTATTTTAACAGTTTTATAAGAATTTGTTAAATGTTACAAATTTATTGCAACGTTTTTACATATGATACATAATTGTTCATTTCTATTATATATGACACATAAACATTTTTTGCGTCATACATATATATATATATATATATATATATATATATATATATATATATATATATATATATACTAGTAGTGTGCCCGCGCAATGCGACGGGATGTGAAACTTCAATAAATGTACACAAACATACTGATAACAACAGATATAATATTTGCATTTATATTTGTTGGGGCCTAGGCTTTTTGTGATGTTTTTAAGTTTTAGAACTCAACATGATCCTTTGTTTCATTAAATAACTCACGAAAGGAATCCCAACCTCAAGAATTTCAAAACCTCTTAGATTTTACAGTTCCACCTATTAGGAAAAAAAGTTGTCTTTAACCCAAACATCTATTACAACCAAGCTTCAACCAAATCCCAAAAATAATCCTCCCTGTTTTTCCTATTTCAAACCTGCAGGAATCAGGTAGAAGATCCAATATACCACATCTAAATCCATATCTTGAAGTCGCCAGATTTAGATTACTTGCATCTGTAGATTACAAAGCGAGACCTAAACTGCATCTGATAGTTACAATATCCAATATGCATCAAATTTTCAATCAACAACCACATAATACCGACTCCAAATTAGGAGCAGAAGCCAATCAGAACTAAATTAAGACGTTATCCACTTTATTCCTTCTATTTTAGTCACCATAATCCATTTGATAGATAAACAAAAGTTTAAAACCATACAAATGTAAAATTCTTTTAAAATTCTTTTAGGACAATTTTGAACGTATTAGGTTTATAGGATAATTTTGAATGATTAACAAACTTTTTAGGACACTTTGAAACAAAGTGTCTTTCATATGACATTTTTAGAAGTGTCTTATAAACATCTTTTTATAGAACACTTGTTTTATAAGATACTTTTTCAAAGAGTGGCCAATAAAAGAACTAATATGACCATTTGTTTCAGAAGTGTCTTAAAGGACATGTTAGTATTTGGACTTATCAACTTATAGAAAGTATATTTAGAAAATATGAGTTGAACACCAATCTGGGACCAGAACCAACGATTCCTACAAAAAGAACAACGAAACCAAGATAGATTCATACGGTGTTTTCATTGAATTGTGACACATAATTGGCAATTTCAATCTTGACACAAATCTGGTATGAAGGCCAACGAAATTCACCACTTGATTCACTGTTTTAAAAAAGGCAAAATAAACTATCCCAACATAAAAGCAGGTTCCAATCATCCTTATCCCTCCATTTAAAAACAAAGAACCAAAAGAATGTGATAGAAGCATACCATAATCAAAGAAAAACAATGGTCTATATTGGCATATAAAATCCTGGAAATATTGGTCTATGTGGCAATGGCAATGCTATTACCTGCAAATAGAAAAATATAAGTCTAGGTAGGGGGTGTAAACGAGTCGAGCTTCTAACAAGCAACTCGAGCTCGAGCTTTAATTATTCTCGAGCTCGAGTCGATCTCGAACACAAAATATAAGTCGTTTAACTTATCGAGCCGAACTTTATAACACCAATGTTCGATTCGGTTCGTTCGAAAACTTGATTCAATTTTTCAAGTCGAGTCGAGTTGAGCCGAGTCATTCGAGCATACCTTTTTCGAGTCAAACATGCTCATATAGTTATTCATCATACAATTAAAATATATAAATTATCGAGCTCAAGCCAATAAATAATGCATCTTATTCTTCATCCTTATACATCTAGAATTTTAAGTAACAATAATTAAATCAATACCTAAAACCAAATTAGTAAATAAAAACTTATTTATGGAGAAAGTTAATGATCAAAATTAAGAGTATTGAATATTATTTAAGGACATTTATAAAAGCGATTTAGGAATGAAAGAGTAGGTCCACCCCTGCTCGTGGCCGCTCAAATGCTTGATGGCCGTCCTCCGATCCAGCTAAACTACGTACCACGAAATTCACATTTCCGTAAGTCTCATTTCAGATATCCATGAGACCCGATTCGCTTGACGGTGAGATAGTCTACAAGAAGAAATAAGATGTTTGAAACTTAAATGACATAGTATCGACAAAAATCCCGACTTAAAATACCTGCTTATAAGCTACAACGGGTTCTAAGTTGACCGATTTAGATCTCGGAAGTAACTTCAACATGGGTTGCTCGGATAACTACAAAGGAGAAGAAGGATGCAACTCCGACCCACCATATGTGCCATCTGTATAAGAGGCAGCACGTAGAACCAGTTTTCTGTTTCCTCTATTGATCATTAAAATGATGAATACAACTTGACAAATAGACAACAAAACTTATGACTTTCACATACCCATCTAGTCCTTTAAGTTCAACAATCACCATGGGATTAGGCAAAGACGTAAAATACCAAACACGAAAATCAGACTAATGAACTTACTTGCATTCAGATAGATTTAGCCAAAGACTTTCAATTTCTAGTTTCATGGCTTCCACAAAATCTAATTTGTTAGCCTGCAAAGCTCCATTGACATTCATCAGATTACATATTTAAATCGCCAAAAGACCTTTCAAACTTG
The DNA here is from genome assembly GCA_954870635.1 of Arctium minus. Lineage (NCBI taxonomy): Eukaryota > Viridiplantae > Streptophyta > Magnoliopsida > Asterales > Asteraceae > Arctium > Arctium minus. Next base: position 109,730,427 of record OX941081.1, read on the forward strand.
CCACTTGCATTTATTTTTTCAATGGAAAGAAACTGCAGAGGTGTGGTACTAACTTCAATCGTAAAACATCTACCCTTTTGAAAGTTGTTCATTACAGAAATGGAGTTCAAAAATTCATAAAGGTCAACTAAAAACAAATCTGCCAATAAGCAAGGGTATGATCAAAATCCGATAAAGTAAAACCTTGAGTAGATCTCTTTTTAAGCTAATAATGAAAATAAAAACATAAACTTTCAAGTCTGTTGAATTTGACAACCCGCAAAAATTAACACCTCAAAATCCAAGCTTGGTTCTGCGCCAGTGTCCGCGCTTGGCGTTGTACCTGACCAAATTAAAAGCATGTCAGCAGAGATGGAAAAAAAAGAAACCAAAAACATACCCAAGTGCAAAAATAGTTTTGACCTGATTTTGTTATCAGATCTCATGCGAATCCAATTGGGAATGGGCCTGTTCTGCCTCATCTTCTTAGCAAGCTTCTTCTTGATCATGAAAGTCTTGTGTGACAGCTGTATACAATAAACACATTTAAAGCAAGAAAAGAACCATTTTTTGAACAATTCCAGATGAATTACAAATTAGAACAATGTCTATTCCATACAATCAACAAAAAAAACCTTAGATATAAACCTTGATTAGTGCAATAAAGCTTTCAAATTGGACATCTCAAACCATCAAGATTGATATATAAAAGTGAAATTAGGTGAGATATGGCAAGCAAGCTAATTTTCTTTTGTTCTTGTAGGGCATTGGGGAGAACATATCAAAATTAACCACGGAAAAAGAAATTGCAAATAAATCTAAATCATTTAGGCTATGTTTGGCAAAAAAAAGCTAGCTTATAAGCTAGCTTATCAGCTAGCGTACACGTTTGGATGACCATAAGCTAGCTTATTGAAACGCTATTCAAAGTAGCGTTTTGAAAAGCTATCTTATCAGCTACAAGCTAGCTTATAAGTTAGTTTGCCAAACAAAGCATTAGTAACGTCAAGCATGAAATTTGATCCAAAGAACCAAGCATGGTCACCATATTTGAGTTGAGTTCATGTTTCCAAACCACAAATCAAACCATATGCACATGAAATTTTGATATAAATAACTAAGCATGGTCACCATATCAAGGGCAAGGATCATGTCTTGAAACCACAAATCAACGGATATTCAGATGACTCGGACTCGCAACCTAAAACAAAGTTTCAACAATCTACAATTTTTCATCAACATAAACGAATCTAAAGAATATTCAAAAAGTTTATGCTCACAATCACTGCTTTGAAAATCTTATATGAAATAATTTTGTTAATTTGCATCCAATCAAACGCCATTACATGTCCAAAAGGCTATTATAAAACACCTTTTATATTCTAAAACAGAATCGCATCCTAGGATAATTAGTACAAATAATGTAACTCGACTCTGAACATGAAAAAAAATTAGCAATTAATCACTTAAAAACCTAAATGAACCAATCACGAACTATAGAAGAAGACGTCTGAACAATTTTTAAGAACACACACCGATGCTTGTTAATTTGAATTTTGGGATGCGAATGAGAGAATTCACGATGTAGGATCCTGTTGAAAGATATCTTCGATTTCAATCAGTGGAGCCAACTTGATTTATATGCGAAGTTTATGCGTGGGTATGGTAGAGACATGAAAAGGTATGGCTGTACAGTGTGGGTATGGTGATGAAGAGGTATAGCTCAGTGTGGGTATGGGACGTGAAGAGGTAGCAGGAATGGTTGTACCATGGTATGGTACGACCTTTGTCTATAAAAACCTAAAAGTGTTTCAAGTTGTACAACATGCTTAAAGACTTGTCTTTAAGATATTTGGTGTAAACCAATATTAAGGTAGTATAGATATATATATATATTCAATATAATTAGAAAAGAACATACTATAACTTTATAATAAAAGTAACAATCATAACCTTTTAAACCAAAACTACTCTTGAAATTGTTTTAATTAAACTTTCTTGTCTAGAAAGTACCATATTTTTTTATGCAATTGAAGGAACATAATATATAATTATGTACACAAAATGAATCATCTCTTATAAGTAAATAAAAGATCTTTTAAGATTTTTTTTTATTTATCGAATTTACTTTTTTGAAATGTATTTGTCATACATATAAAAAAATAAAACATTTATAAATATATATTTCTTAAATTTTGTAATCGAAACAATTTCTATTTTGATACAATTAGGTTTAAATAAATTTCCAACATTAAAAATTGATTTTCTTCTCGATTTTAAAGTTTATAAATATTAACTCATTTGATACATAAAAGTCAAACATCGACCGACTGCCTTTTTTAATACTAAAATTAGAAATAATATTATTTTAACTTTTGCTTTTTGATTTTTAGATATTAATTGGGCAATAGTTTCTCTACTTTGATGGCAGCCGTTACTTCGTTTTTTCTTTCTTTCTTTTTTTTCTTTTTCGTATTTTTGTAATCGTGAGACCATTTACGTCACAAACCACTTAAGGGCGCATTTGGTTTGCGGGATTGGAATGAAATGAATTGGATTTCAAGGAGGGATTTGGATTTGGGGGGATTTGAAATCCCTTCATGTGTTTGGTTTGTAGGATTTGGAATGAATTTCAAATCCATTCCTTTACAAGTCTTGTTTGGTTTGTAGGATTTGGATTTGGATTGAGTTTTTTTTTTAATTATTTTTTTGTTTTATAAATAATTTATTTTTATTGGTAAACGTCAGATTTGGATCGATACAATTTGACGTCTGGATCAATGTTTTAAAAACCGGGTCGAACCGGTGAAGAGACCGGGTTTATGCCATTTTATGACCCGGATTAAACTAACCGGTTCTATTAAAAAACTGATTGAACCGGTTATAACGAACCGGTATCGAACCGGTTGACCCGGTAACAAAAGTTAAAAACGAATAATCCAATAGGCAATACGTATTAGCGTTAAAAACCAACACTCCAATGTCTCAAGATCCATTATTAGGTTTGATCGTTATATTTCGTTTGGATGTATTTGAATTGATGAAAAACTTATGCTTATGTGTGTTTAATTAATTTTTTGGATTGATGTAAAACTTGTTGTTATGTGTTTTTTTTAATGTTTTAACTTGTGGCCATCAATATTTTGGTTTTATATATATACATGAAAATGAAAAATACAAATAAATTCTTGAAACCGGGTTGAACCGGTTGATCCGTGACCCGTTTACCACACCGGTTCAATCAAAAAACCGGTTTTTAAAACATTGGTCTAGATCACGCTTTAGAATCCATCGGATTTGGATTTCAAATCCAGGCCCAAAGCCAAGGATTTCCAAATCCATCATATGAGGGATTTTAAAATGGTCAACGGATTTGAAATCCGGTCAACGAAATCCTTTACTGCAAACCAAACGCAAGATTGGAATGGATTTGAAATCCAAATCCCTCCAAATCCATTCCAATCCCGCAAACCAAACACGCCCTAAATTTTCTGATGCATCAAATGATTCGCTTTAGGTTCATTTGAGAAATGGTAAATATATGAGAAATAGAGAAATAAGCATGGCCCTTTTATTTGGTCAACATTTGCGGCTTTGACCGTGAAGTACCGAATAATTTCTTGTGTTGTCTGTAGAAGATAGATGAGTAATTTCGTAAAATACGCGATACGAGTTCATATGTGAACCTATGTGATTCACATATGAATCAATTAATTAGTTCATATGTGAATCTGTTAATTAGTTCAACTGATTCACATATGAACCTACAGTTATTTAGTTCATATATGAATCAGTTAATTAGTTCATATATGAATCAGTTAAAATAGTTCATATGTGAATTACACTGGTTCACATATGAATATATAGTTCATATGTGAATCATACAGGTTCATATATGAACTCGTCCCGTGTATTTGTAAAGATTACAAAACTGTCCTTCAATTTTTGGAATAGCCGCAACTTTTAACCAATCAAAACCGTAGTTGTTGACCAGTCAAAGACGCAATATTTGACCAGTCAAATCCAATCTTGACCGAATGAAAGACTAGGATTACTTCTCTATTTCTCATACATTTATCATTTCTCAAATGAATCTCTCCATATATATATACATATATATATATATACACACACATATATATATATATATTTAGTACATATTTGTTGTATTCAAGATCATATGCTAAAACCTAAGTCAAAACCTCAAGAGCAAAGGTCAAAGTCAACTTACTTAAAGTCAAGTTCTATGTCAAGCTTAGTTAGTTTGTGTTTCCCTTGTAATAGATGGTAGGTATAAAATCTTTTTGTTTCTTGTTAGACTTGTAGCACAATATTGATTAAGCACCTTGATAGAAAATATTATAGAGAGAAATATTACACTGAGAGGGTGAATTGTAATTGTTTGATTTGAGATCAATACATATGGCTAATTGAAGTGATTTGATTGTTTATCTTGATAATTGCACATAATCTGGGAATAACAATTGGTATCAGAGCAGAATCAAATCATAATTTGATTTGATACGATCTCAATTTTGAACTTTTTTTGGAAGAAATCGATCTGATCTAAAAAATTTAGATCGCGACTGTGTTCTTCAAGATCCTATGGATTTCATCAAATATCTAGTGTTTTAATCAGTTTGATTGCAAAAGCTTCTAACCGGGACTGACCTCCTCACCCGGGTTTGAACTTGGAACTGGAAGTTCAATTTTGAGCCGGGAGTTGGACCAAGGAGTTTGAAAATCTATTCGGGACTTGAATTAAATGCCATACCACCCGGGATTACATCATCCAGGAGTTTTACATGGATCCAGGAGTTTATGAAGAACCATAGCATTCGGGATTGACAACCACCTGATACGAAAGTTTGATTTAAGTTGTCATTGGAAGCAAAAAGATCATGGGACGGTGCAAAACTGTTTGGCGACTGTTGAATTGGTTTCAAAATATGCAATCGGCGGCTGTCCATTTTTCTAAAGGAGAATTTGAGAATAGCCAGTGGAATCCAAAGTGGTGAATCAAATAATGTTGGAAATCGGTGTAGCAAATGTAATTGGATGCTAGAATGTTAATGGGACGGTGAAGTTTTCATAGTAGCCAGCTGATTGTTTTATTGCTGTTAATTTCTTTTTGGTCGGCGATGATATCCAACTTGTGATCGGCGACTTACTTTTTAAGAATTGAATTAGATGCTTAAATGTACATGGGATGGTGGAAGGAATCAACATTTGTGTTTGGCGGCTATTTGTTGATGGTCGGTGATATCAAATGTGATATGAGGCTGTGGATTTAATATGAAATGAGATTGATGTCTTCCCGGGAATTGAAGATGTTATGTATCGGGGTTTGCACATGTCATCCGGGACTGTTTTGATTACAATCCGGGAGTTGGATTTTAGTTCCCGGGAATCAGACATGTGTGATCCGTACCTTAATGCAGCACCCCGTGTCATCCGATTTTGAATGTGAGAACCGGGACTTAATGGCCCATATCAACCGGGAGCAACAGTGTTAATCGGGTTTGATTAGGCTTGCCTACCGGGCTTAATCTTTTGATCCAGGTTTATGTTACCATATGGATTTAGATGCCATCCGGATTTATATGGGTTGGAACCGGATTATTTTTTGTTGGGCCGTGTTCACAGTTGGGCTTATCAACCAATTTTTTTGGAGCTTAAATATTTTGAGCTTAAGTGTCAAATTTTTGACAAGTTATTATGCCGTCTGAATTTTTGGAGATTGTTACCGGATTTTATTTTTGCAATTCTCGAGAACCGATTATTGTTCCGAAGAGCGCATATTCCAGATTTATTTGCGCTTTGACCGTGTGATCCGTGATACAGGTTCTTCAAGAAATATTTTTGTATCTGTTCCGAAATTTTCTCGTTCGGTTTTTCTCGACGATTGCTTATTCATATGATCCAGTTTATTTTTCAACAATCCGTTCCTAAAATTTTCGCTAAACGCATGTGTGGCATCATTCCGACATTCAGTCTACTACATATTTTTACGCAATTGACTTAGGTTCACAGAGCTCATGATAGTCAAGATTTTCAGACATTGCATGTTTGGATTCAGTCTTCGATTGGATTGGATTAACAGTTTGAGTATCTGCAATCATTATTCTGGAGTTTTCTTGACGATGCTAGACTTTTGAGTGCTCTTAATCATTTTTCTGAGATGATCAATCAGAATTGTGAGTGTCTGCAATCATTGTTCTGGTGCTTTGGTTGTGATCCAGACTTTTGAGTGCCTATAATCATTCAGTTGATTTGTGAAGATTGGAGGTCCGGGTTTTCTCATACAGTGCTTTGGAAAGTGTTATAAAAATGAGCATCCTTCTTCAGTTGCTGAACAGTTGTTGATTGGTTCTTCTAACCCTTGCCGAGTAGTGTTTGCTACACGATGCTTCATTCTATGAGCTGATCATTATAAGTTCTTAAGTTGTACTCCTATTCAACTCGCGTTTCAAAGACAGATTCGTTGTTATAAACTGAAGATACACTCTGGTTGTCATGTAAATTCACACATTTCTTTCTTGTGGGCGTAACGAATGTGTTGAGTTTCTAGAGATAAAATCTGCCTTTAGTGCACTCAGTTGAGGTTATTGAGCACATTGAATCTGGTGTTAAAGTTGAAACTTTGAAGGATAAGAGCTCTATTCAAGGGGGGAACCTGAGCTATCTTGAAGATGTGCAATGCTAAAGTTTTCCAAAGAAATCAAGGGGGAAGAGCTGGCGCTTCAAAGACGATGACAAAATAGGACATAAAATATCCAAAGTTGGAAAGTTTTGTAAAGGGTCTACAATTATATTTGTGTTGGGCTTTGTATAGTTTGTAGAGTGTATTTGGGTCTTTAATGTAAAATGGGCTTGGGCTTCAATGTAGAACAAGAGTGAGAGAGGTGAAGTATACATATAGTTTAGTTTCTTTGTATTTTGCAAGTAATTCAATTCATTCAAAATGTAAGATCAATGTGAGTGCGTGTTCTCTCTCTAGGTTTTGTTCTTGTTTTAGTTTTACAATGAATAAAACGATATCTCCTTCCCAATCTCATTTTGTTCTTATTATTAGATCATGAATTGTTGATATTTTTGGGATCTACATATATATACATACATACATAGGCGGGGACCTCAATCCCCATCCCCAATCCCTCTTCTTTATCCTCATCCTCGTCCTAACCGAAAAATATACCACATCCCCATCCCCATCCCCAATGGGGAACGGAGACCCCCAACGGGGAAATGGGGATTTTTCCCCGTTTATATAATCTATTTAAATCAAATATATGAGAAACCGTACATGTTTAAATCTCACATATTTCCAATGAACATAAAATCAAAAGAAATTTAGTTTAATATAAAAAAAAATCACAACATCATATAAATTAATAACCTAAAACCAAAAGAAATTCAACTTAATCCAAAAAAAAAAAACTTAACGTCACACATACAAAAAGATATAAAGTAATATCCAAAACCATATCGGGTAATTGTACTTTGATTTGACATCTAAAATACATGCCGATAACACCAATTTTTGGTGTTATTTGCATATCACTTTTTGAGTAATATTGCTTAATTCCAAGTAAATATAGTGGAATTTTCATCTTTAAATCAAGTGTTTCAGGATTTGCATCTTGTAATGAGATAGACAAGAAAGTGCGCAAGAAGTAAGGTTTTCCGGGTAAAACTCGATCATGAAAATCCTCAAGAATTAAGGGTGAAAAGTGGCCATGTAATGAAGTGGGTTAATTTTTTTTTGAAGGAAATAAATTTTACCCAAAACAGTAGCCAAAAGCGACTTTGAAGTTAGTTGCTGAAGCTGAAGTTAGTTGAGCAACTCAACTTAGAGCAAATTTTCGGGCTAGTTACAAGTTAGTTTAAACTAACTGTAACTCACTTTAAACTCACTTAAAGGTGTTGGACGCTTTTTAAAATACTTTTTCTTAGGGTTTGATGGGAGGATCGATTCTATCTTGAGAGGAGGCGACAAGGGACTGCGGAGAAGTGATTTTTGGAGGAAGAAAACATCAAATTGAAGCAAGGAAACATTGGGGAAGTGATTTCTACATCGAATTATCGCCAATCTTCATGGGTATTACATAATCAAGGGAGTTTTTACAATCTTTAATTTCTCAAGAGACTTTTTCTTAGATCTATGATCTCTTCTATGATTTTCTTTGTTAATACCCCCAACATGAACTAATCTTTAGATGTTGGGGGTTGGTTTGACTTTGGTTAAGCATATGAACATGTGATTTGGGATTTTTATCAGTTTTCCTTAACTAATGAAACATATGATTTGGATTTTAATGTGTCAGGATCGAAATTCAAACAAGAATTTAACACACACTCAGAAACTATGTTAAAGGAGTAGCGGAAAAAACACTTTAACAATAAACCAATGGAACAGTATATACACTCAAATCACAAGTTATATTGATTAATTTAATGATTACAAACAAAATCTCAATCTGTTGAACAAGCTCAACAGACGTTCAATACTTCTCTATTGAAAGGACTTCTAAGAATCTTGAGGTTAATTCTCTCTAAAACAAACGTATATAAAAAAAAACTATTTTTCTATCAAAGACTTCTAGACTATATATATACATAATTAATTACAAGATAATAATTAAAACAAAATTGATCTTCATTCCATAGTTATCTTTATCTCTATCTCCAGCTCCTATTCTTTCTCTTTAAGCATCCTTATCTTCATAAGCAGTATTAATCATCCAACAGCATTAATCTTCAATCCTCAGCAGTATTAACATGCTTGCAGTATTAATTCCCCTCTTGCAGTAGTAATCTTCAAGCAATACTAACTACTAGCAGTATTAACTTTCAAGCAGTATTAATACCTCTAGCAGTAGTAATTCTTCAACTAGCAGTATTAACTTTAAGTATCAACATTAACCCTACTTAGCATATTTTCTGACCCAACAATCTCCCCCTAACTTAACTTTTCAAAATGAGAAGTTAAGTTCTTCAGCATAGGGTCTTCATGATGCTTTCAAAACTGTTTCTCAGTTCCCCAGATTAGGATCCAAACCCAGACTTTGATTAATGGTTCTTCTGATTACAATCTTTGCCATTTCAGAACCTGTAGGGCAGACCAACTTGGCATTCAACATCCCTTGCAGTTTAGTCTTGCTGTGATCATACACCTTGTCCACCAAGAAGTACTCATGGTAGCTTTTATCTATGGTTAGGACATATACTCCACATCTTTCAATTAGCATCCAGTGGTCAACGTTTCTGAAAACCTTTTCATGATTCACATCTCTGATAATATGCTTAACCCTGTCAGGGTCAAACATCATGCATAGGTACTCCATGGCTATCTTGATTAGACTCATTCCAGCTTCTTCCAACACTTTACCATACAAGCTCATCCCAACTTTGTGCATTTCTTCCAAATCAGACCTGGAGCAGCTTCTGATAATTTTACCCCATGTAGCATACACTTCATAGTGATCTCCCAATCTCTTGATCCTGGAGTATTCTTTGCCTTGGTCTTTCAAAATATCCCAATGAATGATTTCAGGAGCATTGACTGAAATAGGATCAACCTTCAGAGGTTCTTTATCAGATACTGTCATGTACAAATCAAATTGCACATTAGTTTGTCTTGATTGACTTGTATGATCTTGATTCTGCTTTAGCACATGTTCTGCTGATTCTGCGTCTGCTCTCTCACTTTCATTCTCTTTTTCTTTTTCTTCAATTCTTGGCCTCTTTGCCTGTTTCTTTGTAGCAATGGATTTCTTTCTTTTTATAGCTCCAATTTTCTGAGCTAAGGTCTCTTCTTCCTTCACTTTTGCCTTTTCTTTGATAGGAGTGCCTTCTTTACTGTCAGGGAAGGGCTGTTGTATGTTGAGGTCATGCCTTTCTTTCATCTTTCTTTCAACCTTTACCCTTTGAGTGAAATCCCCTTTCAGCTTGGCCATCTCCTTCTTGTATAGCTCTTCTATCCTTCCAAATGACATGCTGGTAAACATTCCTTCAGGAACTCCAATAGCTCCTTTCAGAAAATTTATCATTTTCCTTCTTTCTTGATTGGCCAGGAAGGTCTTTGAAGGCTTTCTTTGGCTTTGTTTAGTTGCTCTCAGAGTCACTTTCTTAGCAACATCAGTAGTCTTCAACCTCCTTTGATATTCTTCATTAAGCTTAGTAGACAAATCTAAAGCAATCTCTCTGTCTTTTGCAGATTGAATCTCTTCCTCCTTTTCCAACTATTCTTGTAGTTTTTTTGGCCATTTCTTCATCAAGATCTATTTGAGTCTGCTTCTTTGATGGCTTCTCAGACTCAATCATCTTCTTCTTCCCTTTCTTTTTGGTCTCAGCTACACTGAATTCTTTTCTTTTCATTTATGTTTCAACTTCTTTGATTACCACTCCCTTAGCCTTTGGAGTAACTTTGGGAGTGTCAAGCTTTGCCTTCACCAATGTTTCAGCAATTTCTATTTCCTCTGCAGACATACCTGTTTCAGCTGCAACTTTCTCTGTTTCTACTACTGTTGTTACTACTTCTTGTTAAGTTTCTACTTCTGCCTCATTTACTGCTGTTTTCACAATAGTTTCTGCTGCTGATGTAGTTACTGCTGCTGATGTAGTTACTGCTGCTGATGAAGTTTCTACTGCTTTTGCTGTTTCTGCTGCTTGTTTCTTTTCAGCTTCACTATTCAACTCCCCCTCAAAATGAGATTCCATGCCAGCAGGGCTTTTCTTTTCGCTTTCATCCTCTTGAGTCTCCCCCTTTTTGGAAGCATCATGATCAATGCTCCTTTTCTTCAAAACAAACTTGGTTTTCTTCTTTTTGTGCACCAATTTGAGTACCATATTCTTCAACTTCACTATCTGTTCTTGTTGAGAGATAATCACCTGCTTCATCTCTTTTATCTCCAATTATTGATTGTGAACTTCCAGACTTATTGTACCAAGAGTATCCATCAATTCATCATAAGTATATATGTCCTCACCTCCTTTAGGTGTTTTTACCACCCTTGAAGGATCCTTGGATCTTTTAGTAGAGGTCTTCTGCCTAGCAGAAGCACCTGCTACCCCCATGGTTTCTTGGCACATGGGACCTTTAGATGATTGCTCATCGAAAGTTTCCATGGGGAAGGTCTTAGATATGTTCACACTGTCCTGTCCTACACCTTGTGCAGAAACAGTAGTGTGAGCCTTACTGCCCACATGCTCATCCTTCTCCTTATAGAGCACCTTCTTGGGGTTGGGAGACACCCCTGTGGTTTCCCTTTGGATATTCTCTAATGGAGAATGCTCCATTAGAGGGCTTGCAGGCTGTTGGGGTGAAGATACAGGAAGGGAAGGAACCTTCTGTACCTTTTTCCTTTGATATGTTTTGGTGATGGGTGAAGTTGGCTTGACTATAGGGACCGGAGGAGTATCAATAGAACTGAATGATGTGGGTAGGTCATCAGTTGGGTGGTCAGATGTGGGATTTGACACTGATGCCTCACCATGGGAATGAGACAGAACCATCATTGTAGAGAATAATGGTGTCTCTTGTCCAGAAAAGTCCTTACTTGGTCTTTTCATGTTTGAGAATACCTTCCCTTTGGGAGGTTTTGGTACATACACCTCTTGAAAAAAGGGTAGATCCGTCAATTCATTATTTAGTACTTCTTGCACAAACCTTGGATACATATAAAAGCTTTTGGTTTTGGTATCCAGGTTTGACATTAAATCATTTAAGATCAGTTGAGAGAAGTTAAACTTTCTAGAGGTAGGTAAGCAGACTAGAGCATAGGCTAAGGTACTGCTGAACTCACTGCATCCAGTTGTTTTTCGTGAAATGTAGTGTTGTAGGGTATGAACAAAGAATCGCCACTGAGGTGAAAATCTGTTCTTGTAAAACTTATATACATCAGTGGGACCTTCATACCCCATTTGACTAAGAACTTGGAAGAGAACTTCCTTAGGTAAAGAGGTTATACCTGAGGCATCATCTAGTCGTAGATGAGTGCGAATACCGTCCTCTGTTATGGTGATGGGTTTATCACAAACCCTTGAGTGAATGACCTGATTGCCTTCATAATTCTGGATGGTCGCATTTGCCCAGAACTGTCGTAGATGTTCCACATAGATTGTGGGATTGACAGTTACTGCGTAGGCGATGTGTGAGGATTTTAGGAAATCCACAATCTGATGAAAACCCTCTGCTTGTTTGGGTTTCTGTAGCATTGCCAACTCATTGTGATCATCAACGAACATCAGTCCTGCCATCTTCTTGATCGATTAGACGAAGCTAGGGTTACACACTGATAAGTAAGAATTTGAGAGAAAGAGAGAGAAAGAACACTCGTAGGAAATTCAAAGAGACGTTTGGATTTGGGCGGTCAAAGGGGGTATTTATAGGTGGAGGGTTTCAGTTAGAAGCAGTACTAAGTACCCTAGCAGTATTAACAAGCCCGCAGTGTTAACTCATATTAGCATTAGTAACACATATTGGCAGTACTAACACATACTAGCAGTATTAACACAGACTAGCAGTATTAACACATACCAGCAGTAGTAACACTGATTAGCAGTATAAATAAAGCAAGCAATAGTAACTTTGTATTGGCAGTATAAACCACCTAGCAGTAGTAACCATACTTAACCATATTTGAACTGTTATCATGAGTAATATAGAGAGCAGTATTAACTGAACTAGAAGTACCAAGTATCCAATTGAAGCAATCTGAAACACTTAAACACACAAGGTTAGCAGCCCCATGCACAATAAAGTATGAAAAAGTAAGCAGGAAGGAATCTATACAGAAATGGTACATAAAGAAAATCAAATGAGGCTTATTTAGTGTTTATCATGCCCACACTTGTGACCAAGAATGTGAATCTACCCACATCAAAGGCTTTGGTGAATAGATCAGCAAATTGGTTACTTGTGTGTACTTTCACAACCTGAATTAGCTTCTTTTCATTGCAGTCTCTAATGAAATGGTACCTTATTTCTATATGCTTGGTTTTTGAGTGCTTCACTGAATTATTAACAATGCTTATGGCACTGTTGTTGTCAATGAAGATTGGAGTGTGCAGAAAAGTAACCCCATAGTCCAGCATCTGATTCTGAATCCGTAGCACTTGTGAGCAGCAGCTTGCAGTAGCTATGTACTCTGCTTCTGTTGTAGAGGTGGACACTGTGGTTTGCTTTTTACACTGCCATGAAACTAGTCTTGCACCCAAAAATTGACATCCTCCTGATGTAGACTTTCTATCCAAATTTGCACCACCCAAATCACTATCAGAATAAGCAAGTAGATCAAATGGAGAGTCATGAGGATACCAAAGGCCCAACCTAGGTTGTCCTTTGAGATATCTGAAGATTCTTTTGACTGCTTGAAAATGAGATTGCTTAGGTCTTACTTGAAATCTGGCACACACACAGACAACAAACATAATATCTGGTCTTGAAGCTGTTAGATACATGAGGGAGCCAATCATAGATCTATAGTGATGAACATCTACATCCTCCCCCTCAAGATCTGCAGTGATTTGTTTGTGTGTTTCCATGGGTGTGCTTGCAGGCTTTGAATATGAAAATCTAAATTTGGTAAGAATATCCTGCACATACTTGGATTGGCTGATGAAGATACCATCTTTCTTCTGTTTAACCTGTAGCCCAAGGAAGAATGTAAGTTCACCCATAGAGCTCATCTTGAATCTTTTGTGCATTAGTTCCTCAAACTCCTTGCACATATAATCTTTTGTAGATCCAGAGATGATGTCATCCACATAGATCTGCACAAGTAGGATGTCCTTCTTCTTTCTTTTGATGAATAGAGTCTTGTCTATTATTCCCCTTTCAAAGCCATTTTCCAAGAGATATCTAGACAGAGTGTCATACCATGCTCTTGGTGCTTGATGTAGCCCATAGAGTGCTTTCTTTAATTTGTATACTCTGTCAGGAAAATTAGGATTTTCAAACCCTGGAGGCTGACAAACATATACTTCTTCATCAATTGTCCCATATAAGAATGCACTCTTGACATCCATCTGATAAACTCTGAACTTCATGAAAGAAGCATAGGCTAGAAACAGCCTAATTGCCTCAATTTTGGCCACTAGAGCAAATACTTCTTCATAGTCTATTCCCTCTTCTTGTGTGTACGCTTGTGCCACAAGTCTGGCCTTATTCTTTATCACAATTCCTCTCTCATCCTTCTTATTTCTGAAAACCCATTTTGTACCAATTGCCCTTTGTCCTTTTGGAAGTTCAACCAGATCCCATACATCTTGCAACACAAACTGAAGCAACTCCTCTTGCATTGCTTCTATCCACCTTGGGTCTTTCATTGCATCATAAGCCTTTTTGGGCTCAATCTGGGATAGAAAACAAAATAACAATCCTGTTTATAGGTCTTTCAATCCCCCTAACTTGGTTTGTTGCCTTGTGATCATTGGGGAATTAATGTCACCAATCACCAAATGAGGAGGATGATTCTTCTGAGTTCTTGTAGCATTGACAACCTCCTCATTTATATTTTCTTCAAGGTTGGTGTCATTCTTCGCTGGAGTGCTTCCACCATACACTGAAGAATTGTCATCATCAGTGTCCTCTTCTGACAGTGTGGGCATCTCAGGTCCTGTGTTTCTTGGATTATAATCATCCTCTTTGTCACTCTTATTCTCTTCATCACCTTTGTTCTCTTCATCTGCTTTAGCATCTTCATCCTGGTCTGGATCAGAATCTTCGGATTCTGAATTATCTTTCTTTTCTAGCTGGCAAAATTCAGCAGGATCAACAGTAGGTATGGGGAACAACACAAACTCTTGTTTCTGTGCTTGTACCTGTTCTGAATTTGTTCCTGCAGTTTGCACATTACTAAAACCCAAAGCATTAGTTAGTGAATCAATGTCAAACAACCAATCAGGACCTGTACCAATTTGATTTGGTGTGTTCTCATTGCATTTGACATTGTTACTTTCCTCTATAATCCGTGAAGAACTATTAAATACTCTATAAGCCTTACTATGAGATGAGTATCCAACAAGAAATCCATCTTCAGCTTTGATTTCAAACTTGCCTAAGTGAGATTTGGTGTTGAGAATAGTGCAAGGACACCCAAAAGGTTTGAAGAAGCCAATAAAAGGTTTATTCTTGTTAAAAAGTTCATAAGGTGTCTTGCCTTGAGATTTGACTACTAGAACTCTGTTTTGGACATAACAAGTAGTATTAACTACTTCTGCCCAGAAAGTAATTGGTAACTTTGAATCTGCCAATAGAGATCTAGCAGCCTCAATTAGTGTCCTATTTCTCCTCTCAGCAACACCATTTTGTTGAGGAGTTCTAGGAGCACTATATTGTTTCTATTAAGTCTAAATATTGTATCCAAGATTTAATTAGGAAAGTGAAAGTTAGAAAGTCAACATTGTCAATGTATTAGGAAAGTCAAAGTATGTTTTGTTTTACTTAGTGGTTAAGTCTTGTATTAGGTAGTGGTATAAATAGGTGTTGCTTTGTTAGAGTTGTGGTAAGAATCTTGTAATTACGTAAAACCAGATTTGTGAGACTTGTGGCTATTCAAGATTTGTTTTTTCCTCTCTAGATTCTCTCTCTAATTCTTGTTCTTAATTGATCATATATTGAGTAATTGCTTAATTGTTTGGGATTTATTGATTAACAATTTCTCAATACCTTTAGCGTCACAAAAGCTGTTTAAGTCATTGTTTTTAAATTCAGTTCCATTATCAGATCTGATGACTCTAACTCTTTGATTAGTTTGGTTTTCAATCCTAAGAACAAAGGATTTGATCAGTCCACTTGTCTCATCCTTAGTCCTCAGAAAATATACCCAAGTAAATCTAGAGAAATCATCTACAATGACTAAGCAATAGGATTTCTTTCCAATACTCATCACATTTGTAGGAACAAAGAGATCCATATGCAATAATTGAAGAGGTGAAGAGATAGTATTTATTTCTTTGGACTTATGAGAAGTTTTTTGCTGCTTGCCTTTAAGACAAGCAACACAATGATCATCACATGAAAACACTTTTTGAGGTAAACCTCTTACAAGGTTGTTTTTCACAAGAATGTTCATTGTTTTAAAATTCATGTGACACATCCTTCTGTGCCAAAGAGATGATTCATCTAAGGAAGCTTTTGAAAATAAACAGTTTAATGATGAATCAGATGATACATGCTCTAAATCCAAACAATAAACATTTTCTTTTCTAGGAGTTCTAAGTAGTATCATATTTTCATCAACTACCTTGAATCCTGGAGCAAGGATAATACATTCAGACTCAGTAAATAAAATACTATGTTTCTTGTCACAGACCTGTGATACACTCAATAGATTGTATCTCAATTGCTCAACATAGTATACATCTTCAAAGGACATCTTACCTTTAGATACCATACCTTTTCCACTGATCTTACCTCCTTCTGGATTGTCACCAAATGCAACATGTCCTCCATCAAAATTTTTGAAGTTTTGAAGGCAGGCCATGTTACCTGTCATGTGCCTAGAGCAAGCACTGTCTACATGCCAAATGCTCTTCTTCTTGAGCTGTTGGTTGCCCTGCACATAAGATAAAACAGTTAGTTTTTAGAAGGAACCCAAGCCAAAGTGGTCTTAGGTTGGCCTTTCTCATCAACATATTTATAATCAGTAATCTTAGTCTGGATGAGATGATCAGAGTTAGGAATCTCATGGCTGGAATACTTTGTCAAAATTATGGGCTTGGCAGCATTAACACTGGTAGCAGCACTATCCTTGTTAGCAGTACTAACTTGGTTAGCAGTACTAACTCGGTTAGCAGTAGTATTGCTATCAAGAACACTATTTCTGTTAGCAGTACTATTTGAGGTAGCAGTACTAACAGGTTTCTTGACTTTTGGTACCCAAATCTTGAAAAAGTTGTTTGCTTTCTTGTTCTGTGAGTTACTCCTTGACTTGCTTGGAGTATTTTCCTTTGATTTAGCAAACTTATTCTGAAGATGAGATTTTGCAGTCCCAATTTTCATTGGTACTGTTCTCATATTAGCAGCCATGTGATTTCTTGATTTCTTCCTATAACCAAAAGAATTTTGTGTTTGTCTTTGAAAAGTAACTCTTTGGTTAATAGGATTGAAATAACAGTATTTGGCAAGATGATTCAATTTACCACAGATAAAACAGGGCTTTGGTCTATTGATTTTGCTTAGATCAATTCCCTATTTTTGAGCCCGCTGATTATTTCTATTTCTCTGATTTCCCCTTATTTTATCCTGTTTATGGGGCTTGTTCTGTTGACAAGTACAGGGATTTATAACAGAAGTTTGCATGTAGTGAATTCCCTGTACCTTTTCCTTTCCTTTCCTAGAGGTCTCAACTTTCTCACTCTTAACAATCTCTAAGGGAGTATCTTTATGGTCTTCCTCATTCTTACTCTCAGAGTCTTCTTTTTCAGAGTCTGCCTCAACCACTACTTTGTCTAAAGGGTCTACTTCTGTGGCTCCTGCAGGTAATTCCTTCTTTTCTTGTCTTTCTAAGAGGTCTGAGGTGGGAGGAATGTAGTTATTGTTGTATGTTGGAGGGGTGTTGTTGTAGCCTATACCTCTCTTTAGTTTGTCATGAATTTGAGATTTAAGTAAAGAATCCATTGCTTTAGAAGCATTGGAATATTTCTCAATATCTAGTTTGGCCTTCTAAAATTCACTCTTAACTTTATCACATTCATTTTTGGCCTTCTCTAGTTCAATCTCTAACTGATTCTTCTCCCACTTCCAGTAGTTGAGATCATATGAATATTGAAGTTCATTGGCTTGATATGCCTTAATCTGTTCTTCAAATTTCTCAACAATCAAAACATACTCTCTTATATCTTTCTCTAACCTTTTAAGGTCATCACACATGCTCTGATTGTGATCCCTGTACTTTTTAACAGTTTCAAGACAGGTTTTAGAGCAAAGGTTAGATTTTACCTCTGTGGGAAGTGCAGTGCTTGATGACTCTAAAACTTCAGCCATCAATGCTTGGTTCTGAATGGCCTCCTCTGCTTGATCACTCCAATCAAAACCCATTCCTTCTTGTGAGATAAGAGCTTGAGATGAATTCCTGCTATAGTTAGTGGACTTTGGTTGATGATTATTGCTTCCATGATGTTGAGTAGTTCCTCCTCTGCACTCTCTGGCAAAGTGTCCCAGATTATGACATTTGTAGCATTCCACCTTGGATTTATCAAATCCAACACCATCTTCTCTTTTCATGGCAAAATTATTTCTACCTGTTCTTTTGATGAATCTTTTGACTCTCATGGTGAGCATTGCCATCTGCCACTTGATATCCATCTCTTCAAGATCATCAACATTGATCTGCTCCAAATCATCATTGATAAGAGCAGATTTAGCATGACTAGGAAGGAATGCCTCCAAAACAAAATCATTGGATCCATCCTGTTTTGAGCCATAAGAAGTACTAGCTGATTCTGTATGAGTAGAAGAATCAGTAGTAGATGATAGAAGGGCAACATTATGAGAGTATCCAGAAGGCCTTTTCTTGGATTCAACTTCTGCTTCAAATACCCTTAGATCATTGTAGAGATCATCAAGCTCCTTATCCTCCAGATTGTTATTCTGTCTAAAGGATATAGTGTACATCACCCATTCTTCACCAAGAGATCTTAGAAATTTTCTATTGACATCATCCTGGTCCATCTTGACACCAACAGTGGCCAACTCTCCAATCAACTTGTTGAATCTATCCAAGGTTTGAGTCATGGACTCATTCTTTGTAGACATAAAATTCTCATATTGTTGTTTGATAATTGCCTTGTGATTCCTCTTAGTGCTTTTAGTGCCTGAAAATCTTTTCTCCAATGCATTCCACAGAATTTGAGCATCAGAACAGTTGCAGAATTGATGTTGATACTCATTAGGAATTGCCAAGAGCAGAGTGCTCAAGGCTTTCATCTCTATCTGCCTCATCTTTCTTTCTCCATCAGTCTTTGGTGGAGGTCTCTTGCCATCTGCGTCCATCTTTCCTCCATCAGAGGGACCATTCTCAATGATATCCCACATTGAGTAGTCTGTAAGAAGAATGTACTGCCTGATTCTGATTTTCCACACGTCAAACTCATTGGGTTTGAGCATGGGGACTTTTTAAACAAGAACACTTTCATGAGATCCGTCCATGATGATTTTTGATTTTTGAGTTGAAGGCTTTGATACCACTTGTCAGGATCGAAATTCAAACAAGAATTTAACACACACTCAGAAACTATGTTAAATAAGTCGCGGAAAAAACACTTTACCAATAAACCAATGGAACAGTATATAAACTCAAATCACAAGTTAT
The DNA here is from genome assembly GCA_954870635.1 of Arctium minus. NCBI lineage: Eukaryota > Viridiplantae > Streptophyta > Magnoliopsida > Asterales > Asteraceae > Arctium > Arctium minus. The sequence continues at coordinate 109,749,725 of OX941081.1, forward strand.
ATTGATTAACTTAATGATTACAAACAAAACCTCAATCTGTTGAACATGCTCAACAGACGTTCAATACTTCTCTATTGAAAGGACTTCTAAGAACCTTGAGGTTAATTCTCTCTAAAACAAACGTATATAAAAAAAACTATTTTTCTATCAAAGACTTCTAGACTATATATATACAGAATTAATTACAAGATAATAATTAAAACAAAATTGATCTTCATTCCATAGTTATCTTTATCTCTATCTCCAACTCCTATTCTTTCTCTTTAAGCATCCTTATCTTCATAAGCAGTATTAATCATCCAGTAGCATTAATCTACAATCCTCAGCAGTATTAACATGCTTGCAGTATTAATTCCCCTCTTGCAGTAGTAATCTTTAAGCAGTACTAACTACTAGCAGTATTAACTTTCAAGCAATATTAATACCTCTAGCAGTAGTAATTCTTCAACTAGCAGTATTAACTTTAAGTATCAGCATTAACCCTACTTAGCATATTTTCTGACCCAACATAATGCTTTTGTGAGTTTGGCCAACTTTCATCTGATTTGTTCGTTATAAATTAAATTCGAGAGAATTAATTGTTAACAAGAACTAGAATTATATGCCTAAGGTGAGAAATTGGATAGAGATATACCAACTAAACCTTAGTATCACCATAATCTGGAACTTAAGGTGTTTTGAACTCATGTGTTAAGATCGAGAGATGAGACTTGTGTTTTCAAAATAAATTCTGTTGTTGCTTGAGAAAGAACAACGGTGATTTTACAGATTAGATTTTCATTAAAGGGTTTAACTGTCATTTGTCTTCAAGAATATTGTTCATTAGTGAAAACCATAGGATTTTCAGCCTTCAACTATTTTCTCCATAAAAATCTTCTTAAGTCGTTTATTGCTCCGTTATTGGTTTAATTAATTAGTAGTTGATAATTTAATTCCAAAAATTCAATCTTTCGGACCGTTTAGTTAATGGTGAATATAGTAATTGTGATACTCAATTCATAGTTCCCTTGGTTCGATACTCGTACTTCCAAGTACACATTACTTGATTAGACCCATACACTTGTGACTAGATTAGGGGGGGTGGGGTGTAAACCCACCTATCAAGTTTTTGGTGCCGTTGTCGAGGAACTAGTTTGCACTGATAGCACTACCAGCTATAGGCATTATTACATTGAACATTTTATTTTATTTTAGTTATTTTTATTATTTGATTCCTGGTTTACTAATTTCTCTATTCTGATTTTGTAGGTACTAATTGGTTTATGCCAAGAGGTACTTGAGGAAAAAGTCTAGAGCCTATAGATCCATAAATTGAACGAACCGCATGCCAATTGAGAAAATCATCAAAATTTAGAAGGCAAATACAGATGGGTGAAGAAAGACCCATAAATGAGGAGATACCATCGCCACCTCCATCCCCGCCTCCGGGAAGAGTGACAATGAGATCGTTTGCCAATCCGAATGTGGTAGCCATCAACAGAGGCATTCAAGCTCCTGCAGTAGAAGCAAATAATTTCAAAATCAAGTATGGTACAATCTAGATCCTACAACAAAACCAGTTTGGAGGAGCACCGACAGAGGATCCTCATGAACATCTCCGAACCTTTGAAAAGATCTGCAACACCTTCAAGATCAACGGAGTGTCGGATGATGTGATAAAGCTACGACTATTTAATTTCTCACTGAGAGGAATAACACAAATATGGGAGGAGAGCTTACCCACAGGTCAGATCACTACTTGGGCTGAGATAGCTGCAACCTTCCTTCAGAAGTTCTTTCCACCGGGTAGGGCAGCCCAACTCATGGCTGAAATTACTCACTTTGCTCAGTGCAAACAAGAGACACTCTATGAGGCATGGGAAAGGTATAAGGACATGCTAAAAAAGTGTCCACATCACGGGTTACACTGTTGGGTGATAATCCAGACATTCTTTGGTGGGCTTCACCCATAGTACAAAAATGATATCACAACAACAAGTCAGCAACGGGTGGTGCCTTGATGAACAAGACCTTTGAAGATACGGTTGAGTTGTTTGAAAATTTGGCCGAACATAACTATGCCACTCCATGATTAACTACCAGACGAGTGGCTAATGTTCAGGAATCTGATGAGCTAAAAGCGATAAAGGCTCAACTGGCTGCCATCATAAATCTGCTAAAAGGAGCTTCCGTCCAACCTGCACATCACTATGAGGGAGACATTCCCGATTTGTTCCCTGCTTCTCATGAACTTGAATTGGTTCAATTCTTACAAAATTGGAACAATCTCCCTCAGAATGATCCATTTTCTAATACCTATAATGAAGGATGGAAGAGGCATCCGAACCTCTCATGGAATCTGTTAGTGTATTATATTTAGAAAGTTTTGTAAAGTCATCCATATAGTAATAGGCCTTGTCATTAGCATATGGGTTGGGCTAAAATGTGTAACATGGGTGATTGGGGTATAAATATTAAAATATTTGTAGTTTGTTTGTAAGAGTTTTTACACAATGTAGACATATAGTGTACTAAGTATTTCTTGAGAGAGAAACTCTTTCTCTCTCTAGGTTGTGAATAAACAACCTTTCCTAAACCTAATCTATCTCATGTCAATCCTTTATACATTGATTAATTGTGAATTCTTGACCTAACATGTGGTATCAGAGCCTAATCGAAGAAATTATTCATCGAAACGATCGAATTTCACAATTTTTCAATGGAACAGTACTTGGTCGCATGAACAATATCTGCCAAAATTCGTATTTCTTGATTTGGAGCTTAATTGATCGAGATTTGATGCTAGATTGATTATATGATTAGAGTCGAATCAATTGTAAGCAACCGCAAAATTAACCAAGAGAGACTATGGGACAACAACAACAACAGTATGGTAACAATTCTAACTTTTCTTCTTCTTCTTCTCATGCTAATAATGTTTATCGTCCCCCAGGTTATAATTAGAGAAGGCAAGAGGAAGGACAATCTAGAGAGAAGAATCCTGGATTAGAAGATGTTCTGATGAAGTTCATCACAAAGATGGACAATACTGTTGATGGAATCACTTCTTCCGTAAGCAATTTGACTACCACTGTCGGCACTGTAAAAGCAGCAACAGAACAGAATACTGCTTCCATCCAGATTTTAGAAAGACAGATAGGTCAGATAGCTGAAACTTTAGAATTTCGCAATCAGGGTCAATTCTCTAGTCAGAAAGAACGGAAACCAAGGGAAGATTCCAAGGCTATCCATTTGAGAAGTGGTAAGCAATTGATCAGAGATCCGACCCGAGAACAAGTTACTGATGACCCTGAAGGCAAAGGTACTATGGTGGATCCAATTGAAGTGGAAGAGAGTGAGACGAATGAAGAGATAGAGATGGAAAGGCCAAAGGTTAAGGATAAAGAAAAAGGGCAAGAAAGCACCACTGTGAAGCAGCCAATCAAGCCTACCATTCCTAAAGTGCCATATCCTAACCGCCTGAAAGCTCACAAGGATGATTTAAATTTTGCCAAATTTCTAGAAGTGTTTAAAAAGTTACATATCAATATCCCTTTTGCAGATGCCTTGGTACATATGTCATCCTATGTGAAGTTCTTAAAAGTCATCCTTTCCAACAAAAGGAAGATAGAAGAGCAAGTCACTGTTGCACTTACTGAGGAGTGCAGTGCAATAATCCAACACAAGCTTCCCCCTAAGCTAAAGGATCCAGGGGGTTTTACTATTCCCGTTCATATAGGGACTTCTGAATTTAACAAAGCTTTATGTGATTTAGGTACGAGTATTAATCTAATGCCGTTGTCTATTTTCAGGAAGCTTGGATTAGGAGAAGTGCAACCGACAACCATCACACTCCAACTTGCAGACATATCGATTAAATACCCGTATGGAGTGATTGAAGACGTGTTGATGTGGACAAGTTCTATTTTCCAGTGGACTTTGTGGTATTGGACATTGAGAGTCCAAGATCACTGATTCTTTTAGAGAGAGAAAGTAGAGAGAGAAAGTAGAGAAGCGCAAAGTTCAGAGATGTATTGAAATGTAATTGTCAAAAAAGTTACAAAACAAAGGCTCTAAGGGGACTTAAATACCCCAAGCCTTTACAAATTAGAAAAGAACATAAAGCATAGTAAAAGCTTAGAAAATAGATACAATGATTACTACAAAATTAGACTTAACAATCTCCCCCTTAGTAATCGTTGGTGCCGTGGTCTTCAAAAACAATCTTCAAAAACAGCATAGACCAACCAGGCGACTTTGGAGAATCACTGACGCTCTTCTCTTTGACGAAGACGATTCAAACCAACTAAAACTTCCAGTCATCGTAGAGTTGAACGGAGATTCAATATTTTTTGAATTGAATCTAAAGTCTTCTGGATAAGACGGATTTCATCAGTATCAACCAGGAATGCGTTTTCTCTTGATTCCATAAATCTTCTTTTGGCTTCCTTCAGACGTTGCTCTAACTGTAGCTTGATCACTTTTAAGGTTCCATCGGAGTAGTGAGCAATTTCTTCAATTCTGAGAAAGCATTTTTCATTAGAGCCATTCTTATACACCACTCCCCCTTTTTGATGATTTGAGCATCTATATCATCAAAACTTTTCTCCCAAGAAATGTCATTGACCAATCTGATCTGTCAAACCGAGCGTCTGATTCTTTGATCCATAACCAAGTATTCATTTAGATCTTTGCAAATCTAGACAAAATAAGAATATGTAACTCCTGAATCAACAAATGAATCAGTTAGAATACCTGTCAGTAACACGAAGTCACTGTGTGTAACGAATACACAATATAAAGGAGCTTTTTGATGTTCACTCCCCCAGGGCTTCCATCCAATCATCGAAATACCACAAAAGCAATTTCTATGAATGTTATGACAAAGAAACAAATTCTTTGTGTGTTCGTGCATGTGTAGAAAGAATTAAGCATGAATGATGCTTTTTAAGTAAGGCTCAACATTGTGTAAACCACTGAGACAACAGTAGATAAACACAGACTCAATGTGCATGATTGAAGTGCGAAGGTGGTCCAGACTTCCTTCTTTTTCAATATCCAGATTTTCCGAATGAAAACCAGATAGATTATATGCTGCATCCCCAAAAAAATATGAAACATTTTCTTTTTGAGAAGAAAATGAGTGGCTGGTGGGGTGAAAGTCAAGAGTTGGCATGGGCTAGTTTCCTGTTTCAATAACGTTCACCAAAGAATTGTGAAACGCTAGTAATGTGGCTGCCCGACTCAGAAAGTAGTTGGTGCAGAGTTTGATATTCTTTTACTCTGATCTCACACCCTCTTTCTTTTTAATCATTAAGTACACTACTAACCAAACTCTCATTTCCATTTTCCCTCAACACACAACCCACACTTATTTCTTTTATACTCATCACACTCAATCTCTATGGATTAACTTCTTGGGTAGAAATCACTGGTTAACGTGATTTCATAGAAGTTCAGTTAATTCCTAGCACAAAGAACCCATATAATCCTATGAAAGCATAATGTTGCTCAAATGGTTTAACTTTAGCAGTTAAAGCTCATATCCAAATGTCAGATGAATGTATGCTCATAAAATACAATCATGAAGATTTGAGCATTTTTAGACATTGAATCATTTTCAAACAAGTATACGAAATGAATGAATATGAATGCAAAAGGCTTGTTTGAAAATCTGACATTGTATGAAAATGATCAGAAATGAATTATATATCAATTAAGGCTTATGGTCAAGAATAATGGATATTGTCTAAACGAAACAAAAATATAGACATTCTTGAAATGACGTTTCGAAATGAAATATCTCTCAAAATTCTTTAAAGTACAAGCGGGGTGTCTTACCATCGAAATTATGTTTCAATATGAGACATGGTAAGAACAAATTGACCAAAAAATAAACCGGTGTGTGTGAGTACTTGAAAGTATATAGAAAAGACAATACACAAGTATTTATCTTTGGAAACACACGGTTTATAAACTTTGAAGCACAAATTAAAATGAAAACATTTAAAAATCACACTTCCAAATTATAAAATCTGTTTAAGAATCGGGAAGTGGTTTGAACATTTCAGAACATGTTTTCTATATGTGAAAGTTACCTTTTCGCGCAATATTAAATCTCAAATTCCGCTGCATCTATCTCTGACAATGATGCTGCTCCAGTCTCTCCTATTCAACAAGAACTGACACAACAAGATTTTGTTCAATCAGACAATGTTCAATCAGAAACTGAGCCTATTCATAAAGAACATACTCAATAAGAATCAATTCAAGATCAACCTGTTCAGGAGGAATCAATTCAGGAAGAAGTATAGAATGATGTTATTCAACAAACTGTTCCTGAATCTGATTCAGAGATTGTTGAGATACCTCCTCCTCCAGTGGAAACTATTTCTATCTCTTCATCTGATGTTGAAGTTTCTGAACCTCCCTCTCTTCAATTGGAAGTTGTTCAAGATGTAATTGATCCTCTCCCTCATACATAAAAATGGACAAGATCTCATCCAATTCATCAAATTATTGGAGATTCTCAAGCCAGTGTTTCTACACGCTCCAAGTCGGCTACTTCCAACGAATGTCTCTTCACTTGCTTCCTAAGCAAGATTGAACCTTCAAAAGTTTCTGAAGCGTTGGAGGACCCGGATTGGATCATTGCTATGAAAGAGGAGATCAATCAATTTGATGCGCTTAAAGTGTGGAGACTTGTACCAAGGCCGAAAGGGAAAAGCATAATTGGTACAAAGTGGATATTCAAGAATAAAAAGGATAAAGATGGTATCGTCGTGCGAAACAAAGCAAGGTTGGTAGCCAAAGGATATCGACAAGAAGAAGGTATTGACTACAATGAAACGTTTGCACCTGTTGCCAGATTGGAAGCTATCCGAATGTTTCTTGCCTTTGCTGCTTATCACAACTTCACAGTATATCAAATGGACGTCAAATCGGCATTTCTCAATGGAAAACTTAAAGAAAAAGTATATGTATCTCAGCCAGAGGGATTTGTTGATAAAGATCATCCAGATTCCGTATATTTTCTCGATAAAGCATTGTATGGTTTGAAACAAGCTCCACGGGCATGGTATGACGAGTTGTCAGCTTTCTTGGTCAAACCCGACTTCACTAAAGGGTCTATCGATACTAATATTTTCATTTATAGAACTAATCTTGATATCTGCTTAGTACAAATATACGTAGATGATATTATTTTCGGTGCGACTAACAAATCTTTGTGTACTTGGTTTTCTGATTTAATGACCTCTAGATTTCAGATGAGCATTATGGGAGAAATCAATTTCTTCCTTGGCTTACAAGTGAAGCAGCTTCCTGATGGTATTTTCATCAACCAGTCCAAGTACATATTTGACATTTTGAAGAAATTCAAGATGGACAAATCTACTTCAATCGGAACGCCGATGGCTCATGGTGCCAAACTCGGACTCGATCCAGATGGAAAAGCTGTGGATCAAAAGATATATAGAGGGATGATCGGATCACTGATGTATCTAACTGCTAGTCGCCCGGACATAATGTTCTCCACATGCTTGTGTGCCCGTTTTCAGGCTAAACCAAAAGAATCTCATCTTTTAGCAGTCAAACGCATTTTTAGATATATTAAAGGAACTCCTTATTTAGGATTATGGTATCCTAAAAGTTCTGACTATAATTTGATTGCTTATTCAGATGCAGATTTTGGTGGTAATCATTTGGACAGGAAGAGTATTTCTGGTCATCTTCAGTTTTTAGGTGACAGACTGATAAGTTGGGCGTCGAAAAAGCAAAACTGCGTTTCAATTTCAACAGCCGAAGCTGAATACGTCGCTGCAGCTAGTTGCTGTGCTCAAGTGCTCTGGATGAAAACGCAACTTCGGGATTACGGGATGCTGTACAAGACAATGCCTATATATTGTGATAGCAAGTCCGCAATTGCCATATCAGTTAATCCTGTCCAGCACACCAAGACCAAGCACATAGACATGAGATATCATTTTATAAAGCATCACGTGGAAGAAGGTACTATTGAATTATATTTTGTACCAACAGAATATCAACTTACTGATATCTTTACAAAAGCCTTAGATGAAAAACGTTTCAATTTTTTGCTTTCAAAATTAGGCATGTTGAATTTAAAATTTTAAATCTTTACAAATTTTATTCTATAAAATAAAATTTTACAAATTTTCTTTCTTTTGAATAGAACGTATGTCTAGGATCATTTACAAGTTCTTTGTTTATATTAAAGTTTTATATGTTCAAATTTCAAGTCTTACAAAAGTCGAAAAGTCAGCAACATGTTTGAAGCTTTTAATACTGCTTTAAAGATATGTAAGTTTGAATTTTTAGAGTTTACTTTGCTTAGACTACCTAAATGATCAGAATTATAGATCAGAATGAAAATATGGGCTAAGCATTTAGACGTTGATCTGAGTGATTGAGATGAATAATAAATTCTTAAAAATACAGAAATCTCTGAGTTTAAAAGTTTGTACCTGTGACCTTTCTGGTTTGGGAAAGTAAGTTCCGTGGGATGCTCGACATCTGGTCCCCTAAGGTCATTTGGTCTGGGAGTGATTGAACATAAATCCTTCTATAGAATCAGATCGAAAGTCATGTTTTACTGGTATGAATGGGTTTAGAATATGTCGATGTAGCCTTTCTGGTCCGGGAAAGTAAGTTCCAAGGGGTGCTTGACACCTAGTCCCCTAAGGCCAACTGGTCTGGGAGTGGCTGACCTAAATCCTGCAATAGGGTCAGATAGAAAGTTACGTTTACGGCATGTTCTTTACTTAATGAACTCTCTGATTAAAAGATGCCAAAGTGCACGTGCTTAAAAGATGCCAAAGAGCACACTCATGTTAAGATGCCAATGTGCACACTGCTAAAAAGATGCCAATGAGCACACATCTCATGATACTTGGTGATATGTTTGAGTTGTGATAAACCTGTAAATTTGTGAAAGTCTTTATTTTTGATGACTTAGGGTCAGTACATGCAAAGTTTTCTATAATAATTTTAGAAATGCATTTTTCTTGAAGCTAATTGAAGTTCACATACGAGCACACTGAATAGACAAATGGAAGTTTTTGAAACTGAACATGTCTTAACTTGATATGCAATTATACTTGTTCTTGCATCCAACAATATATGCTTGATTTCAACTGATTGATAAAACTGTGAAATTTTACTGAGTAGAATTTAATTTGTTTAGTGTTTAAAATTTTATATGTTCAGTTGTTACAAAATTTCTATTCAATATGATCATCTTTCATACAAATGTCTTTATGTTTGAGTATCTGTGTTATTTGTATATGGTCTGTTCAATTTTCAAGGGGGAGAGCTAATCTGAAATAGTAATCTGAAATAGTAATCTGAATTTTTCCGTGGTTGAGGGGGAGTAAGGAAGAAAATTATCTGTACTGATCAAAAGTTAAACAGGTATGTTTTTCAGATTTTTCTACACTTTTGTCATACTAACAGTTAATTTTTTGTGCATTTGTGTAGGGGGAGCAAAAGAATTTCAAGTATATTTTTACTATTTTTTTTATGATTTTTTATGTTTTATTTTTTTTTAGATTTAGTTTTTGTTTTAGTTTTCTAGGTATAAATAGTGTTTTTCTTTTCATTTTCATTTTTTTCCCGCCTACTGTTCATTGCTAGTAAACTTTTCGGCTCCTCATTCTCTCTGTCGCTTACTGTGTTCTCGATTCCAATCTGATTTCTTTCAGATTTTGTTACAGAAACTCAAGGTATGTTTTGATTCTATTCACTTCGTTTATTGATGTTGAGTTACATTAGTTTGTGCTTTTAATCGATTAGAGTATTTCAAAATCTGATGATTCGTATTTCTCGTTCCCTTCAAAATACACAGATTGTGTTTTCGTGCATTTTTTCGTAAAATCAAGTATTGGGTTTTGCTTAGATCAGTAAATCGATCATCAGGTATGTGTTCTTTTACTCTAATTTCTTGTATTTTGTTTTAATTTTGTGTTTTTTTTGTGGTTTTCGGGTCTTGTAATCGCGAAATCTAGGTTTTTTTGTACAAGGTTGGTAGACCCGCAAAGTCTAATTTGCGCGTCTAGTTAGAAACGCAAAGTGAACTTTGCGTGTCTAACTAGAAACGCAAAGTGAACTTTGTGTGTCTAACTAGAAACGCAAAGTCTACTTTGCGCTTCTATCTTGTGTAAAACTTTTGTTCTTTCTAGTTTACGTATCAACTAGGACACGCAAAGTGTACTTTGCGTTTCCTCTTTGACACGAAAACTTTCCTTTTGTTTCACTTCGTGTTTTGATAAGGATTTGATTTCAAGTTTGTTTGACCCGCAAAGTGACCTTTGCGTGTCTAGTTAGAAACGCAAAGTGAACTTTGCGCGTCTAACTAGAAACGCAAAGTGAACTTTGCGCGTCTAACTAGAAACGCAAAGTCTACTTTGCGCTTCTAACTTGATACGCAAACCTTCCTTGTGTTTTTGTGTGTTTTTGTTTTGTTTTTCTAAGTATAATTTTCGGACCATGTTAGAAACGCAAACTTACCTTTGCGTCTCTTGACTGAAACGCAAACCTTGGTTTGCGCTTCTAACTTGGCACGCAAACCATACTTAGAATTTTTTATTTTTTTTATTTTTGTTTTTGTCTAATTCCTTTTCATTTTTGTTTTTCAGGTCTATTATGTCTTCCAAAACCCATACTGATCCAATGATTCAAGACGAGAATGCTATTCTCGATGATCCATCTGATCGAGCCTCTCATGATACTCCCATGCCGTCACATCCTTCTGTTGGGGCCGATCTTTCTGCTTCCCGTCGTACACCAAATGATGTGTTCCCAACCATCATGTATATGCCATACAAGCCAAACAACTATCACGTGGACTTTGACAGAATCAAGTTACATCCAGTGATACGAGCAATTTTCAAAGGACATCCACTTGCCCCTGCTCTTTCATACTGCGTAGATGTTCCTGAAGTGTATCTACAGCAGGCTTGGCATACTTTAACAAAGAATGAACTGGCTCGTCCGCACCGCTTTGAGCTTAAGGTCAATCAATTTGACTCTTTCCTTTCCTACAAACGACTGATATTGATACTGGAGCTTCCTGAGCCGAACTCCAGACCAGATCGAACTACATATGATAGCTTTCCATCTGAAGAGGAAGTCTATGAAGGGATACGGAATCTTGGATATGTTGGTACTTTGAACAAACCTACAGACTTTGACAAGTCCAATCTACCTCCAGTATGGTATGCACTGTTCTCTGTTCTCATCAGGTGCCTGACATCGAAGCATTCTGGCACTGACAGTGCAAGCTTACTGTATCTCCGATTGTTCCATGCAGTCTTCTATGACTTGCATGTCGACTACACGTTTATTTTTTGGACCGAACTCTCAGAGGTGGCACATGACAAGTTCACCAACAAGAAACGAAAGTTCATTCCGTTTGTCAGATTTATGAAGCTTATTGTTCGAAGTATGCTCCGTAGCAATCCAGCTATTCCTCGCAGGTTATCTTGGCCTCAGGTTCCAGACTCGGAAATGTCTTACATTCAGAAGCAGAAGAAGACTTTCAACTATTCTATGACTATTCCATATGCTCTTATTGCCAACTACGCTGATGTTGCAAATGAGGATGTCATAGAATATTGTATGGAGAATGAGTTTGTGGAAGTTGTACAAGATGAGCCTTCTCATGAAAATCAGGCTGTTGAACAAGATGTTGAAGTTGAAGCAGTTGTTTCTGACAAAGAGCCTGAAGTTGAAAAAGAGGCTGAAGATGAGCAAGAAGTTGCTGTTATTGTTGAAACAGAAGTAGTTCAAGAGGATGTTGCTTCTCAACAAATTGAGAATGTTATTGCTGATATTGGCACTGCAGCTACTGATAATATTGCTTTTGATTTTGAAGATGAAGATGATTCTACTGCTGATGCTATTCTAGCTAGTGATAAAGATGATGATGATAGTGATCATGCTGATCAACCGCGTATTCAAGTTTATGAAAGGAAGTCAAGGACATCGGAAGTGGTTGTCTCAACAGAAGTTCTCTCTGAAGATGAATCAGTTCCAGTTAATCCTTCAATTGCACATATTCAAGTAGATGAATTGGATTCAGTTTTTGATCAAGCTTCAGCTCCGGTACAAAGTCAAGCTCCAACATCTTCGCTTGCAGCAATTCAATCTTCTGATCAAACTCCAACTGTCGCACTTTCTTCTGATCAAGCTCGGGCTTCTACTGACAAATTCTCTACGTTGAATGATGTTATTCGTCAATTATCTGAAAGAATGGATGCAGAAAAGGATGCTCAAATTCTGAAGTTGAAAACTTTCTTCAAAGGAAAGATGCCGGAGATTGATACTTCAGTGATTCCTCCAGAGATTCCATTCAGACGACCAACTGGAGTAGTTCTTCGTGAACCTTCTTCTGCTATGCCTACATCTACTTCTCCGGTTGTTTCTCTTCCGTTTCCTTCAATGGTTTCTTTATCTGCGGTAATTTCTACATCTGCTCCTTCTGGTACATCTTCACGGTCTTCTCTTCAAGATATTCCAGTTTCAGAGTTGACAGATCTGCTCTATGCTCGACTTCTCTCTATGTCGCCACCTAAACATCAAGATCAAGATCTTCTTTCTTTGCTTCGGAACTTCCAACCTTCACCGCCTACAGTTCCTTCGTCTGAATCTGACAAGATCACTGCTTTATCTGATGAGTTTCATGCATTCAGATCAGAAGTTCGATCAAGTTTTGCTGATCTCAAATCGTTTATGTCTCATGTCTTCTCTGATTTATCTTCAAAGCTTGATTCTCATGACGAAAGCTGCAGAACTGAGGCCGACCCGTCTCTTAAGCGCCGACATGACCAAGATGATCCTGATCATCAAGGCCATGAGGGGGAGATGGCAAAGATACCAAGACTTGAAGGATCTTCTGAAGCAAGAGAAGATATTCAAGAAGAAGCGACTGGTGATAGAGGAAAGAGTGGAGAATCTGTTGAAGACTGCAACATTCAGAATTTAGTGAATGTGATGATTGAGAATGTTGATCTGCCTTCTTTGCATAATGAACTGAACATTTCTGAGAGTAATATTAATGATAATATGCAAATTGTTGTTTACATGGATCCAGATGTCTCTGCAAGCGTTCATGAAGTTGAAGAATTTGAAGCTGCAAATGACATGAGGTCATTCTTTGCTAACTTCATCGAGATTAATTCTGATGATGATGAAGATGTCAGATTGGAAAAGATATGTCAAGTCAATGAAGAAGACTGTGATAACATCATTATCTTATCAAATACAGAAGATGACACAGTGTTCATGGATGCGAAAGACGAAGAAGAAGCACATTTGTTATATAGAGATCTTCCTACTCGTGATGAGATTCCTGAATCAGTTAATGTCACATCTACTCCTGTTGCTAGTACAGCTCCGACTACCACTATTCCTTCAAGATTATTTGAAGTTGGTCAGTCGTCAAGAGCAGAAGCTGATGTTCCACCTTCTGATCCTGTTATTCCACCATCTATTTTAGAAGAAGGACCAGCGTTATCGAGACGTCAAAGACAAAGAAATTTGCAACGCAAATATTTGGCAACAAGGCAAAGATCAGCCTTTCTAGAAGACACTCAAAGAAACATCTTTGTCTCTAGAAGAAGGGCGATTAATATCTATGCAATCCTTGGAGTAGAGAAAGAGTCAGAAGCCTATCAATATGAGTACTTGATGTTTATCAAGTGTCAGCGCAAAAGGAATAGTACCGCTTCTTCTCAGCACTTGATTGTTCGAGTCATCAGTGTCACAATCAACAAGTTTGTGAACATCTGGTATCCCGATTTTGAAGTTGAAAGAAGAGACTGCAAGCGGTATAAATTTTCAGAGACAGACTTCACTGATCTTTCTATAGACGATATTGAATTCTTATTTGATCACTTCAGGAATCTGTATCATAGAACACAGGATATTTCTCAAGCTTTGTTCGTCATCAAAATATTCATACGACGACAAATCAGATTCTTCCGAGTTTTTGATTTCCAAATGGCAGTAGAAAGCTTCCAACCGGTTGTAAATCTTCTCAGGCCCAACCGAAGCTTAACGAACTTAGAGTCTTATTCACTTTTCACCATTGTTGAAGATCCATATGGAGTGGTGTACAAGAATGGGTCTAATGAAAAATGCTTTCTCAGGTTTGAAGAAATTGCTCACTTCTCCGATGGAACTTTAAAAGTGATTAAACTTCAGTTAGAGCAACGTCTGAAGGATGCTAAAAGAAGATTTATGGAATCAAGAGAAAATGCATATCTTGTTGATAATGACGAGATTCGTCTTCTCCAAAAGTCTCTAGATTCAATTCAAGAGAGATTGAATCTCCGATCAACTCTAAGACGTCTGGAAGTTTTAGTTGGTTTGAATCGTCTTCGTCAAAGAGAAGAACGTCAGTGATTATACAAAGTCTCCTGGTTGGTCTATGCTGTATTTGAAGATTGTTTTTGAAGACCACGACGCCAATGATTACTAAGGGGGAGATTGTTAGATCTGTTTTTATAGTAATCATTGTATTTATTTTCTAGCTTTTACTGTTCTTAATGTTCTTTTCAGTATTGTAAAGGCTAGGGGTATTTAAGTCCCCTTAGAGCCTTTGTTTTGTAAGTTTTGATACGCATATTCAATATATCTGAGAACTTTGCGCTTGTTACTTTCTCTCTCTACTTTCTCTCTCTAAAGAATCAGTGATCTTGGACTCTCAAATACTCCTGTTTGAAATTCAATGTTGTTTGGGATCAGATGTCATTTCTACTTTAAATGTGCTTTCATTGTTAAATTGTTTATATCTTGTTCATATAAACAAATGCCCGTTCTTTGATAACTCATTACATTTTTTTCATGATATTTGATCTGATTAAATCATTGTCAAATTCTTAAAACAATGAAATTGGATGATCATAAATGTTCAAAGTTTTGAGAGATCTTAAATGTTCACATTGCTCAAATTTCATTCTTATTATTCTTCAACACATTCTTGTACTTAATTGTAAAGTTAATTGTTGAGCAACACATTATTTTTAGGATAATACATGGGATTCAGTGTGTGAGCTTAAATGACTTCCATGGATTCATGTTAACCAGTGTTTCCAACCCTGGAAGTAATCCTTGAGTGATTGAGGGGAGAGGGGTCAAAAGAATTGAGAGTGGGTGTGTGCTGAGGTAAAATGAAAAAGAGAGATTGGTTAGAAGAGAGCTCAAATGTTTAAAAGAAAGAGGGCGAGAGATCAGAGTAAAAGAATATCAAACTCTGCACCAAACTTTTTCTGAGTCGGGCAGCCGCATAATATGTTGGTTCATATTTTTTTGGTGACCTTCATTGAAAAAGGCAACTAGCCCATGCCAACTCTTGCAAATAACCCCACCTGCTACTCATTCTTTTCTCAACAAAAGAATGTTTCAATTTTAAAAGGGAAGAAACACATACTCTATCTGATCTTCATTTGGATGATTCGGATATTGAAAATGAAGGAAAATTTCCCCACCTTCGACCCTTTCTCGTGCACATTGAGTATGTGTATAACTATTGTTGTCTCAATGGTTTACATTATTTTGAGTATGATAAAGCAATCATTATGCTTAATTCTTTCATACACAAGCAGAAACACACAGAAAATTCATTTTTCTGTCAGAACGTTCATAAATTAACCTTGTGTTATTCGATGATTGAATGGAAGTCCTGGGGAGTGAACATCACACAAGCTCCTTATAAAGTACATTCGTTGAACTCGGTAACTTTATGTTACTTACTGGCATTATAACTGTTTCATTCGTTGATTCGGGGTTACCATTCATAATTTATCTGAATTAGAAAAGATTCGGATGAATATATTCATGAATTGACGGCATAATATGAGATCAGACAGAGCTTGTTCATATCATTCTTTGGGAGATTGCTTACTTTCCTACATGGGGTAGATTATTTCTGTATTTTCGTGAAGATTGTGCTCATATTGATTATTTGGGGGAGATACTTCAAAGACAGAGCTGACCTTGAAATGTTTTGATGATTCTGATTCTCATCATTCATCAAAAAGAGGGAGATTTTCAAGATTTCAAAGTCAGGTGATTAATTGGTTTCTAAGGGGAGAGTGCAAGGATGAGAGAGTAAAGTCAGAATTGTTTATTATTCAATAGAAAAAGAAATTTGTCAAAGTAATGATTCAAAGAAGATTTTAAAGTCAAAAGAAATTTGAAAAGCTGAAGATGTTTATACTTCAAGTCAAAGTAAATTCGGATTATTGACGTGTTAAAGAGATTTGTTGAAGAACTTGTTTCATGTTTGTATCAAAAGGAAGAGATTGTTAAAGCTGATAGGAAATGCAAAAGGGAAGATTCACTTAAAGCATTGTCAAAGATCAATCAAAGTGTCAAAGATTTGAAGATGTCAAAGTCGTGAAAGATCATTGAAGATTTTTCTGAAGAAAGAAAACCTGAAGATTAGTGTCAATTTTTTTTAATCTTGAATCCAAAGAGGGAGAATGTTGAGTCAGAATTGTATTCAAGATTAAAAGGTGAAGTTGTCATTGTTTGTAATAGTGTAAAAGTCAATGTAATTGCTTGTAAAGTCAAACAATAGTCAAAAGTGTTGTAAAGTCTTAGAAAAGTCAAAGTAGTTTAGTCTCTTTGTAATATTAGGTTCATCATATAAATAGGGTTTGTTTAGTTTGTGATTAGGTTAGGAGACTTTGACATTGTCATATCTAGAGAGAATATGTATGAGAGATTTTAGAGAGAGAAAATCCGTAGAGAGAGAAAGTTCCAAATTCATGAAATAAACTTGTGCTTTGTGATTGAAATCTGTTTGTATGGGACTTTCAACTTCCTGTTATCACCGAAGTAAAATATTAAAAATTACTTCTCAAACTGTTCTAACAATATCTCAAAGATATGCAAGGGGAATCACAAAGATTCGTGCGTGTATGTAAGAAGTATAAATCATATCGATTAGGATCAAAGATTGATTCAACCTGGGACGCAAGTTAGAAACCAATAGTCACAGTGAGATGAATATGATGTTCGGAGACCAGAGTTGATGTCTTTCTTTTTCAATATCTAAGTCCTCCGAGTGAGGAATAGACAGATTATGTGCTAAATCTCCGTGCATATAAGAATCAAGTACCTTTTGTGAGATACTTGAGTGGCTAGGTGGGGTGACACGAGTTATTGACACTGGGTCCATGTCTGTTTCAATATCCATCTCCAAAGAACGTGAATGAATAGATTATGTGGTAACCCGGATAACTGAATCGGTTTGGTAAGGACCAATAATTCTTTTAAGTCTTGTCACATCCTCACGATATTCTTTTTACTCTAAACTCATCTATCAATCTAGACCCATCACTGATATCTATGAATTGGATGTGTTTCTTGGGTAGGTCCATCCGGTTCTGGATTGACCATTGAAACATTAAAAGCCCTAACACTCTTTTAACTCAACAAGATAAAACATTGAAGTAAAATTTCAGATTTGAGAAAATCAGAAGTAAAAAACGTTTAAGAACGAGTCCTGAACTGAAGTGTTCAGAAGTCGATATGAAAAATAAAAAAAACATGATACTTCCCCTCAAAAGATGACCTAACCCTTGATTGTAGTCATGGGACGTGAATAATCTGAATTAAATCACATATGACATTTTTCTGCAAAACATATTAGGAAGATTTTGGTTTTGGTATCCATGATGTGATGGTTCCTTGATTGTTAGTTGCCTTGGCTTTGAAGTTACTAAACTGAGGATTGGGGATGCTATAAGTAACATACCAATTACTAACTTACCTTGGATGCACAAAGTCACTTTTTCCACTGTAAATGCAACAGATCGTTTGTCGGCGCAGACTAATCAACTTTCCTATAAAATAAACATAAGTAGATGAATCAGTCATGGAAATAAATGACTTTGTAACATCTACAGGAGAATCATGAGACATGTTTCCATCAATACTTTATGTGGTTGGTTTCTTTCTCCAAACCATCTTGACTTTTTGAAATACTTGATTATTTGAATCATCAATAAGAGAATTATTGAAAATATTTGAAGGACAAATCCAATCTTTTAAAAATTCATTTGATTTCAAAAACTTCTTCGAAGAGTTAGATGTAGAAGGTGAACTTGAAGAATAAGGAAGTTGAACAACAGTATCGAGACTGGCTTGTTCAAATAAATCAACTTTAGGATGTATTTCTTCAAGTCTCTTGACTTTTGCAAATAAAACATTTATCTCTTCTAGAATCAAGTCAAATTGTTTTTGTAAATCGGATTTTACCTTCTATTCTATCAAAATCTCGGTTGCTAATCCTGATAATTTCTTTGAAAGCTTATGAATCTCAGTTTCGAAAATCTTTCATTCACTCTCAAAATCCTTTTCTATACTTTTGCGTTTATCAGATATCTCTTCAAAAACTACAACATTGTTTTTTTCAATCATTTTCTTTTCACTCTCAAAACCTTTTTGCTCTTTTTCATAATAATTTCTCTCAATTATCAGAACATTTTCAAAATCAGAAATCTGTTTTGAATGTTTCACATTTTGAGCCTCAAAAACCTTTCTTTCATCAAAAACTTTCTTTGAAAGCTCGAGAATCTTTCTTTCAAGATCCTTCCTTTCATTTGAGAAATCGACTTTTTCTTTTTCAAAAACAACAAGTCTTTTCTTCAGGTCGAGATTTTCACTCTCCAACACGTTTCCTCTTTCTTCAAGCGTCAGGTTCTTCTCTTCTTTGGCTTCAAAATCTGCAACTTTTCTTTCAAGTTCAGATATTTTTTTGAACTTTCAGCACTTGTTGGATAACTTTTCTTCATGTATGCTTCGCTTTCAAGATCTAAAATCTTTTTTTAAGAGAATTTATTTGGTAATTCAACATACTGTGATATGAACTATTTTCTGTTGCCCTTTCTAATTGAGAATTCCTATCCCTGAGCCAGTTATTGCTTGTCTGTAAGGCACACATCTCTTTATACGTCTGGCCTTCTGATCTCAGATTCTCCAAATCTAGCTGAAGAAAAGCTTTCTCTTCCATCAGAGTGTTCACAAACTTTAACATGTTTTCCAATTTATTTTCGAGAGCTTCAATTATTGCTTTGTGTTCAGACATGGGTATATAAGGCGTTGTTACTTGTAAAGCTTGATGTCCAGGGATAGAACTTGTCAATATATGACGGTTTCAATGTGCAAGGACCAAAAGTGACAACGAGTGAAACTTGAAAGTGTAGGGGTAAAAATTGACAAGGAATTGAAACTTTAAAGCTCATGGGTCAAAAATGACAAATTTTGAAACTTTGAAGTACGGGACTAAGAATGAAAAAAAATCAAAGTTCACTGTTATGATCGTGAGACAACATATTTGATTCGAATTGTTTTTTATCACCTTGGACTCGGGAGACGCAAGGACCCGGGAGACAAGGACCCGGGAGAGACTGTACCAGGAGAATAGATCCTGGGGGAACAAAGATTTTATGGGATCGTGTTCTTCGACAAATTCGGCGATAAACCAAATAATCGACAAATACAGAATGTTTTTGATGAAATTTTTTTCCAATAATAGATACAGAATGTTTTTGATGGGTCAAATGAATTTTTTCCTGGATCATCAAGTTAAACAATTAACCACAGGAATTTTCATAAATCAATCTAAGTACATCTCGGATATTCTTCGGAAATACGAGATGGAAAATTCTTCACCCATGAAAACGCCCATGTTTATAGGTACTAAGCTACACTCTGATCCTGACGGAAAGGATGTGGATGCTAAGACCTATAAAGAAATGATTGGTTCACTGATGTACTTGTGTTATCGACATTATGTTATCGACATTCTTGTGTGCAAGATTTCAGTTAAAACCAAAAGAGTCTCATTTAATTGCAGTTAGGCATATATTTCATAACTTAAAAGGTACTGCTGATCTTGGCTTATGGTACCCGAAAGAGACAGGTTTTGATATGACGGCTTATTCAGACACTAACCATGCCGGAAATATGCTGGATTAGAAAAGCACGTCGGGACATGTCCAGTTCTTGGGAGATCGACTTGTCAGCTGGGCATCGAAGAAACAAAACTGCGTCTCAACCTCTACCGCTGAGGCCGAGTATGTAGCAGCCACCAGTTGCTGCTCGCAGGTGATTTGGATGCGAACTCGGCTAAAAGACAATGGATTCCACAACTCGAAGATCCCCATTTACTGCGACTCGAAGAGCACAATTGCCATATCTAGCAATCTCGTCCAACACACGAAGACGAAACACATAGATGTTCGCTATCATTTCATCAAAGATCGTGTCGAAAAAGGTACAATCGAACTCTACTTTGTTAATACATAACATCAGATAGCAGATTTATTTACCAAAGTCTTGGACGAAAAACACTTTCAATATCTAGTGTCCAATCTAGGTATGTTTAATATGAAAGTTTCACCCTTCTACAGACCTATACGAGTCTCATTCAATAATGAATGACTATAACTTAATGATCCAGTGATTTGTCTCTGGATGCTCAAGTAAACACTTATTGATTTTTGCATTTTACTCGTCAAATTCTGTGGTAGTCTCAAACTTTTGTATTAATATACTTAGATTTCGTTCATTTCTGTTTTTCGTATGTTTCCTTTGTTCTTCGTTTCGTTGTGATTCACTTCATCTCTCAGTTTGTAACTTAAGTTGCTTAAAGCTTATATCGTTTCTGGTAGAGTTAAAAGTCTGCTCATATGTTAAGGGGGAGCCACACTACGTGGAATTCGGTGAGTTATATTGTTCTCACTTTGAGGGGAAGCTGGTAAGTTTTCTTGTGTTTCGATTCTCTTAAGCAAACGTCAGGGGAAATTTTTCTTTGAGAAAACAAATGTTTTTGGAAAAACGTGTTCTCACTCAAGGGGGAGCGTTAAAAGTTTGGATGTTTCGCAAAAGATTAGTTGGTATCATTCCTTAAAACAATTTTTTTTTCTAACTTTTCAGTTTTAGGGTTTGTGGGACCCGAGATACTGGGCAACCCGGTCAAGCCGCACCGCCCAAGGTGGTTTTCTAACCCTAGACCCAAGGGTATGAGACCCCAGTATCACAATAACTCTCGGTCTCTCGCTTTTCTCTCTCAATCTATCTTTATCTCTCGGTCTCTCTTACTCTCGCAATCACTCTCTCTATCAAACCCTCTCGACGCTCTATCTCTCTCTCACTCACCATCTGAGGTACGTTCTTCCATCTCTCTCATTTAAGTTTAATCGGTCCCCCTGGTTGATGTTCATCGACCCCCCCCCGCTTCACCACCGCTGCCATCACCATGGTCGGTGGTGACCTCCACAACGACACCGAATTGGGGTCTCGAACGACCACCGTCGTCCGATCGACACACACCCCATCGACCAATCGTCGAACGCCCTCACGAGTTCTAGGGTTTCGATCGATTTCAAATTAGTTGATTGTTGGTTTGAGTTTGATTTTGTTCGTTTTTGATGTATTAACTGCTTATGTATTTTAATGCTATACACATCGATTGACTCCAGGTGTATTTGGTCAGGTTTGATTTAGGGATTTTCATGCATATCGTTTTTTGTCCTACTCGTCGATAAGTTTGTGTTTGTTTGTTGATTCAAGTTTTATTAATCGATGGGAGGGGGGTAATTAGATGAATATGAGTTATAATGGTTAAAATAAGCTTAATTGTGGATGTTTTGTTTTTGCGATTGCCGGTATCTCCCCCGCGGTGTGTAAACTATCGGGGTGTGAACTCTAAGGGGGAGCATAATGTATATGTCTGTAAGTGTGTGTGTGTGTGTGTGTTTGTGTTAAAATGTTTTGAAATCAGAAATTTTTTCAAGAGAGTGATATTGAGCTTTGTGCTTAAAAAGATTTTATGGAAAGTTTCCATTTTTGGAAAGTTGGAAGTTAATTGTGGAAAGTTTCTATTTTTTTGGAAAATGTCAAAGAAAGTTTTCTAAGTATCAAAACGCACAAGACATGGTCTACGAGTTCTCACTTCATGCAAACCAAAGGTTGCGACAAGTGAAGAACGAGCAACCTTCAGTCTACGAGTTTCGAGAACGCCTAAAGCGAATCTTGTGACTTCTTTCCTTCACAACACTTGACGCAAATAGTGTCTTGCTCCAAGTGCACACACTACTTGTCATCCTTTGCGACAAGTTCCATTTCTCATTAGTTTGCGACAAGTAAGGCACCCAATCAACTCGTACCACGTATCAACCCTATTCTCGAGTATATATACTGTTTTTCACGATTTTTCATTCTCACTTGTCTCATACTACTTTTGGACTTCTTGCACTTAGCATTTTCTTTTGCTCTCGATTCTAGTTTTACGACTTTTCAGTTTCGAACCTAAATCTTTCGATTCAGTGTAGGTTTCCCATTTTGATGTATGTATTATTGTTTGTGTGTATCTTGTAAATGTTTGTTTGATGCTTACAGGTTCATGTTCTTTGATTCTAGGGTTTTTGTTCGACTGACTGTTCATATCTTTTAAACCCTATATCGAACCGAACCTATGGTATTTTGAATTTTGGCCTCAAAATAGTTGATTAAATCTCATATTGTAACACCCGTAATTTTTGGTAAGTAAAGGTCACCCAGACGTTTTTGGAAATTGTAAATGGCGGGAGTTTGTTGGGAAAACATTATTTAAGGCCCCTTAGAGTATCGAGAGTATTTGCGTTGAAAAAGTTGAGTTTCGAGGCTTGGGAAGGATTCTGCGACAATGCCCGACGACTATGACAGTGTCATAGTCGCACTTGGCAATGTAGCCCAAAAGGAGCAGTGGGCTGTTAAGAACGGGTTTCAGCTCATTTCTTCACTTATTCACCTCCTCTTCTTCCCAAACAACCTCCAGAACCAGCCAAGGTCATATATGGCGATGTTGGGTTATCCTTGGCTCAAATCCTTGAGTATTACGGAGGTAAATCATCATCAAGTGGTAGAAATGGAAGCTATGATCGAGAGTTCACCTTCTCTATCTTCATCTTCAACCTCAAGCTCCATTTTAGGGTTTTCTAGGTTTTCACCAAAACCTAAGTGGAAAGTCCATCCCCTCCATTTCTAAACTTATTTAAGGGTTGTAAATTCTTCATTGATGATTTCCTAGTGTTTTATTACTCCAATTTCGTTTTGGAAGATTTTGAGAAAAGTTAGGTCAAATTAGGGTTTTCGGCCAAAATGGAGATTTTGATATAAGATGTTTGAGGAATGATTCTAAACATTTGGATATGGTTATTCATGGTTGGAAACTTATGAATCTAGGTTTTTGAAAGTTTGGCTTGAAGATTCAAGTTTCTCCAAAGGAGCTCAAGTTGGGGGAAATCTAGATTTAGCCTAAATCTAGCAAGGTGAGTTCAAGTTGTTTTGTGAAAACTATGTACATGCCAAAATGAGTATTTTGAAGTAAAAATATGGCCTACTTGATAATTTTCATTGTGTTGAGCATTTTGATAAGTTTCTCATATTTGATAAACTTGGTTTAATCACATCTTTGAAGTGGGTGTCTGCATAAACGTCGTCTAGATGCTTTTTATTATTTAGAGAAACATTATTTGGTGGTCAAATAGGTTTTGAGCATTTTAGCTCGATTTCGACTTAAAAGAGTCCTGTGGATATTTGTCCAAGTTTTAATGGCTCTTGGTAGAGCCCATGTTCAATATACATTTTAATGCAATTTATTGCATAATAATGATAATTACAGGCTCGAGTGCGTTGGACATTCATGTGTAGTCATGTAATGTTAGACTATGTTGCATTGGATCCATAGGCATGTAAGTCAGTCTTTATTTGATGTCCAATTGGGTATTACGGGGTTGGACTTCGGGACCTATGTTTTATGACCTTAACCTTTCAAGTGTACACTGGGAGGGCTGAGTCCAGTTTATTATGATGATCGGCGTTTCATGATGGGCGCTTTGGACCTTCGCCATTTGGGGTAATGCCATGGTTGTAGTCTTCGAATGTGGTCGGGCCTTTGGTGGTATTCATGGTAATATTCACTAAGGTCAGCTGTCTCTTTTGGTGTAGCTTGAAGGGAGTCGTAGGGGCACGTCGGCTTGCGTGCCGTGAGGTGTCATACGATTAACGTTGTATGAGTGGCATACTTTTGTGTTCCTCCACTCTCAACGGATACGGGTCTCCCACGTCGTAGGCCAATAGTATTTTGGATATTTAATTGTCCATGCTTTAATATTTGGATTTCGTCCCATTTTATGGTCGCGTGAGTATCGAATCTTAGTCACATGTTTTCAATGGCATATTATATCATATGGGTTGTTTTCCCATGATTTTTATGAGTTGAGTATTTTGCCCCACCCGTGTTTTGGGTGTTTTGGGATATAAAGTTTTATCCGCGTTTTATTATTGGGAGTCCGTTTTCTATTCACGTTTGAGTGAGCCTTGTGTGGCATCATGATTTAAAGAATGTTTCGTATTGGGACATTCGTCCTTAAAACTTATGTTATTGGAAAACGAGTCATTTTCATAATTAAGTTAAATCATTTTGAAAGATCCTTTCCTTTAACGAAATATTTATTCACGTTGAAAACTCTTGAATTCACTAAGCGTTAGCCTAACCATTTTGTTTGTCGGCATGTGCATCATGTTCCAGTTGGGGGTTTGGTTCTAGCAGCACTGAAGAGTTGAGCCTTAGATTTACACAAGGGTAACTAGTTGGTGAAGTCTTTCGCCATTTGGAGATAGTGATTGCTATTGGGTTTTAGTAGCACCCGTTCTTATTGTAGACTATATGCATGGAATGAAAGGTGTGTATTAAGGTTAAACCGTAAATTGTGATTGTAGATGAATCAATTATCGATGTTTATAGAAAATTTTAAATTAGTTGCTATTACCATATTTGAGGGCGTTATACAGTTGTAACATGATATCTTTGTTGGGATTTCAAATACGAATCCATTGAACTTAATCTTAACTTGTATCCTGATTTCCTTGGCTTTGGATTACGATTGAGGACTGTTGGACTTTCGAACCTCATGTGGACTGTTGGACTCGAATTGAACCTTAAAACATGTGAATTTGTTCGAATTAAAGAGTTAAATAGCTTCTAATAGCTAAATCGCTCATCATTAAAGTTCACAAAATCAGTTTAAGAGTTAAATAGTGGGTTTCAATTTTGAAAATTTTAATTTTTACCAAGAACCTTGCGAGTTCTTAGCAAGAATCTTGCATGTTCTTGACTTGAACTCTGCGAGTTCTTGAGGTTTTTCATCATTTTCATGCCAAGTTCAAAATCTCAAGGGTTCTGCGCATTCTTTAAATTGTCAAAAGTTTTTCAATGTTTCTTGTTGCAATTGTTATCTGCGACAAGTTGAGCTCATTTCTTTGTTTTGAGCAAAGTGCATCATTCTGTACTTTGAAATATTTCTAGTACTTTAGTCTGCGACTTCTGGACTTAGAAAAATTTTCAAATTTTTTTTCTGAAAAACAAATTTTTGAGATTTAACTGACATATTTGATCTACATCCAATACTTTTGAACTTTTCAGGTGTTATCATGGCAAGTGAAAATTCCATTGATCCAGTTGTTTAAATGGATGAAAATGACCCAAATATCTCCAGAAACACTCTTATGCCATCATCCAGATCACATTTTCAGTCAACCATCGGAGAAAATCCAGATCTTGCCCTGATCAATCCTTCAAGCAGGGCAAGGCATGAATCTGAAGACCAGTTCAAGTTTTAGCAGGGTTCAGAAGCAGAAAGCCTTGGTGACTGAAGCTGTGGAATCATATGATAGTTATGAAGATCTTGAAAACATTCTGTTGATGAACTTATTCAGTTTGCTGAGAAGCTGGATTTACTGACCAACAGGTTTCATAAAAGGTTTAGAAGAAAGAAGTTTTATCACAAATCCAGACCTGATTATCATAAAATCGACAAGTACAAAGGAAAGTACAAGAAGAGAGAAGACAGAAGAGAGGAAAAGAGATATGAGAAAGATAAAGACAAAGAAAAGGAGAAAGAAACGAGAAGAGTGACATGTGTTACAATTGTGGTAATCCTGGGCGCCGTCAGAGACTGCAAGGTAAATAAAGTAAAATACTATGAATACTACACCAAAAAGGCCCAAGTTGTCAAAGCAAAAGAGACCGGTAAGGCACTGAAGGCTGAGGAGGAAATATGGCTAGAGTTATCTTCTAATGAGGAGGAAGGTCACTTTACACAGGTGCACTACAATGTAATGGACAAGGTGAATCTGGAAGACACATATTCTGAGGTTTATTCAGTTTCTTACACTTCTGATAATTTTTCTGAAAACAAAATGTTGAGCCTAAATGTTGTATTCAAGGTTAAAGGGATCTACTGTGTAATATTTGTAAAGTCTTCTTTTTAAATGTCAAGATGTTTGACTTTCCTTAAATAACTTGTGTTTAAAGTCAACTAAGGTTGACTAGGTATAAATAGTTTAATTGGTCAAATTCAAAACATGGAAAATGAATTCTATGCGCTTAAAGAAAAACCAAGCCTTGAAAGACAAACAATGATGAATTTCGACACGAAAATGCATTATTGAAAGTTGTCATCAAGGACAAGGATAAAGAGAAAAATGATTTAAAAAGAGAAAAAGCTGATTTGACATCCAAGATCATTGAGCTTCAAAAGGACTTAGTGAATTTAAATTCCAAAAATGGTGAGTTTGAAATTAAATTCAAAGTTTGCTTTCAAGAATGCAACGAGGCTTATTGTAAAATTAAACAACTGGATGATTTAAATTTGAAGCGTAGACATACTGAACAGAATTTCAATCTTCTAACAAACAAACTCCAAGATGTAAGATTTTACAATCCGAAATTGGGTTTAGGTTTGTATGAAGTTGATATTTTAAAAAGGGCTCCTGAAAATTTATATAGTTTTGACAAAAGGGATCCTAATGGTAAGAGGATTTTTGACATATGTGACACGTTTGTCAAAGCCGAGACTTCAACATCTGATATTCCAAATAATGGTAAAGAAGTTATAGATGATGACCAATCTAGTTGTGTTGATTCACAGTCATCAAATTTCAAATATGTGGGATTTCAAAACAATGATTTAAATAGAAGATACAAAACCAGAAATCTGGAATTTCTAGAATTTCAATTATTATTTTCCACACCTTTTACAAATGATGAATCAGTCAACAATAATAAATTAATTCCTGAAACTAAGTGTCGGTGTGCCGAAAGTGAGTCAGATACTGATACTTGTGATCAGAATCTTATGTATGAATCTACTACTTGTGAATCCTCGAAAGGAGATAAGATAGAAAAGTCATCGAATGTCACAGATTTCGATAGAAAGTTTGAGTTCATTGAAAATATGTCTAAAGAAAATTTTGATGAAATGATGAACTCTTCAAATCCTGTTCACTTTATAGAAAAGCTTGAGTCAGACTCCGTGTTAAATCAAATTTCTGATTTTGAAAAGCAAATATCTGATTTACAAAAGACTCTCAATGAAGTTGAAGATGAAAACTGTGATTTTCTTCTAAATTGGATTAATCTTTAGAAGAAAACCGAGAGCTTTAAAACAGATAAATGAACTAAAAAATTATTTGTTCCAAAATAATTTACCAGATCAGAAAGAGTTTGATGACAAGAAATGGAATGTTAGATGTAATCCAGAGTTTGTCACATTTGCCAAACAGACAATTGTTTATTCTTCAGAATTTCAAAAACAACCGAGTGTGTTTGAAAGAGGTGAAACTTCACATGTTAAGAAACTAACTCAATTTCAAATAATTCGTCTAATTCATTTTCCTTTGGTGTTTCAGATGTGAAAGGAATGGTGAAAGGAAAGTGGAGAAAGAAAATTTCTAAACAGAAGGATGTTTGAAAAGTTACTGAAAAATTGTAATTCTGTATCGAAAGGAGAGAGTGTTGTGAACAATAGTGATTGTAATGCTATTTGTAATAGCTTTGAAGGAAAAAAATGTCAGTTTTGTTTGAATAAATGCAAGTCTTTTGACAAATAAAAAATCATGACATTTTCTCAAAAGAACATCATATGCAATCACTGTGGCAACAACTCATTCTCATTTCACTCCACTATTCCCAAACCAAAGAAAGTCAAAATATTTTCTCGTGCCAAAACTTTTTCCAAAACCTCAAATCAACTAATTCAGATATTCAAGGCAAAGCAAAACAAGTTTTCAAAGAAAAAGGAATTTCA